>OZ024740.1:296154203-296784203 GCA_964016885.1 Eledone cirrhosa
AAATTGATGCTGAAATATTTTGGAAAAAATGACGAAATTTTCTGGAAAAAATGACGAAATTTTCTGGAAAAATTGACGAAATATTCTGGATAAATTGACGAAATATTCGTGAAAAATGTCGAAATTTTTTGGAAACAATGACGAAATTTTCGGGAAATATTGACGAAATTTTCTGTGAAAAATGCCGAAATTTTCGGGGAAAACGTCGAAAATTTCGGCAAAAATTGTTGAAATTTTCGGCAGAAATTGTTGAAATTTTCAGCTGAAACTGACGAAATTTTCGGGAAAAAATGACGAAATTTCCGGCAAAAATTTACGAAATTTTCATGAAAAATAATGAATGAAATTTTCTGTAAAAATTGACGAAAGTTTCGGGAAAAAATACTGAAATTTTCTGGAAAAAATGACGAAATTTTTAGCAAAAATGACGAAATTTTCTGGAAAAATTGACGAAATATCCTGGATAAATTGACGAAATATTCGGCAAAAAATGTCGAAATTTTTTTGAAAAAATGACGAAATTATCGGCAAAAAATGATGAAATTTTCGGGAAAAATTGACGAAATTTTCTTTGATAAATGCCGAAATTTTCGGGAAAAAACGTCGAAATTTTCGGCTGAAACTGACGAAATTTTCGGCAAAAATTGACGATATTTTCGGGAAAAAACGCCGAAATTTTCGAGGAAAAATGAAAAGATTTTCGGCCAAAATGACGAAATTTTCGGGGAAAAACGACGAAATTTTCGTGAAAAAATGCCCAAATGTTCGGCAAAAAATGACGAAATTTTCGGCAAAAATTAGGAGGTAGAATCTTAGGGGGTAGAACCTTAGGAGGTAAAACCTTAGGAGGTAGAACCAAGGGGTAGAACCTTAGGGGGAATCCATTTTTTATTTCGGTGATCCATTTTCTATTTGGGGGATCCATTTTTTATTTCGGTGATCCATTTTTTATTTGGGTGATCCATTTTTTATTTGATGGATCTCCCAAATAAAAAATGGATCACCCAAATAAAAAATGGATCCCCCAAATAAAAAATGGATCACCCAAATAAAAAATGGATCACCCAAATAAAAACTTGATCCTCCAAATAAAAAATTGATCACCCAAATAAAAAATGGATCCCCCAAATAAAAAATGGATCCCCCAAATAAAAAATGGATCCCCCAAATAAAAAATGGATCACCCAAATAAAAACTGGATCCCCCAAATAAAAATTGGATCCCCCAAATAAAAAATTGATCACCCAAATAAAAAATGGATCGCCCAAATAAAAAATGGATCCAAAAAATTAAAAATGGATCACCCAAATAAAAAATGGATCACCCAAATAAAAAATGGATACCCCAAATAAAAAATGGATCACCCAAATAAAAAATGGACCCCCAAATAAAAAATGGATCACCCAAATAAAAAATGGATCACCCAAATAAAAAATGGATACCCAAATAAAAAATGGATCACGCAAATAAAAAATGGATCCGCCAAATAAAAAATGGATCACCCAAATAAAAAATGGATCCCCCAAATAAAAAATGGATCACCCAAATAAAAAATGGATCCCCCAAATAAAAAATGGATCCCCCAAATAAAAAATGGATCCCCCAAATAAAAAATGGATCACCCAAATTAAAAATGGATCACCCAAATAAAAAATGGATCGCCCAAATAAAAAATGGATCACCCAAATAAAAAATGGATCACCCAAATAAAAAATGGATCCCCCAAATAAAAAATAGATCCCCCAAATAAAAAATGGATCACCCTAATAAAAAATGGATCACCCAAATAAAAAATGAATCCCCCAAATAAAAAATGGATCACCCTAATAAAAAATGGATCCCCCCAAATAAAAAATGGATCACCCAAATAAAAAATGGATCCCTTTTTTATTTAGCGGATCCATTTTTTATTTCGGGGATCCATTTTTTATTTGGCTGATCCATTTTTTATTTGGGTGATCCATTCTTTATTTGGGGGATCCATTTTTTATTTGGGTGATCCATTTTTAATTTGGGTGATCCATTTTTTATTTGGGGGATCCATTTTTTATTTGGGTGATCCATTTTTTATTTGGGGGATCCATTTTTTATTTCGGTGATCCATTTTTTATTTGGGTGATCCATTTTTTATTTGGGGGATCCATTTTTTATTTGGGTGATCCATTTTTTATTTGGTGGATCCAATTTTTATTTGGGGGATCCATTTTTTATTTGGGTGATCCATTTTTTATTTGGGGTATCCATTTTTAATTTGGGTGATCCATTTTTTATTTGGGTGATCCATTTTTTATTTGAGGGATACATTTTTTATTTGGGGGATCCATTTTTTATTTGATGGATCTCCCAAATAAAAAATGGATAACCCAAATAAAAAATGGATCACCCAAATTGATGCTGAAATATTTTGGAAAAAATGACGAAATTTTCTGGAAAAAATGACGAAATTTTCTGGAAAAATTGACGAAATATTCTGGATAAATTGACGAAATATTCGTGAAAAATGTCGAAATTTTTTGGAAACAATGACGAAATTTTCGGGAAATATTGACGAAATTTTCTGTGAAAAATGCCGAAATTTTCGGGGAAAACGTCGAAAATTTCGGCAAAAATTGTTGAAATTTTCGGCAGAAATTGTTGAAATTTTCAGCTGAAACTGACGAAATTTTCGGGAAAAAATGACGAAATTTCCGGCAAAAATTTACGAAATTTTCATGAAAAAATGATGAAATTTTCTGTAAAAATTGACGAAAGTTTCGGGAAAAAATACTGAAATTTTCTGGAAAAAATGACGAAATTTTTAGCAAAAATGACGAAATTTTCTGGAAAAATTGACGAAATATCCTGGATAAATTGACGAAATATTCGGCAAAAAATGTCGAAATTTTTTTGAAAAAATGACGAAATTATCGGCAAAAAATGATGAAATTTTCGGGAAAAATTGACGAAATTTTCTTTGATAAATGCCGAAATTTTCGGGAAAAAACGTCGAAATTTTCGGCTGAAACTGACGAAATTTTCGGGAAAAAATGATGAAATTTTTGGCAAAAATTGACTAAATTTTCCGGAAAAAACGACGAAATATTCGGCAAAAAATTGACGAAATTTTCGTGAAAAAATGCCGAAATTTTCCGCAAAAATTGACTAAATTTTCGGGGAAAATTGACGAAATTTTCGGTAAAAAATCAGGAATTTTTAGGCAAAAATTGACGAAATTTTCGGGAAAAATTGACGAAATTTTCGGGGGAAAATGCCGAAACTTTAGGGAAAAAAATGATAAAATTTTCGGCAAAAATTGACTACATTTTCGGGAAAAAATGACGAAAGTTTCGGCAAAAAGTGACGAAATTTTCTTGGAAAAATGCCGAAATTTATCTGGAAAAAACGTCGAAATTTTCGGCAAAAATTGTTGAAATTTTCGGCTGAAATTGACGAAATTTTCGGGAAAAAATGATGAAATTTTCGGCAAAAATTGACTAAATTTTCCGGAAAAAATCACGAAATTTTCGGCAAAAAATGACGAAATTTTCGTGAAAAAATGCCGAAATTTTCTGCAAAAATTGACTAAATTTTCTGTAAAAATTGACGAAATTTTCGGTAAAAAATGAGGAATTTTTAGGCAAAAATTGACGAAATTTTCGGGAAAAAATGCCGAAATTTTAGGGGAAAAAATGATGAAATTTTCGGCAAGAATTGACGACATTTTCGGAAAAAAATGACGAAAGTTTCGGGAAAAAATGCCTAAATTTTCGGGAAAAAAGGACGAAATTTTCGGTAAAAAGTGACGAAATTTTCGGCAAAAATTGACGAAATTTTCGGCAGAATTTGACGAAATTTTCTTCAAAAAAATCCGAAATTTTCGGCAAAAATTGATATTTTCGGGAAAAAACGCCGAAATTTTCGAGGAAAAATGAAAAAAATTTCGGCCAAAATGACGAAATTTTCGGGAAAAAACGACGAAATTTTCGTGAAAAAATGCCCAAATGTTCGGAAAAAATGACGAAATTTTCGGCAAAAATTAGGAGGTAGAATCTTAGGAGGTAAAACCTTAGGAGGTAGAACCAAGGGGTAGAACCTTAGGGGGAATCCATTTTTTATTTCGGTGATCCATTTTCTATTTGGGGGATCCATTTTTTATTTCGGTGATCCATTTTTTATTTGGGTTATCCATTTTTTATTTGATGGATCTCCCAAATAAAAAATGGATCACCCAAATAAAAAATGGATCACCCAAATAAAAAATGGATCACCCAAATAAAAACTTGATCCTCCAAATAAAAAATGGATCACCCAAATAAAAAATGGATCCCCCAAATAAAAAATGGATCCCCCAAATAAAAAATGGATCCCCCAAATAAAAAATGGATCACCCAAATAAAAACTGGATGCCCCAAATAAAAAATGGATCCCCCAAATAAAAAATTGATCACCCAAATAAAAAATGGATCGCCCAAATAAAAAATGGATCCAAAAAATTAAAAATGGATCACCCAAATAAAAAATGGATCCCTTTTTTATTTAGCGGATCCATTTTTTATTTCGGGGATCCATTTTTTATTTGGCTGATCCATTTTTTATTTGGGTGATCCATTCTTTATTTGGGGGATCCATTTTTTATTTGGGTGATCCATTTTTAATTTGGGTGATCCATTTTTTATTTGGGGGATCCATTTTTTATTTGGGTGATCCATTTTTTATTTGGGGGATCCATTTTTTATTTCGGTGATCCATTTTTTATTTGGGTGATCCATTTTTTATTTGGGGGATCCATTTTTTATTTGGGTGATCCATTTTTTATTTGGTGGATCCAATTTTTATTTGGGGGATCCATTTTTTATTTGGGTGATCCATTTTTTATTTGGGGTATCCATTTTTAATTTGGGTGATCCATTTTTTATTTGGGTGATCCATTTTTTATTTGAGGGATACATTTTTTATTTGGGGGATCCATTTTTTATTTGATGGATCTCCCAAATAAAAAATGGATCACCCAAATAAAAAATGGATCACCCAAATTGATGCTGAAATATTCTGGAAAAATTGACGAAATTTTCGGGAAAAAATGATGAAATTTTCGGCAAAAATTGACTAAATTTTCCGGAAAAAATCACGAAATTTTCGGCAGGAATGACGAAATTTTCGTGAAAAAATGCCTAAATTTTCCGCAAAAATTGACTAAATTTTCTGTAAAAATTGACGAAATTTTCGGTCAATAATGAGGAATTTTTAGGCAAAAATTGATGAAATTTTCGGGAAAAAATGCCGAAATTTTAGGGGAAAAAATAATGAAATTTTCGGCAAAAATTGACGACATTTTCGGGAAAAAATGACGAAAGTTTCGGGAAAAATGGATCACCCAAATAAAAAATGGATCACCCAAATAAAAAATGGATACCCCAAATAAAAAATAGATCACCCAAATAAAAAATGGACCCCCAAATAAAAAATGGATCACCCAAATAAAAAATGGATCACCCAAATAAAAAATGGATACCCAAATAAAAAATGGATCACGCAAATAAAAAATGGATCCCCCAAATAAAAAATGGATCACCCAAATAAAAAATGGATCCACCAAATAAAAAATGGATCACACAAATAAAAAATGGATCCCCCAAATAAAAAATGGATCCCCCAAATAAAAAATGGATCCCCCAAATAAAAAATGGATCACCCAAATTAAAAATGGATTACCAAATAAAAAATGGAACGCCCAAATAAAAAATGGATCGCCCAAATAAAAAATGGATCACCCAAATAAAAAATGGATCACCCAAATAAAAAATGGATCCCCCAAATAAAAAATAGATCCCCCAAATAAAAAATGGATCCCCCAAATAAAAAATGGATCACCCTAATAAAAAATGGATCACCCAAATAAAAAATGGATCCCCCAAATAAAAAATGGATCCCCCAAATAAAAAATGGATCACCCTAATAAAAAATGGATCCCCCCAAATAAAAAATGGATCACCCAAATAAAAAATGGATCCCTTTTTTATTTGGGGGATCCATTTTTTATTTGGGGGAACCATTTTTTATTTGGGTGATCCATTTTTTACTTGGGTGACCCATTTTTTATTTGGGGTATCCATTTTTAATTTGGGTGATCCATTTTTTATTTGGGTGATCCATTTTTTTATTTGAGGGATCCATTTTTTATTTGAGGGATACATTTTTTATTTGGGGGATCCATTTTTTATTTGATGGATCTCCCAAATAAAAAATGGATCACCCAAATAAAAAATGGATCACCCAAATTAATGCTGAAATTTTCTGGAAAAAATGACGAAATTTTCTGGAAAAAATGACGAAATTTTCAGCAAAAATGACGAAATTTTCTGGAAAAATTGACGAAATATTCTGGATAAATTGACGAAATATTCGTGAAAAAATGTCGAAATTTTTTGGAAACAATGACGAAATTGTCGTCAAAAAATGACGAAATTTTCGGGAAATATTGACGAAATTTTCTGTGAAAAATGCCGAAATTTTCGGGAAAAAACGTCGAAATTTTCGGCAAAAATTGTTGAAATTTTCGGCTGAAACTGACGAAATTTTCGGGAAAAAATGACGAAATTTTTAGCAAAAATGACGAAATTTTCTGGAAAAATTGACGAAATATCCTGGATAAATTGACGAAATATTCGGTAAAAAATGTCGAAATTTTTGGAAAAAATGACGAAATTATCGGCAAAAAATGATGAAATTTTCGGAAAAAATTGACGAAATTTTCTTTGAAAAATGCCGAAATTTTCGGGAAAAAACGTCGAAATTTTCGCTGAAACTGACGAAATTTTCGGGAAAAAATGATGAAATTTTGGGCAAAAATTGACTACATTTTCCGGAAAAAATCACGAAATTTTCGGCAAAAAATGACGAAATTTTCGTGAAAAAATGCCGAAATTTTCCGCAAAAATTGACTAAATTTTCGGGGAAAATTGACGAAATTGTCGGTAAAAAATCAGGAATTTTTAGGCAAAAATTGACGAAATTTTCGGGAAAAATTGACGAAATTTTCGGGGGAAAATGCCGAAACTTTAGGGAAAAAAATGATAAAATTTTCGGCAAAAATTGACTACATTTTCGGGAACAAATGACGAAAGTTTCGGCAAAAAGTGACGAAATTTTCTTGGAAAAATGCCAAAATTTATCTGGAAAAAACGTCGAAATTTTCGGCAAAAATTGTTGAAATTTTCGGCTGAAATTGACGAAATTTTCGGGAAAAAATGATGAAAATTTTCGGCAAAAATTGTCTAAATTTTCCGGAAAAAATGACGAAATTTTCGGCAAAAAATGACGAAATTTTCGTGAAAAAATGCCGAAATTTTCCGCAAAAATTGACTAAATTTTCTGTAAAAATTGACGATATTTTCGGGAAAAAACGCCGAAATTTTCGAGGAAAAATGAAAAAATTTTCGGCCAAAATGACGAAATTTTCGGGAAAAAACGACGAAATTTTCGTGAAAAAATGCCCAAATGTTCGGAAAAAATGACGAAATTTTCGGCAAAAATAAGGAGGTAGAATCTTAGGGGGTAGAACCTTAGGAGGTAAAACCTTAGGAGGTAGAACCAAGGGGTAGAACCTTAGGGGGAATCCATTTTTTATTTCGGTGATCCATTTTCTATTTGGGGGATCCATTTTTTATTTCGGTGATCCATTTTTTATTTGGGTTATCCATTTTTTATTTGATGGATCTCCCAAATAAAAAATGGATCACCCAAATAAAAAATGGATCACCCAAATAAAAAATGGATCACCCAAATAAAAACTTGATCCTCCAAATAAAAAATGGATCACCCAAATAAAAAATGGATCCCCCAAATAAAAAATGGATCCCCCAAATAAAAAATGGATCCCCCAAATAAAAAATGGATCACCCAAATAAAAACTGGATGCCCCAAATAAAAAATGGATCCCCCAAATAAAAAATTGATCACCCAAATAAAAAATGGATCGCCCAAATAAAAAATGGATCCAAAAAATTAAAAATGGATCACCCAAATAAAAAATGGATCCCTTTTTTATTTAGCGGATCCATTTTTTATTTCGGGGATCCATTTTTTATTTGGCTGATCCATTTTTTATTTGGGTGATCCATTCTTTATTTGGGGGATCCATTTTTTATTTGGGTGATCCATTTTTAATTTGGGTGATCCATTTTTTATTTGGGGGATCCATTTTTTATTTGGGTGATCCATTTTTTATTTGGGGGAATCCATTTTTTATTTCGGTGATCCATTTTTTATTTGGGTGATCCATTTTTTATTTGGGGGATCCATTTTTTATTTGGGTGATCCATTTTTTATTTGGTGGATCCAATTTTTATTTGGGGGATCCATTTTTTATTTGGGTGATCCATTTTTTATTTGGGGTATCCATTTTAATTTGGGTGATCCATTTTTTATTTGGGTGATCCATTTTTTATTTAAGGGATACATTTTTTATTTGGGGGATCCATTTTTTATTTGATGGATCTCCCAAATAAAAAATGGATCACCCAAATTGATGCTGAAATATTCTGGAAAAATTGACGAAATTTTCTGAAAAAAATGCCGAAAGTTTAGGGAAAAAAATGATGAAATTTTCGGCAAAAATTGACGACATTTTCGGGAAAGAATTACGAAAGTTTCGGCAAAAAGTGACGAAATTTTCTGGAAAAAACGTCGAAATTTTCGGCAAAAATCGTTGAAATTTTCGGCTGAAATTGACGAAATTTTCGGGAAAAAATGATGAAATTTTCGGCAAAAATTGACTAAATTTTCCGGAAAAATCACGAAATTTTCGGCAAAAATGACGAAATTTTCGTGAAAAAATGCCTAAATTTTCCGCAAAAATTGACTAAATTTTCTGTAAAAATTGACGAAATTTTCGGTGAATAATGAGGAATTTTTAGGCAAAAATTGACGAAATTTTCGGGAAAAAATGCCGAAATTTTAGGGGAAAAAATAATGAAATTTTCGGCAAAAATTGACGACATTTTCGGGAAAAAATGACGAAAGTTTCGGGAAAAAATGCCTAAATTTTCGGGAAAAAAGGACGAAATTTTCGGTAAAAAGTGACGAAATTTTCGGCAAAAATTGACGAAATTTTCGGCAGAATTTGACGAAATTTTCTTCAAAAAAATCCGAAATTTTCGGCAAAAATTGACGATATTTTCGGGAAAAAACGCCGAAATTTTCGAGGAAAAATGAAAAGATTTTTCGGCCAAAATGACGAAATTTTCGGGGAAAAACGACGAAATTTTCGTGAAAAAATGCCCAAATGTTCGGCAAAAAATGACGAAATTTTCGGCAAAAATTAGGAGGTAGAATCTTAGGGGGTAGAACCTTAGGAGGTAAAACCTTAGGAGGTAGAACCAAGGGGTAGAACCTTAGGGGGAATCCATTTTTTATTTCGGTGATCCATTTTCTATTTGGGGGATCCATTTTTTATTTCGGTGATCCATTTTTTATTTGGGTGATCCATTTTTTATTTGATGGATCTCCCAAATAAAAAATGGATCACCCAAATAAAAAATGGATCCCCCAAATAAAAAATGGATCACCCAAATAAAAAATGGATCACCCAAATAAAAACTTGATCCTCCAAATAAAAAATTGATCACCCAAATAAAAAATGGATCCCCCAAATAAAAAATGGATCCCCCAAATAAAAAATGGATCCCCCAAATAAAAAATGGATCACCCAAATAAAAACTGGATCCCCCAAATAAAAATTGGATCCCCCAAATAAAAAATTGATCACCCAAATAAAAAATGGATCGCCCAAATAAAAAATGGATCCAAAAAATTAAAAATGGATCACCCAAATAAAAAATGGATCACCCAAATAAAAAATGGATACCCCAAATAAAAAATGGATCACCCAAATAAAAAATGGACCCCCAAATAAAAAAAGGATCACCCAAATAAAAAATGGATCACCCAAATAAAAAATGGATACCCAAATAAAAAATGGATCACGCAAATAAAAAATGGATCCCCCAAATAAAAAATGGATCACCCAAATAAAAAATGGATCCCCCAAATAAAAAATGGATCACCCAAATAAAAAATGGATCCCCCAAATAAAAAATGGATCCCCCAAATAAAAAATGGATCCCCCAAATAAAAAATGGATCACCCAAATTAAAAATGGATCACCCAAATAAAAAATGGATCGCCCAAATAAAAAATGGATCACCCAAATAAAAAATGGATCACCCAAATAAAAAATGGATCCCCCAAATAAAAAATAGATCCCCCAAATAAAAAATGGATCCCCCAAATAAAAAATGGATCACCCTAATAAAAAATGGATCACCCAAATAAAAAATGGATCCCCCAAATAAAAAATGGATCACCCTAATAAAAAATGGATCCCCCCAAATAAAAAATGGATCACCCAAATAAAAAATGGATCCCTTTTTTATTTAGCGGATCCATTTTTTATTTCGGGGATCCATTTTTTATTTGGCTGATCCATTTTTTATTTGGGTGATCCATTCTTTATTTGGGGGATCCATTTTTTATTTGGGTGATCCATTTTTAATTTGGGTGATCCATTTTTTATTGGGGGATCCATTTTTTATTTGGGTGATCCATTTTTTATTTGGGGGATCCATTTTTTATTTCGGTGATCCATTTTTTATTTGGGTGATCCATTTTTTATTTGGGGGATCCATTTTTTATTTGGGTGATCCATTTTTTATTTGGTGGATCCAATTTTTATTTGGGGGATCCATTTTTTATTTGGGTGATCCATTTTTTATTTGGGGTATCCATTTTTAATTTGGGTGATCCATTTTTTATTTGGGTGATCCAATTTTTATTTGAGGGATACATTTTTTATTTGGGGGATCCATTTTTTATTTGATGGATCTCCCAAATAAAAAATGGATCACCCAAATAAAAAATGGATCACCCAAATTGATGCTGAAATATTCTGGAAAAAATGACGAAATTTTCTGGAAAAAATGACGAAATTTTCTGGAAAAATTGACGAAATATTCTGGATAAATTGACGAAATATTCGTGAAAAATGTCGAAATTTTTTGGAAACAATGACGAAATATTCGGGAAATATTGACGAAATTTTCTGTGAAAAATGCCGAAATTTTCGGGGAAAACGTCGAAATTTTCGGCAAAAATTGTTGAAATTTTCGGCAGAAATTGTTTAAATTTTCGGCTGAAACTGACGAAATTTTCGGGAAAAAATGACGAAATTTCCGGCAAAAATTTACGAAATTTTCATGAAAAAATGATGAAATTTTCTGTAAAAATTGACGAAAGTTTCGGGAAAAAATACTGAAATTTTCTGGAAAAAATGACGAAATTTTTAGCAAAAATGACGAAATTTTCTGGAAAAATTGACGAAATATCCTGGATAAATTGACGAAATATTCGGCAAAAAATGTCGAAATTTTTTTGAAAAAATGACGAAATTATCGGCAAAAAATGATGAAAT
Source organism: Eledone cirrhosa (assembly GCA_964016885.1). Classification (NCBI taxonomy): domain Eukaryota; kingdom Metazoa; phylum Mollusca; class Cephalopoda; order Octopoda; family Eledonidae; genus Eledone; species Eledone cirrhosa. Next base: position 296,165,650 of record OZ024740.1, read on the forward strand.
TTTCGGGAAAAATTGACGAAATAATCTTTGATAAATGCCGAAATTTTCGGTAAAAAACGTCGAAATTTTCGGCTGAAACTGACGAAATTTTCGGGAAAAAATGATGAAATTTTTGGCAAAAATTGACTAAATTTTCCGGAAAAAATGACGAAATATTCGGCCAAAAATGTCGAAATTTTCGTGAACAAATGCCGAAATTTTCCGCAAAAATTGACTAAATTTTCGGGGAAAATTGAATAAATTTTCGGGGAAAATTGACGAAATTTTCGTTAAAAAATCAGGAATTTTAAGGCAAAAATTGACGAAATTTTCGGGAAAAATTGACGAAATTTTCGGGGGAAAATGCCGAAACTTTAGGGAAAAAAATGATAAAATTTTCGGCAAAAATTGACTACATTTTCGGGAAAAAATGACGAAATTTTCGTGAAAAAATGCCGAAATTTTCCGCAAAAATTGACTAAATTTTCTGTAAAAATTGACGAAATTTTCGATAAAAAATGAGGAATTTTTAGGCAAAAAATTGACGAACTTTTCGGGAAAAAATTCCGAATTTTAAGGGAAAAAATGATGAAATTTTCGGCAAAAATTGACGACATTTTCGGAAAAAAATGACGAAAGTTTCGGGAAAAAATGCCTAAATTTTCGGGAAAAAAGGACGAAATTTTCGGTAAAAAGTGACGAAATTTTCTTTGAAAAATGCCGAAATTTTCGGGAAAAAACGTCGAAATTTTCGCTGAAACTGACGAAATTTTCGGGAAAAAATGATGAAATTTTTGGCAAAAATTGACTAAATTTTCCGGAAAAAATCACGAAATTTTCGGCAAAAAATGACGAAATTTTCGTGAAAAAATGCCGAAATTTTCCGCAAAAATTGACTAAATTTTCGGGGGAAAATTGACGAAATTGTCGGTAAAAAATCAGGAATTTTTAGGCAAAAATTGACGAAATTTTCGGGAAAAATTGACGAAATTTTCGGGGGAAAATGCCGAAACTTTAGGGAAAAAAATGATAAAATTTTCGGCAAAAATTGACTACATTTTCGGGAAAAAATGACGAAAGTTTCGGCAAAAAGTGACGAAATTTTCTTGGAAAAATGCCGAAATTTATCTGGAAAAAACGTCGAAATTTTCGGCAAAAATTGTTGAAATTTTCGGCTGAAATTGACGAAATTTTCGGGAAAAAATGATGAAATTTTCGGCAAAAAATGACGAAATTTTCGTGAAAAAATGCCGATATTTTCGGCAAAAATTGACTAAATTTTCTGTAAAAATTGACGAAATTTTCGGTCAAAAATGAGGAATTTTTAGGCAAAAATTGACGAAATTTTCGGGAAAAAATGCAGAAATTTTAGGGTTAAAAATGATGAAATTTTCGGCAAGAATTGACGACATTTTCGGAAAAAAATGACGAAAGTTTCGGGAAAAAATGCCTAAATTTTCGGGAAAAAAGGACGAAATTTTCGGTAAAAAGTGACGAAATTTTCGGCAAAAATTGACGAAATTTTCGGCAGAATTTGACGAAATTTTCTTCAAAAAAATCCGAAATTTTCGGCAAAAATTGACGTATTTTCGGGAAAAAACGCCGAAATTTTCGAGAAAAATGAAAAAATTTTCGGCCAAAATGACGAAATTTTCGGGAAAAACGACGAAATTTTCGTGAAAAAATGCCCAAATGTTCGGAAAAAATGACGAAATTTTCGGCAAAAATTAGGAGGTAGAATCTTAGGGGGTAGAACCTTAGGAGGTAAAACCTTAGGAGGTAGAACCAAGGGGTAGAACCTTAGGGGGAATCCATTTTTTATTTCGGTGATCCATTTTCTATTTGGGGGATCCATTTTTTATTTCGGTGATCCATTTTTTATTTGGGTTATCCATTTTTTATTTGATGGATCTCCCAAATAAAAAATGGATCACCCAAATAAAAAATGGATCACCCAAATAAAAAATGGATCACCCAAATAAAAACTTGATCCTCCAAATAAAAAATGGATCACCCAAATAAAAAATGGATCCCCCAAATAAAAAATGGATCCCCCAAATAAAAAATGGATCCCCCAAATAAAAAATGGATCACCCAAATAAAAACTGGATGCCCCAAATAAAAAATGGATCCCCCAAATAAAAAATTGATCACCCAAATAAAAAATGGATCGCCCAAATAAAAAATGGATCCAAAAAATTAAAAATGGATCACCCAAATAAAAAATGGATCCCTTTTTTATTTAGCGGATCCATTTTTTATTTCGGGGATCCATTTTTTATTTGGCTGATCCATTTTTTATTTGGGTGATCCATTCTTTATTTGGGGGATCCATTTTTATTTGGGTGATCCATTTTTAATTTGGGTGATCCATTTTTTATTTGGGGGATCCATTTTTTATTTGGGTGATCCATTTTTTATTTGGGGCATCCATTTTTTATTTCGGTGATCCATTTTTTATTTGGGTGATCCATTTTTTATTTGGGGGATCCATTTTTTATTTTGGGTGATCCATTTTTTATTTGGTGGATCCAATTTTTATTTGGGGGATCCATTTTTTATTTGGGTGATCCATTTTTTATTTGGGGTATCCATTTTTAATTTGGGTGATCCATTTTTTATTTGGGTGATCCATTTTTTATTTAAGGGATACATTTTTTATTTGGGGGATCCATTTTTTATTTGATGGATCTCCCAAATAAAAAATGGATCACCCAAATAAAAAATGGATCACCCAAATTGATGCTGAAATATTCTGGAAAAATTGACGAAATTTTCTGAAAAAAATGCCGAAAGTTTAGGGAAAAAAATGATGAAATTTTCGGCAAAAATTGACGACATTTTCGGGAAAGAATTACGAAAGTTTCGGCAAAAAGTGACGAAATTTTCTGGAAAAAACGTCGAAATTTTCGGCAAAAATTGTTGAAATTTTCGGCTGAAATTGACGAAATTTTCGGGAAAAAATGATGAAATTTTCGGCAAAAATTGACTAAATTTTCCGGAAAAAATCACGAAATTTTCGGCAAAAATGACGAAATTTTCGTGAAAAAATGCCTAAATTTTCCGCAAAAATTGACGAAATTTTCGGTCAATAATGAGGAATTTTTAGGCAAAAATTGACGAAATTTTCGGGAAAAAATGCCGAAATTTTAGGGGAAAAAATAATGAAATTTTCGGCAAAAATTGACGACATTTTCGGGAAAAAATGACGAAAGTTTCGGGAAAAAATGCCTAAATTTTCGGGAAAAAAGGACGAAATTTTCGGTAAAAAGTGACGAGATTTTCGGCAAAAATTGACGAAATTTTCGGCAGAATTTGACGAAATTTTCTTCAAAAAAATCCGAAATTTTCGGCAAAAATTGACGATATTTTCGGGAAAAAACGCCGAAATTTTCGAGGAAAAATGAAAAGATTTTCGGCCAAAATGACGAAATTTTCGGGGAAAAACGACGAAATTTTCGTGAAAAAATGCCCAAATGTTCGGCAAAAAATGACGAAATTTTCGGCAAAAATTAGGAGGTAGAATCTTAGGGGGTAGAACCTTAGGAGGTAAAACCTTAGGAGGTAGAACCAAGGGGTAGAACCTTAGGGGGAATCCATTTTTTATTTCGGTGATCCATTTTCTATTTGGGGGATCCATTTTTTATTTCGGTGATCCATTTTTTATTTGGGTGATCCATTTTTTATTTGATGGATCTCCCAAATAAAAAATGGATCACCCAAATAAAAAATGGATCCCCCAAATAAAAAATGGATCACCCAAATAAAAAATGGATCACCCAAATAAAAACTTGATCCTCCAAATAAAAAATTGATCACCCAAATAAAAAATGGATCCCCCAAATAAAAAATGGATCCCCCAAATAAAAAATGGATCCCCCAAATAAAAAATGGATCACCCAAATAAAAACTGGATCCCCCAAATAAAAATTGGATCCCCCAAATAAAAAATTGATCACCCAAATAAAAAATGGATCGCCCAAATAAAAAATGGATCCCAAAAATTAAAAATGGATCACCCAAATAAAAAATGGATCACCCAAATAAAAAATGGATACCCCAAATAAAAAATGGATCACCCAAATAAAAAATGGACCCCCAAATAAAAAATGGATCACCCAAATAAAAAATGAATCACCCAAATAAAAAATGGATACCCAAATAAAAAATGGATCACGCAAATAAAAAATGGATCCCCCAAATAAAAAATGGATCACCCAAATAAAAAATGGATCCCCCAAATAAAAAATGGATCACCCAAATAAAAAATGGATCCCCCAAATAAAAAATGGATCCCCCAAATAAAAAATGGATCCCCCAAATAAAAAATGGATCACCCAAATTAAAAATGGATCACCCAAATAAAAAATGGATCGCCCAAATAAAAAATGGATCACCCAAATAAAAAATGGATCACCCAAATAAAAAATGGATCCCCCAAATAAAAAATAGATCCCCCAAATAAAAAATGGATCCCCCAAATAAAAAATGGATCACCCTAATAAAAAATGGATCACCCAAATAAAAAATGGATCCCCCAAATAAAAAATGGATCACCCTAATAAAAAATGGATCCCCCCAAATAAAAAATGGATCACCCAAATAAAAAATGGATCCCTTTTTTATTTAGCGGATCCATTTTTTATTTCGGGGATCCATTTTTTATTTGGCTGATCCATTTTTTATTTGGGTGATCCATTCTTTATTTGGGGGATCCATTTTTTATTTGGGTGATCCATTTTTAATTTGGGTGATCCATTTTTTATTTGGGGGATCCATTTTTTATTTGGGTGATCCATTTTTTATTTGGGGGATCCATTTTTTATTTCGGTGATCCATTTTTTATTTGGGTGATCCATTTTTTATTTGGGGGATCCATTTTTTATTTGGGTGATCCATTTTTTATTTGGTGGATCCAATTTTTATTTGGGGGATCCTTTTTTTATTTGGGTGATCCATTTTTTATTTGGGGTATCCATTTTTAATTTGGGTGATCCATTTTTTATTTGGGTGATCCATTTTTTATTTGAGGGATACATTTTTTATTTGGGGGATCCATTTTTTATTTGATGGATCTCCCAAATAAAAAATGGATCACCCAAATAAAAAATGGATCACCCAAATTGATGCTGAAATATTCTGGAAAAAATGACGAAATTTTCTGGAAAAAATGACGAAATTTTCTGGAAAAATTGACGAAATATTCTGGATAAATTGACGAAATATTCGTGAAAAATGTCGAAATTTTTTGGAAACAATGACGAAATTTTCGGGAAATATTGACGAAATTTTCTGTGAAAAATGCCGAAATTTTCGGGGAAAACGTCGAAATTTTCGGCAAAAATTGTTGAAATTTTCGGCAGAAATTGTTGAAATTTTCGGCTGAAACTGACGAAATTTTCGGGAAAAAATGACGAAATTTCCGGCAAAAATTTACGAAATTTTCATGAAAAAATGATGAAATTTTCTGTAAAAATTGACGAAAGTTTCGGGAAAAAATACTGAAATTTTCTGGAAAAAATGACGAAATTTTTAGCAAAAATGACGAAATTTTCTGGAAAAATTGACGAAATATCCTGGATAAATTGACGAAATATTCGGCAAAAAATGTCGAAATTTTTTTGAAAAAATGACGAAATTATCGGCAAAAAATGATGAAATTTTCGGGAAAAATTGACGAAATTTTCTTTGATAAATGCCGAAATTTTCGGGAAAAAACGTCGAAATTTTCGGCTGAAACTGACGAAATTTTCGGGAAAAAATGATGAAATTTTTGGCAAAAATTGACTAAATTTTCCGGAAAAAATGACGAAATATTCGGCAAAAAATGACGAAATTTTCGTGAAAAAATGCCGAAATTTTCCGCAAAAATTGACTAAATTTTCGGGGAAAATTGACGAAATTTTCGGTAAAAAATCAGGAATTTTTAGGCAAAAATTGACGAAATTTTCGGGAAAAATTGACGAAATTTTCGGGGGAAAATGCCGAAACTTTAGGGAAAAAAATGATAAAATTTTCGGCAAAAATTGACTACATTTTCGGGAAAAAATGACGAAAGTTTCGGCAAAAAGTGACGAAATTTTCTTGGAAAAATGCCGAAATTTATCTGGAAAAAACGTCGAAATTTTCGGCAAAAATTGTTGAAATTTTCGGCTGAAATTGACGAAATTTTCGGGAAAAAATGATGAAATTTTCGGCAAAAATTGACTAAATTTTCCGGAAAAAATCACGAAATTTTCGGCAAAAAATGACGAAATTTTCGTGAAAAAATGCCGAAATTTTCCGCAAAAATTGACTAAATTTTCTGTAAAAATTGACGAAATTTTCGGTAAAAAATGAGGAATTTTTAGGCAAAAATTGACGAAATTTTCGGGAAAAAATGCCGAAATTTTAGGGGAAAAAATGATGAAATTTTCGGCAAAAATTGACGACATTTTCGGAAAAAAATGACGAAAGTTTCGGGAAAAAATGCCTAAATTTTCGGGAAAAAAGGACGAAATTTTCGGTAAAAAGTGACGAAATTTTCGGCAAAAATTGACGAAATTTTCGGCAGAATTTGACGAAATTTTCTTCAAAAAAATCCGAAATTTTCGGCAAAAATTGACGATATTTTCGGGAAAAAACGCCGAAGTTTTCGAGGAAAAATGAAAAAATTTTCGGCCAAAATGACGAAATTTTCGGGAAAAAACGACGAAATTTTCGTGAAAAAATGCCCAAATGTTCGGAAAAAATGACGAAATTTTCGGCAAAAATTAGGAGGTAGAATCTTAGGGGGTAGAACCTTAGGAGGTAAAACCTTAGGAGGTAGAACCAAGGGGTAGAACCTTAGGGGGAATCCATTTTTTATTTCGGTGATCCATTTTCTATTTGGGGGATCCATTTTTTATTTCGGTGATCCATTTTTTATTTGGGTTATCCATTTTTTATTTGATGGATCTCCCAAATAAAAAATGGATCACCCAAATAAAAAATGGATCACCCAAATAAAAAATGGATCACCCAAATAAAAACTTGATCCTCCAAATAAAAAATGGATCACCCAAATAAAAAATGGATCCCCCAAATAAAAAATGGATCCCCCAAATAAAAAATGGATCCCCCAAATAAAAAATGGATCACCCAAATAAAAACTGGATCCCCCAAATAAAAAATGGATCCCCCAAATAAAAAATTGATCACCCAAATAAAAAATGGATCGCCCAAATAAAAAATGGATCCAAAAAATTAAAAATGGATCACCCAAATAAAAAATGGATCCCTTTTTTATTTAGCGGATCCATTTTTTATTTCGGGGATCCATTTTTTATTTGGCTGATCCATTTTTTATTTGGGTGATCCATTCTTTATTTGGGGGATCCATTTTTTATTTGGGTGATCCATTTTTAATTTGGGTGATCCATTTTTTATTTGGGGGATCCATTTTTTATTTGGGTGATCCATTTTTTATTTGGGGGATCCATTTTTTATTTCGGTGATCCATTTTTTATTTGGGTGATCCATTTTTTATTTGGGGGATCCATTTTTTATTTGGGTGATCCATTTTTTATTTGGTGGATCCAATTTTTATTTGGGGGATCCATTTTTTATTTGGGTGATCCATTTTTTATTTGGGGTATCCATTTTTAATTTGGGTGATCCATTTTTTATTTGGGTGATCCATTTTTTATTTGAGGGATACATTTTTTATTTGGGGGATCCATTTTTTATTTGATGGATCTCCCAAATAAAAAATGGATCACCCAAATAAAAAATGGATCACCCAAATTGATGCTGAAATATTCTGGAAAAATTGACGAAATTTTCTGGAAAAAATGCCGAAAGTTTAGGGAAAAAAATGATGAAATTTTCGGCAAAAATTGACGACATTTTCGGGAAAGAATGACGAAAGTTTCGGCAAAAAGTGACGAAATTTTCTGGAAAAAACGTCGAAATTTTCGGCAAAAATTGTTGAAATTTTCGGCTTAAATTGACGAAATTTTCGGGAAAAAATGATGAAATTTTCGGCAAAAATTGACTAAATTTTCCGGAAAAAATCACGAAATTTTCGGCAAAAATGACGAAATTTTCGTGAAAAAATGCCTAAATTTTCCGCAAAAATTGATTAAATTTTCTGTAAAAATTGACGAAATTTTCGGTCAATAATGAAGAATTTTTAGGCAAAAATTGACGAAATTTTCGGGAAAAAATGCCGAAATTTTAGGGGAAAAAATAATGAAATTTTCGGCAAAAATTGACGACATTTTCGGGAAAAAATGACGAAAGTTTCGGGAAAAAATGCCTAAATTTTCGGGAAAAAAGGACGAAATTTTCGGTAAAAAGTGACGAGATTTTCGGCAAAAATTGACGAAATTTTCGGCAGAATTTGACGAAATTTTCTTCAAAAAAATCCGAAATTTTCGGCAAAAATTGACGATATTTTCGGGAAAAAACGCCGAAATTTTCGAGGAAAAATGAAAAGATTTTCGGCCAAAATGACGAAATTTTCGGGAAAAAACGACGAAATTTTCGTGAAAAAATGCCCAAATGTTCGGAAAAAATGACGAAATTTTCGGCAAAAATTAGGAGGTAGAATCTTAGGGGGTAGAACCTTAGGAGGTAAAACCTTAGGAGGTAGAACCAAGGGGTAGAACCTTAGGGGGAATCCATTTTTTATTTCGGTGATCCATTTTCTATTTGGGGGATCCATTTTTTATTTCGGTGATCCATTTTTTATTTGGGTGATCCACTTTTTATTTGATGGATCTCCCAAATAAAAAATGGATCACCCAAATAAAAAATGGATCCCCCAAATAAAAAATGGATCACCCAAATAAAAAATGGATCACCCAAATAAAAACTTGATCCTCCAAATAAAAAATTGATCACCCAAATAAAAAATGGATCCCCCAAATAAAAAATGGATCCCCCAAATAAAAAATGGATCCCCCAAATAAAAAATGGATCACCCAAATAAAAACTGGATCCCCCAAATAAAAAATGGATCACCCAAATAAAAAATTGATCACCCAAATAAAAAATGGATCGCCCAAATAAAAAATGGATCCAAAAAATTAAAAATGGATCACCCAAATAAAAAATGGATCACCCAAATAAAAAATGGATACCCCAAATAAAAAATGGATACCCAAATAAAAAATGGATCACGCAAATAAAAAATGGATCCCCCAAATAAAAAATGGATCACCCAAATAAAAAATGGATCCCCCAAATAAAAAATGGATCACCCAAATAAAAAATGGATCCCCCAAATAAAAAATGGATCACCCAAATAAAAAATGGATCCCCCAAATAAAAAATGGATCCCCCAAATAAAAAATGGATCCCCCAAATAAAAAATGGATCACCCAAATTAAAAATGGATCACCCAAATAAAAAATGGATCGCCCAAATAAAAAATGGATCACCCAAATAAAAAATGGATCACCCAAATAAAAAATGGATCCCCCAAATAAAAAATAGATCCCCCAAATAAAAAATGGATCCCCCAAATAAAAAATGGATCACCCTAATAAAAAATGGATCACCCAAATAAAAAATGGATCCCCCAAATAAAAAATGGATCACCCTAATAAAAAATGGATCCCCCCAAATAAAAAATGGATCACCCAAATAAAAAATGGATCCCTTTTTTATTTAGCGGATCCATTTTTTATTTCGGGCATCCATTTTTTATTTGGCTGATCCATTTTTTATTTGGGTGATCCATTCTTTATTTGGGGGATCCATTTTTTATTTCGGTGATCCATTTTTAATTTGGGTGATCCATTTTTTATTTGGGGGATCCATTTTTTATTTGGGTGATCCATTTTTTATTTGGGGGATCCATTTTTTATTTCGGTGATCCATTTTTTATTTGGGTGATCCATTTTTTATTTGGGGGATCCATTTTTTATTTGGGTGATCCATTTTTTATTTGGTGGATCCAATTTTTATTTGGGGGATCCATTTTTTACTTGGGTGATCCATTTTTTATTTGGGGTATCCATTTTTAATTTGGGTGATCCATTTTTTATTTGGGTGATCCATTTTTTATTTGAGGGATACATTTTTTATTTGGGGGATCCATTTTTTATTTGATGGATCTCCCAAATAAAAAATGGATCACCCAAATAAAAAATGGATCACCCAAATAAAAAATGGATCACCCAAATTGATGCTGAAATATTATGGAAAAAATGACGAAATTTTCTGGAAAAAATGACGAAATTTTTGGAAAAATTGACGAAATATTCTGGATAAATTGACGAAATATTCGTGAAAAATGTCGAAATTTTTTGGAAACAATGACGAAATTGTCGTCAAAAAATGACGAAATTTTCGGGAAATTTTGACGAAATTTTCTGTGAAAAATGCCGAAATTTTCGGGGAAAACGTCGAAATTTTCGGCAAAAATTGTTGAAATTTTCGGCAGAAATTGTTGAAATTTTCGGCTGAAACTGACGAAATTTTCGGGAAAAAATGACGAAATTTCCGGCAAAAATTTACGAAATTTTCATGAAAAAAATGATGAAATTTTCTGTAAAAATTGACGAAAGTTTCGGGAAAAAATACTGAAATTTTCTGGAAAAAATGACGAAATTTTTAGCAAAAATGACGAAATTTTCTGGAAAAATTGACGAAATATCCTGGATAAATTGACGAAATATTCGGCAAAAAATGTCGAAATTTTTTTGAAAAAATGACGAAATTATCGGCAAAAAATGATGAAATTTTCGGGAAAAATTGACGAAATTTTCTTTGATAAATGCCGAAATTTTCGGGAAAAAACGTCGAAATTTTCGGCTGAAACTGACGAAATTTTCGGGAAAAAATGATGATATTTTTGGCAAAAATTGACTAAATTTTCCGGAAAAAATGACGAAATATTCGGCAAAAAATGACGAAATTTTCGTGAAAAAATGCCGAAATTTTCCGCAAAAATTGACTAAATTTTCGGGGAAAATTGACGAAATTTTCGGTAAAAAATCAGGAATTTTTAGGCAAAAATTGACGAAATTTTCGGGAAAAATTGACGAAATTTTCGGGGGAAAATGCCGAAACTTTAGGGAAAAAATGATAAAATTTTCGGCAAAAATTGACTACATTTTCGTGAAAAAATGCCGAAATTTTCCGCAAAAATTGACTAAATTTTCTGTAAAAATTGACGAAATTTTCGGTAAAAAATGAGGAATTTTTAGGCAAAAATTGACGAAATTTTCGGGAAAAAATGCCGAAATTTTAGGGGAAAAAATGATGAAATTTTCGGCAAAAATTGACGACATTTTCGGAAAAAAATGACGAAAGTTTCGGGAAAAAATGCCTAAATTTTCGGGAAAAAAGGACGAAATTTTCGGTAAAAAGTGACGAAATTTTCGGCAAAAATTGACGAAATTTTCGGCAGAATTTGACGAAATTTTCTTCAAAAAAATCCGAAATTTTCGGCAAAAATTGACGCTATTTTCGGGAAAAAACGCCGAAATTTTCAGGAAAAATGAAAAAATTTTCGGCCAAAATGACGAAATTTTCGGGAAAAAACGACGAAATTTTCGTGAAAAAATGCCCAAATGTTCGGAAAAAATGACGAAATTTTCGGCAAAAATTAGGAGGTAGAATCTTAGGGGGTAGAACCTTAGGAGGTAAAACCTTAGGAGGTAGAACCAAGGGGTAGAACCTTAGGGGGAATCCATTTTTTATTTCGGTGATCCATTTTCTATTTGGGGGATCCATTTTTTATTTCGGTGATCCATTTTTTATTTGGGTTATCCATTTTTTATTTGATGGATCTCCCAAATAAAAAATGGATCACCCAAATAAAAAATGGATCACCCAAATAAAAAATGGATCACCCAAATAAAAACTTGATCCTCCAAATAAAAAATGGATCACCCAAATAAAAAATGGATCCCCCAAATAAAAAATGGATCCCCCAAATAAAAAATGGATCCCCCAAATAAAAAATGGATCACCCAAATAAAAACTGGATCCCCCAAATAAAAAATGGATCCCCCAAATAAAAAATTGATCACCCAAATAAAAAATGGATCGCCCAAATAAAAAATGGATCCAAAAAATTAAAAATGGATCACCCAAATAAAAAATGGATCACCCAAATAAAAAATGGATACCCCAAATAAAAAATAGATCACCCAAATAAAAAATGGACCCCCAAATAAAAAATGGATCACCCAAATAAAAAATGGATCCCCCAAATAAAAAATGGATCACCCAAATAAAAAATGGATCCCCCAAATAAAAAATGGATCCCCCAAATAAAAAATGGATCCCCCAAATAAAAAATGGATCACCCAAATTAAAAATGTATTACCAAATAAAAAATGGAACGCCCAAATAAAAAATGGATCGCCCAAATAAAAAATGGATCACCCAAATAAAAAATGGATCACCCAAATAAAAAATGGATCCCCCAAATAAAAAATAGATCCCCCAAATAGAAAATGGATCCCCCAAATAAAAAATGGATCACCCAAATAAAAAATGGATCCCCCAAATAAAAAATGGATCCCCCAAATAAAGAATGGATCACCCTAATAAAAAATGGATCCCCCCAAATAAAAAATGGATCACCCAAATAAAAAATGGATCCCTTTTTTATTTGGGGGATCCATTTTTTATTTGGGGGAACCATTTTTTATTTGGGTGATCCATTTTTTACTTGGGTGACCCATTTTTTATTTGGGGTATCCATTTTTAATTTGGGTGATCCATTTTTTATTTGGGTGATCCATTTTTTTATTTGAGGGATCCATTTTTTATTTGAGGGATACATTTTTTATTTGGGGGATCCATTTTTTATTTGGGAGATCCATTTTTTATTTGGGTTATCCATTTTTTTATTTGAGGGATCCATTTTTTATTTGAGGGATACATTTTTTATTTGGGGGATCCATTTTTTATTTGATGGATCTCCCAAATAAAAAATGGATCACCCAAATAAAAAATGGATCACCCAAATTAATGCTGAAATTTTCTGGAAAAAATGACGAAATTTTCTGGAAAAAATGACGAAATTTTCAGCAAAAATGACGAAATTTTCTGGAAAAATTGACGAAATATTCTGGATAAATTCACGAAATATTCGTGAAAAAATGTCGAAATTTTTTGGAAACAATGACGAAATTATCGGCAAAAAATGACGAAATTTTCGGGAAATATTGACGAAATTTTCTGTGAAAAATGCCGAAATTTTCGGGAAAAAACGTCGAAATTTTCGGCAAAAATTGTTGAAATTTTCGGCTGAAACTGACGAAATTTTCGGGAAAAAATGACGAAATTTTTAGCAAAAATGACGAAATTTTCTGTAAAAATTGACGAAATATCCTGGATAAATTGACGAAATATTCGGTAAAAAATGTCGAAATTTTTTGGAAAAAATGACGAAATTATCGGCAAAAAATGATGAAATTTTCGGAAAAAATTGACGAAATTTTCTTTGAAAAATGCCGAAATTTTCGGGAAAAAACGTCGAAATTTTCGCTGAAACTGACGAAATTTTCGGGAAAAAATGATGAAATTTTGGGCAAAAATTGACTAAATTTTCCGGAAAAAATCACGAAATTTTCGGCAAAAAATGACGAAATTTTCGTGAAAAAATGCCGAAATTTTCCGCAAAAATTGACTAAATTTTCGGGGAAAATTGACGAAATTGTCGGTAAAAAATCAGGAATTTTTAGGCAAAAATTGACGAAATTTTCGGGAAAAATTGACGAAATTTTCGGGGGAAAATGCCGAAACTTTAGGGAAAAAAATGATAAAATTTTCGGCAAAAATTGACTACATTTTCGGGAAAAAATGACGAAAGTTTCGGCAAAAAGTGACGAAATTTTCTTGGAAAAATGCCGAAATTTATCTGGAAAAAACGTCGAAATTTTCGGCAAAAATTGTTGAAATTTTCGGCTGAAATTGACGAAATTTTCGGGAAAAAATGATGAAATTTTCGGCAAAAATTGACTAAATTTTCCGGAAAAAATCACGAAATTTTCGGCAAAAAATGACGAAATTTTCGTGAAAAAATGCCGAAATTTTCCACAAAAATTGACTAAATTTTCGGCAAAAATTGACTAAATTTTCGGCAGAATTTGACGAAATTTTCTTCAAAAAAATCCGAAATTTTCGGCAAAAATTGACGATATTTTCGGGAAAAAATGCCGAAATTTTCAAGGAAAAATGAAAAATTTTTCGGCCAAAATGACGAAATTTTCGGGAAAAAACGACGAAATTTTCGTGAAAAAATGCCCAAATGTTCGGCAAAAAATTACGAAATTTTCGGCAAAAATTAGGAGGTAGAATCTTAGGGGGTAGAACCTTAGGAGGTAGAACCAAGCGGTAGAACCTTAGGGGGAATCCATTTTTTATTTCGGTGATCCATTTTCTATTTGGGGGATCCATTTTTTATTTCGGTGATCCATTTTTTATTTGGGTGATCCATTTTTTATTTCATGGATCTCCCAAATAAAAAATGGATCCCCCAAATAAAAGATGGATCCCCCAAATAAAAAATGGATCACCCTAATAAAAAATGGATCCCCCCAAATAAAAAATGGATCCATTTTTTATTTGGGTGATCCATTTTTTATTTGGGTGATCCATTTTTCATTTGGGTGATCCATTTTTTATTTGGTTGATCCATCTTTTATTAGGGGTATCCATTTTTAATTTGGGTGATCCATCTTTTATTAGGGGTATCCATTTTTAATTTGGGTGATCCATTTTTTATTTGGGTGATCCATTTTTTATTTGAGGGATCCATTTTTTATTTGGGGGATCCATTTTTAATTTGATGGATCTCCCAAATAAAAAATGGATCACCCAAATAAAAAATGGATCCCTCAAATAAAAAATGGATCACCCAAATAAAAAATGGATCACCCAAATAAAAAATGGATCCCCCAAATAAAAAATTGATCACCCAAATAAAAAATGGATCACCCAAATAAAAAATGGATCCCCCAAATAAAAAATGGTTCACCCAAATAAAAAATGGATCACCCAAATAAAAAATGGATCCCCTAAATAAAAAATGGATCACCAAATCAAAAATGGATCACCCAAATAAAAAATGGATCCCCCAAATAAAAAATGGATCACCCAAATAAAAAATGGATCCCCCAAATAAAAATGGATCACCCAAATAAAAAATGGATCACTCAAATAAAAAATGGATCCCCCAAATAAAAAATGAATCACCCAAATAAAAAATGGATCCCTTTTTTATTTAGAGGATCCATTTTTTATTTCGGGGATCCATTTTTTATTTGGGTGATCCATTTTTTATTTGGGTGATCCATTCTTTATTTGGGGCATCCATTTTTTATTTGGGTGATCCATTTTTCATTTGGGTGATCCATTTTTTATTTGGGGGATCCATTTTTTATTTCGGTGATCCATTTTTTATTTGGGTGATCCATTTTTTATTTGGGGGATCCATTTTTTATTTGGGTGATCCATTTTTATTTGGGGGTCCATTTTTTATTTGGGTGATCCATTTTTTATTTGGGTGATCCATTTTTTATTTGGTTGATCCATTTTTTATTAGGGGTATCCATTTTTAATTTGGGTGATCCATTTATTATTTGGGTGATCCATTTTTTATTTGAGCGATCCATTTTGTATTTGGGGGATCCATTTTTTATTTGATGGATCTCCCAAATAAAAAATGGATCACCCAAATAAAAAATGGATCCCTCAAATAAAAAATGGATCACCCAAATAAAAAATGGATCCCCCAAATAAAAAATTGATCACCCAAATAAAAAATGGATCACCGAAATAAAAAATGGATCACCCAAATTAATGCTGAAATTTTCTGGAAAAAATGACGAAATTTTCTGGAAAAAATGACGAAATTTTCCGGAAGAAATCACGAAATTTTCGGCAAAAAATGACGAAATTTTCGTGAAAAAATGCCGAAATTTTCCGCAAAAATTGACTAAATTTTCGGCAAAAATTGACTAAATTTTCGGCAGAATTTGACGAAATTTTCGGGAAAAAACGCCGAAATTTTCGAGGAAAAATGAAAAAAATTTCGGCCAAAATGACGAAATTTTCGGGAAAAAACGACGAAATTTTCGTGAAAAAATGCCCAAATGTTCGGCAAAAAATTACGAAATTTTCGGCAAAAATTAGGAGGTAGAATCTTAGGGGGTAGAACCTTAGGAGGTAAAACCTTAGGAGGTAGAACCAAGCGGTAGAACCTTAGGGGGAATCCATTTTTTATTTCGGTGATCCATTTTCTATTTGGGGGATCCATTTTTTATTTCGGTGATCCATTTTTTATTTGGGTGACCCATTTTTTATTTCATGGATCTCCCAAATAAAAAATGGATCCCCCAAATAAAAGATGGATCCCCCAAATAAAAAATGGATCACCCTAATAAAAAATTGATCCCCCCAAATAAAAAATGGATCCATTTTTTATTTGGGTGATCCATTTTTTATTTGGGTGATCCATTTTTCATTTGGGTGATCCATTTTTTATTTGGTTGATCCATCTTTTATTAGGGGTATCCATTTTTAATTTGGGTGATCCATCTTTTATTAGGGGTATCCATTTTTAATTTGGGTGATCCATTTTTTATTTGGGTGATCCATTTTTTATTTGAGGGATCCATTTTTTATTTGGGGGATCCATTTTTTATTTGATGGATCTCCCAAATAAAAAATGGATCACCCAAATAAAAAATGGATCCCTCAAATAAAAAATGGATCACCCAAATAAAAAATGGATCACCCAAATAAAAAATGGATCCCCCAAATAAAAAATTGATCACCCAAATAAAAAATGGATCACCCAAATAAAAAATGGATCCCCCAAATAAAAAATGGTTCACCCAAATAAAAAATGTATCACCCAAATAAAAAATGGATCCCCTAAATAAAAAATGGATCACCAAATCAAAAATGGATCACCCAAATAAAAAATGGATCCCCCAAATAAAAAATGGATCACCCAAATAAAAAATGGATCCCCCAAATAAAAACGGATCACCCAAATAAAAAATGGATCACCCAAATAAAAAATGGATCCCCCAAATAAAAAATGAATCACCCAAATAAAAAATGGATCCCTTTTTTATTTAGAGGATCCATTTTTTACTTGGGTGACCCATTTTTTATTTGGGGTATCCATTTTTAATTTGGGTGATCCATTTTTTATTTGGGTGATCCATTTTTTTATTTGAGGGATCCATTTTTTATTTGAGGGATACATTTTTTATTTGGGGGATCCATTTTTTATTTGGGAGATCCATTTTTTATTTGGGTGATCCATTTTTTTATTTGAGGGATCCATTTTTTATTTGAGGGATACATTTTTTATTTGGGGGATCCATTTTTTATTTGGGAGATCCATTTTTTATTTGGGTGATCCATTTTTTTATTTGAGGGATCCATTTTTTATTTGAGGGATACATTTTTTATTTGGGAGATCCATTTTTTATTTCGGTGATCCATTTTTTATTTGGGTGATCCATTTTTTATTTGGGGGATCCATTTTTTATTTGGGTGATCCATTTTTATTTGGGGGTCCATTTTTTATTTGGGTGATCCATTTTTTATTTGGGTGATCCATTTTTTATTTGGGGTATCCATTTTTAATTTGGGTGATCAATTTTTTATTTGGGTGATCCATTTTTTATTTGAGGGATACATTTTTTATTTGGGGGATTCATTTTTTATTTGATGGATCTCCCAAATAAAAAATGGATCACCGAAATAAAAAATGGATCACCCAAACTAATGCTGAAATTTTCTGGAAAAAATGACGATATTTTCTGGAAAAAATGACGAAATTTTCAGCAAAAATGACGAAATTTTCTGGAAAAATTGACGAAAAATTCTGGATAAATTGACGAAATATTCGTGAAAAAATGTCGAAATTTTTTGGAAACAATGACGAAATTGTCGTCAAAAAATGACGAAATTTTCGGGAAATATTGACGAAATTTCCTGTGAAAAATGCCGAAATTTTCGGGAAAAAACGTCGAAATTTTCGGCAAAAATTGTTGAAATTTTCGGCTGAAACTGACGAAATTTTCGGGAAAAAATGACGAAATTTCCGGCAAAAATTTACGAAATTTTCATGAAAAAATGATGAAATTTTCTGTAAAAATTGACGAAAGTTTCGGGAAAAAACGTCGAAATTTTCGGCTGAAACTGACGAAATTTTCGGGAAAAAATGATGAAATTTTTGGCAAAAATTGACTAAATTTTCCGGAAAAAATGACGAAATATTCGGCAAAAATTGACGAAATTTTCGTGAAAAAATGCCGAAATTTTTCCGCAAAAATTGACTAAATTTTCTGTAAAAAATGCCGAAATTTTAGGGGAAAAAATGATGAAATTTTCGGCAAAAATTGACGACATTTTCGGGAAAAAATGACGAAAGTTTCGGGAAAAAATGCCTAAATTTTCGGGAAAAAAGGACGAAATTTTCGGTAAAAAGTGACGAAATTTTCGGCAAAAATTGACGAAATTTTCGGGAAAAAATGCCGAAATTTTAGGGGAAAAATGAAAAAAATTTCGGCCAAAATGACGAAATTTTCGGAAAAAACGACGAAATTTTCGTGAAAAAATGCCCAAATGTTCGGCAAAAAATGACGAAATTTTCGGCAAAAATTAGGAGGTAGAATCTTAGGGGGTAGAACCTTAGGAGGTAAAACCTTAGGAGGTAGAACCAAGGGGTAGAACCTTAGGGGGAATCCATTTTTTATTTCCGTGATCCATTTTCTATTTGGGGGATCCATTTTTTATTTCGGTGATCCATTTTTTATTTGGGTGATCCATTTTTTATTTGATGGATCTCCCAAATAAAAAATGGATCACCCAAATAAAAAATGGATCCCCCAAATAAAAAATGGATCACCCAAATAAAAAATGGATCACCCAAATAAAAGCTTGATCCTCCAAATAAAAAATGGATCACCCAAATAGAAAATGGATCCCCCAAATAAAAAATGGATCACCCAAATAAAAACTGGATCCCCCAAATAAAAAATGGATCCCCCAAATAAAAAATTGATCACCCAAACAAAAAATGGATCGCCCAAATAAAAAATGGATCCAAAAAATTAAAAATGGATCACCCAAATAAAAAATGGATCACCCAAATAAAAAATGGATACCCCAAATAAAAAATGGATCACCCAAATAAAAAATGGACCCCCAAATAAAAAATGGATCACCCAAATTAAAAATGGATCACCCAAATAAAAAATGGATCGCCCAAATAAAAAATGGATCGCCCAAATAAAAAATGGATCACCCAAATAAAAAATGGATCCCCCAAATAAAAAATGGATCACCCAAATAAAAAATGGATCACCGAAATAAAAAATGGATCCCCCAAATAAAAAATGGATCACCCAAATAAAAAATGGATCCCCCAAATGAAAAATGGATCACCGAAATAAAAAATGGATCAGCCAAATAAAAAATGAATCACCCAAATAAAAAATGGATCACCCAAATAAAAAATGGATCCCGCAAATAAAAAATGGATCACCCAAATAAAAAATGGATCCCTTTTTTATTTAGCGGATCCATTTTTTATTTGGGGGATCCATTTTTTATTTGGGTGATCCATTTTTTATTTGGGTGATCCATTTTTCATTTGGGGGATCCATTTTTTATTTGGGTGATCCATTTTTTATTTGGGGGATCCATTTTTTATTTCGGTGATCCATTTTTTATTTGGGTGATCCATTTTTTATTTACGGGATCCATTTTTTATTTGGGTGATCCATTTTATATTTGGTGGATCCATTTTTTATTTGGGGGATCTATTTTTTATTTGGGTGATCAATTTTTTATTTCGGTGATCCATTTTTTATTTGGTGATCTATTTTTTATTTGGGGGAACCATTTTTTATTTGGGTGATCCATTTTTATTTGGGTGATCCATTTTTTATTTGGGTTATCCATTTTTAATTTGGGTGATCCATTTTTTATTTGGGTGATCCATTTTTTATTTGAGGGATACATTTTTATTTGGGGGATCCATTTTTTATTTGATGGATCTCCCAAATAAAAAATGGATCACCCAAATAAAAAATGGATCACCCAAATTAATGCTGAAATTTTCTGGAAAAAATGACGAAATTTTCTGGAAAAAATGACGAAATTTTCCGGAAGAAATCACGAAATTTTCGGCAAAAAATGACGAAATTTTCGTGAAAAAATGCCGAAATTTTCCGCAAAAATTGACTAAATTTTCGGCAAAAATTGACTAAATTTTCGGCAGAATTTGACGAAATTTTCTTCAAAAAAATCCGAAATTTTCGGCAAAAATTGACGATATTTTCGGGAAAAAACGCCGAAATTTTCGAGGAAAAATGAAAAAAATTTCGGCCAAAATGACGAAATTTTCGGAAAAAAACGACGAAATTTTCGTGAAAAAATGCCCAAATGTTCGGCAAAAAATTACGAAATTTTCGGCAAAAATTAGGAGGTAGAATCTTAGGGGGTAGAACCTTAGGAGGTAAAACCTTAGGAGGTAGAACCAAGCGGTAGAACCTTAGGGGGAATCCATTTTTTATTTCGGTGATCCATTTTCTATTTGGGGGATCCATTTTTTATTTCGGTGATCCATTTTTTATTTGGGTGACCCATTTTTTATTTCATGGATCTCCCAAATAAAAAATGGATCCCCCAAATAAAAGATGGATCCCCCAAATAAAAAATGGATCACCCTAATAAAAAATTGATCCCCCCAAATAAAAAATGGATCCATTTTTTATTTGGGTGATCCATTTTTTATTTGGGTGATCCATTTTTCATTTGGGTGATCCATTTTTTATTTGGTTGATCCATCTTTTATTAGGGGTATCCATTTTTAATTTGGGTGATCCATCTTTTATTAGGGGTATCCATTTTTAATTTGGGTGATCCATTTTTTATTTGGGTGATCCATTTTTTATTTGAGGGATCCATTTTTTATTTGGGGGATCCATTTTTTATTTGATGGATCTCCCAAATCAAAAATGGATCACCCAAATAAAAAATGGATCCCTCAAATAAAAAATGGATCACCCAAATAAAAAATGGATCACCCAAATAAAAAATGGATCCCCCAAATAAAAAATTGATCACCCAAATAAAAAATGGATCACCCAAATAAAAAATGGATCCCCCAAATAAAAAATGGTTCACCCAAATAAAAAATGGATCACCCAAATAAAAAATGGATCCCCTAAATAAAAAATGGATCACCAAATCAAAAATGGATCACCCAAATAAAAAATGGATCCCCCAAATAAAAAATGGATCACCCAAATAAAAAATGGATCCCCCAAATAAAAACGGATCACCCAAATAAAAAATGGATCACCCAAATAAAAAATGGATCCCCCAAATAAAAAATGAATAACCCAAATAAAAAATGGATCCCTTTTTTATTTAGAGGATCCATTTTTTATTTCGGGGATCCATTTTTTATTTGGGTGATCCATTTTTTATTTGGGTGATCCATTCTTTATTTGGGGCATCCATTTTTTATTTGGGTGATCCATTTTTCATTTGGGTGATCCATTTTTTATTTGGGGGATCCATTTATTATTTCGGTGATCCATTTTTTATTTGGGGGATCCATTTTTTATTTCGGTGATCCATTTTTTATTTGGGTGATCCATTTTTTATTTGGGGGATCCATTTTTTATTTGGGTGATCCATTTTTATTTGGGGTTCCATTTTTTATTTGGGTGATCCATTTTTTATTTGGGTGATCCATTTTTTATTTGGTTGATCCATTTTTTATTAGGGGTATCCATTTTTAATTTGGGTGATCCATTTATTATTTGGGTGATCCATTTTTTATTTGAGCGATCCATTTTGTATTTGGGGGATCCATTTTTTATTTGATGGATCTCCCAAATAAAAAATGGATCACCCAAATAAAAAATGGATCCCTCAAATAAAAAATGGATCACCCAAATAAAAAATGGATCCCCCAAATAAAAAATTGATCACCTAAATAAAAAATGGATCACCGAAATAAAAAATGGATCCCCCAAATAAAAAATGGTTCACCCAAATAAAAAATGGATCACCCAAATAAAAAATGGATCCCCTAAATAAAAAAAGGATCACCCAAATCAAAAATGGATCACCCAAATAAAAAATGGATCCCCCAAATAAAAAATGGATCACCCAAATAAAAAATGGATCCCCAAATAAAAATGGATCACCCAAATAAAAAATGGATCACCCAAATAAAAGATGAATCACCCAAATAAAAAATGGATCACCCAAATAAAAAATGGATCCCCCAAATAAAAAAGTGATCACCCAAATAAAAAATGGATCCCTTTTTTATTTAGCGGATCCATTTTTTATTTCGGGGATCCATTTTTTATTTGGGTGATCCATTTTTTATTTGGGGTATCCATTTTTTATTTGGGTGATCCATTTTTTATTTGGGGGATCCATTTTTTATTTGGGTGATCCATTTTTTATTTGGGTGATCCATTTTTTATTTGGGGGATCCATTTTTTATTTGGGTGATCCATTTTTTATTTGGTGGATCCATTTTTTATTTGGGGGATCCATTTTTTATTTGGGTGATCCATTTTTTATTTGGGTGATCCATTTTTTATTTGGGGGATCTATTTTTTATTTGGGTGATCAATTTTTTATTTGGGTGATCCATTTTTTATTTGGTGATCCATTTTTTATTTGGGGGAACCATTTTTTATTTGGGTGATCCATTTTTTATTTGGGTGATCCATTTTTTATTTGGGGTATCCATTTTTAATTTGGGTGATCCATTTTTTATTTGGGTGATCCATTTTTTATTTGAGGGATACATTTTTTATTTGGGGGATCCATTTTTTATTTGATGGATCTCCCAAATAAAAAATGGATCACCGAAATAAAAAATGGATCACCCAAACTAATGCTGAAATTTTCTGGAAAAAATGACGATATTTTCTGGAAAAAATGACGAAATTTTCAGCAAAAATGACGAAATTTTCTGGAAAAATTGACGAAAAATTCTGGATAAATTGACGAAATATTCGTGAAAAAATGTCGAAATTTTTTGGAAACAATGACGAAATTGTCGTCAAAAAATGACGAAATTTTCGGGAAATATTGACGAAATTTTCTGTGAAAAATGCCGAAATTTTCGGGAAAAAACGTCGAAATTTTCGGCAAAAATTGTTGAAATTTTCGGCTGAAACTGACGAAATTTTCGGGAAAAAATGACGAAATTTCCGGCAAAAATTTACGAAATTTTCATGAAAAAATGCTGAAATTTTCTGTAAAAATTGACGAAAGTTTCGGGAAAAAATGCTGAAATTTTCTGGAAAAAATGACGAAATTTTTAGCAAAAATGACGAAATTTTCTGGAAAAATTGACGAAATATCCTGGATAAATTGACGAAATATTCGGTAAAAAATGTCGAAATTTTTTTGAAAAAATGACGTAATTATCGGCAAAAAATTATGAAATTTTCGGGAAAAAACGTCGAAATTTTCGGCTGAAACTAACGAAATTTTCGGGAAAAAATGTTGAAATTTTTGCCAAAAATTGACTAAATTTTCCGGAAAAAATGACGAAATATTCGGCAAAAAATGACGAAATTTTCGTGAAAAAATGCCGAAATTTTTCCGCAAAAATTGACTAAATTTTCTGTAAAAAATGCCGAAATTTTAGGGGAAAAAATGATGAAATTTTCGGCAAAAATTGACGACATTTTCGGGAAAAAATGACGAAAGTTTCAGGAAAAAATGCCTAAATTTTCGGGAAAAAAGGACGAAATTTTCGGTAAAAAGTGACGAAATTTTCGGCAAAAATTGACGAAATTTTCGGGGAAAAATGCCGAAATTTTAGGGGAAAAATGAAAAAAATTTCGGCCAAAATGACGAAATTTTCGGAAAAAAACGACGAAATTTTCGTGAAAAAATGCCCAAATGTTCGGCAAAAAATTACGAAATTTTCGGCAAAAATTAGGAGGTAGAATCTTAGGGGGTAGAACCTTAGGAGGTAGAACCTTAGGAGGTAGAACCAAGCGGTAGAACCTTAGGGGGAATCCATTTTTAATTTGGGTGATCCATCTTTTATTAGGGGTATCCATTTTTAATTTGGGTGATCCATTTTTTATTTGGGTGATCCATTTTTTATTTGAGGGATCCATTTTTTATTTGGGGGATCCATTTTTTATTTGATGGATCTCCCAAATAAAAAATGGATCACCCAAATAAAAAATGGATCCCTCAAATAAAAAATGGATCACCCAAATAAAAAATGGATCACCCAAATAAAAAATGGATCCCCCAAATAAAAAATTGATCACCCAAATAAAAAATGGATCACCCAAATAAAAAATGGATCCCCCAAATAAAAAATGGTTCACCCAAATAAAAAATGGATCACCCAAATAAAAAATGGATCCCCTAAATAAAAAATGGATCACCAAATCAAAAATGGATCACCCAAATAAAAAATGGATCCCCCAAATAAAAAATGGATCACCCAAATAAAAAATGGATCCCCCAAATAAAAACGGATCACCCAAATAAAAAATGGATCACCCAAATAAAAAATGGATCCCCCAAATAAAAAATGAATCACCCAAATAAAAAATGGATCCCTTTTTTATTTAGAGGATCCATTTTTTATTTCGGGGATCCATTTTTTATTTGGGTGATCCATTTTTTATTTGGGTGATCCATTCTTTATTTGGGGCATCCATTTTTTATTTGGGTGATCCATTTTTCATTTGGGTGATCCATTTTTTATTTGGGGGATCCATTTTTTATTTCGGTGATCCATTTTTTATTTGGGGGATCCATTTTTTATTTCGGTGATCCATTTTTTATTTGGGTGATCCATTTTTTATTTGGGGGATCCATTTTTTATTTGGGTGATCCATTTTTATTTGGGGGTCCATTTTTTATTTGGGTGATCCATTTTTTATTTGGGTGATCCATTTTTTATTTGGTTGATCCATTTTTTATTAGGGGTATCCATTTTTAATTTGGGTGATCCATTTATTATTTGGGTGATCCATTTTTTATTTGAGCGATCCATTTTGTATTTGGGGGATCCATTTTTTATTTGATGGATCTCCCAAATAAAAAATGGATCACCCAAATAAAAAATGGATCCCTCAAATAAAAAATGGATCACCCAAATAAAAAATGGATCCCCCAAATAAAAAATTGATCACCCAAATAAAAAATGGATCACCGAAATAAAAAATGGATCCCCCAAATAAAAAATGGTTCACCCAAATAAAAAATGGATCACCCAAATAAAAAATGGATCCCCTAAATAAAAAAAGGATCACCCAAATCAAAAATGGATCACCCAAATAAAAAATGGATCCCCCAAATAAAAAATGGATCACCCAAATAAAAAATGGATCCCCAAATAAAAATGGATCACCCAAATAAAAAATGGATCACCCAAATAAAAGATGAATCACCCAAATAAAAAATGGATCACCCAAATAAAAAATGGATCCCCCAAATAAAAAAGTGATCACCCAAATAAAAAATGGATCCCTTTTTTATTTAGCGGATCCATTTTTTATTTCGGGGATCCATTTTTTATTTGGGTGATCCATTTTTTATTTGGGATATCCATTTTTTATTTGGGTGATCCATTTTTTATTTGGGGGATCCATTTTTTATTTGGGTGATCCATTTTTTATTTGGGTGATCCATTTTTTATTTGGGGGATCCATTTTTTATTTGGGTGATCCATTTTTTATTTGGTGGATCCATTTTTTATTTGGGGGATCCATTTTTTATTTGGGTGATCCATTTTTTATTTGGGTGATCCATTTTTTATTTGGGGGATCTATTTTTTATTGGGTGATCAATTTTTTATTTGGGTGATCCATTTTTTATTTGGTGATCCATTTTTATTTGGGGGAACCATTTTTTATTTGGGTGATCCATTTTTTATTTGGGTGATCCATTTTTTATTTGGGGTATCCATTTTTTATTTGGGTGATCCATTTTTTATTTGAGGGATACATTTTTTATTTGGGGGATCCATTTTTTTATTTGATGGATCTCCCAAATAAAAAATGGATCACCGAAATAAAAAATGGATCACCCAAACTAATGCTGAAATTTTCTGGAAAAAATGACGATATTTTCTGGAAAAAATGACGAAATTTTCAGCAAAAATGACGAAATTTTCTGGAAAAATTGACGAAAAATTCTGGATAAATTGACGAAATATTCGTGAAAAAATGTCGAAATTTTTTGGAAACAATGACGAAATTGTCGTCAAAAAATGACGAAATTTTCGGGAAATATTGACGAAATTTTCTGTGAAAAATGCCGAAATTTTCGGGAAAAAACGTCGAAATTTTCGGCAAAAATTGTTGAAATTTTCGGCTGAAACTGACGAAATTTTCGGGAAAAAATGACGAAATTTCCGGCAAAAAATTACGAAATTTTCATGAAAAAATGCTGAAATTTTCTGTAAAAATTGACGAAAGTTTCGGGAAAAAAATGCTGAAATTTTCTGGAAAAAATGACGAAATTTTTAGCAAAAATGACGAAATTTTCTGGAAAAATTGAACGAAATATCCTGGATAAATTGACGAAATATTCGGTAAAAAATGTCGAAATTTTTTTGAAAAAATGACGTAATTATCGGCAAAAAATTATGAAATTTTCGGGAAAAAACGTCGAAATTTTCGGCTGAAACTAACGAAATTTTCGGGAAAAAATGATGAAATTTTTGGCAAAAATTGACTAAATTTTCCGGAAAAAATGACGAAATATTCGGCAAAAAATGACGAAATTTTCGTGAAAAAATGCCGAAATTTTTCCGCAAAAATTGACTAAATTTTCTGTAAAAAATGCCGAAATTTTAGGGGAAAAAAATGATGAAATTTTCGGCAAAAATTGACGACATTTTCGGGAAAAAATGACGAAAGTTTCGGGAAAAAATGCCTAAATTTTCGGGAAAAAAGGACGAAATTTTCGGTAAAAAGTGACGAAATTTTCGGCAAAAATTGACGAAATTTTCGGGAAAAAAATGCCGAAATTTTAGGGGAAAAATGAAAAAAATTTCGGCCAAAATGACGAAATTTTCGAAAAAAAACGACGAAATTTTCGTGAAAAAATGCCCAAATGTTCGGCAAAAAATGACGAAATTTTCGGCAAAAATTAGGAGGTAGATCTTAGGGGGTAGAACCTTAGGAGGTAAAACCTTAGGAGGTAGAACCAAGGGGTAGAACCTTAGGGGGAATCCATTTTTAATTTGGGTGATCCATCTTTTATTAGGGGTATCCATTTTTAATTTGGGTGATCCATTTTTTATTTGGGTGATCCATTTTTTATTTGAGGGATCCATTTTTTATTTGGGGGATCCATTTTTTATTTCGGTGATCCATTTTTATTTGGGTGATCCATTTTTTATTTGATGGATCTCCCAAATAAAAAATGGATCACCCAAATAAAAAATGGATCCCCCAAATAAAAAATGGATCACCCAAATAAAAAATGGATCACCCAAATAAAAACGTGATCCTCCAAATAAAAAATGGATCACCCAAATAGAAAATGGATCCCCCAAATAAAAAATGGATCACCCAAATAAAAACTGGATCCCCCAAATAAAAAATGGATCCCCCAAATAAAAAATTGATCACCCAAACAAAAAATGGATCGCCCAAATAAAAAATGGATCCAAAGAATTAAAAATGGATCACCCAAATAAAAAATGGATCACCCAAATAAAAAATGGATACCCCAAATAAAAAATGGATCACCCAAATAAAAAATGGACCCCCAAATAAAAAATGGATCACCCAAATTAAAAATGGACACCCAAATAAAAAATGGATCGCCCAAATAAAAAATGGATCGCCCAAATAAAAAATGGATCACCCAAATAAAAAATGGATCCCCCAAATAAAAAATGGATCACCCAAATAAAAAATGGATCACCGAAATAAAAAATGGATTCCCCAAATAAAAAATGGATCACCAAAATAAAAAATGGATCCCCCAAATGAAAAATGTATCACCGAAATAAAAAATGGATCAGCCAAATAAAAAATGAATCACCCAAATAAAAAATGGATCACCCAAATAAAAAATGGATCCCGCAAATAAAAAATGGATCACCCAAATAAAAAATGGATCCCTTTTTTATTTAGCGGATCCATTTTTTATTTGGGGATCCATTTTTTATTTGGGTGATCCATTTTTTATTTGGGTGATCCATTTTTTCATTTGGGGGATCCATTTTTTATTTGGGTGATCCATTTTTTATTTGGGGGATCCATTTTTTATTTCGGTGATCCATTTTTATTTGGGTGATCCATTTTTTATTTGGGGGATCCATTTTTTATTTGGGTGATCCATTTTTTATTTGGTGGATCCATTTTTTATTTGGGGGATCCATTTTTTATTTGGGTGATCCATTTTTTATTTGGGTGATCCATTTTTTATTTGGGGGATCTATTTTTTATTTGGGTGATCAATTTTTTATTTCGGTGATCCATTTTTTATTTGGTGATCTATTTTTTTATTTGGGGGAACCATTTTTTATTTGGGTGATCCATTTTTATTTGGGTGATCCATTTTTTATTTGGGTTATCCATTTTTAATTTGGGTGATCCATTTTTTATTTGGGTGATCCATTTTTTATTTGAGGGATACATTTTTATTTGGGGGATCCATTTTTTATTTGATGGATCTCCCAAATAAAAAATGGACCACCCAAATAAAAAATGGATCACCCAAATTAATGCTGAAATTTTCTGGAAAAAATGACGAAATTTTCTGGAAAAAATGACGAAATTTTCAGCAAAAATGACGAAATTTTCTGGAAAAATTGACGAAATATTCTGGATAAAGTGACGAAATATTCGTGAAAAAATGTCGAAATTTTTTGGAAACAATGACGAAATTGTCGTCAAAAAACAACGAAATTTTCGGGAAATATTGACGAAATTTTCTGTGAAAAATGCCCGAAATTTTCGGGAAAAAAGGTCGAAATTTTCGGAAAAAAACTGTTGAAATTTTCGGCAAAAATTGTTGAAATTTTCGGCTGAAACTGACGAAATTTTCGGGAAAAAATGACGAATTTTCCGGCAAAAATTTACGAAATTTTCATGAAAAAATGATGAAATTTTCTGTAAAAATTGACGAAAGTTTCGGGAAAAAATGCTGAAATTTTCTGGAAAAAATGACGAAATTTTCTGGAAAAATTGACGAAATATCCTGTATAAATTGACGAAATATTCGGTAAAAAATGTCGAAATTTTTTTGAAAAAATGACGAAATTATCGGCAAAAAATGATGAAATTTTCGGGAAAAATTGACGAAATTTTCTTTGATAAATGCCGAAATTTTCGGGAAAAAACGTTCGAAATTTTCGGCTGAAACTGACGAAATTTTCGGGAAAAAATGATGAAATTTTGGGCAAAAATTGACTAAATTTTCCGGAAAAAATGACGAAATATTCGGCAAAAAATGACGAAATTTTCGTGAAAAAATGCCGAAATTTTCCGCAAAAATTGACTAAAATTTCGGGAAAAATTGACGAAATTTTCGGGAAAAAATGCCGAAACTTTCGGGAAAAAAATTACGAAATTTTAGGGCAAAAAATGATGAGATTTTCGGCAAAAATTGACTACATTTTCGGGAAAAAATGACGAAAGTTTCGGCAAAAAGTGACGAAATTTTCTTGAAAAAATGCCGAAATTTTCGGCAAAAACTGACGAAATTTTCGTGAAAAAATGCCGAAATTTTCCGCAAAAATTGACGAAATTTTCTGTAAAAATTGACGAAATTTTCGGTAAAAAATGAGGAATTTTTAGGCAAAAATTGACGAAATTTTAGGGGAAAAATGAAAAAATTTTCGGCAAAAATTGACGACATTTTCGGGAAAAAATGACGAAAGTTTCGGGAAAAAATGCCTAAATTTTCGGGAAAAAAGGACGAAATTTTCGGTAAAAGTGACGAAATTTTCGGCAAAAATTGACGAAATTTTCGGCAGAATTTGACGAAATTTTCGGGAAAAAACGCCGAAATTTTCGGGGGAAAATGAAAAAGTTTTCGGCCAAAATGACGAAATTTTCGTGAAAAAACGAGGAAATTTTCATGAAAAAATGCCCAAATGTTCAGCAAAAAATGACGAAATTTTCGGCAAAAATTAGGAGGTAGAATCTTAGGGGGTAGAACCTTAGGAGGTAAAACCTTAGGAGGTAGAACCAAGGGGTAGAAGCTTAGGGGGAATCCATTTTTTATTTCGGTGATCCATTTTCTATTTGGGGGATCCATTTTTTATTTCGGTGATCCATTTTTTATTTGGGTGATCCATTTTTTATTTGATGGATCTCCCAAATAAAAAATGGATCACCCAAATAAAAAATGGATCCCCCAAATAAAAAATGGATCACCCAAATAAAAAATGGATCACCCAAATAAAAACTTGATCCTCCAAATAAAAAATGGATCACCCAAATAAAAAATGGATCCCCCAAATAAAAAATGGATCCCCCAAATAAAAAATGGATCCCCCAAATAAAAAATGGATCACCCAAATAAAAACTGGATCCCCCAAATAAAAAATGGATCCCCCAAATAAAAAATTGATCACCCAAATAAAAAATGGATCGCCCAAATAAAAAATGGATCCAAAAAATTAAAAATGGATCCCCCAAATAAAAAATGGATCCCCCAAATAAAAAATGGATCCCCCAAATAAAAAATGGATCACCCAAATTAAAAATTGATCACCCAAATAAAAAATGGATCGCCCAAATAAAAAATGGATCGCCCAAATAAAAAATGGATCACCCAAATAAAAAATGGATCACCCAAATAAAAAATGGATCCCCCAAATAAAAAATAGATCCCCCAAATAAAAAATGGATCGCCCAAATAAAAAATGGATCCAAAAAATTAAAAATGGATCCCCCAAATAAAAAATGGATCCCCCAAATAAAAAATGGATCCCCCAAATAAAAAATGGATCCCCCAAATAAAAAATGGATCACCCAAATTAAAAATTGATCACCCAAATAAAAAATGGATCGCCCAAATAAAAAATGGATCGCCCAAATAAAAAATGGATCACCCAAATAAAAAATGGATCACCCAAATAAAAAATGGATCCCCCAAATAAAAAATAGATCCCCCAAATAAAAAATGGATCACCCAAATAAAAAATGGATCACCCAAATTAATGCTGAAATTTTCTGGAAAAAATGACGAAATTTTCTGGAAAAAATGACGAAATTTTCAGCAAAAATGACGAAATTTTCTGGAAAAATTGACGAAATATTCTGGATAAATTGACGAAATATTCGTGAAAAATGTCGAAATTTTTTGGAAACAATGACGAAATTTTCGGGAAATATTGACGAAATTTTCTGTGAAAAATGCCGAAATTTTCGGGAAAAAACGTCGAAATTTTGGTCAAAAATTGTTGAAATTTTCGGCAAAAATTGTTGAAATTTTCGGCTGAAACTGACGAAATTTTCGGGAAAAAATGATGAAATTTTCGGCAAAAATTGACTAAATGTTCAGGAAAAAATGACGAAATTTCCGGCAAAAATTTACGAAATTTTCATGAAAAAATGATGAAATTTTCTGTAAATTTGACGAAAATTTCGGGAAAAAATGCTGAAATTTTCTGGAAAATATGACGAAATTTTTAGCAAAAATGACGAAATTTTCTGGAAAAATTGACGAAATATCCTGGATAAATTGACGAAATATTCGGGAAAAAATGTCGAAATTTTTTTGAAAAAATGACGAAATTATCGGCAAAAAATGATGAAATTTTCGGGAAAAATTGACGAAATTTTCTTTGAAAAATGCCGAAATTTTCGGGAAAAAACGTCGAAATTTTCGGGAAAAAATGATGAAATTTTTGGCAACAACTGACTAAATTTTCCGAAAAAAATGACGAAATATTCGGCAAAAAATGACGAAATTTTCGTGAAAAAATGCCGAAATTTTCCGCAAAAATTGACTAAATTTTCGGGAAAAATTGACGAAATTTTCGGTAAAAAATCAGGAATTTTTAGGCAAAAATTGACGAAATTTTCGGGAAAAATTGACGAAATTTTCGGGAAAAAATGCCGAAACTTTAGGGAAAAAAATGATAAAATTTTCGGCAAAAATTGACGACATTTTCGGGAAAAAATGACGAAAGTTTCGGCAAAAAGTGACGAAATTTTCTTGGAAAAATGCCGTAATTTTCTGGAAAAAACGTCGAAATTTTCGGCAAAAATTGTTGAAATTTTCGGCTGAAATTGACGAAATTTTCGGGAAAAAATGATGAAATTTTCGGCATAAATTGACTAAATTTACGGAAAAAATGACGAAAATATCGGCAAAAATTGACGAAATTTTCGTGAAAATATGCCGAAATTTTCCGCAAAAATTGACTAAATTTTCTGTAAAAATTGACGAAATTTTCGGTAAAAAATGAGGAATTTTTAGGCAAAAATTGACGAAATTTTCGGGTAAAAATGCCGAAATTTTAGGGGGGAAAATGATGAAATTTTCGGCAAAAATTGACGACATTTTCGGGAAAAAATGACGAAAGTTTCGGGAAAAAAGGACGAAATTTTCGGGAAAAAAGGACGAAATTTTCTGTGAAAAATGCCGAAATTTTCGGGAAAAAAGGTCGAAATTTTCGGCAAAAACTGTTGAAATTTTCGGCAAAAATTGTTGAAATTTTCGGCTGAAACTGACGAAATTTTCGGGAAAAAATGACGAACTTTCCGGCAAAAATTTTCGAAATTTTCATGAAAAAATGATGAAATTTTCTGTAAAAATTGACGAAAGTTTCTGGAAAAAATGCTGAAATTTTCTGGAAAAAATGACGAAATTTTCTGGAAAAATTGACGAAATATCCTGGATAAATTGACGAAATATTCGGTAAAAAATGTCGAAATTTTTTTGAAAAAATGACGAAATTATCGGCAAAAAATGACGAAATTTTCGTGAAAAAATGCCGAAATTTTCCGCAAAAATTGACTAAAATTTCGGGAAAAATTGACGAAATTTTCGGGAAAAAATGCCGAAACTTTAGGGAAAAAATGATGAGATTTTCGGCAAAAATTGACTACATTTTCGGGAAAAAATGACGAAAGTTTCGGCAAAAAGTGACGAAATTTTCGGCAAAAACTGACGAAATTTTCGTGAAAAAATGCCGAAATTTTCCGCAAAAATTGACGAAATTTTCTGTAAAAATTGACGAAATTTTCGGTAAAAAATGAGGAATTTTTAGGCAAAAATTGACGAAATTTTAGGGGAAAAATGAAAAAATTTTCGGCAAAAATTGACGACATTTTCGGGAAAAAATGACGAAAGTTTCGGGAAAAAATGCCTAAATTTTCGGGAAAAAAGGACGAAATTTTCGGTAAAAGTGACGAAATTTTCGGCAAAAATTGACGAAATTTTCGGCAGAATTTGACGAAATTTTCGGGAAAAAACGCCGAAATTTTCGGGGAAAAATGAAAAAGTTTTCGGCCAAAATGACGAAATTTTCGGGAAAAAACGAGGAAATTTTCATGAAAAAATGCCCAAATGTTCAGCAAAAAATGACGAAATTTTCGGCAAAAATTAGGAGGTAGAATCT
This sequence comes from Eledone cirrhosa, assembly GCA_964016885.1. NCBI lineage: Eukaryota > Metazoa > Mollusca > Cephalopoda > Octopoda > Eledonidae > Eledone > Eledone cirrhosa. Next base: position 296,199,197 of record OZ024740.1, read on the forward strand.
TAGGGGGTAGAACCTTAGGAGGTAAAACCTTAGGAGGTAGAACCAAGGGGTAGAAGCTTAGGGGGAATCCATTTTTTATTTCGGTGATCCATTTTCTATTTGGGGGATCCATTTTTTATTTCGGTGATCCATTTTTTATTTGGGTGATCCATTTTTTATTTGATGGATCTCCCAAATAAAAAATGGATCACCCAAATAAAAAATGGATCCCCCAAATAAAAAATGGATCACCCAAATAAAAAATGGATCACCCAAATAAAAACTTGATCCTCCAAATAAAAAATGGATCACCCAAATAAAAAATGGATCCCCCAAATAAAAAATGGATCCCCCAAATAAAAAATGGATCCCCCAAATAAAAAATGGATCACCCAAATAAAAACTGGATCCCCCAAATAAAAAATGGATCCCCCAAATAAAAAATTGATCACCCAAATAAAAAATGGATCGCCCAAATAAAAAATGGATCCAAAAAATTAAAAATGGATCCCCCAAATAAAAAATGGATCCCCCAAATAAAAAATGGATCACCCAAATTAAAAATTGATCACCCAAATAAAAAATGGATCGCCCAAATAAAAAATGGATCGCCCAAATAAAAAATGGATCACCCAAATAAAAAATGGATCACCCAAATAAAAAATGGATCCCCCAAATAAAAAATAGATCCCCCAAATAAAAAATGGATCGCCCAAATAAAAAATGGATCCAAAAAATTAAAAATGGATCCCCCAAATAAAAAATGGATCCCCCAAATAAAAAATGGATCCCCCAAATAAAAAATGGATCACCCAAATTAAAAATTGATCACCCAAATAAAAAATGGATCGCCCAAATAAAAAATGGATCGCCCAAATAAAAAATGGATCACCCAAATAAAAAATGGATCACCCAAATAAAAAATGGATCCCCCAAATAAAAAATAGATCCCCCAAATAAAAAATGGATCCCCCAAATAAAAAATTGATCACCCAAATAAAAAATGGATCGCCCAAATAAAAAATGGATCCAAAAAATTAAAAATGGATCCCCCAAATAAAAAATGGATCCCCCAAATAAAAAATGGATCACCCAAATTAAAAATTGATCACCCAAATAAAAAATGGATCGCCCAAATAAAAAATGGATCGCCCAAATAAAAAATGGATCACCCAAATAAAAAATGGATCACCCAAATAAAAAATGGATCCCCCAAATAAAAAATAGATCCCCCAAATGAAAAATGGATCGCCCAAATAAAAAATGGATCCAAAAAATTAAAAATGGATCCCCCAAATAAAAAATGGATCCCCCAAATAAAAAATGGATCCCCCAAATAAAAAATGGATCACCCAAATTAAAAATTGATCACCCAAATAAAAAATGGATCGCCCAAATAAAAAATGGATCGCCCTAATAAAAAATGGATCACCCAAATAAAAAATGGATCACCCAAATAAAAAATGGATCCCCCAAATAAAAAATAGATCCCCCAAATAAAAAATGGATCCCCCAAATAAAAAATTGATCACCCAAATAAAAAATGGATCGCCCAAATAAAAAATGGATCCAAAAAATTAAAAATGGATCCCCCAAATAAAAAATGGATCCCCCAAATAAAAAATGGATCCCCCAAATAAAAAATGGATCACCCAAATTAAAAATTGATCACCCAAATAAAAAATGGATCGCCCAAATAAAAAATGGATCGCCCAAATAAAAAATGGATCACCCAAATAAAAAATGGATCACCCAAATAAAAAATGGATCCCCCAAATAAAAAATAGATCCCCCAAATAAAAAATGGATCACCCAAATAAAAAATGGATCACCCAAATTAATGCTGAAATTTTCTGGAAAAAATGACGAAATTTTCTGGAAAAAATGACGAAATTTTCAGCAAAAATGACGAAATTTTCTGGAAAAATTGACGAAATATTCTGGATAAATTGACGAAATATTCGTGAAAAATGTCGAAATTTTTTGGAAACAATGACGAAATTTTCGGGAAATATTGACGAAATTTTCTGTGAAAAATGCCGAAATTTTCGGGAAAAAACGTCGAAATTTTGGTCAAAAATTGTTGAAATTTTCGGCAAAAATTGTTGAAATTTTCGGCTGAAACTGACGAAATTTTCGGGAAAAAATGATGAAATTTTCGGCATAAATTGACTAAATTTACGGAAAAAATGACGAAAATATCGGCAAAAATTGACGAAATTTTCGTGAAAATATGCCGAAATTTTCCGCAAAAATTGACTAAATTTTCTGTAAAAATTGACGAAATTTTCGGTAAAAAATGAGGAATTTTTAGGCAAAAATTGACGAAATTTTCGGGTAAAAATGCCGAAATTTTAGGGGGGAAAATGATGAAATTTTCGGCAAAAATTGACGACATTTTCGGGAAAAAATGACGAAAGTTTCGGGAAAAAAGGACGAAATTTTCGGGAAAAAAGGACGAAATTTTCTGTGAAAAATGCCGAAATTTTCGGGAAAAAAGGTCGAAATTTTCGGCAAAAACTGTTGAAATTTTCGGCAAAAATTGTTGAAATTTTCGGCTGAAACTGACGAAATTTTCGGGAAAAAATGACGAACTTTCCGGCAAAAATTTTCGAAATTTTCATGAAAAAATGATGAAATTTTCTGTAAAAATTGACGAAAGTTTCTGGAAAAAATGCTGAAATTTTCTGGAAAAAATGACGAAATTTTCTGGAAAAATTGACGAAATATCCTGGATAAATTGACGAAATATTCGGTAAAAAATGTCGAAATTTTTTTGAAAAAATGACGAAATTATCGGCAAAAAATGACGAAATTTTCGTGAAAAAATGCCGAAATTTTCCGCAAAAATTGACTAAAATTTCGGGAAAAATTGACGAAATTTTCGGGAAAAAATGCCGAAACTTTAGGGAAAAAATGATGAGATTTTCGGCAAAAATTGACTACATTTTCGGGAAAAAATGACGAAAGTTTCGGCAAAAAGTGACGAAATTTTCGGCAAAAACTGACGAAATTTTCGTGAAAAAATGCCGAAATTTTCCGCAAAAATTGACGAAATTTTCTGTAAAAATTGACGAAATTTTCGGTAAAAAATGAGGAATTTTTAGGCAAAAATTGACGAAATTTTAGGGGAAAAATGAAAAAATTTTCGGCAAAAATTGACGACATTTTCGGGAAAAAATGACGAAAGTTTCGGGAAAAAATGCCTAAATTTTCGGGAAAAAAGGACGAAATTTTCGGTAAAAGTGACGAAATTTTCGGCAAAAATTGACGAAATTTTCGGCAGAATTTGACGAAATTTTCGGGAAAAAACGCCGAAATTTTCGGGGAAAAATGAAAAAGTTTTCGGCCAAAATGACGAAATTTTCGGGAAAAAACGAGGAAATTTTCATGAAAAAATGCCCAAATGTTCAGCAAAAAATGACGAAATTTTCGGCAAAAATTAGGAGGTAGAATCTTAGGGGGTAGAACCTTAGGAGGTAAAACCTTAGGAGGTAGAACCAAGGGGTAGAAGCTTAGGGGGAATCCATTTTTTATTTCGGTGATCCATTTTCTATTTGGGGGATCCATTTTTTATTTCGGTGATCCATTTTTTATTTGGGTGATCCATTTTTTATTTGATGGATCTCCCAAATAAAAAATGGATCACCCAAATAAAAAATGGATCCCCCAAATAAAAAATGGATCACCCAAATAAAAAATGGATCACCCAAATAAAAACTTGATCCTCCAAATAAAAAATGGATCACCCAAATAAAAAATGGATCCCCCAAATAAAAAATGGATCCCCCAAATAAAAAATGGATCCCCCAAATAAAAAATGGATCACCCAAATAAAAACTGGATCCCCCAAATAAAAAATGGATCCCCCAAATAAAAAATTGATCACCCAAATAAAAAATGGATCGCCCAAATAAAAAATGGATCCAAAAAATTAAAAATGGATCCCCCAAATAAAAAATGGATCCCCCAAATAAAAAATGGATCACCCAAATTAAAAATTGATCACCCAAATAAAAAATGGATCGCCCAAATAAAAAATGGATCGCCCAAATAAAAAATGGATCACCCAAATAAAAAATGGATCACCCAAATAAAAAATGGATCCCCCAAATAAAAAATAGATCCCCCAAATAAAAAATGGATCGCCCAAATAAAAAATGGATCCAAAAAATTAAAAATGGATCCCCCAAATAAAAAATGGATCCCCCAAATAAAAAATGGATCCCCCAAATAAAAAATGGATCACCCAAATTAAAAATTGATCACCCAAATAAAAAATGGATCGCCCAAATAAAAAATGGATCGCCCAAATAAAAAATGGATCACCCAAATAAAAAATGGATCACCCAAATAAAAAATGGATCCCCCAAATAAAAAATAGATCCCCCAAATAAAAAATGGATCCCCCAAATAAAAAATTGATCACCCAAATAAAAAATGGATCGCCCAAATAAAAAATGGATCCAAAAAATTAAAAATGGATCCCCCAAATAAAAAATGGATCCCCCAAATAAAAAATGGATCACCCAAATTAAAAATTGATCACCCAAATAAAAAATGGATCGCCCAAATAAAAAATGGATCGCCCAAATAAAAAATGGATCACCCAAATAAAAAATGGATCACCCAAATAAAAAATGGATCCCCCAAATAAAAAATAGATCCCCCAAATGAAAAATGGATCGCCCAAATAAAAAATGGATCCAAAAAATTAAAAATGGATCCCCCAAATAAAAAATGGATCCCCCAAATAAAAAATGGATCCCCCAAATAAAAAATGGATCACCCAAATTAAAAATTGATCACCCAAATAAAAAATGGATCGCCCAAATAAAAAATGGATCGCCCTAATAAAAAATGGATCACCCAAATAAAAAATGGATCACCCAAATAAAAAATGGATCCCCCAAATAAAAAATAGATCCCCCAAATAAAAAATGGATCCCCCAAATAAAAAATTGATCACCCAAATAAAAAATGGATCGCCCAAATAAAAAATGGATCCAAAAAATTAAAAATGGATCCCCCAAATAAAAAATGGATCCCCCAAATAAAAAATGGATCCCCCAAATAAAAAATGGATCACCCAAATTAAAAATTGATCACCCAAATAAAAAATGGATCGCCCAAATAAAAAATGGATCGCCCAAATAAAAAATGGATCACCCAAATAAAAAATGGATCACCCAAATAAAAAATGGATCCCCCAAATAAAAAATAGATCCCCCAAATAAAAAATGGATCACCCAAATAAAAAATGGATCACCCAAATTAATGCTGAAATTTTCTGGAAAAAATGACGAAATTTTCTGGAAAAAATGACGAAATTTTCAGCAAAAATGACGAAATTTTCTGGAAAAATTGACGAAATATTCTGGATAAATTGACGAAATATTCGTGAAAAATGTCGAAATTTTTTGGAAACAATGACGAAATTTTCGGGAAATATTGACGAAATTTTCTGTGAAAAATGCCGAAATTTTCGGGAAAAAACGTCGAAATTTTGGTCAAAAATTGTTGAAATTTTCGGCAAAAATTGTTGAAATTTTCGGCTGAAACTGACGAAATTTTCGGGAAAAAATGATGAAATTTTCGGCAAAAATTGACTAAATTTTCCGGAAAAAATGACGAAATTTCCGGCAAAAATTTACGAAATTTTCATGAAAAAATGATGAAATTTTCTGTAAATTTGACGAAAATTTCGGGAAAAAATGCTGAAATTTTCTGGAAAATATGACGAAATTTTTAGCAAAAATGACGAAATTTTCTGGAAAAATTGACGAAATATCCTGGATAAATTGACGAAATATTCGGGAAAAAATGTCGAGATTTTTTTGAAAAAATGACGAAATTATCGGCAAAAAATGATGAAATTTTCGGGAAAAATTGACGAAATTTTCTTTGAAAAATGCCGAAATTTTCGGGAAAAAACGTCGAAATTTTCGGGAAAAAATGATGAAATTTTTGGCAACAACTGACTAAATTTTCCGGAAAAAATGACGAAATATTCGGCAAAAAATGACGAAATTTTCGTGAAAAAATGCCGAAATTTTCCGCAAAAATTGACTAAATTTTCGGGAAAAATTGACGAAATTTTCGGTAAAAAATCAGGAATTTTTAGGCAAAAATTGACGAAATTTTCGGGAAAAATTGACGAAATTTTCGGGAAAAAATGCCGAAACTTTAGGGAAAAAAATGATAAAATTTTCGGCAAAAATTGACGACATTTTCGGGAAAAAATGACGAAAGTTTCGGCAAAAAGTGACGAAATTTTCTTGGAAAAATGCCGTAATTTTCTGGAAAAAACGTCGAAATTTTCGGCAAAAATTGTTGAAATTTTCGGCTGAAATTGACGAAATTTTCGGGAAAAAATGATGAAATTTTCGGCATAAATTGACTAAATTTACGGAAAAAATGACGAAAATATCGGCAAAAATTGACGAAATTTTCGTGAAAATATGCCGAAATTTTCCGCAAAAATTGACTAAATTTTCTGTAAAAATTGACGAAATTTTCGGTAAAAAATGAGGAATTTTTAGGCAAAAATTGACGAAATTTTCGGGTAAAAATGCCGAAATTTTAGGGGGAAAAATGATGAAATTTTCGGCAAAAATTGACGACATTTTCGGGAAAAAATGACGAAAGTTTCGGGAAAAAAGGACGAAATTTTCGGGAAAAAAGGACGAAATTTTCGGTAAAAAGTGACGAAATTTTCGGCAAAAATTGACGAAATTTTCGGCAGAATTTGACGAAATTTTCTTCAAAAAAATCCGAAGTTTTCGGCAAATATTGACGATGTTTTCGGGAAAAAAGCCCGAAATTTTCGAGGAAAAATGAAAAAATTTTCGGCCAAAATAACGAAATTTTCGGGAAAAAACGACGAAATTTTCGTGAAAAATGCCCAAATGTTCGGCAAAAAATGACGAAATTTTCGGCAAAAATTAGGAGGTAGAATCTTAGGGGGTAGAACCAAGGGGTAGAACCTTAGGGGGAATCCATTTTTTATTTCGGTGATCCATTTTCTATTTGGGGGATACATTTTTTATTTCGGTGATCCATTTTTTGTTTGGGTGATCCATTTTTTATTTGATGGATCTCCCAAATAAAAAATGGAACACCCAAATAAAAAATGGATCCCCCAAATAAAAATTGGATCACCCAAATAAAAAATGGATCACCCAAATAAAAACTTGGTCCTCCAAATAAAAAATGGATCACCCAAAAAAAAAATGGATCCCCCAAATAAAAAAAGGATCCCCCAAATAAAAAATGGATCCCCCAAATAAAAAATGGATCACCCAAATAAAAACTGGATCCCCCAAATAAAAAATGGATCCCCCAAATAAAAAATTGATCACCCAAATAAAAAATGGATCGCCCAAATAAAAAATGAATCCAAAAAATTAAAAATGGATCACCCAAATAAAAAATGGATCACCCAAATAAAAAATGGATCCCCCAAATAAAAAATAGATCACCCAAATAAAAAATGGATCCCCCAAATAAAATATGGATCACCCAAATAAAAAACGGATCACCCAAATAAAAAATGGATCACCCAAATAAAAAATGGATCCCCCAAATAAAAAATGGTTCACCCAAATAAAAAAGGATCCATTTTTTATTTGGGTGATCCGTTTTTTATTTGGGTGATCCATTTTTTATTTGGGGGATCCATTTTTTATTTCGTAGATCCATTTTTTTATTTGGGCCATCCATTTTTTATTTGGGTGATCCATTTTTTATTTGGGTGATCCATTTTTTATTTGATGGATCTCCCAAATAAAAAATGGATCACCCAAATAAAAAATGGATCCCCCAAATATAAAATGGATCACCCAAATAAAAAATGGATCACCCAAATAAAAACTTGATCCTCCAAATAAAAAATGGATCACCCAAATAAAAAATGGATCACCCAAATAAAAAATGGATCCCCCAAATAAAAAATGGATCCCCCAAATAAAAAATGGATCACCCAAATAAAAACTGGATCCCCCAAATAAAAAAATGGATCCACCAAATAAAAAATGGATCGCCCAAATAAAAAATGGATCCAAAAAATTAAAAATGGATCACCCAAATAAAAAATGGATCACCCAAATAAAAAATGGATCCCCCAAATAAAAAATAGATCACCCAAATAAAAAATGGATACCCCAAATAAAAAATGGATCCCCCAAATAAAAAATGGATCCCCCAAATAAAAAAAGGATTACCCAAATAAAAAATGGATCACCCAAATAAAAAATGGATCACCCAAATAAAAAATGGATCCCCCAAATAAAAAATGGATCACCCAAATAAAAAATGGATCACACAATTAAAAAATGAATCCCCCAAATAAAAAATGGATCACCCAAATAAAAAAAGGATCCATTTTTTATTTGGGGGATCCATTTTTTATTTGTGTGATCCATTTTTTATTTGGGTGATCCATTTTTTATTTGGGGGATCCATTTTTTATTTGGGTGATCCATTTTTTATTTGGGGGATCCATTTTTTATTTGGGTGATCCATTTTTTATTTTGGGGATCCATTTTTTATTTGGGGGTTCCATTTTTTCTTTGGGGGATCCATCAAATAAAAAATGGATCAGCCAAATAAAAAATGGATCACCCAAATAAAAAATGGATCCCCCAAATAAAAAATGGATGACCCAAATAAAAAATGGACCACAAATAAAAAATGGATCACCCAAATAAAAAATGGATCACCCAAATAAAAAATGGATCCCCCAAATAAAAAATGGACCACCCAAATAAAAATGGATCACCCAAATAAAAAATGGATCCCCCAAATAAAAATGGATCACTCAAATAAAAAAGGATCCATTTTTTATTTGGGGGATCCATTTTTTATTTGGGTGATCCATTTTTTATTTGGGCGATCCATTTTTTATTTGGGGGATTCATTTTTTATTTGGGGGATCCATTTTTTATTTGGGTGATCAATTTTTAATTGGGTGATCCATTTTTTATTTGGGTGATCCATTTTTTATTTGGGTGATCCATTTTTTATTTGGGGGATCCCTTTTTTATTTGGGTGATCCATTTTTTATTTGGGTGATCCATTTTTTATTTGAGTGATCCATTTTTTATTTGGGGGATCCATTTTTTATTTGGGTGATCCATTTTTTATTTGGGGTATCCATTTTTTATTTGGTGGATCCATTTTTTATTTGGGTGATCCATTTTTTATTTGGGTGATCCATTTTTTATTTGGGTGATCCATTTTTTATTTCGGTGATCCATTTTTTATTTGGGTGATCCATTTTTTATTTGATGGATCTCCCAAATCAAAAATGGATCACCCAAATCAAAAATGGATCACCCAAATAAAAAATGGATCACCCAAATAAAAAATGGATCCCCCAAACAAGAAATTGATCACCCAAATAAAAACTTGATCCTCCAAATAAAAAATGGATCCCCCAAATAAAAAATGGATCACCCAAATAAAAAATGGACCACAAATAAAAAATGGATCACCCAAATAAAAAATGGATCACCCAAATAAAAAATGGATCCCCCAAATAAAAAATGGACCACCCAAATAAAAAATGGATCACCCAAATAAAAAATGGATCCCCCAAATAAAAATGGATCACCCAAATAAAAAAGGATCCAATTTTTTATTTGGGCGATCCATTTTTTATTTGGGGGATCCATTTTTTATTTGGGGCATCCATTTTTTATTTGGGTGATCAATTTTTTATTTGGGTGATCCATTTTTTATTTGGGTGATCCATTTTTTATTTGGGTGATCCATTTTTTATTTGGGGGATCCCTTTTTTATTTGGGCGATCCATTTTTTATTTGGGTGATTCATTTTTTATTTGGGTGATCCATTTTTTATTTGGGGGATCCATTTTTTATTTCGGTGATCCATTTTTTATTTGGGGGATCCATTTTTTATTTCGGTGATCCATTTTTTATTTGGGTGATCCATTTTTAAATTGATGGATCACCCAAATAAAAAATGGATCCCCCAAATAAAAAATGGATCGCCCAAATAAAAAATGGATCGCCCAAATAAAAATGGATCCAAAAAATTAAAAATGGATCACCCAAATAAAAAATGGATCACCCAAATAAAAAATGAATCCCCCAAATAAAAAATAGATCACCCAAATAAAAATTGGATACCCCAAATAAAAAATGGATCCCCCAAATAAAAAATGGATCCTCCAAATAAAAAATGGATCCCCCAAATAGAAAATGGATCCCCCAAATAAACAATGGATGACCCAAATAAAAAATTGATCACCCAAATAAAAAATGGATCGCCCAAATAAAAAATGGATCCAAAAAATTAAAAATGGATCACCCAAATAAAAAATGGATCACCCAAATAAAAAATGAATCCCCCAAATAAAAAATAGATCACCCAAATAAAAATTGGATACCCCAAATAAAAAATGGATCCCCCAAATAAAAAATGGATCCCCCAAATAAAAAATGGATCACCCAAATAAAAAATGGATCACCCAAATAAAAAATGGATCACCCAAATAAAAAATGGATCCCCCAAATAAAAAATGGATCACCCAAATAAAAAATGGATCACCCAAATAAAAATGGATCCCCCAAATAAAAAATGGATCCTTTTTTTATTTGGGTGATCCATTTTTTATTTGGGTAATCCATTTTTCATTTGGGGGATCCATTTTTTATTTCGGTGATCCATTTTTTATTTGGGGGATCCATTTTTTATTTCGGTGATCCATTTTTTATTTGGGTGATCCATTTTTAAATTGATGGATCATCAAAATAAAAAATGGATCCCCCAAATAAAAAATGGATCGCCCAAATAAAAAATGGATCCAAAAAATTAAAAATGGATCACCCAAATAAAAAATGGATCACCCAAATAAAAAATGGATACCCCAAACAAAAAATGGATCCGCCAAATAAAAAATTGATCCCCCAAATAAAAAATGGATTACCCAAATAAAAAATGGATCACCCAAATAAAAAATGGATCACCCAAATAAAGAATGGATCCCCCAAATACAAAATGGATCACCCAAATAAAAAATGGATCACCCAAATAAAAAATGGATCACCCAATAAAAAATGGATCCCCCAAATAAAAAATGGATCCTTTTTTTATTTGGGTGATCCATTTTTTATTTGGGTGATCCATTTTTTATTTGGGGGATCCATTTATTATTTCGGTGATCCATTTTTTATTTGGGTGATCCATTTTTTATTTGATGGATCCCCCAAATAAAAAATGGATCCCCCAAATAAATAATGGATCCCCCAAATAAAAAATGGATCACCCAAATAAAAACTGGATCCCCCAAAATAAAAAATGGATCCCCCAAATAAAAAATTGATCACCCAAATAAAAAATGGATCCCCCAAATAAAAATGGATCACCCAAATATAAAATGGATCCCCAAATAAAAAAGGATCACCCAAATAAAAAAGGGATCACCCAAATAAAAAATAGATCACCCAAATAAAAAATGGATCACCCAAATATAAAATGGATACCCCAAGTAAAAAATGGATCACCCAAATTTAAAATGGATGCCCCAAATAAAAAAATGGATCACCCAAATAAAAAATGGATCCCCCAAATAAAAAATGGATCACCCAAATAAAAAATGGATCCCCCAAATAAAAAATGGATCACCCAAATAAAAAATGGATCACCCAAATAAAAAATGGATCACCCAAATAAAAAATGGATCCCCCAATAAAAAAATGGATCACCCAAATAAAAAATGGATCACCCAAATAAAAAATGGATCACCCAAATAAAAAATGGATCACCCAAATAAGAACTGGATCCCCCAAATAAAAAATGGATCACCCAAATAAAAAATGGATCACCCAAATATAAAATGAATCACCCAAATAAGAAATGGATCACCCAAATAAAAAATGGATCTACCAAATAAAAAATGGATCGCCTAAATAAAAAATGGATCCAAAAAATTAAAAATGGATCACCCAAATAAAAAATGGATCCCCCAAATAAAAAATAGATCACCCAAATAAAAAATGGATACCCCAAATAAAAAATGGATCCCCCAAATAAAAAATGGATCCCCCAAATCAAAAATGGATTCCCCAAATAAAATATGGATCACCCAAATAAAAAATGGATCACCCAAATAAAAAATGGATCCCCCAAATAAAAAAAGGATCACCCAAATAAAAAATGGATCACCCAAATAAAAAATGGATCCCCCAAATAAAAAATGGATCCTTTTTTTATTTGGGTGATCCATTTTTTATTTGGGTGATCCATTTTTTATTTGGGGGATCCATTTTTTATTTGGTGGATCCATTTTTTATTTGGGTGATCCATTTTTTATTTGGGTGATCCATTTTTTATTTGGGGGATCCATTTTTTATTTCGGTGATCCATTTTTTATTTGGCTGATCCATTTTTTATTTGATGGATCTACCCAATAAAAAATGGATCACCCAAATAAAAAATGGATCCCCCAAATAAAAAATTGATCACCCAAATAAAAAATGGATCACCCAAACAAAAAATGGATCACCCAAATAAAAATGGATCCCCCAAATAAAAAATGGATCCCCCAAATAAAAAATGGATCACCCAAATAAAAAATGGATCCCCCAAACAAAAAATGGATCACCCAAATAAAAACTTGATCCTCCAAATAAAAAATGGATCACCCAAATAAAAAATGGATCCCCCAAATAAAAAATGGATCCCCCAAATAAAAAATGGATCCCCCAAATAAAAAATCGATCACCCAAATAAAAACTGGATCCCCCAAATAAAAAATGGATCCCCCAAATAAAAAATTGATCACCCAAATAAAAAATGGATCGCCCAAATAAAAAATGGATCCAAAAAATTAAAAGTGGATCACCCAAATAAAAAATGGATCACCCAAATAAAAAATGGATCACCCAAATATAAAATGAATCACCCAAATAAAAAATGGATCACCCAAATAAAAAATGGATCCCCCAAATAAAAAAATGGATCACCCAAATAAAAAAGGATCCATTTTTTATTTGGGTGATCCATTTTTTATTTGGGTGGTAGATTTTTTATTTGGGGGATCCATTTTTTATTTGGGTGATCCATTTTTTATTTGGGGGATCCATTTTTTATTTGGGGGATCCATTTTTTATTTGGGTGATCCATTCTTTATTTGGGGGATCCATTTTTATTTGGGGGATCCATTTTTTGTTTGGGTGATCCATTTTTTATTTGGGGGATCCATTTTTTATTTGGGGGATCCATTTTTTATTTGGGTGATCCATTTTTTATTTGGGGCATCCATTTTTTATTTGGGTGATCCATTTTTTATTTGGGGGATCCATTTTTTATTTGGAGGATCCATTTTTTATTTGGGTGATCCATTTTTTATTTGGGTGATCCACTTTTAATTTTTTGGATCCATTTTTTATTTGGGCGATCCATTTTTTATTTGGGTGATCAATTTTTTATTTGGGGGATCCATTTTTTATTTGGGGGATCCAGTTTTTATTTGGGTGATCGATTTTTTATTTGGGGGATCCATTTTTTATTTGGGGGATCCATTTTTTATTTGGTGGATCCATTTTTTATTTGGGTGATCCATTTTTTATTTGGGGGTTCCATTTTTTATTTGGGGGATCCATCAAATAAAAAATGGATCAGCCAAATAAAAAATGGATCACCCAAATAAAAAATGGATCCCCCAAATAAAAAATGGTTCACCCAAATAAAAAATGGACCACAAATAAAAAATGGATCACCCAAATTAAAAATGGATCACCCAAATAGAAAATGGATCCCCCCCCAAAAAATGGATCACCCAAATAAAAATGGATCCCCCAAATAAAAAATGGATCCTTTTTCATTTGGGTGATCCATTTTTTATTTTGGGGATCCATTTTTTATTTGGGCGATCCATTTTTTATTTGGGGGACCCATTTTTTATTTGGGGGATCCATTTTTTATTTGGGCGATCCATTTTTTATTTGGGGGACCCATTTTTTATTTGGGGGATCCATTTTTTATTTGGGTGATCCATTTTTTATTTGGGTGATCCATTTTTTATTTGGGTGATCCATTTTTTATTTGGGGGATCCATTTTTTATTTAGGGGATCCATTTTTTATTTGGGTGATCCATTTTTTATTTGGGTGATCCATTTTTTATATGGGTGATCCATTTTTTATTTGGGGGATCCATTTTTTATTTAGGGGATCCATTTTTTATTTGGGTGATCCATTTTCTATTTGGGTGATCCATATTTTATTTGAGGGATTCATTTTTTATTTGGGTGATCCATTCTTTATTTGGGTGATCCATTTTTTATTTGGGTGATCCATTTTTTATTTGGGTGATCCATTTTTTATTTGATGGATCTCCCAAATAAAGAATGGATCACCCAAATAAAAAATGGATCCCCCAAATAAAAATTAGATCACCCAAATAAAAAATGGATACCCCAAATAAAAAATGGATCCCCCAAATAAAAAATGGATCCCCCAAATAAAAAATGGATCACCCAAATAAAAAATGGATCACCCAAATAAAAAATGGATCACCCAAATAAAAAAAGGATCCATTTTTTATTTGGGGGAACCATTTTTTATTTGGGGGATCCATTTTTTATTTGGGGGATCCATTTTTTATTTGTGGGATCCATTTTTTATTTGGGGGATCCATTTTTTATTTGGGTGATCCATTTTTTGTTTGGGTGATCCATTTTTTATTTGGGTGATCCATTTTTTATTTGGGTGATCCATTTTTTATTTGGGTGATCCATTTTTTATTGCGGGATCCATTTTTTATTTTGGTGATCCATTTTTAATTTGGGGGATCCATTTTTTATTTGGAGGATCCATTTTTTATTTTGGTGATCCATTTTTTATTTAGGGGATCCATTTTTTATTTGGGTGATCCATTTTCTATTTGGCTGATCCGTATTTTATTTGAGGGATCCATTTTTTATTTGGGTGATCCATTCTTTATTTGGGTGATCCATTTTTTATTTGGGTGATCCATTTTTTATTTGCTGGATCCATTTTTTATTTGGGGGATCCATTTTTTTTTTGGTGGATCCATTTTTTATTTGGGGTATCCATTTTATATTTGGGTGATCCATTTTTTATTTGGGTGATCCATTTTTTATTTGGGGGATCCATTTTTTATTTGGGTGATCCATTTTTTATTTGGGGGATCCATTTTTTATTTGGGTGATCCATTTTTTATTTGGGGGATCCATTTTTTATTTGGTGGATCCATTTTTTATTTGGGTTATCCATTTTTTATTTGCGTGATCCACTTTTTATTTGGTGTATACATTTTTTATTTCGGTGATCCATTTTTTATTTGGGGGGTCCATTTTTTATTTCGGTGATCCATTTTTTATTTGGGTGATCCATTTTTTATTTGGGGTTTCCATTTTTTATTTGGGTGATCCATTTTTTATTTGGGAGTTCCATCAAATAAAAAATGGATCACCCAAATAAAAAATGGATCGCCCAAATAAAAAATGGATCCAAAAAATAAAAAATGGATCACCCAAATAAAAAATGGATCCCCCAAATAAAAAAATGGATCCCCCAAATAAAAAATGGAACCCTTTTTTATTTGGCGGATCCATTTTTTATTTGGGGGATCCATTATCTATTTGGGTGATCCATTTTTTATTTGGGGGATCCATATTTTATTTGGGTGATCCATTTTTTATTTGGTGATACATTTTTTATTTGGGGGATCCAGTTTTTATTTGGGGGATCCATTTTTTATTTGGGTGATCCCTTTTTTATTTGGATGATCCATTTTTTATTTGGGGGATCCATTTTTTATTTGGGTGATCCATTTTTTATTTGGGGGATCCATTTTTTATTTGGGGGATACATTTTTTATTTGGGTGAGCCATTTTTTATTTGGGGGATCCATTTTCTATTTGGGTGATCCATTTTTTATTTGTGGGATCCATTTTTTATTTGGGGGATCCATTTTTTATTTGGGTGATCCATTTTTTATTTGGGTAATCCATTTTTTATTTGGGTGATCCATTTTTTATTTGGGTGATCCATTTTTTATTTGGGTGATCCATTTATGTTTTGGGTGATCCATTTTTTATTTGGGGGACCCATTTTTTATTTGGGTGATCCATTTTTTATTTGGGAGATACATCAAATAAAAAATGGATCCCCCAAATAAAAAATGGATCACCAAATAAAAAATGGATCACCCAAATAAAAAATGGATCCCCCAAATAAAAAATGGATCCCCCAAATAAAAAATGGATCCCTCAAATAAAAAATGGATCACCCAAATAAAAACTGGATCCCCCAAATAAAAAAATGGATCCACCAAATAAAAAATGGATCGCCCAAATAAAAAATGGATCCAAAAAATCAAAAATGGATCACCCAAATAAAAAATGGATCCCCCAAATAAAAAATAGATCACCCAAATAATAAATGGATACCCCAAATAAAAAATGGATCCCTCAAATAAAAAATGGATCCCCCAAATAAAAAATGCATTACCCAAATAAAAAATGGATCACCCAAATAAAAAATGGATCACCCAAATAAAAAATGGATCCCCCAAATAAAAAATGGATCGCCCAAATAAAAAATGGATCACACAAATAAAAAATGGATCCCCCAAATAAAAAATGGATCACCCAAATAAAAAAAGGACCCCCCAAGTAAAAAATGGATCCCCCAAATAAAAAATGGATCACCCAAATAAAAAATGGATCACCCAAATAAAAAATGGATCGCCCAAATAATAAATGGATCACCCAAATAAAAAATGGATCCCCCAAATAAAAAATAGATGACCCAAATAAAAAATGGATACCCCAAATAAAAAATGGATCGCCCAAATAAAAAATGGATCCAAAAAATAAAAAATGGATCACCCAAATAAAAAATGGATCACCCAAATAAAAAATGGACCCCCAAATAAAAAATGGATCACCCAAATAAAAAATGGATCCCCGAAATAAAAAATGGATCACGCAAATAAAAAATGGATCCCCCAAATAAAAAATGGATCCCCCAAATAAAAAATGGATCCCCCAAATAAAAAATGGATCCCCCAAATAAAAAATGGATCACCCAAATAAAAAATGGATCACCCAAATAAAAAATGGATCGCCCAAATAAAAAATGTATCCAAAAAATAAAAAATGGATCACCCAAATAAAAAATGGATCCCCCAAATAAAAAATGGATCACCCAAATAAAAAATGGATCACCCAAATAAAAAATGGATCACCCAAATAAAAAATGGATCACCCAAATAAAAAATGGATCGCCCAAATAAAAAATGGATCCCCAAATAATAAATGGATCACCCAAATAAAAAATAGATCCCCCAAATAAAAAATGGATCCCCCAAATAAAAAATGGATCACCCAAATAAAAAAAGGACCCCCCAAGTAAAAAATGGATCCCCCAAATAAAAAATGGATCACCCAAATAAAAAATGGATCACCCAAATAAAAAATGGATCGCCCAAATAAAAAATGGATCACCCAAATAAAAAATGGATCCCCCAAATAAAAAATAGATGACCCAAATAAAAAATGGATACCCCAAATAAAAAATGGATCGCCCAAATAAAAAATGGATCCAAAAAATAAAAAAATGGATCACCCAAATAAAAAATGGATCACCCAAATAAAAAATGGACCCCCAAATAAAAAATGGATCACCCAAATAAAAAATGGATCCCCGAAATAAAAAATGGATCACGCAAATAAAAAATGGATCCCCCAAATAAAAAATGGATCCCCCAAATAAAAAATGGATCCCCCAAATAAAAAATGGATCCCCCAAATAAAAAATGGATCACCCAAATAAAAAATGGATCACCCAAATAAAAAATGGTTCGCCCAAATAAAAAATGTATCCAAAAAATAAAAAATGGATCACCCAAATAAAAAATGGATCCCCCAAATAAAAAATGGATCACCCAAATAAAAAATGGATCACCCAAATAAAAAATGGATCACCCAAATAAAAAATGGATCACCCAAATAAAAAATGGATCGCCCAAATAAAAAATGGATCCCCAAATAATAAATGGATCACCCAAATAAAAAATAGATCCCCCAAATAAAAAATGGATCCCCCAAATAAAAAATGGATCACCCAAATAAAAAAAATGGACCCCCAAATAAAAAATGGATCACCCAAATAACAAGTGGATCACCCAAATAAAAAATGGATCCCCCAAATAAAAAATGGATCACCCAAATAAAAAATGGATCACCCAAATAAAAAATGGATCCCCCAAATAAAAAATGGATCACCCAAATAAAAAATGGATCACCCAAATAAAAAATGGATCGCCCAAATAAAAAATGGATCCCTCAAATAAAGAATAGATCACTCAAATAAAAAATGGATCACCCAAATAAAAAAGGGATCCCCCAAATAAAAAATGGATCACCCAAATAAAAAATGGATCCCCCAAATAAAAAATGGATCCCCCAAATAAAAAATGGATCACCCAAATAGATCACAAATAGATAATGGATCCCCCAAATAAAAAATGGATCCGCCAAATAAAAAAGGGATCCATTTTTTATTTGGGGGATCCATTTTTTATTTGGGTGATCCATTTTTTATTTGGGTGATTCATTTTTTATTTGGGTGATCCATTTTTTATTTGGGTGATCCATTTTTTATTTGGGGGATCCATTTTTTATTTGGGTGATCCATTTTTTATTTGGGGGATCCATTTTTTATTTGGGGGATCCATTTTTTATTTGGGTGATCCATTTTTTATTTGCGGGATCCATTTTTTATTTGGGTGATCCATTTTTTATTTGAGTGATCCATTCTTTATTTGAGGGATCCATTTTTTATTTGGGGGATCCATTTTTTATTTGATGGATCACCCAAATAAAAAATGGATCCCCCAAATAAAAAATGGATCACCAAATAAAAAATGAATTACCCAAATAAAAAATGGATCACCCAAATAAAAAATGGATCACCCAAATAAAAAATGGATCACCCAAATAAAAAATGGATACCCCTAATAAAAAATGGATCAACCAAATAAAAAATGGATAACCCAAATAAAAAATGGATCCCCCAAATAAAAAATGGATCATCCAAATAAAAAATGGATCACCCAAATAAAAAATGGACCCCCCAAATAAAAAATGGATCACACAAATAAAAAATGGATCCCCCAAATAAAAAATGGATCACCCAAATAAAAAATGGATCACCCAAATAAAAAATGGATCACCCAAATAAAAAATGGATCACCCAAATAAAAAATGGATCACCCAAATAAAAAATGGATCACCCAAATAAAAAATGGATCGCCCAAATAAAAAATGGATCTAAAAAATAAAAAATGGATCACCCAAATAAAAAATGGATCACCCAAATAAAAAATGGACCCCCAAATAAAAAATGGATCACCCAAATAAAAAATGGATCCCCGAAATAAAAAATGGATCACGCAAATAAAAAATGGATCCCCCAAATAAAAAATGGATCCCCCAAATAAAAAATAGATCCCCCAATTAAAAAATGGATCCCCCAAATAAAAAATGGATCACCCAAATAAAAAATGGATCACCCAAATAAAAAATGGATCGGCCAAATAAAAAATGGATCCAAAAAATTAAAAATGGATCACCCAAATAAAAAATGGATCCACCAAATAAAAAATGGATCCCCCAAATAAAAAATGGATCACCCAAATAAAAAATGGGCCCCAAATAAAAAATGGATCACCCAAATAAAAAATGGATCACCCAAATAAAAAATGGATCCCCCAAATAAAAAATGGATCACCCAAATAAAAAATGGATCACCCAAATAAAAAATGGATCACCCAAATAAAAAATGGATCGCCCAAATAAAAAATGGATCACCCAAATAAAAAATGGTTCACCCAAATAAAAAATGGATCACCCAAATAAAAAATGGATCCCTCAAATAAAAAATAGATCACTCAAATAAAAAATGGATCACCCAAATAAAAAATGGATCCCCCAAATAAAAAATGGATCACCCAAATGAAAAATGGATCACCCAAATAAAAAATGGATCCCCCAAATAAAAAATGGATCACCCAAATAGATCACAAATAGATAATGGATCCACCAAATAAAAAATGGATCCGCCAAATAAAAAAGGGATCCATTTTTTATTTGGGGGATCCATTTTTTATTTGGGTGATCCATTTTTTATTTGGGTGATTCATTTTTTATTTGGGTGATCCATTTTTTATTTGGGTGATCCATTTTTTATTTGGGGGATCCATTTTTTATTTGGGTGATCCATTTTTTATTTGGGGGATCCATTTTTTATTTGGGGGATCCATTTTTTATTTGGGTGATCCATTTTTTATTTGCGGGATCCATTTTTTATTTGGGTGATCCATTTTTTATTTGAGTGATCCATTCTTTATTTGAGGGATCCATTTTTTATTTGGGGGATCCATTTTTTATTTGATGGATCACCCAAATAAAAAATGGATCCCCCAAATAAAAAATGGATCACCAAATAAAATATGAATTACCCAAATAAAAAATGGATCACCCAAATAAAAAATGGATCACCCAAATAAAAAATGGATCACCCAAATAAAAAATGGATACCCCTAATAAAAAATGGATCAACCAAATAAAAAATGGATAACCCAAATAAAAAATGGATCCCCCAAATAAAAAATGGATCATCCAAATAAAAAATGGATCACCCAAATAAAAAATGGACCCCCCAAATAAAAAATGGATCACACAAATAAAAAATGGATCCCCCAAATAAAAAATGGATCACCCAAATAAAAAATGGATCACCCAAATAAAAAATGGATCACCCAAATAAAAAATGGATCACCCAAATAAAAAATGGATCACCCAAATAAAAAATGGATCACCCAAATAAAAAATGGATCGCCCAAATAAAAAATGGATCTAAAAAATAAAAAATGGATCACCCAAATAAAAAATGGATCACCCAAATAAAAAATGGACCCCCAAATAAAAAATGGATCACCCAAATAAAAAATGGATCCCCGAAATAAAAAATGGATCACGCAAATAAAAAATGGATCCCCCAAATAAAAAATGGATCCCCCAAATAAAAAATAGATCCCCCAATTAAAAAATGGATCACCCAAATAAAAAATGGATCACCCAAATAAAAAATGGATCCCCCAAATAAAAAATGGATCACCCAAATAAAAAATGGATCACCCAAATAAAAAATGGATCACCCAAATAAAAAATGGATCGCCCAAATAAAAAATGGATCACCCAAATAAAAAATGGTTCACCCAAATAAAAAATGGATCACCCAAATAAAAAATGGATCCCTCAAATAAAAAATAGATCACTCAAATAAAAAATGGATCACCCAAATAAAAAATGGATCCCCCAAATAAAAAATGGATCACCCAAATGAAAAATGGATCACCCAAATAAAAAATGGATCCCCCAAATAAAAAATGGATCACCCAAATAGATCACAAATAGATAATGGATCCACCAAATAAAAAATGGATCCGCCAAATAAAAAAGGGATCCATTTTTTATTTGGGGGATCCATTTTTTAAATGGATGATCCATTTTTTATTGGAGGGATCCATTTTTTATTTGGGTGATCCATTTTTTATTTGGGGATCCATTTTTTATTTGCGGGATACATTTTTTATTTGGGTGATCCATTTTTTATTTGGGGGATCCATTTTTTATTTGGGTGATCCAGTTTTTATTTTTCGGATCCATTTTTTATTTGGTAATCCATTTTTTATTTGGGGGATCCATTTTTTATTTGGGTGATCCATTTTTTATTTGGGTGATCCATTTTTTATTTGGGGTTTCCATTTTTTATTTGGGTGATCCATTTTTTATTTGGGAGATCCATCAAATAAAAAATGGATCACCCAAATAAAAAATGGATCGCCCAAATAAAAAATGGATCCAAAAAATAAAAAATGGATCACCCAAATAAAAAATGGATCCCCCAAATAAAAAATGGATCCCCCAAATAAATAATGGATCCCTTTTTTATTTGGCGGATCCATTTTTTATTTGGGGGATCCATTATCTATTTGGTTGATCCATTTTTTATTTGGGGGATCCATTTTTTATTTGGGTGATCCATTTTTTATTTGGGTGATCCATATTTTATTTGGGTGATCCATTTTTTATTTGGTGATACATTTTTTGTTTGGGGGATCCATTTTTTATTTGGGGGATCCATTTTTTATTCGGGTGATCCCTTTTTTATTTGGATGATCCATTTTTTATTTGGGGGATCCATTTTTTATTTGGGTGATCCATTTTTTATTTGGGGGATCCATTTTATATTTGGGGGATACATTTTTTATTTGGGTGAGCCATTTTTTATTTGGGGGATCCATTTTTTATTTGGGTGATCCATTTTTTATTTGGGTAATCCATTTTTTATTTGGGTGATCCATTTTTTATTTGGGTGATCCATTTTTTATTTGGGTGATCCATTTTTTACTTGGTGATCCATTTTTTATTTGGGGGATCCATTTTTGATTTGGGTGATCCATTTTTTATTTGGGGGACCCATTTTTTATTTGGGAGATACATCAAATAAAAAATGGATCACCAAATAAAAAATGGATCACCCAAATAAAAAATGGATCCCCCAAATAAAAAATGGATCCCCCAAATAAAAAATGGATCCCCCAAATAAAAAATGGATCACCAAAATAAAAACTGGATCCCCCAAATAAAAAAATGGATCCACCAAATAAAAAATGGATCGCCCAAATAAAAAATGGATCCAAAAAATTAAAAATGGATCACCCAAATAAAAAATGGATCACCCAAATAAATAATGGATCCCCCAAATAAAAAATAGATCACCCAAATAAAAAATGGATACCCCAAATAAAAAATGGATCCCCCAAATAAAAAATGGATTACCCAAATAAAAAATGGATCACCCAAATAAAAAATGGATCACCCAAATAAAAAATGGATCCCCCAAATAAAAAATGGATCACCCAAATAAAAAATGGATCACACAAATAAAAAATGGATCCCCCAAATAAAAAATGGATCACCCAAATAAAAAAAGGATCCATTTTTTATTTGGTGGATCCATTTTTTATTTGGGTGATCCATTTTTTATTTGGGTGATCCATTTTTTATTTGGGGGATCCATTTTTTATTTGGGTGATCCATTTTTTATTTGTGGGATCCATTTTTTATTTGGGTGATCCATTTTTTATTTTGGGGATCCATTTTTTATTTGGTGGTTCCATTTTTTATTTGGGGGATCCATCAAATAAAAAATGGATCAGCCAAATAAAAAATGGATCACCCAAATAAAAAATGGATCCCCCAAATAAAAAATGGATCACCCAAATAAAAAATGGACCACAAATAAAAAATGGATCCCCCAAATAAAAAATGGATCACCCAAATAAAAAATGGATCCCCCAAATAAAAAATGGATCACCCAAATAAAAAATGGATCACCCAAATAAAAAATGGATCCCCCAAATAAGAATGGATCACTCAAATAAAAAAGGATCTATTTTTTATTTGGGGGATCCATTTTTTATTTGGGTGATTCATTTTTTATTTGGGCGATCCATTTTTTATTTGGGTGATCCATTTTTTATTTGGGTGATCCATTTTTTATTTGGGGGATCCTTTTTTTATTTGGGTGATCCATTTTTTATTTGGGTGATCCATTTTTTATTTGAGTGATCCATTTTTTATTTGGGGGATCCATTTTTTATTTGGGTGATCCATTTTTTATTTGGGGTATCCATTTTTTATTTGGTGGACCCATTTTTTATTTGGGTGATCCATTTTTTATTTGGGTGATCCATTTTTTATTTGAGTGATCCATTCTTTATTTGAGGGATCTATTTTTTATTTGGGGGATCCATTTTTTATTTGATGGATCACCCAAATAAAAAATGGATCCCCCAAATAAAAAGTGGATCACCCAAATAAAAAATGGATCCCCCAAATAAAAAATGGATCATCAAATAAAAAATGAATCACCCAAATAAAAAATGGATCACCCAAATAAAAAATCGATCACCCAAATAAAAAATGGATCACCCAAATAAAAAATGGATACCCCTAATAAAAAATGGATCAACCAAATAAAAAAGGGATCACCCAAATAAAAAATGGATCCCCCAAATAAAAATTGGATCACCCAAATAAAAAATGGATCACCCAAATAAAAAATGGATCACCCAAATAAAAAATGGATCCCCCAAATAAAAAATGGATCACCCAAATAAAAAATGGATCACCCAAATAAAAAATGGATCACCCAAATAAAAAGTGGATCACCCAAATAAAAAATGGATCGCCCAAATAAAAAATGGATCCCCAAATAATAAATGGATCACCCAAATAAAAAATGGATCCCCCAAATAAAAAATGGATCCCCCAAATAAAAAATGGATCACCCAAATAACAAATGGATCACCCAAATAAAAAATGGATCCCCCAAATAAAAAATGGATCACCCAAATAAAAAATGGATCACCCAAATAAAAAATGGATCACCCAAATAAAAAATGGATCGCCCAAATAAAAAATGGATCCCTCAAATAAAAAATAGATCACTCAAATAAAAAATGGATCACCCAAATAAAAAATGGATCCCCCAAATAAAAAATGGATCACCCAAATAAAAAATGTATCACCCCAATAAAAAATGGATCCCCCAAATAAAAAATGGATCACCCAAATAGATCACAAGTAGATAATGGTTCCCCCAAATAAAAAATGGATCCGCCAAATAAAAAAGGGATCCATTTTTTATTTGGGGGATCCATTTTTTATTTGGGTGATCCATTTTTTATTTGGGTGATCCATTTTTTATTTGGGGGATCCATTTTTTATTTGGGTGATCCATTTTTTATTTGGGGGATCCATTTTTTATTTGGGGGATCCATTTTTTATTTGGGTGATCCATTTTTTATTTGGGTGATCCATTTTTTATTTGGGTGATCCATTTTTTATTTGGGTGATCCATTTTTTATTTGTGGGATCCTTTTTTTATTTGGGTGATCCATTTTTTATTTGGGTGATCCATTTTTTATTTGAGTGATCCATTTTTTATTTGGGGGATCCATTTTTTATTTGGGTGATCCATTTTTTATTTGGGGTATCCATTTTTTATTTGGTGGATCCATTTTTTATTTGGGTGATCCATTTTTTATTTGGGTGATCCATTTTTTATTTGAGTGATCCATTCTTTATTTGAGGGATCCATTTTTTATTTGGGGGATCCATTTTTTATTTGATGGATCACCCAAATAAAAAATGGATCCCCCAAATAAAAAGTGGATCACCCAAATAAAAAATGGATCCCCCAAATAAAAAATGGATCATCAAATAAAAAATGAATCACCCAAATAAAAAATGGATCACCCAAATAAAAAATGGATCACCCAAATAAAAAATGGATCACCCAAATAAAAAATGGATACCCCTAATAAAAAATGGATCAACCAAATAAAAAATGGATCACCCAAATAAAAAATGGATCCCCCAAATAAAAATTGGATCACCCAAATAAAAAATGGATCACCCAAATAAAAAATGGATCACCCACATAAAAAATGGATCCCCCAAATAAAAAATGGATCACCCAAATAAAAAATGGATCACCCAAATAAAAAATGGATCACCCAAATAAAAAGTGGATCACCCAAATAAAAAATGGATCGCCCAAATAAAAAATGGATCCCCAAATAATAAATGGATCACCCAAATAAAAAATGGATCCCCCAAATAAAAAATGGATCCCCCAAATAAAAAATGGATCACCCAAATAACAAATGGATCACCCAAATAAAAAATGGATCCCCCAAATAAAAAATGGATCACCCAAATAAAAAATGGATCACCCAAATAAAAAATGGATCACCCAAATAAAAAATGGATCACCCAAATAAAAAATGGATCGCCTAAATAAAAAATGGATCCCTCAAATAAAGAATAGATCACTCAAATAAAAAATGGATCACCCAAATAAAAAATGGATCCCCCAAATAAAAAATGGATCACCCAAATAAAAAATGGATCACCCCAATAAAAAATGGATCCCCCAAATAAAAAATGGATCACCCAAATAGATCACAAATAGATAATGGTTCCCCCAAATAAAAAATGGATCCGCCAAATAAAAAAGGGATCCATTTTTTATTTGGGGGATCCATTCTTTATTTGGGTGATCCATTTTTTATTTGGGTGATCCATTTTTTATTTGGGGGATCCATTTTTTATTTGGGTGATCCATTTTTTATTTGGGGGATCCATTTTTTATTTGGGGGATCCATTTTTTATTTGGGTGATCCATTTTTTATTTGGGGGATCCATTTTTTATTTGGGTGATCCATTTTTTATTTGGGTGATCCATTTTTTATTTGGGTGATCCAATTTTTATTTGGGTGATCCATTTTTTATTTGGGTGATCCATTTTTTATTTGTGGGATCCTTTTTTTATTTGGGTGATCCATTTTTTATTTGGGTGATCCATTTTTTATTTGAGTGATCCATTTTTTATTTGGGGGATCCATTTTTTATTTGGGTGATCCATTTTTATTTGGGGTATCCATTTTTTATTTGGTGGATCCATTTTTTATTTGGGTGATCCATTTTTTATTTGGGTGATCCATTTTTTATTTGAGTGATCCATTCTTTATTTGAGGGATCCATTTTTTATTTGGGGGATCCATTTTTTATTTGATGGATCACCCAAATAAAAAATGGATCCCCCAAATAAAAAGTGGATCACCCAAATAAAAAATGGATCCCCCAAATAAAAAATGGATCATCAAATAAAAAATGAATCACCCAAATAAAAAATGGATCACCCAAATAAAAAATGGATCACCCAAATAAAAAATGGATACCCCTAATAAAAAATGGATCAACCAAATAAAAAATGGATCACCCAAATAAAAAATGGATCCCCCAAATAAAAATTGGATCACCCAAATAAAAAATGGATCACCCAAATAAAAAATGGATCACCCAAATAAAAAATGGATCCCCCAAATAAAAAATGGATCACCCAAATAAAAAATGGATCACCCAAATAAAAAATGGATCACCCAAATAAAAAGTGGATCACCCAAATAAAAAATGGATCGCCCCAATAAAAAATGGATCCCCAAATAATAAATGGATCACCCAAATAAAAAATGGATCCCCCAAATAAAAAATGGATCCCCCAAATAAAAAATGGATCACCCAAATAACAAATGGATCACCCAAATAAAAAATGGATCCCCCAAATAAAAAATGGATCACCCAAATAAAAAAATGGATCCACCAAATAAAAAATGGATCGCCCAAATAAAAAATGGATCCAAAAAATTAAAAATGGATCACCCAAATAAAAAATGGATCACCCAAATAAATAATGGATCCCCCAAATAAAAAATAGATCACCCAAATAAAAAATGGATACCCCAAATAAAAAATGGATCCCCCAAATAAAAAATGGATTACCCAAATAAAAAATGGATCACCCAAATAAAAAATGGATCACCCAAATAAAAAATGGATCCCCCAAATAAAAAATGGATCACCCAAATAAAAAATGGATCACACAAATAAAAAATGGATCCCCCAAATAAAAAATGGATCACCCAAATAAAAAAAGGATCCATTTTTTATTTGGGGGATCCATTTTTTATTTGGGTGATCCATTTTTTATTTGGGTGATCCATTTTTTATTTGGGGGATCCATTTTTTATTTGGGTGATCCATTTTTTATTTGTGGGATCCATTTTTTATTTGGGTGATCCATTTTTTATTTTGGGGATCCATTTTTTATTTGGTGGTTCCATTTTTTATTTGGGGGATCCATCAAATAAAAAATGGATCAGCCAAATAAAAAATGGATCACCCAAATCAAAAATGGATCCCCCAAATAAAAAATGGATCACCCAAATAAAAAATGGACCACAAATAAAAAATGGATCCCCCAAATAAAAAATGGATCACCCAAATAAAAAATGGATCCCCCAAATAAAAAATGGATCACCCAAATAAAAAATGGATCACCCAAATAAAAAATGGATCCCCCAAATAAGAATGGATCACTCAAATAAAAAAGGATCTATTTTTTATTTGGGGGATCCATTTTTTATTTGGGTGATTCATTTTTTATTTGGGCGATCCATTTTTTATTTGGGTGATCCATTTTTTATTTGGGTGATCCATTTTTTATTTGGGGGATCCTTTTTTTATTTGGGTGATCCATTTTTTATTTGGGTGATCCATTTTTTATTTGAGTGATCCATTTTTTATTTGGGGGATCCATTTTTTATTTGGGTGATCCATTTTTTATTTGGGGTATCCATTTTTTATTTGGTGGACCCATTTTTTATTTGGGTGATCCATTTTTTATTTGGGTGATCCATTTTTTATTTGAGTGATCCATTCTTTATTTGAGGGATCTATTTTTTATTTGGGGGATCCATTTTTTATTTGATGGATCACCCAAATAAAAAATGGATCCCCCAAATAAAAAGTGGATCACCCAAATAAAAAATGGATCCCCCAAATAAAAAATGGATCATCAAATAAAAAATGAATCACCCAAATAAAAAATGGATCACCCAAATAAAAAATCGATCACCCAAATAAAAAATGGATCACCCAAATAAAAAATGGATACCCCTAATAAAAAATGGATCAACCAAATAAAAAATGGATCACCCAAATAAAAAATGGATCCCCCAAATAAAAATTGGATCACCCAAATAAAAAATGGATCACCCAAATAAAAAATGGATCACCCAAATAAAAAATGGATCCCCCAAATAAAAAATGGATCACCCAAATAAAAAATGGATCACCCAAATAAAAAATGGATCACCCAAATAAAAAGTGGATCACCCAAATAAAAAATGGATCGCCCAAATAAAAAATGGATCCCCAAATAATAAATGGATCACCCAAATAAAAAATGGATCCCCCAAATAAAAAATGGATCCCCCAAATAAAAAATGGATCACCCAAATAACAAATGGATCACCCAAATAAAAAATGGATCCCCCAAATAAAAAATGGATCACCCAAATAAAAAATGGATCACCCAAATAAAAAATTGATCACCCAAATAAAAAATGGATCGCCCAAATAAAAAATGGATCCCTCAAATAAAGAATAGATCACTCAAATAAAAAATGGATCACCCAAATAAAAAATGGATCCCCCAAATAAAAAATGGATCACCCAAATAAAAAATGGATCACCCCAATAAAAAATGGATCCCCCAAATAAAAAATGGATCACCCAAATAGATCACAAATAGATAATGGTTCCCCCAAATAAAAAATGGATCCGCCAAATAAAAAAGGGATCCATTTTTTATTTGGGGGATCCATTTTTTATTTGGGTGATCCATTTTTTATTTGGGTGATCCATTTTTTATTTGGGGGATCCATTTTTTATTTGGGTGATCCATTTTTTATTTGGGGGATCCATTTTTTATTTGGGGGATCCATTTTTTATTTGGGTGATCCATTTTTTATTTGGGTGATCCATTTTTTATTTGGGTGATCCATTTTTTATTTGGGTGATCCATTTTTTATTTGTGGGATCCTTTTTTTATTTGGGTGATCCATTTTTTATTTGGGTGATCCATTTTTTATTTGAGTGATCCATTTTTTATTTGGGGGATCCATTTTTTATTTGGGTGATCCATTTTTTATTTGGGGTATCCATTTTTTATTTGGTGGATCCATTTTTTATTTGGGTGATCCATTTTTTATTTGGGTGATCCATTTTTTATTTGAGTGATCCATTCTTTATTTGAGGGATCCATTTTTTATTTGGGGGATCCATTTTTTATTTGATGGATCACCCAAATAAAAAATGGATCCCCCAAATAAAAAGTGGATCACCCAAATAAAAAATGGATCCCCCAAATAAAAAATGGATCATCAAATAAAAAATGAATCACCCAAATAAAAAATGGATCACCCAAATAAAAAATGGATCACCCAAATAAAAAATGGATCACCCAAATAAAAAATGGATACCCTAATAAAAAATGGATCAACCAAATAAAAAATGGATCACCCAAATAAAAAATGGATCCCCCAAATAAAAATTGGATCACCCAAATAAAAAATGGATCACCCAAATAAAAAATGGATCACCCAAATAAAAAATGGATCCCCCAAATAAAAAATGGATCACCCAAATAAAAAATGGATCACCCAAATAAAAAATGGATCACCCAAATAAAAAGTGGATCACCCAAATAAAAAATGGATCGCCCAAATAAAAAATGGATCCCCAAATAATAAATGGATCACCCAAATAAAAAATGGATCCCCCAAATAAAAAATGGATCCCCCAAATAAAAAATGGATCACCCAAATAACAAATGGATCACCCAAATAAAAAATGGATCCCCCAAATAAAAAATGGATCACCCAAATAAAAAATGGATCACCCAAATAAAAAATGGATCACCCAAATAAAAAATGGATCACCCAAATAAAAAATGGATCGCCTAAATAAAAAATGGATCCCTCAAATAAAGAATAGATCACTCAAATAAAAAATGGATCACCCAAATAAAAAATGGATCCCCCAAATAAAAAATGGATCACCCAAATAAAAAATGGATCACCCCAATAAAAAATGGATCCCCCAAATAAAAAATGGATCACCCAAATAGATCACAAATAGATAATGGTTCCCCCAAATAAAAAATGGATCCACCAAATAAAAAAGGGATCCATTTTTTATTTGGGGGATCCATTTTTTATTTGGGTGATCCATTTTTTATTTGGGTGATCCATTTTTTATTTGGGGGATCCATTTTTTATTTGGGTGATCCATTTTTTATTTGGGGGATCCATTTTTTATTTGGGGGATCCATTTTTTATTTGGGTGATCCATTTTTTATTTGGGTGATCCATTTTTTATTTGGGTGATCCATTTTTTATTTGGGTGATCCATTTTTTATTTGTGGGATCCTTTTTTTATTTGGGTGATCCATTTTTTATTTGGGTGATCCATTTTTTATTTGAGTGATCCATTTTTTATTTGGGGGATCCATTTTTTATTTGGGTGATCCATTTTTATTTGGGGTATCCATTTTTTATTTGGTGGATCCATTTTTTATTTGGGTGATCCATTTTTTATTTGGGTGATCCATTTTTTATTTGAGTGATCCATTCTTTATTTGAGGGATCCATTTTTTATTTGGGGGATCCATTTTTTATTTGATGGATCACCCAAATAAAAAATGGATCCCCCAAATAAAAAGTGGATCACCCAAATAAAAAATGGATCCCCCAAATAAAAAATGGATCATCAAATAAAAAATGAATCACCCAAATAAAAAATGGATCACCCAA
Organism: Eledone cirrhosa; assembly: GCA_964016885.1. Lineage (NCBI taxonomy): Eukaryota > Metazoa > Mollusca > Cephalopoda > Octopoda > Eledonidae > Eledone > Eledone cirrhosa. The sequence continues at coordinate 296,230,525 of OZ024740.1, forward strand.
ATAAAAAATGGATCACCCAAATAAAAAATGGATACCCCTAATAAAAAATGGATCAACCAAATAAAAAATGGATCACCCAAATAAAAAATGGATCCCCCAAATAAAAATTGGATCACCCAAATAAAAAATGGATCACCCAAATAAAAAATGGATCACCCAAATAAAAAATGGATCCCCCAAATAAAAAATGGATCACCCAAATAAAAAATGGATCACCCAAATAAAAAATGGATCACCCAAATAAAAAGTGGATCACCCAAATAAAAAATGGATCGCCCCAATAAAAAATGGATCCCCAAATAATAAATGGATCACCCAAATAAAAAATGGATCCCCCAAATAAAAAATGGATCCCCCAAATAAAAAATGGATCACCCAAATAACAAATGGATCACCCAAATTGGGTGATCCATTTTTTAATTGCGGGATCCATTTTTTATTTGGGTGATCCATTTTTTATTTGAGTGATCCATTCTTTATTTGAGGGATCCATTTTTTATTTGGGGGATCCATTTTTTATTTGATGGATCACCCAAATAAAAAATGGATCCCTTTTTTATTTAGCGGATCCATTTTTTTATTTCGGTGATCCATTTTTTATTTGGTGGATCCATTTTTAATTTGGGGGATCCATTTTTTATTTGGGTGATCCATTTTTTATTTGGGGGATCCATTTTTTATTTGGGGGATCAATTTTTTATTTGGGTGATCCATTTTTCATTTGGGTGATCCATTTTTTATTTGGTGATCCATTTTTTATTTGGGGGATCCATTTTTTATTTGGGTGATCGATTTTTTATTTGGGTGATCTATTTTTTATTTGGGGTATCCATTTTTAATTTGGGTGATCAATTTTTTATTTGGGTGATCCATTTTTTATTTGGGTGATCCATTTTTTATTTGGATGATCCATTTTTTATTTGGGGGATCCATTTTTTATTTGGGGGATCCATTTTTTATTTGGGGGATCCATTTTTTATTTGGGTGATCCATTTTTTATTTGTGGGATCCATTTTATATTTGGGGGATCCATTTTTTATTTGGGGATCTATTTTTTATTTGGGTGATCCATTTTTTATTTGGGTGATCCATTTTTTATTTGAGGGATCCATTTTTTATTTGGGGGATCCATTTTTTATTTGATGGATCTCCCAAATAAAAAATGGATCATCCAAATAAAAAATGGATCCCCCAAATAAAAAATGGATCACCCAAATAAAAAATGGAACACCCAAATAAAAAATGGATCCCCCAAATAAAAAATGGATCCCCCAAATAAAAAATGGATCCCCAAAATAAAAAATGGATCACCCAAATAAAAAATGGAGCCCCCAAATAAAAAATGGATCACCCAAATTAAAACTGGTTCCCCCAAATAAAAAATGGATCACCCAAGTAAAAAATGGATCCCCCAAATAAAAAATGGATCCCCCAAATAAAAAATGGATCCTCCAAATAAAAAATGGATCACCCAAATAAAAAATGGATCCCCAAATAAAAAATGGATCCCCAAATAAAAAATGGATCCTCCAAATAAAAAATGGATCACCCAAATAAAAAATGGATCACCCAAATAAAAAATGGATCACCCAAATAAAAAATGGATCGCCCAAATAAAAAATGGATCCCCAAATAAAAAATGGATCACCCAAATAAAAAATGGATCCCCCAAATAAAAAATGGATCCCCCAAATAAAAAATGGATCACCCAAATAAAAAATGGACCCCCAAATAAAAAATGGATCACCCAAATAACAAATGGAACACCCAAATAAAAAATGGATCCCCCAAATAAAAAATGGATCACCCAAATAAAAAATGGATCACCCAAATAAAAAATGGATCCTCCAAATAAAAAATGGATCACCCAAATAAAAAATGTATCACCCAAATAAAAACTGGATCACCCAAATAAAAACTGGATCAGCCAAATAAAAAATGGATCGCCCAAATAAAAAATGGATCCCCCAAATAAAAAATGGATCACCCAAATGAAAAATGAATCACCCAAATAAAAAATGGATCCCTCAAATAAAGAATGGATCACTCAAATAAAAAATGGATCACCCAAATAAAAAATGGATCCCCCAAATAAAAAATGGATCACCCAAATAAAAAATGGATCACCCAAATAAAAAATGGATCCCCCAAATAAAAAATGGATCACCCAAATAAAAAATGGATCCCCCAAATAAAAAAGGATCACCCAAATAAAAAATGGATCATTCAAATAAAAAATGGATCACCCAAATAAAAAATGGATCCCCCAAATAAAAAATGGATCACCCAAATAAAAAATAAATCACCCAAATAAAAAATGGATCACCCAAATAAAAAATTGATCCCCCAAATAAAAAATGGATCACCCAAATAAAAAATGGATCACCCAAATATAATATGGATCCCCCAAATAAAAAATGGATCCCCCAAATAAAAAATGGATCCCCCAAATAAAAAATGGATCCCCCAAATAAAAAATGGATCACCCAAATAAAAAATGGATCCCCAAATAAAAAATGGATCCCCAAATAAAAAATGGATCCTCCAAATAAAAAATGGATCACCCAAATAAAAAATGGATCACCCAAATAAAAAATGGATCACCCAAATAAAAAATGGATCGCCCAAATAAAAAATGGATCCCCAAATAAAAAATGGATCACCCAAATAAAAAATGGATCCCCCAAATAAAAAATGGATCACCCAAATAAAAAATGGATCACCCAAATAAAAAATGGATCGCCCAAATAAAAAATGGATCCCCAAATAAAAAATGGATCACCCAAATAAAAAATGGACCCCCAAATAAAAAATGGATCACCCAAATAACAAATGGAACACCCAAATAAAAAATGGATCCCCCAAATAAAAAATGGATCACCCAAATAAAAAATGGATCACCCAAATAAAAAATGGATCCTCCAAATAAAAAATGGATCACCCAAATAAAAAATGTATCACCCAAATAAAAACTGGATCATCCAAATAAAAACTGGATCAGCCAAATAAAAAATGGATCGCCCAAATAAAAAATGGATCCCCCAAATAAAAAATGGATCACCCAAATGAAAAATGAATCACCCAAATAAAAAATGGATCCCTCAAATAAAGAATGGATCACTCAAATAAAAAATGGATCACCCAAATAAAAAATGGATCACCCAAATAAAAAATAAATCACCCAAATAAAAAATGGATCACCCAAATAAAAAATTGATCCCCCAAATAAAAAATGGATCACCCAAATAAAAAATGGATCACCCAAATAAAAAATGGATCCCTTTTTTATTTGGCGGATCCATTTTTTTGGGGGGGATCCATTATCTATTTGGGTGAACCATTTTATGTTTGGGGGATCCAGTTTTTATTTGGGTGATCCATTTTTTATTTGGGGGATCCATTTTTTATTTGGGTGATCCATTTTTTATTTGGTGATCCATTTTTTATTTGGGGGATCCATTTTTATTTGGGTGATCCATTTTTTATTTGGTTGATCCATTTATTATTAGAGGTATCCATTTTTAATTTGGGTGATCCATTTTTTAATTGTGTGATCCATTTTTTATATGAGGGATCCATTTTTTATTTGGGGGATCCATTTTTTATTTGATGGATGTCCCAAATAAAAAATGGATCACCCGAATAAAAAATGGATCCCCCAAATAAAAAATGGATCCCCCAAATAAAAAATGGATCCCCCAAATAAAAAATGGATCACCCAAATAAAAAATGGATCACCCAAATAAAAAATGGATCACCCAAATAAAAAATGGATCGCCCAAATAAAAAATGGATCCCTCAAATAAAGAATAGATCACTCAAATAAAAAATGGATCACCCAAATAAAAAATGGATCCCCCAAATAAAAAATGGATCACCCAAATAAAAAATGGATCACCCCAATAAAAAATGGATCCCCCAAATAAAAAATGGATCACCCAAATAGATCACAAATAGATAATGGTTCCCCCAAATAAAAAATGGATCCGCCAAATAAAAAAGGGATCCATTTTTTATTTGGGGGATCCATTTTTTATTTGGGTGATCCATTTTTTATTTGGGTGATCCATTTTTTATTTGGGGGATCCATTTTTTATTTGGGTGATCCATTTTTTATTTGGGGGATCCTTTTTTTATTTGGGGGATCCATTTTTTATTTGGGTGATCCATTTTTTATTTGGGTGATCCATTTTTTATTTGGGTGATCCATTTTTTATTTGGGTGATCCATTTTTTATTTGTGGGATCCTTTTTTTATTTGGGTGATCCATTTTTTATTTGGGTGATCCATTTTTTATTTGAGTGATCCATTTTTTATTTGGGGGATCCATTTTTTATTTGGGTGATCCATTTTTTATTTGGGGTATCCATTTTTTATTTGGTGGATCCATTTTTTATTTGGGTGATCCATTTTTTATTTGGGTGATCCATTTTTTATTTGAGTGATCCATTCTTTATTTGAGGGATCCATTTTTTATTTGGGGGATCCATTTTTTATTTGATGGATCACCCAAATAAAAAATGGATCCCCCAAATAAAAAGTGGATCACCCAAATAAAAAATGGATCCCCCAAATAAAAAATGGATCATCAAATAAAAAATGAATCACCCAAATAAAAAATGGATCACCCAAATAAAAAATGGATCACCCAAATAAAAAATGGATCACCCAAATAAAAAATGGATACCCCTAATAAAAAATGGATCAACCAAATAAAAAATGGATCACCCAAATAAAAAATGGATCCCCCAAATAAAAATTGGATCACCCAAATAAAAAATGGATCACCCAAATAAAAAATGGATCACCCAAATAAAAAATGGATCCCCCAAATAAAAAATGGATCACCCAAATAAAAAATGGATCACCCAAATAAAAAATGGATCACCCAAATAAAAAGTGGATCACCCAAATAAAAAATGGATCGCCCAAATAAAAAATGGATCCCCAAATAATAAATGGATCACCCAAATAAAAAATGGATCCCCCAAATAAAAAATGGATCCCCCAAATAAAAAATGGATCACCCAAATAACAAATGGATCACCCAAATAAAAAATGGATCCCCCAAATAAAAAATGGATCACCCAAATAAAAAATGGATCACCCAAATAAAAAATGGATCACCCAAATAAAAAATGGATCACCCAAATAAAAAATGGATCGCCTAAATAAAAAATGGATCCCTCAAATAAAGAATAGATCACTCAAATAAAAAATGGATCACCCAAATAAAAAATGGATCCCCCAAATAAAAAATGGATCACCCAAATAAAAAATGGATCACCCCAATAAAAAATGGATCCCCCAAATAAAAAATGGATCACCCAAATAGATCACAAATAGATAATGGTTCCCCCAAATAAAAAATGGATCCGCCAAATAAAAAAGGGATCCATTTTTTATTTGGGGGATCCATTTTTTATTTGGGTGATCCATTTTTTATTTGGGTGATCCATTTTTTATTTGGGGGATCCATTTTTTATTTGGGTGATCCATTTTTTATTTGGAGGATCCATTTTTTATTTGGGGGATCCATTTTTTATTTGGGTGATCCATTTTTTATTTGGGTGATCCATTTTTTATTTGGGTGATCCATTTTTTATTTGGGTGATCCATTTTTTATTTGTGGGATCCTTTTTTTATTTGGGTGATCCATTTTTTATTTGGGTGATCCATTTTTTATTTGAGTGATCCATTTTTTATTTGGGGGATCCATTTTTTATTTGGGTGATCCATTTTTATTTGGGGTATCCATTTTTTATTTGGTGGATCCATTTTTTATTTGGGTGATCCATTTTTTATTTGGGTGATCCATTTTTTATTTGAGTGATCCATTCTTTATTTGAGGGATCCATTTTTTATTTGGGGGATCCATTTTTTATTTGATGGATCACCCAAATAAAAAATGGATCCCCCAAATAAAAAGTGGATCACCCAAATAAAAAATGGATCCCCCAAATAAAAAATGGATCATCAAATAAAAAATGAATCACCCAAATAAAAAATGGATCACCCAAATAAAAAATGGATCACCCAAATAAAAAATGGATACCCCTAATAAAAAATGGATCAACCAAATAAAAAATGGATCACCCAAATAAAAAATGGATCCCCCAAATAAAAATTGGATCACCCAAATAAAAAATGGATCACCCAAATAAAAAATGGATCACCCAAATAAAAAATGGATCCCCCAAATAAAAAATGGATCACCCAAATAAAAAATGGATCACCCAAATAAAAAATGGATCACCCAAATAAAAAGTGGATCACCCAAATAAAAAATGGATCGCCCCAATAAAAAATGGATCCCCAAATAATAAATGGATCACCCAAATAAAAAATGGATCCCCCAAATAAAAAATGGATCCCCCAAATAAAAAATGGATCACCCAAATAACAAATGGATCACCCAAATAAAAAATGGATCCCCCAAATAAAAAATGGATCACCCAAATAAAAAATGGATCACCCAAATAAAAAATGGATCACCCAAATAAAAAATGGATCACCCAAATAAAAAATGGATCGCCTAAATAAAAAATGGATCCCTCAAATAAAGAATAGATCACTCAAATAAAAAATGGATCACCCAAATAAAAAATGGATCCCCCAAATAAAAAATGGATCACCCAAATAAAAAATGGATCACCCCAATAAAAAATGGATCCCCCAAATAAAAAATGGATCACCCAAATAGATCACAAATAGATAATGGTTCCCCCAAATAAAAAATGGATCCGCCAAATAAAAAAGGGATCCATTTTTTATTTGGGGGATCCATTTTTTATTTGGGTGATCCATTTTTTATTTGGGTGATCCATTTTTTATTTGGGGGATCCATTTTTTATTTGGGTGATCCATTTTTTATTTGGAGGATCCATTTTTTATTTGGGGGATCCATTTTTTATTTGGGTGATCCATTTTTTATTTGGGTGATCCATTTTTTATTTGGGTGATCCATTTTTTATTTGGGTGATCCATTTTTTATTTGTGGGATCCTTTTTTTATTTGGGTGATCCATTTTTTATTTGGGTGATCCATTTTTTATTTGAGTGATCCATTTTTTATTTGGGGGATCCATTTTTTATTTGGGTGATCCATTTTTATTTGGGGTATCCATTTTTTATTTGGTGGATCCATTTTTTATTTGGGTGATCCATTTTTTATTTGGGTGATCCATTTTTTATTTGAGTGATCCATTCTTTATTTGAGGGATCCATTTTTTATTTGGGGGATCCATTTTTTATTTGATGGATCACCCAAATAAAAAATGGATCCCCCAAATAAAAAGTGGATCACCCAAATAAAAAATGGATCCCCCAAATAAAAAATGGATCATCAAATAAAAAATGAATCACCCAAATAAAAAATGGATCACCCAAATAAAAAATGGATCACCCAAATAAAAAATGGATACCCCTAATAAAAAATGGATCAACCAAATAAAAAATGGATCACCCAAATAAAAAATGGATCCCCCAAATAAAAATTGGATCACCCAAATAAAAAATGGATCACCCAAATAAAAAATGGATCACCCAAATAAAAAATGGATCCCCCAAATAAAAAATGGATCACCCAAATAAAAAATGGATCACCCAAATAAAAAATGGATCACCCAAATAAAAAGTGGATCACCCAAATAAAAAATGGATCGCCCCAATAAAAAATGGATCCCCAAATAATAAATGGATCACCCAAATAAAAAATGGATCCCCCAAATAAAAAATGGATCCCCCAAATAAAAAATGGATCACCCAAATAACAAATGGATCACCCAAATAAAAAATGGATCCCCCAAATAAAAAATGGATCACCCAAATAAAAAATGGATCACCCAAATTTTTTATTTGGGTGATCCATTTTTTATTTGGGGGATCCATTTTTTATTTGGGTGATCCATTTTTTATTTGGGTGATCCATTTTTTAATTGCGGGATCCATTTTTTATTTGGGTGATCCATTTTTTATTTGAGTGATCCATTCTTTATTTGAGGGATCCATTTTTTATTTGGGGGATCCATTTTTTATTTGATGGATCACCCAAATAAAAAATGGATCAACCAAATAAAAAATTGTTCACCCAAATAAAAAATGGATCCCTTTTTTATTTAGCGGATCCATTTTTTTATTTCGGTGATCCATTTTTTATTTGGTGGATCCATTTTTAATTTGGGGGAACCATTTTTTATTTGGGTGATCCATTTTTTATTTGGGGGATCCATTTTTTATTTGGGGGATCAATTTTTTATTTGGGTGATCCATTTTTCATTTGGGTGATCCATTTTTTATTTGGTGATCCATTTTTTATTTGGGGGATCCATTTTTTATTTGGGTGATCGATTTTTTATTTGGGTGATCTATTTTTTATTTGGGGTATCCATTTTTAATTTGGGTGATCAATTTTTTATTTGGGTGATCCATTTTTTATTTGGGTGATCCATTTTTTATTTGGATGATCCATTTTTTATTTGGGGGATCCATTTTTTATTTGGGTGATCCATTTTTTATTTGGGGGATCCATTTTTTATTTGGGCGATCCATTTTTTATTTGGGGGATCCATTTTTTATTTGGTGGATCCATTTTTTATTTGGGTGATGTAAAATAAAATAAAATAAAAAATGGATCCCCCAAATAAAAAATGGATCCCTCAAATAAAAAATGGATCACCCAAATAAAAAATGGATCACCCAAATAAAAAATGGATCCCCCAAATACAAAATGGATCACCAAATAAAAAATGGATCACCCAAATAAAAAATGGATCCCCCAAATAAAAAATGGATCACCCAAATAAAAAATGGATCTCCCAAATACAAAATGGATCACCAAATATAAAATGGATCACCCAAATAAAAAATGGATCCTCCAAATAAAAAATGGATCACCCAAATAAAAAATGGATCACCCAAATAAAAAATGGATCGCCCAAATAAAAAATGGATCCAAAAAATAAAAATGGATCACCCAAACAAAAAATGGATCACCCAAATAAACACTGGATCCCCCAAATAAAAAATGGATTACCCAAATAAAAAATGGATCCCCCAAATAAAAAAGGGATCCATTTTTTATTTGGGTGATCCATTTTTTATTTGGGTGATCCATTTTTTATTTGGGCGATCCATTTTTTATTTGGGGGATACATTTTTTATTTGGGTGATCCATTTTTTATTTGGGTGATTCATTTTTTATTTGGGTGATCCATTTTTAATTTTTGGGATCCATTTTTTATTTGGTGGATCCATTTTTTATTTGGGTGATCCATTTTTTATTTGGGTGATCCATTTTTTATTTGATGGATCCCCAAATAGAAAATGGAACCCCCAAATAAAAAATGGATCCCCCAAATAAAAAATGGATCACCCAAATAAAAAATGGATCCCCCAAATAAAAAATGGATCCCCCAAATAAAAAATGAATCCCTGAAATAAAAAATGGATCCCCCAAATAAAAAAGGGATGCATTTTTTATTTGGGTGATCCATTTTTTATTTGGGGGGATCCGTTTTTTATTTGGGCGATCCATTTTTTATTTGGGTGATCCATTTTTTATTTGAGGGATCCATTTTTTATTTGGGGGATCCATTTTTTATTTGATGGATCTCCCAAATAAAAAATGGATCATCCAAATAAAAAATGGATCCCCCAAATAAAAAATGGATCACCCAAATAAAAAATGGAACACCCAAATAAAAAATGGATCCCCCAAATAAAAAATGGATCCCCCAAATAAAAAATGGATCCCCAAAATAAAAAATGGATCACCCAAATAAAAAATGGAGCCCCCAAATAAAAAATGGATCACCCAAATTAAAACTGGTTCCCCCAAATAAAAAATGGATCACCCAAGTAAAAAATGGATCCCCCAAATAAAAAATGGATCCCCCAAATAAAAAATGGATCCCCCAAATAAAAAATGGATCACCCAAATAAAAAATGGATCCCCAAATAAAAAATGGATCCCCAAATAAAAAATGGATCCTCCAAATAAAAAATGGATCACCCAAATAAAAAATGGATCACCCAAATAAAAAATGGATCACCCAAATAAAAAATGGATCGCCCAAATAAAAAATGGATCCCCAAATAAAAAATGGATCACCCAAATAAAAAATGGATCCCCCAAATAAAAAATGGATCCCCCAAATAAAAAATGGATCACCCAAATAAAAAATGGACCCCCAAATAAAAAATGGATCACCCAAATAACAAATGGAACACCCAAATAAAAAATGGATCCCCCAAATAAAAAATGGATCACCCAAATAAAAAATGGATCACCCAAATAAAAAATGGATCCTCCAAATAAAAAATGGATCACCCAAATAAAAAATGGATCCCCCAAATAAAAAATGGATCCCCCAAATAAAAAATGTATCACCCAAATAAAAACTGGATCACCCAAATAAAAACTGGATCAGCCAAATAAAAAATGGATCGCCCAAATAAAAAATGGATCCCCCAAATAAAAAATGGATCACCCAAATGAAAAATGAATCACCCAAATAAAAAATGGATCCCTCAAATAAAGAATGGATCACTCAAATAAAAAATGGATCACCCAAATAAAAAATGGATCCCCCAAATAAAAAATGGATCACCCAAATAAAAAATGGATCACCCAAATAAAAAATGGATCCCCCAAATAAAAAATGGATCACCCAAATAAAAAATGGATCCCCCAAATAAAAAAGGATCACCCAAATAAAAAATGGATCATTCAAATAAAAAATGGATCACCCAAATAAAAAATGGATCCCCCAAATAAAAAATGGATCACCCAAATAAAAAATAAATCACCCAAATAAAGAATGGATCACCCAAATAAAAAATGGATCCCCCAAATAAAAAATGGATCACCCAAATAAAAAATGGATCCCTTTTTTATTTGGCGGATCCATTTTTTGGGGGGGATCCATTATCTATTTGGGTGATCCATTTTATGTTTGGGGGATCCAGTTTTTATTTGGGTGATCCATTTTTTATTTGGGGGATCCATTTTTTATTTGGGTGATCCATTTTTTATTTGGTGATCCATTTTTTATTTGGGGGATCCATTTTTATTTGGGTGATCCATTTTTTATTTGGTTGATCCATTTTTTATTAGAGGTATCCATTTTTAATTTGGGTGATCCATTTTTTATTTGTGTGATCCATTTTTTATATGAGGGATCCATTTTTTATTTGGGGGATCCATTTTTTATTTGATGGATGTCCCAAATAAAAAATGGATCACCCGAATAAAAAATGGATCCCCCAAATAAAAAATGGATCCCCCAAATAAAAAATGGGTCCCCCAAATAAAAAATGGGTCACCCAAATAAAAAATGGATCACCCAAATAAAAAATGGATCGCCCAAATAAAAAATGGATCCAAAAAATAAAAAATGGATCACCCAAATAAAAAATGGATCCCCCAAATAAAAAATGGATCCCCCAAATAAAAAATGGATCACCCAAATAAAAAATGGGCCCCCCCCCAAAAAAAATGGATCACCCAAATAAAAAATGGATCACCCAAATAAAAAATGCATCCTCCAAATAAAAAATGGATCACCCAAATAAAAAATGGATCCTCCAAATAAAAAATGGATCACCCAAATAAAAAATGGATCACCCAAATAAAAAATGGATCACCCAAATCAAAAATGGATCCCCCAAACAAAAAATGGATCACCCAAATAAAAAATGGATCCCCCACATAAAAAATGGATCACCCAAATAAAAAATGAATCACCCAAATAAAAAATGGATCACCCAAATAAAAAATGGATCCCCCAAATAAAAAATGGATCACCCAAATAAAAAAATGGATCACCCAAATAAAAAATGGATCCCTTTTTTATTTGGGGGATCCATTTTTTATTTGAAGGATCCATTTTTTATTTGGGTGATCCATTTTTTATTTGGGTGATCCATTTTTTATTTGGGTGATCCATTTTTTATTTGGGGGATCCATTTTTTATTTGGGGGATCCATTTTTTATTTGGGGGATCCATTTTTTATTTGGGTGATCCATTTTTTATTTGTGGGATCCATTTTATATTTGGGGGATCCATTTTTTATTTGGGGATCCATTTTTTATTTGGGTGATCCATTTTTTATTTGGGTGATCCATTTTTTATTTGAGGGATCCATTTTTTATTTGGGGGATCCATTTTTTATTTGATGGATCTCCCAAATAAAAAATGGATCATCCAAATAAAAAATGGATCCCCCAAATAAAAAATGGATCACCCAAATAAAAAATGGAACACCCAAATAAAAAATGGATCCCCCAAATAAAAAATGGATCCCCCAAATAAAAAATGGATCCCCGAAATAAAAAATGGATCACCCAAATAAAAAATGGAGCCCCCAAATAAAAAATGGATCACCCAAATTAAAACTGGTTCCCCCAAATAAAAAATGGATCACCCAAGTAAAAAATGGATCCCCCAAATAAAAAATGGATCCCCCAAATAAAAAATGGATCCTCCAAATAAAAAATGGATCACCCAAATAAAAAATGGATCCCCAAATAAAAAATGGATCCCCAAATAAAAAATGGATCCTCCAAATAAAAAATGGATCACCCAAATAAAAAATGGATCACCCAAATAAAAAATGGATCACCCAAATAAAAAATGGATCGCCCAAATAAAAAATGGATCCCCAAATAAAAAATGGATCACCCAAATAAAAAATGGATCCCCCAAATAAAAAATGGATCCCCCAAATAAAAAATGGATCACCCAAATAAAAAATGGACCCCCAAATAAAAAATGGATCACCCAAATAACAAATGGAACACCCAAATAAAAAATGGATCCCCCAAATAAAAAATGGATCACCCAAATAAAAAATGGATCACCCAAATAAAAAATGGATCCTCCAAATAAAAAATGGATCACCCAAATAAAAAATGTATCACCCAAATAAAAACTGGATCACCCAAATAAAAACTGGATCAGCCAAATAAAAAATGGATCGCCCAAATAAAAAATGGATCCCCCAAATAAAAAATGGATCACCCAAATGAAAAATGAATCACCCAAATAAAAAATGGATCCCTCAAATAAAGAATGGATCACTCAAATAAAAAATGGATCACCCAAATAAAAAATGGATCCCCCAAATAAAAAATGGATCACCCAAATAAAAAATGGATCACCCAAATAAAAAATGGATCCCCCAAATAAAAAATGGATCACCCAAATAAAAAATGGATCCCCCAAATAAAAAAGGATCACCCAAATAAAAAATGGATCATTCAAATAAAAAATGGATCACCCAAATAAAAAATGGATCCCCCAAATAAAAAATGGATCACCCAAATAAAAAATAAATCACCCAAATAAAAAATGGATCACCCAAATAAAAAATTGATCCCCCAAATAAAAAATGGATCACCCAAATAAAAAATGGATCACCCAAATATAATATGGATCCCCCAAATAAAAAATGGATCCCCCAAATAAAAAATGGATCCCCCAAATAAAAAATGGATCCCCCAAATAAAAAATGGATCACCCAAATAAAAAATGGATCCCCAAATAAAAAATGGATCCCCAAATAAAAAATGGATCCTCCAAATAAAAAATGGATCACCCAAATAAAAAATGGATCACCCAAATAAAAAATGGATCACCCAAATAAAAAATGGATCGCCCAAATAAAAAATGGATCCCCAAATAAAAAATGGATCACCCAAATAAAAAATGGATCCCCCAAATAAAAAATGGATCCCCCAAATAAAAAATGGATCACCCAAATAAAAAATGGACCCCCAAATAAAAAATGGATCACCCAAATAACAAATGGAACACCCAAATAAAAAATGGATCCCCCAAATAAAAAATGGATCACCCAAATAAAAAATGGATCACCCAAATAAAAAATGGATCCTCCAAATAAAAAATGGATCACCCAAATAAAAAATGTATCACCCAAATAAAAACTGGATCACCCAAATAAAAACTGGATCAGCCAAATAAAAAATGGATCGCCCAAATAAAAAATGGATCCCCCAAATAAAAAATGGATCACCCAAATGAAAAATGAATCACCCAAATAAAAAATGGATCCCTCAAATAAAGAATGGATCACTCAAATAAAAAATGGATCACCCAAATAAAAAATGGATCACCCAAATAAAAAATAAATCACCCAAATAAAAAATGGATCACCCAAATAACAAATTGATCCCCCAAATAAAAAATGGATCACCCAAATAAAAAATGGATCACCCAAATAAAAAATGGATCCCTTTTTTATTTGGCGGATCCATTTTTTTGGGGGGGATCCATTATCTATTTGGGTGATCCATTTTATGTTTGGGGGATCCAGTTTTTATTTGGGTGATCCATTTTTTATTTGGGGGATCCATTTTTTATTTGGGTGATCCATTTTTTATTTGGTGATCCATTTTTTATTTGGGGGATCCATTTTTATTTGGGTGATCCATTTTTTATTTGGTTGATCCATTTATTATTAGAGGTATCCATTTTTAATTTGGGTGATCCATTTTTTAATTGTGTGATCCATTTTTTATATGAGGGATCCATTTTTTATTTGGGGGATCCATTTTTTATTTGATGGATGTCCCAAATAAAAAATGGATCACCCGAATAAAAAATGGATCCCCCAAATAAAAAATGGATCCCCCAAATAAAAAATGGATCCCCCAAATAAAAAATGGGTCACCCAAATAAAAAATGGATCACCCAAATAAAAAATGGATCGCCCAAATAAAAAATGGATCCAAAAAATAAAAAATGGATCACCCAAATAAAAAATGGATCCCCCAAATAAAAAATGGATCCCCCAAATAAAAAATGGATCACCCAAATAAAAAATGGGCCCCCCCCAAAAAAAAATGGATCACCCAAATAAAAAATGGATCACCCAAATAAAAAATGCATCCTCCAAATAAAAAATGGATCACCCAAATAAAAAATGGATCCTCCAAATAAAAAATGGATCACCCAAATAAAAAATGGATCACCCAAATAAAAAATGGATCACCCAAATCAAAAATGGATCCCCCAAACAAAAAATGGATCACCCAAATAAAAAATGGATCCCCCACATAAAAAATGGATCACCCAAATAAAAAATGAATCACCCAAATAAAAAATGGATCACCCAAATAAAAAATGGATCCCCCCAAAAAAAAATGGATCACCCAAATAAAAAAATGGATCACCCAAATAAAAAATGGATCCATTTTTTATTTGGGTGATCCATTTTTTATTTGGGTGATCCATTTTTTATTTGGGTGATCCATTTTTTATTTGGGTGATCCATTTTTTATTTGGGGGATCCATTTTTTATTTGGGGGATCCATTTTTTATTTGGGGGATCCATTTTTTATTTGGGTGATCCATTTTTTATTTGGGTGATCCATTTTTTATTTGTGGGATCCATTTTATATTTGGGGGATCCATTTTTTATTTGGGGATCCATTTTTTATTTGGGTGATCCATTTTTTATTTGGGTGATCCATTTTTTATTTGAGGGATCCATTTTTTATTTGGGGGATCCATTTTTTATTTGATGGATCTCCCAAATAAAAAATGGATCATCCAAATAAAAAATGGATCCCCCAAATAAAAAATGGATCACCCAAATAAAAAATGGAACACCCAAATAAAAAATGGATCCCCCAAATAAAAAATGGATCCCCCAAATAAAAAATGGATCCCCAAAATAAAAAATGGATCACCCAAATAAAAAATGGAGCCCCCAAATAAAAAATGGATCACCCAAATTAAAACTGGTTCCCCCAAATAAAAAATGGATCACCCAAGTAAAAAATGGATCCCCCAAATAAAAAATGGATCCCCCAAATAAAAAATGGATCCTCCAAATAAAAAATGGATCACCCAAATAAAAAATGGATCCCCAAATAAAAAATGGATCCCCAAATAAAAAATGGATCCTCCAAATAAAAAATGGATCACCCAAATAAAAAATGGATCACCCAAATAAAAAATGGATCACCCAAATAAAAAATGGATCGCCCAAATAAAAAATGGATCCCCAAATAAAAAATGGATCACCCAAATAAAAAATGGATCCCCCAAATAAAAAATGGATCCCCCAAATAAAAAATGGATCACCCAAATAAAAAATGGACCCCCAAATAAAAAATGGATCACCCAAATAACAAATGGAACACCCAAATAAAAAATGGATCCCCCAAATAAAAAATGGATCACCCAAATAAAAAATGGATCACCCAAATAAAAAATGGATCCTCCAAATAAAAAATGGATCACCCAAATAAAAAATGTATCACCCAAATAAAAACTGGATCACCCAAATAAAAACTGGATCAGCCAAATAAAAAATGGATCGCCCAAATAAAAAATGGATCCCCCAAATAAAAAATGGATCACCCAAATGAAAAATGAATCACCCAAATAAAAAATGGATCCCTCAAATAAAGAATGGATCACTCAAATAAAAAATGGATCACCCAAATAAAAAATGGATCCCCCAAATAAAAAATGGATCACCCAAATAAAAAATGGATCACCCAAATAAAAAATGGATCCCCCAAATAAAAAATGGATCACCCAAATAAAAAATGGATCCCCCAAATAAAAAAGGATCACCCAAATAAAAAATGGATCATTCAAATAAAAAATGGATCACCCAAATAAAAAATGGATCCCCCAAATAAAAAATGGATCACCCAAATAAAAAATAAATCACCCAAATAAAAAATGGATCACCCAAATAAATAATTGATCCCCCAAATAAAAAATGGATCACCCAAATAAAAAATGGATCACCCAAATATAATATGGATCCCCCAAATAAAAAATGGATCCCCCAAATAAAAAATGGATCCCCCAAATAAAAAATGGATCCCCCAAATAAAAAATGGATCACCCAAATAAAAAATGGATCCCCAAATAAAAAATGGATCCCCAAATAAAAAATGGATCCTCCAAATAAAAAATGGATCACCCAAATAAAAAATGGATCACCCAAATAAAAAATGGATCACCCAAATAAAAAATGGATCGCCCAAATAAAAAATGGATCCCCAAATAAAAAATGGATCACCCAAATAAAAAATGGATCCCCCAAATAAAAAATGGATCCCCCAAATAAAAAATGGATCACCCAAATAAAAAATGGACCCCCAAATAAAAAATGGATCACCCAAATAACAAATGGAACACCCAAATAAAAAATGGATCCCCCAAATAAAAAATGGATCACCCAAATAAAAAATGGATCACCCAAATAAAAAATGGATCCTCCAAATAAAAAATGGATCACCCAAATAAAAAATGTATCACCCAAATAAAAACTGGATCACCCAAATAAAAACTGGATCAGCCAAATAAAAAATGGATCGCCCAAATAAAAAATGGATCCCCCAAATAAAAAATGGATCACCCAAATGAAAAATGAATCACCCAAATAAAAAATGGATCCCTCAAATAAAGAATGGATCACTCAAATAAAAAATGGATCACCCAAATAAAAAATGGATCACCCAAATAAAAAATAAATCACCCAAATAAAAAATGGATCACCCAAATAAAAAATTGATCCCCCAAATAAAAAATGGATCACCCAAATAAAAAATGAATCACCCAAATATAATATGGATCCCCCAAATAAAAAATGGATCCCCCAAATAAAAAATTGATCACCCAAATAAAAAATGGATCCCCCAAATAAAAAAGGGATCCATTTTTTATATTGGTGATCCATTTTTTATTTGGGTGATCCATTCTTTATTTGGGGGATCAATTTTTTATTTGGGTGATCCATTTTTTATTTGGGAGATCCATCAAATAAAAAATGGATTCCCCAAATAAAAAATGGATCCCTCAAATAAAAAATGGATCACCCAAATAAAAAATGGATCACCCAAATTAAAAATGGATACCCCTAATAAAAAATGGATCAACCAAATAAAAAATGGATCACCCAAATAAAAAATGGATCACCCAAATAAAAAATGGATCCCCCAAATAAAAAATGGATCACCCAAATAAAAAATGGATCAGCCAAATAAAAAATGTATCCCCCAAATAAAAAATGGATCACCCAAATAAAAAATGGATCACCTAAATAAAAAATGGATCACCCAAATGGAAAATGGATCACCCCCCAAAAAATGGACCGCCAAATAAAAAATGGATCCCCCAAATAAAAGATGGATCACCCAAATAAAAAATGGATCCCCCAAATAAAAAATGGATCCCCCAAATAAAAAATGGATCACCCAAATAAAAAATGGATCACCCAAATATAAAATGGATCCCCCAAATAAAAAATGGATCCCCCAAATAAAAAATGGATGCCCCAAATAAAAAATGGATCCACCAAATAAAAAATGGATCCCCCAAATAAAAAATGGATCGCCCAAATAAAAAATGGATCCCCCAAATAAAAAATGGATCACCCAAATAAAAAATGGATCCCCCAAATAAAAAATGGATCACCCAAATAAAAAATGGATCACCCAAATAAAAAATGGATCACCCAAATAAAAAATGGATCACCCAAATTAAAAATGGATACCCCAAATAAAAAATAGATCACCCAAATAAAAAATCGATCACCCAAATAAAAAATGGATCCCCCAAATAAAAAATGGATCACCAAATAAAAAATGGATCACCCAAATAAAAAATGGATCACCCAAATAAAAAATTGATCCCCCAAATAAAAAATGGATCCCCCAAATAAAAAATGGATCACCCAAATAAAAAATGGATCCCCCAAATTAAAAATGGATCCACCAAATAAAAAATGGATCACCGAAATAAAAAATGGATCCGCTAAATAAAAAAGGGATCCATTTTTTATTTGGGTGAACAATTTTTATTTGGGTGATCCATTTTTTATTTGGGGGATCCATTTTTTATTTGGGCGATCCATTTTTTATTTGGGGGATCCATTTTTTATTTGGGTGATCCATTTTTTATTTGGGTGATCCATTTTTTATTTGGGGGATCCATTTTTTGTTTGGGCGATCCATTTTTTATTTGGGGGATCCATTTTTTATTTGGGCGATCCATTTTTATTTGGGTGATCCATTTTTTATTTGGGTGATCCATTTTTTATTTGGGTGATCCATTTTTTATTTGGGGGATCCATTTTTTATTTGGGGGATCCATTTTTTATTTGGGGGATCCATTTTTTATTTGGGTGATCCATTTTTTATTTGGGTGATCCATTTTTTATTTGGAGGATCTTTTTTTATTTGGGTGATCCATTTTTTATTTGGAGGATGCATTTTTTATTTGGGTGATCCATTTTTTATTTGGGTGATCCATTTTTTATTTGGCGGATCCATTTTTTATTTGGGGGATCCATTTTTTATTTGGGAGATCCATCAAATAAAAAATGGATCCCCCAAATAAAAAATGGATCCCTCAAATAAAAAATGGATCACCCAAATACAAAATGGATCACCCAAATGGAAAATGGATCACCCAAAAAAAAATGGACCCCCAAATAAAAAATGGATCCCCCAAATAAAAAATGGATCCACCAAATAAAAAATGGATCACCCAAATAAAAAATGGATCACCCAAATAAAAAATGGATCACCCAAATAAAAAATAGATCCCCCCAAATAAAAAATGGATCACCCAAATAAAAAATGATCCTCCAAATAAAAAATGGATCCCCCAAATAAAAAATGGATCTCCCAAATAAAAAATGGATCCCCCAAATAAAAAATGGATCACCCAAATAAAAAATGGATCACCCAAATAAAAAATGGATCACCCAAATAAAAAATGGATCCCCCAAATAAAAAATGGATCAGCCAAATAAAAAATGGATCCCCCAAATAAAAAATGGATCATCCAAATAAAAAATGGATCATTCAAATAAAAAATGGATCACCCAAATAAAAAATGGATCCCACAAATAAAAAATGGATCACCCAAATAAAAAATGGATCACCCAAATAAAAAATGGATCCTCCAAATAAAAAATGGATCACCCAAATAAAAAATGGATCACCCAAATAAAAAATGAATCACCCAAATAAAAAATAGATCACCCAAATAAAAAATGGATCCCCCAAATAAAAAATGGATCACCCAAATAAAAAATGGATCCCTTTTTTATTTGGCGGATCCATTTTTTATTTGGGGGATACATTATCTATTTGGGTGATCCATTTTTTATTTGGGGGATCCAGTTTTTATTTGGGTGATCCATTTTTTATTTGGGGGATCCATTTTTTATTTGGGTGATCCATTCTTTATATGGTGATCCGATTTTTATTTGGGGGATCCATTTTTTATTTGATGGATCTCGCAAATAAAAAATGGATCACCCAAATAAAAAATGGATCCCCCAAATAAAAAATGGATCACCCAAATAAAAAATGGATCACCCAAATAAAAAATGGATCCCCCAAATAAAGAATGGCTCACCCAAATAAAAAATGGATCACCCAAATAAAAAATGGATCCCCCAAATAAAAAATGGATCACCCAAATAAAAAATGGATCAGCCAAATAAAAAATGGATCCCCCAAATAAAAAATGGATCCCCCAAATAAAAAATGGATCACCCAAATAAAAAATGGATCACCCAAATAAAAAATGGATCACCCAAATCAAAAATGGATCCCCCAAACAAAAAATGGATCACCCAAATAAAAAATGGATCCCCCACATAAAAAATGGATCACCCAAATAAAAAATGGATCACCCAAATAAAAAATGGATCACCCAAATAAAAAATGGATCCCCCAAATAAAAAATGGATCACCCAAATAAAAAAATGGATCACCCAAATAAAAAATGGATCCCTTTTTTATTTGGGGGATCCATTTTTTATTTGAAGGATCCATTTTTTATTTGGGTGATCCATTTTTTATTTGGGTGATCCATTTTTTATTTGGGTGATCCATTTTTTATTTGGGTGATCCATTTTTTATTTGGGGGATCCATTTTTTATGTGGGGGATCCATTTTTTATTTGGGTGATCCATTTTTTATTTGGGTGATCCATTTTTTATTTGGGTGATCCATTTTTTATTTGTGGGATCCATTTTATATTTGGGGGATCCATTTTTTATTTGGGGATCCATTTTTTATTTGGGTGATCCATTTTTTATTTGGGTGATCCATTTTTTATTTGAGGGATCCATTTTTTATTTGGGGGATCCATTTTTTATTTGATGGATCTCCCAAATAAAAAATGGATCATCCAAATATAAAATGGATCCCCCAAATAAAAAATGGATCACCCAAATAAAAAATGGAACACCCAAATAAAAAATGGATCCCCCAAATAAAAAATGGATCCCCCAAATAAAAAATGGATCCCCAAAATAAAAAATGGATCACCCAAATAAAAAATGGAGCCCCCAAATAAAAAATGGATCAACCAAATTAAAACTGGTTCCCCCAAATAAAAAATGGATCACCCAAGTAAAAAATGGATCCCCCAAATAAAAAATGGATCCCCCAAATAAAAAATGGATCCCCCAAATAAAAAATGGATCACCCAAATAAAAAATGGATCCCCAAATAAAAAATGGATCCCCAAATAAAAAATGGATCCTCCAAATAAAAAATGGATCACCCAAATAAAAAATGGATCACCCAAATAAAAAATGGATCACCCAAATAAAAAATGGATCACCCAAATAAAAAATGGATCACCCCAATAAAAAATGGATCCCCCAAATAAAAAATGGATCACCCAAATAGATCACAAATAGATAATGGTTCCCCCAAATAAAAAATGGATCCGCCAAATAAAAAAGGGATCCATTTTTTATTTGGGGGATCCATTTTTTATTTGGGTGATCCATTTTTTATTTGGGTGATCCATTTTTTATTTGGGGGATCCATTTTTTATTTGGGTGATCCATTTTTTATTTGGGGGATCCATTTTTTATTTGGGGGATCCATTTTTTATTTGGGTGATCCATTTTTTATTTGGGTGATCCATTTTTTATTTGGGTGATCCATTTTTTATTTGGGTGATCCATTTTTTATTTGTGGGATCCTTTTTTTATTTGGGTGATCCATTTTTTATTTGGGTGATCCATTTTTTATTTGAGTGATCCATTTTTTATTTGGGGGATCCATTTTTTATTTGGGTGATCCATTTTTTATTTGGGGTATCCATTTTTTATTTGGTGGATCCATTTTTTATTTGGGTGATCCATTTTTTATTTGGGTGATCCATTTTTTATTTGAGTGATCCATTCTTTATTTGAGGGATCCATTTTTTATTTGGGGGATCCATTTTTTATTTGATGGATCACCCAAATAAAAAATGGATCCCCCAAATAAAAAGTGGATCACCCAAATAAAAAATGGATCCCCCAAATAAAAAATGGATCATCAAATAAAAAATGAATCACCCAAATAAAAAATGGATCACCCAAATAAAAAATGGATCACCCAAATAAAAAATGGATCACCCAAATAAAAAATGGATACCCCTAATAAAAAATGGATCAACCAAATAAAAAATGGATCACCCAAATAAAAAATGGATCCCCCAAATAAAAATTGGATCACCCAAATAAAAAATGGATCACCCAAATAAAAAATGGATCACCCAAATAAAAAATGGATCCCCCAAATAAAAAATGGATCACCCAAATAAAAAATGGATCACCCAAATAAAAAATGGATCACCCAAATAAAAAGTGGATCACCCAAATAAAAAATGGATCGCCCAAATAAAAAATGGATCCCCAAATAATAAATGGATCACCCAAATAAAAAATGGATCCCCCAAATAAAAAATGGATCCCCCAAATAAAAAATGGATCACCCAAATAACAAATGGATCACCCAAATAAAAAATGGATCCCCCAAATAAAAAATGGATCACCCAAATAAAAAATGGATCACCCAAATAAAAAATGGATCACCCAAATAAAAAATGGATCACCCAAATAAAAAATGGATCGCCTAAATAAAAAATGGATCCCTCAAATAAAGAATAGATCACTCAAATAAAAAATGGATCACCCAAATAAAAAATGGATCCCCCAAATAAAAAATGGATCACCCAAATAAAAAATGGATCACCCCAATAAAAAATGGATCCCCCAAATAAAAAATGGATCACCCAAATAGATCACAAATAGATAATGGTTCCCCCAAATAAAAAATGGATCCGCCAAATAAAAAAGGGATCCATTTTTTATTTGGGGGATCCATTTTTTATTTGGGTGATCCATTTTTTATTTGGGGGATCCATTTTTTATTTGGGTGATCCATTTTTTATTTGGGGGATCCATTTTTTATTTGGGGGATCCATTTTTTATTTGGGTGATCCATTTTTTATTTGGGGGATCCATTTTTTATTTGGGTGATCCATTTTTTATTTGGGTGATCCATTTTTTATTTGGGTGATCCAATTTTTATTTGGGTGATCCATTTTTTATTTGGGTGATCCATTTTTTATTTGTGGGATCCTTTTTTTATTTGGGTGATCCATTTTTTATTTGGGTGATCCATTTTTTATTTGAGTGATCCATTTTTTATTTGGGGGATCCATTTTTTATTTGGGTGATCCATTTTTATTTGGGGTATCCATTTTTTATTTGGTGGATCCATTTTTTATTTGGGTGATCCATTTTTTATTTGGGTGATCCATTTTTTATTTGAGTGATCCATTCTTTATTTGAGGGATCCATTTTTTATTTGGGGGATCCATTTTTTATTTGATGGATCACCCAAATAAAAAATGGATCCCCCAAATAAAAAGTGGATCACCCAAATAAAAAATGGATCCCCCAAATAAAAAATGGATCATCAAATAAAAAATGAATCACCCAAATAAAAAATGGATCACCCAAATAAAAAATGGATCACCCAAATAAAAAATGGATACCCCTAATAAAAAATGGATCAACCAAATAAAAAATGGATCACCCAAATAAAAAATGGATCCCCCAAATAAAAATTGGATCACCCAAATAAAAAATGGATCACCCAAATAAAAAATGGATCACCCAAATAAAAAATGGATCCCCCAAATAAAAAATGGATCACCCAAATAAAAAATGGATCACCCAAATAAAAAATGGATCACCCAAATAAAAAGTGGATCACCCAAATAAAAAATGGATCGCCCCAATAAAAAATGGATCCCCAAATAATAAATGGATCACCCAAATAAAAAATGGATCCCCCAAATAAAAAATGGATCCCCCAAATAAAAAATGGATCACCCAAATAACAAATGGATCACCCAAATAAAAAATGGATCCCCCAAATAAAAAATGGATCACCCAAATAAAAAAATGGATCCACCAAATAAAAAATGGATCGCCCAAATAAAAAATGGATCCAAAAAATTAAAAATGGATCACCCAAATAAAAAATGGATCACCCAAATAAATAATGGATCCCCCAAATAAAAAATAGATCACCCAAATAAAAAATGGATACCCCAAATAAAAAATGGATCCCCCAAATAAAAAATGGATTACCCAAATAAAAAATGGATCACCCAAATAAAAAATGGATCACCCAAATAAAAAATGGATCCCCCAAATAAAAAATGGATCACCCAAATAAAAAATGGATCACACAAATAAAAAATGGATCCCCCAAATAAAAAATGGATCACCCAAATAAAAAAAGGATCCATTTTTTATTTGGGGGATCCATTTTTTATTTGGGTGATCCATTTTTTATTTGGGTGATCCATTTTTTATTTGGGGGATCCATTTTTTATTTGGGTGATCCATTTTTTATTTGTGGGATCCATTTTTTATTTGGGTGATCCATTTTTTATTTTGGGGATCCATTTTTTATTTGGTGGTTCCATTTTTTATTTGGGGGATCCATCAAATAAAAAATGGATCAGCCAAATAAAAAATGGATCACCCAAATAAAAAATGGATCCCCCAAATAAAAAATGGATCACCCAAATAAAAAATGGACCACAAATAAAAAATGGATCCCCCAAATAAAAAATGGATCACCCAAATAAAAAATGGATCCCCCAAATAAAAAATGGATCACCCAAATAAAAAATGGATCACCCAAATAAAAAATGGATCCCCCAAATAAGAATGGATCACTCAAATAAAAAAGGATCTATTTTTTATTTGGGGGATCCATTTTTTATTTGGGTGATTCATTTTTTATTTGGGCGATCCATTTTTTATTTGGGTGATCCATTTTTTATTTGGGTGATCCATTTTTTATTTGGGGGATCCTTTTTTTATTTGGGTGATCCATTTTTTATTTGGGTGATCCATTTTTTATTTGAGTGATCCATTTTTTATTTGGGGGATCCATTTTTTATTTGGGTGATCCATTTTTTATTTGGGGTATCCATTTTTTATTTGGTGGACCCATTTTTTATTTGGGTGATCCATTTTTTATTTGGGTGATCCATTTTTTATTTGAGTGATCCATTCTTTATTTGAGGGATCTATTTTTTATTTGGGGGATCCATTTTTTATTTGATGGATCACCCAAATAAAAAATGGATCCCCCAAATAAAAAGTGGATCACCCAAATAAAAAATGGATCCCCCAAATAAAAAATGGATCATCAAATAAAAAATGAATCACCCAAATAAAAAATGGATCACCCAAATAAAAAATCGATCACCCAAATAAAAAATGGATCACCCAAATAAAAAATGGATACCCCTAATAAAAAATGGATCAACCAAATAAAAAATGGATCACCCAAATAAAAAATGGATCCCCCAAATAAAAATTGGATCACCCAAATAAAAAATGGATCACCCAAATAAAAAATGGATCACCCAAATAAAAAATGGATCCCCCAAATAAAAAATGGATCACCCAAATAAAAAATGGATCACCCAAATAAAAAATGGATCACCCAAATAAAAAGTGGATCACCCAAATAAAAAATGGATCGCCCAAATAAAAAATGGATCCCCAAATAATAAATGGATCACCCAAATAAAAAATGGATCCCCCAAATAAAAAATGGATCCCCCAAATAAAAAATGGATCACCCAAATAACAAATGGATCACCCAAATAAAAAATGGATCCCCCAAATAAAAAATGGATCACCCAAATAAAAAATGGATCACCCAAATAAAAAATTGATCACCCAAATAAAAAATGGATCGCCCAAATAAAAAATGGATCCCTCAAATAAAGAATAGATCACTCAAATAAAAAATGGATCACCCAAATAAAAAATGGATCCCCCAAATAAAAAATGGATCACCCAAATAAAAAATGGATCACCCCAATAAAAAATGGATCCCCCAAATAAAAAATGGATCACCCAAATAGATCACAAATAGATAATGGTTCCCCCAAATAAAAAATGGATCCGCCAAATAAAAAAGGGATCCATTTTTTATTTGGGGGATCCATTTTTTATTTGGGTGATCCATTTTTTATTTGGGTGATCCATTTTTTATTTGGGGGATCCATTTTTTATTTGGGTGATCCATTTTTTATTTGGGGGATCCATTTTTTATTTGGGGGATCCATTTTTTATTTGGGTGATCCATTTTTTATTTGGGTGATCCATTTTTTATTTGGGTGATCCATTTTTTATTTGGGTGATCCATTTTTTATTTGTGGGATCCTTTTTTTATTTGGGTGATCCATTTTTTATTTGGGTGATCCATTTTTTATTTGAGTGATCCATTTTTTATTTGGGGGATCCATTTTTTATTTGGGTGATCCATTTTTTATTTGGGGTATCCATTTTTTATTTGGTGGATCCATTTTTTATTTGGGTGATCCATTTTTTATTTGGGTGATCCATTTTTTATTTGAGTGATCCATTCTTTATTTGAGGGATCCATTTTTTATTTGGGGGATCCATTTTTTATTTGATGGATCACCCAAATAAAAAATGGATCCCCCAAATAAAAAGTGGATCACCCAAATAAAAAATGGATCCCCCAAATAAAAAATGGATCATCAAATAAAAAATGAATCACCCAAATAAAAAATGGATCACCCAAATAAAAAATGGATCACCCAAATAAAAAATGGATCACCCAAATAAAAAATGGATACCCCTAATAAAAAATGGATCAACCAAATAAAAAATGGATCACCCAAATAAAAAATGGATCCCCCAAATAAAAATTGGATCACCCAAATAAAAAATGGATCACCCAAATAAAAAATGGATCACCCAAATAAAAAATGGATCCCCCAAATAAAAAATGGATCACCCAAATAAAAAATGGATCACCCAAATAAAAAATGGATCACCCAAATAAAAAGTGGATCACCCAAATAAAAAATGGATCGCCCAAATAAAAAATGGATCCCCAAATAATAAATGGATCACCCAAATAAAAAATGGATCCCCCAAATAAAAAATGGATCCCCCAAATAAAAAATGGATCACCCAAATAACAAATGGATCACCCAAATAAAAAATGGATCCCCCAAATAAAAAATGGATCACCCAAATAAAAAATGGATCACCCCAATAAAAAATGGATCCCCCAAATAAAAAATGGATCACCCAAATAGATCACAAATAGATAATGGTTCCCCCAAATAAAAAATGGATCCGCCAAATAAAAAAGGGATCCATTTTTTATTTGGGGGATCCATTTTTTATTTGGGTGATCCATTTTTTATTTGGGTGATCCATTTTTTATTTGGGGGATCCATTTTTTATTTGGGTGATCCATTTTTTATTTGGGGGATCCATTTTTTATTTGGGGGATCCATTTTTTATTTGGGTGATCCATTTTTTATTTGGGTGATCCATTTTTTATTTGGGTGATCCATTTTTTATTTGGGTGATCCATTTTTTATTTGTGGGATCCTTTTTTTATTTGGGTGATCCATTTTTTATTTGGGTGATCCATTTTTTATTTGAGTGATCCATTTTTTATTTGGGGGATCCATTTTTTATTTGGGTGATCCATTTTTATTTGGGGTATCCATTTTTTATTTGGTGGATCCATTTTTTATTTGGGTGATCCATTTTTTATTTGGGTGATCCATTTTTTATTTGAGTGATCCATTCTTTATTTGAGGGATCCATTTTTTATTTGGGGGATCCATTTTTTATTTGATGGATCACCCAAATAAAAAATGGATCCCCCAAATAAAAAGTGGATCACCCAAATAAAAAATGGATCCCCCAAATAAAAAATGGATCATCAAATAAAAAATGAATCACCCAAATAAAAAATGGATCACCCAAATAAAAAATGGATCACCCAAATAAAAAATGGATACCCCTAATAAAAAATGGATCAACCAAATAAAAAATGGATCACCCAAATAAAAAATGGATCCCCCAAATAAAAATTGGATCACCCAAATAAAAAATGGATCACCCAAATAAAAAATGGATCACCCAAATAAAAAATGGATCCCCCAAATAAAAAATGGATCACCCAAATAAAAAATGGATCACCCAAATAAAAAATGGATCACCCAAATAAAAAGTGGATCACCCAAATAAAAAATGGATCGCCCCAATAAAAAATGGATCCCCAAATAATAAATGGATCACCCAAATAAAAAATGGATCCCCCAAATAAAAAATGGATCCCCCAAATAAAAAATGGATCACCCAAATAACAAATGGATCACCCAAATAAAAAATGGATCCCCCAAATAAAAAATGGATCACCCAAATAAAAAATGGATCACCCAAATAAAAAATTTGGGTGATCCATTTTTTATTTGGGTGATCCATTTTTTATTTGGGGGATCCATTTTTTATTTGGGTGATCCATTTTTTATTTGGGGGATCCATTTTTTATTTGGGTGATCCATTTTTTATTTGGGTGATCCATTTTTTAATTGCGGGATCCATTTTTTATTTGGGTGATCCATTTTTTATTTGAGTGATCCATTCTTTATTTGAGGGATCCATTTTTTATTTGGGGGATCCATTTTTTATTTGATGGATCACCCAAATAAAAAATGGATCAACCAAATAAAAAATTGTTCACCCAAATAAAAAATGGATCCCTTTTTTATTTAGCGGATCCATTTTTTTATTTCGGTGATCCATTTTTTATTTGGTGGATCCATTTTTAATTTGGGGGATCCATTTTTTATTTGGGTGATCCATTTTTTATTTGGGGGATCCATTTTTTATTTGGGGGATCAATTTTTTATTTGGGTGATCCATTTTTCATTTGGGTGATCCATTTTTTATTTGGTGATCCATTTTTTATTTGGGGGATCCATTTTTTATTTGGGTGATCGATTTTTTATTTGGGTGATCTATTTTTTATTTGGGGTATCCATTTTTAATTTGGGTGATCAATTTTTTATTTGGGTGATCCATTTTTTATTTGGGTGATCCATTTTTTATTTGGATGATCCATTTTTTATTTGGGGGATCCATTTTTTATTTGGGTGATCCATTTTTTATTTGGGGGATCCATTTTTTATTTGGGCGATCCATTTTTTATTTGGGGGATCCATTTTTTATTTGGTGGATCCATTTTTTATTTGGGTGATGTAAAATAAAATAAAATAAAAAATGGATCCCCCAAATAAAAAATGGATCCCTCAAATAAAAAATGGATCACCCAAATAAAAAATGGATCACCCAAATAAAAAATGGATCCCCCAAATACAAAATGGATCACCAAATAAAAAATGGATCACCCAAATAAAAAATGGATCCCCCAAATAAAAAATGGATCACCCAAATAAAAAATGGATCTCCCAAATACAAAATGGATCACCAAATATAAAATGGATCACCCAAATAAAAAATGGATCCTCCAAATAAAAAATGGATCACCCAAATAAAAAATGGATCACCCAAATAAAAAATGGATCGCCCAAATAAAAAATGGATCCAAAAAATAAAAATGGATCACCCAAACAAAAAATGGATCACCCAAATAAACACTGGATCCCCCAAATAAAAAATGGATTACCCAAATAAAAAATGGATCCCCCAAATAAAAAAGGGATCCATTTTTTATTTGGGTGATCCATTTTTTATTTGGGTGATCCATTTTTTATTTGGGCGATCCATTTTTTATTTGGGGGATACATTTTTTATTTGGGTGATCCATTTTTTATTTGGGTGATTCATTTTTTATTTGGGTGATCCATTTTTAATTTTTGGGATCCATTTTTTATTTGGTGGATC
The DNA here is from genome assembly GCA_964016885.1 of Eledone cirrhosa. Taxonomy (NCBI): domain Eukaryota; kingdom Metazoa; phylum Mollusca; class Cephalopoda; order Octopoda; family Eledonidae; genus Eledone; species Eledone cirrhosa. The sequence continues at coordinate 296,260,596 of OZ024740.1, forward strand.
CATTTTTTATTTGGGTGATCCATTTTTTATTTGGGTGATCCATTTTTTATTTGATGGATCCCCAAATAGAAAATGGAACCCCCAAATAAAAAATGGATCCCCCAAATAAAAAATGGATCACCCAAATAAAAAATGGATCCCCCAAATAAAAAATGGATCCCCCAAATAAAAAATGAATCCCTGAAATAAAAAATGGATCCCCCAAATAAAAAAGGGATGCATTTTTTATTTGGGTGATCCATTTTTTATTTGGGGGGATCCGTTTTTTATTTGGGCGATCCATTTTTTATTTGGGTGATCCATTTTTTATTTGAGGGATCCATTTTTTATTTGGGGGATCCATTTTTTATTTGATGGATCTCCCAAATAAAAAATGGATCATCCAAATAAAAAATGGATCCCCCAAATAAAAAATGGATCACCCAAATAAAAAATGGAACACCCAAATAAAAAATGGATCCCCCAAATAAAAAATGGATCCCCCAAATAAAAAATGGATCCCCAAAATAAAAAATGGATCACCCAAATAAAAAATGGAGCCCCCAAATAAAAAATGGATCACCCAAATTAAAACTGGTTCCCCCAAATAAAAAATGGATCACCCAAGTAAAAAATGGATCCCCCAAATAAAAAATGGATCCCCCAAATAAAAAATGGATCCCCCAAATAAAAAATGGATCACCCAAATAAAAAATGGATCCCCAAATAAAAAATGGATCCCCAAATAAAAAATGGATCCTCCAAATAAAAAATGGATCACCCAAATAAAAAATGGATCACCCAAATAAAAAATGGATCACCCAAATAAAAAATGGATCGCCCAAATAAAAAATGGATCCCCAAATAAAAAATGGATCACCCAAATAAAAAATGGATCCCCCAAATAAAAAATGGATCCCCCAAATAAAAAATGGATCACCCAAATAAAAAATGGACCCCCAAATAAAAAATGGATCACCCAAATAACAAAAATGGAACACCCAAATAAAAAATGGATCCCCCAAATAAAAAATGGATCACCCAAATAAAAAATGGATCACCCAAATAAAAAATGGATCCTCCAAATAAAAAATGGATCACCCAAATAAAAAATGGATCCCCCAAATAAAAAATGGATCCCCCAAATAAAAAATGTATCACCCAAATAAAAACTGGATCACCCAAATAAAAACTGGATCAGCCAAATAAAAAATGGATCGCCCAAATAAAAAATGGATCCCCCAAATAAAAAATGGATCACCCAAATGAAAAATGAATCACCCAAATAAAAAATGGATCCCTCAAATAAAGAATGGATCACTCAAATAAAAAATGGATCACCCAAATAAAAAATGGATCCCCCAAATAAAAAATGGATCACCCAAATAAAAAATGGATCACCCAAATAAAAAATGGATCCCCCAAATAAAAAATGGATCACCCAAATAAAAAATGGATCCCCCAAATAAAAAAGGATCACCCAAATAAAAAATGGATCATTCAAATAAAAAATGGATCACCCAAATAAAAAATGGATCCCCCAAATAAAAAATGGATCACCCAAATAAAAAATAAATCACCCAAATAAAGAATGGATCACCCAAATAAAAAATGGATCCCCCAAATAAAAAATGGATCACCCAAATAAAAAATGGATCCCTTTTTTATTTGGCGGATCCATTTTTTTGGGGGGGGGATCCATTATCTATTTGGGTGATCCATTTTATGTTTGGGGGATCCAGTTTTTATTTGGGTGATCCATTTTTTATTTGGGGGATCCATTTTTTATTTGGGTGATCCATTTTTTATTTGGTGATCCATTTTTTATTTGGGGGATCCATTTTTATTTGGGTGATCCATTTTTTATTTGGTTGATCCATTTTTTATTAGAGGTATCCATTTTTAATTTGGGTGATCCATTTTTTATTTGTGTGATCCATTTTTTATATGAGGGATCCATTTTTTATTTGGGGGATCCATTTTTTATTTGATGGATGTCCCAAATAAAAAATGGATCACCCGAATAAAAAATGGATCCCCCAAATAAAAAATGGATCCCCCAAATAAAAAATGGGTCCCCCAAATAAAAAATGGGTCACCCAAATAAAAAATGGATCACCCAAATAAAAAATGGATCGCCCAAATAAAAAATAGATCCAAAAAATAAAAAATGGATCACCCAAATAAAAAATGGATCCCCCAAATAAAAAATGGATCCCCCAAATAAAAAATGGATCACCCAAATAAAAAATGGGCCCCCCCCCCAAAAAAATGGATCACCCAAATAAAAAATGGATCACCCAAATAAAAAATGCATCCTCCAAATAAAAAATGGATCACCCAAATAAAAAATGGATCCTCCAAATAAAAAATGGATCACCCAAATAAAAAATGGATCACCCAAATAAAAAATGGATCACCCAAATCAAAAATGGATCCCCCAAACAAAAAATGGATCACCCAAATAAAAAATGGATCCCCCACATAAAAAATGGATCACCCAAATAAAAAATGAATCACCCAAATAAAAAATGGATCACCCAAATAAAAAATGGATCCCCCAAATAAAAAATGGATCACCCAAATAAAAAAATGGATCACCCAAATAAAAAATGGATCCCTTTTTTATTTGGGGGATCCATTTTTTATTTGAAGGATCCATTTTTTATTTGGGTGATCCATTTTTTATTTGGGTGATCCATTTTTTATTTGGGTGATCCATTTTTTATTTGGGTGATCCATTTTTTATTTGGGGGATCCATTTTTTATTTGGGGGATCCATTTTTTATTTGGGTGATCCATTTTTTATTTGTGGGATCCATTTTATATTTGGGGGATCCATTTTTTATTTGGGGATCCATTTTTTATTTGGGTGATCCATTTTTTATTTGGGTGATCCATTTTTTATTTGAGGGATCCATTTTTTATTTGGGGGATCCATTTTTTATTTGATGGATCTCCCAAATAAAAAATGGATCATCCAAATAAAAAATGGATCCCCCAAATAAAAAATGGATCACCCAAATAAAAAATGGAACACCCAAATAAAAAATGGATCCCCCAAATAAAAAATGGATCCCCCAAATAAAAAATGGATCCCCAAAATAAAAAATGGATCACCCAAATAAAAAATGGAGCCCCCAAATAAAAAATGGATCACCCAAATTAAAACTGGTTCCCCCAAATAAAAAATGGATCACCCAAGTAAAAAATGGATCCCCCAAATAAAAAATGGATCCCCCAAATAAAAAATGGATCCTCCAAATAAAAAATGGATCACCCAAATAAAAAATGGATCCCCAAATAAAAAATGGATCCCCAAATAAAAAATGGATCCTCCAAATAAAAAATGGATCACCCAAATAAAAAATGGATCACCCAAATAAAAAATGGATCACCCAAATAAAAAATGGATCGCCCAAATAAAAAATGGATCCCCAAATAAAAAATGGATCACCCAAATAAAAAATGGATCCCCCAAATAAAAAATGGATCCCCCAAATAAAAAATGGATCACCCAAATAAAAAATGGACCCCCAAATAAAAAATGGATCACCCAAATAACAAATGGAACACCCAAATAAAAAATGGATCCCCCAAATAAAAAATGGATCACCCAAATAAAAAATGGATCACCCAAATAAAAAATGGATCCTCCAAATAAAAAATGGATCACCCAAATAAAAAATGTATCACCCAAATAAAAACTGGATCACCCAAATAAAAACTGGATCAGCCAAATAAAAAATGGATCGCCCAAATAAAAAATGGATCCCCCAAATAAAAAATGGATCACCCAAATGAAAAATGAATCACCCAAATAAAAAATGGATCCCTCAAATAAAGAATGGATCACTCAAATAAAAAATGGATCACCCAAATAAAAAATGGATCCCCCAAATAAAAAATGGATCACCCAAATAAAAAATGGATCACCCAAATAAAAAATGGATCCCCCAAATAAAAAATGGATCACCCAAATAAAAAATGGATCCCCCAAATAAAAAAGGATCACCCAAATAAAAAATGGATCATTCAAATAAAAAATGGATCACCCAAATAAAAAATGGATCCCCCAAATAAAAAATGGATCACCCAAATAAAAAATAAATCACCCAAATAAAAAATGGATCACCCAAATAAAAAATTGATCCCCCAAATAAAAAATGGATCACCCAAATAAAAAATGGATCACCCAAATATAATATGGATCCCCCAAATAAAAAATGGATCCCCCAAATAAAAAATGGATCCCCCAAATAAAAAATGGATCCCCCAAATAAAAAATGGATCACCCAAATAAAAAATGGATCCCCAAATAAAAAATGGATCCCCAAATAAAAAATGGATCCTCCAAATAAAAAATGGATCACCCAAATAAAAAATGGATCACCCAAATAAAAAATGGATCACCCAAATAAAAAATGGATCGCCCAAATAAAAAATGGATCCCCAAATAAAAAATGGATCACCCAAATAAAAAATGGATCCCCCAAATAAAAAATGGATCCCCCAAATAAAAAATGGATCACCCAAATAAAAAATGGACCCCCAAATAAAAAATGGATCACCCAAATAACAAATGGAACACCCAAATAAAAAATGGATCCCCCAAATAAAAAATGGATCACCCAAATAAAAAATGGGTCACCCAAATAAAAAATGGATCCTCCAAATAAAAAATGGATCACCCAAATAAAAAATGTATCACCCAAATAAAAACTGGATCACCCAAATAAAAACTGGATCAGCCAAATAAAAAATGGATCGCCCAAATAAAAAATGGATCCCCCAAATAAAAAATGGATCACCCAAATGAAAAATGAATCACCCAAATAAAAAATGGATCCCTCAAATAAAGAATGGATCACTCAAATAAAAAATGGATCACCCAAATAAAAAATGGATCACCCAAATAAAAAATAAATCACCCAAATAAAAAATGGATCACCCAAATAAAAAATTGAGCCCCCAAATAAAAAATGGATCACCCAAATAAAAAATGGATCACCCAAATAAAAAATGGATCCCTTTTTTATTTGGCGGATCCATTTTTTTTGGGGGGATCCATTATCTATTTGGGTGATCCATTTTATGTTTGGGGGATCCAGTTTTTATTTGGGTGATCCATTTTTTATTTGGGGGATCCATTTTTTATTTGGGTGATCCATTTTTTATTTGGTGATCCATTTTTTATTTGGGGGATCCATTTTTATTTGGGTGATCCATTTTTTATTTGGTTGATCCATTTATTATTAGAGGTATCCATTTTTAATTTGGGTGATCCATTTTTTAATTGTGTGATCCATTTTTTATATGAGGGATCCATTTTTTATTTGGGGGATCCATTTTTTATTTGATGGATGTCCCAAATAAAAAATGGATCACCCGAATAAAAAATGGATCCCCCAAATAAAAAATGGATCCCCCAAATAAAAAATGGATCCCCCAAATAAAAAATGGATCACCCAAATAAAAAATGGATCCCTCATATAAAAAATGGATCACACAATTAAAAAATGGATCACCCAAATTAAAAATGGATACCTCTAATAATAAATGGATCAACCAAATAAAAAATGAATCACCCAAATAAAAAATGGATCACCCAAATAAAAAATGGATCCCCCAAATAAAAAATGGATCATCAAATAAAAAATGAATCACCCAAATAAAAAATGGATCACCCAAATAAAAAATGGATCACCCAAATAAAAAATGGATCACCCAAATAAAAAATGGATACCCCTAATAAAAAATGGATCAACCAAATAAAAAATGGATCACCCAAATAAAAAATGGATCCCCCAAATAAAAATTGGATCACCCAAATAAAAAATGGATCACCCAAATAAAAAATGGATCACCCAAATAAAAAATGGATCCCCCAAATAAAAAATGGATCACCCAAATAAAAAATGGATCACCCAAATAAAAAATGGATCACCCAAATAAAAAGTGGATCACCCAAATAAAAAATGGATCGCCCAAATAAAAAATGGATCCCCAAATAATAAATGGATCACCCAAATAAAAAATGGATCCCCCAAATAAAAAATGGATCCCCCAAATAAAAAATGGATCACCCAAATAACAAATGGATCACCCAAATAAAAAATGGATCCCCCAAATAAAAAATGGATCACCCAAATAAAAAATGGATCACCCAAATAAAAAATGGATCACCCAAATAAAAAATGGATCACCCAAATAAAAAATGGATCGCCTAAATAAAAAATGGATCCCTCAAATAAAGAATAGATCACTCAAATAAAAAATGGATCACCCAAATAAAAAATGGATCCCCCAAATAAAAAATGGATCACCCAAATAAAAAATGGATCACCCCAATAAAAAATGGATCCCCCAAATAAAAAATGGATCACCCAAATAGATCACAAATAGATAATGGTTCCCCCAAATAAAAAATGGATCCGCCAAATAAAAAAGGGATCCATTTTTTATTTGGGGGATCCATTTTTTATTTGGGTGATCCATTTTTTATTTGGGTGATCCATTTTTTATTTGGGGGATCCATTTTTTATTTGGGTGATCCATTTTTTATTTGGGGGATCCATTTTTTATTTGGGGGATCCATTTTTTATTTGGGTGATCCATTTTTTATTTGGGTGATCCATTTTTTATTTGGGTGATCCATTTTTTATTTGGGTGATCCATTTTTTATTTGTGGGATCCTTTTTTTATTTGGGTGATCCATTTTTTATTTGGGTGATCCATTTTTTATTTGAGTGATCCATTTTTTATTTGGGGGATCCATTTTTTATTTGGGTGATCCATTTTTATTTGGGGTATCCATTTTTTATTTGGTGGATCCATTTTTTATTTGGGTGATCCATTTTTTATTTGGGTGATCCATTTTTTATTTGAGTGATCCATTCTTTATTTGAGGGATCCATTTTTTATTTGGGGGATCCATTTTTTATTTGATGGATCACCCAAATAAAAAATGGATCCCCCAAATAAAAAGTGGATCACCCAAATAAAAAATGGATCCCCCAAATAAAAAATGGATCATCAAATAAAAAATGAATCACCCAAATAAAAAATGGATCACCCAAATAAAAAATGGATCACCCAAATAAAAAATGGATACCCCTAATAAAAAATGGATCAACCAAATAAAAAATGGATCACCCAAATAAAAAATGGATCCCCCAAATAAAAATTGGATCACCCAAATAAAAAATGGATCACCCAAATAAAAAATGGATCACCCAAATAAAAAATGGATCCCCCAAATAAAAAATGGATCACCCAAATAAAAAATGGATCACCCAAATAAAAAATGGATCACCCAAATAAAAAGTGGATCACCCAAATAAAAAATGGATCGCCCCAATAAAAAATGGATCCCCAAATAATAAATGGATCACCCAAATAAAAAATGGATCCCCCAAATAAAAAATGGATCCCCCAAATAAAAAATGGATCACCCAAATAACAAATGGATCACCCAAATAAAAAATGGATCCCCCAAATAAAAAATGGATCACCCAAATAAAAAATGGATCACCCAAATAAAAAATTTGGGTGATCCATTTTTTATTTGGGTGATCCATTTTTTATTTGGGGGATCCATTTTTTATTTGGGTGATCCATTTTTTATTTGGGGGATCCATTTTTTATTTGGGTGATCCATTTTTTATTTGGGTGATCCATTTTTTAATTGCGGGATCCATTTTTTATTTGGGTGATCCATTTTTTATTTGAGTGATCCATTCTTTATTTGAGGGATCCATTTTTTATTTGGGGGATCCATTTTTTATTTGATGGATCACCCAAATAAAAAATGGATCAACCAAATAAAAAATTGTTCACCCAAATAAAAAATGGATCCCTTTTTTATTTAGCGGATCCATTTTTTTATTTCGGTGATCCATTTTTTATTTGGTGGATCCATTTTTAATTTGGGGGATCCATTTTTTATTTGGGTGATCCATTTTTTATTTGGGGGATCCATTTTTTATTTGGGGGATCAATTTTTTATTTGGGTGATCCATTTTTCATTTGGGTGATCCATTTTTTATTTGGTGATCCATTTTTTATTTGGGGGATCCATTTTTTATTTGGGTGATCGATTTTTTATTTGGGTGATCTATTTTTTATTTGGGGTATCCATTTTTAATTTGGGTGATCAATTTTTTATTTGGGTGATCCATTTTTTATTTGGGTGATCCATTTTTTATTTGGATGATCCATTTTTTATTTGGGGGATCCATTTTTTATTTGGGTGATCCATTTTTTATTTGGGGGATCCATTTTTTATTTGGGCGATCCATTTTTTATTTGGGGGATCCATTTTTTATTTGGTGGATCCATTTTTTATTTGGGTGATGTAAAATAAAATAAAATAAAAAATGGATCCCCCAAATAAAAAATGGATCCCTCAAATAAAAAATGGATCACCCAAATAAAAAATGGATCACCCAAATAAAAAATGGATCCCCCAAATACAAAATGGATCACCAAATAAAAAATGGATCACCCAAATAAAAAATGGATCCCCCAAATAAAAAATGGATCACCCAAATAAAAAATGGATCTCCCAAATACAAAATGGATCACCAAATATAAAATGGATCACCCAAATAAAAAATGGATCCTCCAAATAAAAAATGGATCACCCAAATAAAAAATGGATCACCCAAATAAAAAATGGATCGCCCAAATAAAAAATGGATCCAAAAAATAAAAATGGATCACCCAAACAAAAAATGGATCACCCAAATAAACACTGGATCCCCCAAATAAAAAATGGATTACCCAAATAAAAAATGGATCCCTTTTTTATTTGGGTGATCCATTTTTTATTTGGGGGATCCATTTTTTATTTGGGTGATCCATTTTTTATTTGTGTGATCCATTTTTTATTTGGGCGATCCATTTTTTATTTGGGGGATACATTTTTTATTTGGGTGATCCATTTTTTATTTGGGTGATTCATTTTTTATTTGGGTGATCCATTTTTAATTTTTGGGATCCATTTTTTATTTGGTGGATCCATTTTTTATTTGGGTGATCCATTTTTTATTTGGGTGATCCATTTTTTATTTGATGGATCCCCAAATAGAAAATGGAACCCCCAAATAAAAAATGGATCCCCCAAATAAAAAATGGATCACCCAAATAAAAAATGGATCCCCCAAATAAAAAATGGATCCCCCAAATAAAAAATGAATCCCTGAAATAAAAAATGGATCCCCCAAATAAAAAAGGGATGCATTTTTTATTTGGGTGATCCATTTTTTATTTGGGGGGATCCGTTTTTTATTTGGGCGATCCATTTTTTATTTGGGTGATCCATTTTTTATTTGAGGGATCCATTTTTTATTTGGGGGATCCATTTTTTATTTGATGGATCTCCCAAATAAAAAATGGATCATCCAAATAAAAAATGGATCCCCCAAATAAAAAATGGATCACCCAAATAAAAAATGGAACACCCAAATAAAAAATGGATCCCCCAAATAAAAAATGGATCCCCCAAATAAAAAATGGATCCCCAAAATAAAAAATGGATCACCCAAATAAAAAATGGAGCCCCCAAATAAAAAATGGATCACCCAAATTAAAACTGGTTCCCCCAAATAAAAAATGGATCACCCAAGTAAAAAATGGATCCCCCAAATAAAAAATGGATCCCCCAAATAAAAAATGGATCCCCCAAATAAAAAATGGATCACCCAAATAAAAAATGGATCCCCAAATAAAAAATGGATCCCCAAATAAAAAATGGATCCTCCAAATAAAAAATGGATCACCCAAATAAAAAATGGATCACCCAAATAAAAAATGGATCACCCAAATAAAAAATGGATCGCCCAAATAAAAAATGGATCCCCAAATAAAAAATGGATCACCCAAATAAAAAATGGATCCCCCAAATAAAAAATGGATCCCCCAAATAAAAAATGGATCACCCAAATAAAAAATGGACCCCCAAATAAAAAATGGATCACCCAAATAACAAATGGAACACCCAAATAAAAAATGGATCCCCCAAATAAAAAATGGATCACCCAAATAAAAAATGGATCACCCAAATAAAAAATGGATCCTCCAAATAAAAAATGGATCACCCAAATAAAAAATGGATCCCCCAAATAAAAAATGGATCCCCCAAATAAAAAATGTATCACCCAAATAAAAACTGGATCACCCAAATAAAAACTGGATCAGCCAAATAAAAAATGGATCGCCCAAATAAAAAATGGATCCCCCAAATAAAAAATGGATCACCCAAATGAAAAATGAATCACCCAAATAAAAAATGGATCCCTCAAATAAAGAATGGATCACTCAAATAAAAAATGGATCACCCAAATAAAAAATGGATCCCCCAAATAAAAAATGGATCACCCAAATAAAAAATGGATCACCCAAATAAAAAATGGATCCCCCAAATAAAAAATGGATCACCCAAATAAAAAATGGATCCCCCAAATAAAAAAGGATCACCCAAATAAAAAATGGATCATTCAAATAAAAAATGGATCACCCAAATAAAAAATGGATCCCCCAAATAAAAAATGGATCACCCAAATAAAAAATAAATCACCCAAATAAAGAATGGATCACCCAAATAAAAAATGGATCCCCCAAATAAAAAATGGATCACCCAAATAAAAAATGGATCCCTTTTTTATTTGGCGGATCCATTTTTTGGGGGGGGATCCATTATCTATTTGGGTGATCCATTTTATGTTTGGGGGATCCAGTTTTTATTTGGGTGATCCATTTTTTATTTGGGGGATCCATTTTTTATTTGGGTGATCCATTTTTTATTTGGTGATCCATTTTTTATTTGGGGGATCCATTTTTATTTGGGTGATCCATTTTTTATTTGGTTGATCCATTTTTTATTAGAGGTATCCATTTTTAATTTGGGTGATCCATTTTTTATTTGTGTGATCCATTTTTTATATGAGGGATCCATTTTTTATTTGGGGGATCCATTTTTTATTTGATGGATGTCCCAAATAAAAAATGGATCACCCGAATAAAAAATGGATCCCCCAAATAAAAAATGGATCCCCCAAATAAAAAATGGGTCCCCTAAATAAAAAATGGGTCACCCAAATAAAAAATGGATCACCCAAATAAAAAATGGATCGCCCAAATAAAAAATGGATCCAAAAAATAAAAAATGGATCACCCAAATAAAAAATGGATCCCCCAAATAAAAAATGGATCCCCCAAATAAAAAATGGATCACCCAAATAAAAAATGGGCCCCCCCCAAAAAAAAATGGATCACCCAAATAAAAAATGGATCACCCAAATAAAAAATGCATCCTCCAAATAAAAAATGGATCACCCAAATAAAAAATGGATCCTCCAAATAAAAAATGGATCACCCAAATAAAAAATGGATCACCCAAATAAAAAATGGATCACCCAAATCAAAAATGGATCCCCCAAACAAAAAATGGATCACCCAAATAAAAAATGGATCCCCCACATAAAAAATGGATCACCCAAATAAAAAATGAATCACCCAAATAAAAAATGGATCACCCAAATAAAAAATGGATCCCCCAAATAAAAAATGGATCACCCAAATAAAAAAATGGATCACCCAAATAAAAAATGGATCCCTTTTTTATTTGGGGGATCCATTTTTTATTTGAAGGATCCATTTTTTATTTGGGTGATCCATTTTTTATTTGGGTGATCCATTTTTTATTTGGGTGATCCATTTTTTATTTGGGTGATCCATTTTTTATTTGGGGGATCCATTTTTTATTTGGGGGATCCATTTTTTATTTGGGTGATCCATTTTTTATTTGTGGGATCCATTTTATATTTGGGGGATCCATTTTTTATTTGGGGATCCATTTTTTATTTGGGTGATCCATTTTTTATTTGGGTGATCCATTTTTTATTTGAGGGATCCATTTTTTATTTGGGGGATCCATTTTTTATTTGATGGATCTCCCAAATAAAAAATGGATCATCCAAATAAAAAATGGATCCCCCAAATAAAAAATGGATCACCCAAATAAAAAATGGAACACCCAAATAAAAAATGGATCCCCCAAATAAAAAATGGATCCCCCAAATAAAAAATGGATCCCCAAAATAAAAAATGGATCACCCAAATAAAAAATGGAGCCCCCAAATAAAAAATGGATCACCCAAATTAAAACTGGTTGCCCCAAATAAAAAATGGATCACCCAAGTAAAAAATGGATCCCCCAAATAAAAAATGGATCCCCCAAATAAAAAATGGATCCTCCAAATAAAAAATGGATCACCCAAATAAAAAATGGATCCCCAAATAAAAAATGGATCCCCAAATAAAAAATGGATCCTCCAAATAAAAAATGGATCACCCAAATAAAAAATGGATCACCCAAATAAAAAATGGATCACCCAAATAAAAAATGGATCGCCCAAATAAAAAATGGATCCCCAAATAAAAAATGGATCACCCAAATAAAAAATGGATCCCCCAAATAAAAAATGGATCCCCCAAATAAAAAATGGATCACCCAAATAAAAAATGGACCCCCAAATAAAAAATGGATCACCCAAATAACAAATGGAACACCCAAATAAAAAATGGATCCCCCAAATAAAAAATGGATCACCCAAATAAAAAATGGATCACCCAAATAAAAAATGGATCCTCCAAATAAAAAATGGATCACCCAAATAAAAAATGTATCACCCAAATAAAAACTGGATCACCCAAATAAAAACTGGATCAGCCAAATAAAAAATGGATCGCCCAAATAAAAAATGGATCCCCCAAATAAAAAATGGATCACCCAAATGAAAAATGAATCACCCAAATAAAAAATGGATCCCTCAAATAAAGAATGGATCACTCAAATAAAAAATGGATCACCCAAATAAAAAATGGATCCCCCAAATAAAAAATGGATCACCCAAATAAAAAATGGATCACCCAAATAAAAAATGGATCCCCCAAATAAAAAATGGATCACCCAAATAAAAAATGGATCCCCCAAATAAAAAAGGATCACCCAAATAAAAAATGGATCATTCAAATAAAAAATGGATCACCCAAATAAAAAATGGATCCCCCAAATAAAAAATGGATCACCCAAATAAAAAATAAATCACCCAAATAAAAAATGGATCACCCAAATAAAAAATTGATCCCCCAAATAAAAAATGGATCACCCAAATAAAAAATGGATCACCCAAATATAATATGGATCCCCCAAATAAAAAATGGATCCCCCAAATAAAAAATGGATCCCCCAAATAAAAAATGGATCCCCCAAATAAAAAATGGATCACCCAAATAAAAAATGGATCCCCAAATAAAAAATGGATCCCCAAATAAAAAATGGATCCTCCAAATAAAAAATGGATCACCCAAATAAAAAATGGATCACCCAAATAAAAAATGGATCACCCAAATAAAAAATGGATCGCCCAAATAAAAAATGGATCCCCAAATAAAAAATGGATCACCCAAATAAAAAATGGATCCCCCAAATAAAAAATGGATCCCCCAAATAAAAAATGGATCACCCAAATAAAAAATGGACCCCCAAATAAAAAATGGATCACCCAAATAACAAATGGAACACCCAAATAAAAAATGGATCCCCCAAATAAAAAATGGATCACCCAAATAAAAAATGGATCACCCAAATAAAAAATGGATCCTCCAAATAAAAAATGGATCACCCAAATAAAAAATGTATCACCCAAATAAAAACTGGATCACCCAAATAAAAACTGGATCAGCCAAATAAAAAATGGATCGCCCAAATAAAAAATGGATCCCCCAAATAAAAAATGGATCACCCAAATGAAAAATGAATCACCCAAATAAAAAATGGATCCCTCAAATAAAGAATGGATCACTCAAATAAAAAATGGATCACCCAAATAAAAAATGGATCACCCAAATAAAAAATAAATCACCCAAATAAAAAATGGATCACCCAAATAAAAAATTGATCCCCCAAATAAAAAATGGATCACCCAAATAAAAAATGGATCACCCAAATAAAAAATGGATCCCTTTTTTATTTGGCGGATCCATTTTTTTGGGGGGGATCCATTATCTATTTGGGTGATCCATTTTATGTTTGGGGGATCCAGTTTTTATTTGGGTGATCCATTTTTTATTTGGGGGATCCATTTTTTATTTGGGTGATCCATTTTTTATTTGGTGATCCATTTTTTATTTGGGGGATCCATTTTTATTTGGGTGATCCATTTTTTATTTGGTTGATCCATTTATTATTAGAGGTATCCATTTTTAATTTGGGTGATCCATTTTTTAATTGTGTGATCCATTTTTTATATGAGGGATCCATTTTTTATTTGGGGGATCCATTTTTTATTTGATGGATGTCCCAAATAAAAAATGGATCACCCGAATAAAAAATGGATCCCCCAAATAAAAAATGGATCCCCCAAATAAAAAATGGATCCCCCAAATAAAAAATGGGTCACCCAAATAAAAAATGGATCACCCAAATAAAAAATGGATCGCCCAAATAAAAAATGGATCCAAAAAATAAAAAATGGATCACCCAAATAAAAAATGGATCCCCCAAATAAAAAATGGATCCCCCAAATAAAAAATGGATCACCCAAATAAAAAATGGGCCCCCCCCCCAAAAAAAATGGATCACCCAAATAAAAAATGGATCACCCAAATAAAAAATGCATCCTCCAAATAAAAAATGGATCACCCAAATAAAAAATGGATCCTCCAAATAAAAAATGGATCACCCAAATAAAAAATGGATCACCCAAATAAAAAATGGATCACCCAAATCAAAAATGGATCCCCCAAACAAAAAATGGATCACCCAAATAAAAAATGGATCCCCCACATAAAAAATGGATCACCCAAATAAAAAATGAATCACCCAAATAAAAAATGGATCACCCAAATAAAAAATGGATCCCCCCAAAAAAAAATGGATCACCCAAATAAAAAAATGGATCACCCAAATAAAAAATGGATCCATTTTTTATTTGGGTGATCCATTTTTTATTTGGGTGATCCATTTTTTATTTGGGTGATCCATTTTTTATTTGGGTGATCCATTTTTTATTTGGGGGATCCATTTTTTATTTGGGGGATCCATTTTTTATTTGGGGGATCCATTTTTTATTTGGGTGATCCATTTTTTATTTGGGTGATCCATTTTTTATTTGTGGGATCCATTTTATATTTGGGGGATCCATTTTTTATTTGGGGATCCATTTTTTATTTGGGTGATCCATTTTTTATTTGGGTGATCCATTTTTTATTTGAGGGATCCATTTTTTATTTGGGGGATCCATTTTTTATTTGATGGATCTCCCAAATAAAAAATGGATCATCTAAATAAAAAATGGATCCCCCAAATAAAAAATGGATCACCCAAATAAAAAATGGAACACCCAAATAAAAAATGGATCCCCCAAATAAAAAATGGATCCCCCAAATAAAAAATGGATCCCCAAAATAAAAAATGGATCACCCAAATAAAAAATGGAGCCCCCAAATAAAAAATGGATCACCCAAATTAAAACTGGTTCCCCCAAATAAAAAATGGATCACCCAAGTAAAAAATGGATCCCCCAAATAAAAAATGGATCCCCCAAATAAAAAATGGATCCTCCAAATAAAAAATGGATCACCCAAATAAAAAATGGATCCCCAAATAAAAAATGGATCCCCAAATAAAAAATGGATCCTCCAAATAAAAAATGGATCACCCAAATAAAAAATGGATCACCCAAATAAAAAATGGATCACCCAAATAAAAAATGGATCGCCCAAATAAAAAATGGATCCCCAAATAAAAAATGGATCACCCAAATAAAAAATGGATCCCCCAAATAAAAAATGGATCCCCCAAATAAAAAATGGATCACCCAAATAACAAATGGAACACCCAAATAAAAAATGGATCCCCCAAATAAAAAATGGATCACCCAAATAAAAAATGGATCACCCAAATAAAAAATGGATCCTCCAAATAAAAAATGGATCACCCAAATAAAAAATGTATCACCCAAATAAAAACTGGATCACCCAAATAAAAACTGGATCAGCCAAATAAAAAATGGATCGCCCAAATAAAAAATGGATCCCCCAAATAAAAAATGGATCACCCAAATGAAAAATGAATCACCCAAATAAAAAATGGATCCCTCAAATAAAGAATGGATCACTCAAATAAAAAATGGATCACCCAAATAAAAAATGGATCCCCCAAATAAAAAATGGATCACCCAAATAAAAAATGGATCACCCAAATAAAAAATGGATCCCCCAAATAAAAAATGGATCACCCAAATAAAAAATAAATCACCCAAATAAAAAATGGATCACCCAAATAAATAATTGATCCCCCAAATAAAAAATGGATCACCCAAATAAAAAATGGATCACCCAAATATAATATGGATCCCCCAAATAAAAAATGGATCCCCCAAATAAAAAATGGATCCCCCAAATAAAAAATGGATCCCCCAAATAAAAAATGGATCACCCAAATAAAAAATGGATCCCCAAATAAAAAATGGATCCCCAAATAAAAAATGGATCACCCAAATAAAAAATGGATCACCCAAATAAAAAATGGATCACCCAAATAAAAAATGGATCACCCAAATAAAAAATGGATCGCCCAAATAAAAAATGGATCCCCAAATAAAAAATGGATCACCCAAATAAAAAATGGATCCCCCAAATAAAAAATGGATCCCCCAAATAAAAAATGGATCACCCAAATAAAAAATGGACCCCCAAATAAAAAATGGATCACCCAAATAACAAATGGAACACCCAAATAAAAAATGGATCCCCCAAATAAAAAATGGATCACCCAAATAAAAAATGGATCACCCAAATAAAAAATGGATCCTCCAAATAAAAAATGGATCACCCAAATAAAAAATGTATCACCCAAATAAAAACTGGATCACCCAAATAAAAACTGGATCAGCCAAATAAAAAATGGATCGCCCAAATAAAAAATGGATCCCCCAAATAAAAAATGGATCACCCAAATGAAAAATGAATCACCCAAATAAAAAATGGATCCCTCAAATAAAGAATGGATCACTCAAATAAAAAATGGATCACCCAAATAAAAAATGGATCACCCAAATAAAAAATAAATCACCCAAATAAAAAATGGATCACCCAAATAAAAAATTGATCCCCCAAATAAAAAATGGATCACCCAAATAAAAAATGGATCACCCAAATATAATATGGATCCCCCAAATAAAAAATGGATCCCCCAAATAAAAAATTGATCACCCAAATAAAAAATGGATCCCCCAAATAAAAAAGGGATCCATTTTTTATTTGGGTGATCCATTTTTTATTTGGGTGATCCATTCTTTATTTGGGGGATCAATTTTTTATTTGGGTGATCCATTTTTTATTTGGGAGATCCATCAAATAAAAAATGGATTCCCCAAATAAAAAATGGATCCCTCAAATAAAAAATGGATCACCCAAATTAAAAATGGATACCCCTAATAAAAAATGGATCAACCAAATAAAAAATGGATCACCCAAATAAAAAATGGATCACCCAAATAAAAAATGGATCCCCCAAATAAAAAATGGATCACCCAAATAAAAAATGGATCAGCCAAATAAAAAATGTATCCCCCAAATAAAAAATGGATCACCCAAATAAAAAATGGATCACCTAAATAAAAAATGGATCACCCAAATGGAAAATGGATCACCCCCCAAAAAATGGACCGCCAAATAAAAAATGGATCCCCCAAATAAAAGATGGATCACCCAAATAAAAAATGGATCCCCCAAATAAAAAATGGATCCCCCAAATAAAAAATGGATCACCCAAATAAAAAATGGATCACCCAAATATAAAATGGATCCCCCAAATAAAAAATGGATCCCCCAAATAAAAAATGGATGCCCCAAATAAAAAATGGATCCACCAAATAAAAAATGGATCCCCCAAATAAAAAATGGATCGCCCAAATAAAAAATGGATCCCCCAAATAAAAAATGGATCACCCAAATAAAAAATGGATCCCCCAAATAAAAAATGGATCACCCAAATAAAAAATGGATCACCCAAATAAAAAATGGATCACCCAAATAAAAAATGGATCACCCAAATTAAAAATGGATACCCCAAATAAAAAATAGATCACCCAAATAAAAAATCGATCACCCAAATAAAAAATGGATCCCCCAAATAAAAAATGGATCACCAAATAAAAAATGGATCACCCAAATAAAAAATGGATCACCCAAATAAAAAATTGATCCCCCAAATAAAAAATGGATCCCCCAAATAAAAAATGGATCACCCAAATAAAAAATGGATCCCCCAAATTAAAAATGGATCCACCAAATAAAAAATGGATCACCGAAATAAAAAATGGATCCGCTAAATAAAAAAGGGATCCATTTTTTATTTGGGTGAACAATTTTTATTTGGGTGATCCATTTTTTATTTGGGGGATCCATTTTTTATTTGGGCGATCCATTTTTTATTTGGGGGATCCATTTTTTATTTGGGTGATCCATTTTTTATTTGGGTGATCCATTTTTTATTTGGGGGATCCATTTTTTGTTTGGGCGATCCATTTTTTATTTGGGGGATCCATTTTTTATTTGGGCGATCCATTTTTATTTGGGTGATCCATTTTTTATTTGGGTGATCCATTTTTTATTTGGGTGATCCATTTTTTATTTGGGGGATCCATTTTTTATTTGGGGGATCCATTTTTTATTTGGGGGATCCATTTTTTATTTGGGTGATCCATTTTTTATTTGGGTGATCCATTTTTTATTTGGAGGATCTTTTTTTATTTGGGTGATCCATTTTTTATTTGGAGGATGCATTTTTTATTTGGGTGATCCATTTTTTATTTGGGTGATCCATTTTTTATTTGGCGGATCCATTTTTTATTTGGGGGATCCATTTTTTATTTGGGAGATCCATCAAATAAAAAATGGATCCCCCAAATAAAAAATGGATCCCTCAAATAAAAAATGGATCACCCAAATACAAAATGGATCACCCAAATGGAAAATGGATCACCCAAAAAAAAATGGACCCCCAAATAAAAAATGGATCCCCCAAATAAAAAATGGATCCACCAAATAAAAAATCGATCACCCAAATAAAAAATGGATCACCCAAATAAAAAATGGATCACCCAAATAAAAAATAGATCCCCCCAAATAAAAAATGGATCACCCAAATAAAAAATGATCCTCCAAATAAAAAATGGATCCCCCAAATAAAAAATGGATCTCCCAAATAAAAAATGGATCCCCCAAATAAAAAATGGATCACCCAAATAAAAAATGGATCACCCAAATAAAAAATGGATCACCCAAATAAAAAATGGATCCCCCAAATAAAAAATGGATCAGCCAAATAAAAAATGGATCCCCCAAATAAAAAATGGATCATCCAAATAAAAAATGGATCATTCAAATAAAAAATGGATCACCCAAATAAAAAATGGATCCCACAAATAAAAAATGGATCACCCAAATAAAAAATGGATCACCCAAATAAAAAATGGATCCTCCAAATAAAAAATGGATCACCCAAATAAAAAATGGATCACCCAAATAAAAAATGAATCACCCAAATAAAAAATAGATCACCCAAATAAAAAATGGATCCCCCAAATAAAAAATGGATCACCCAAATAAAAAATGGATCCCTTTTTTATTTGGCGGATCCATTTTTTATTTGGGGGATACATTATCTATTTGGGTGATCCATTTTTTATTTGGGGGATCCAGTTTTTATTTGGGTGATCCATTTTTTATTTGGGGGATCCATTTTTTATTTGGGTGATCCATTCTTTATATGGTGATCCGATTTTTATTTGGGGGATCCATTTTTTATTTGATGGATCTCGCAAATAAAAAATGGATCACCCAAATAAAAAATGGATCCCCCAAATAAAAAATGGATCACCCAAATAAAAAATGGATCACCCAAATAAAAAATGGATCCCCCAAATAAAGAATGGCTCACCCAAATAAAAAATGGATCACCCAAATAAAAAATGGATCCCCCAAATAAAAAATGGATCACCCAAATAAAAAATGGATCAGCCAAATAAAAAATGGATCCCCCAAATAAAAAATGGATCCCCCAAATAAAAAATGGATCACCCAAATAAAAAATGGATCACCCAAATAAAAAATGGATCACCCAAATCAAAAATGGATCCCCCAAACAAAAAATGGATCACCCAAATAAAAAATGGATCCCCCACATAAAAAATGGATCACCCAAATAAAAAATGGATCACCCAAATAAAAAATGGATCACCCAAATAAAAAATGGATCCCCCAAATAAAAAATGGATCACCCAAATAAAAAAATGGATCACCCAAATAAAAAATGGATCCCTTTTTTATTTGGGGGATCCATTTTTTATTTGAAGGATCCATTTTTTATTTGGGTGATCCATTTTTTATTTGGGTGATCCATTTTTTATTTGGGTGATCCATTTTTTATTTGGGTGATCCATTTTTTATTTGGGGGATCCATTTTTTATGTGGGGGATCCATTTTTTATTTGGGTGAACCATTTTTTATTTGGGTGATCCATTTTTTATTTGGGTGATCCATTTTTTATTTGTGGGATCCATTTTATATTTGGGGGATCCATTTTTTATTTGGGGATCCATTTTTTATTTGGGTGATCCATTTTTTATTTGGGTGATCCATTTTTTATTTGAGGGATCCATTTTTTATTTGGGGGATCCATTTTTTATTTGATGGATCTCCCAAATAAAAAATGGATCATCCAAATATAAAATGGATCCCCCAAATAAAAAATGGATCACCCAAATAAAAAATGGAACACCCAAATAAAAAATGGATCCCCCAAATAAAAAATGGATCCCCCAAATAAAAAATGGATCCCCAAAATAAAAAATGGATCACCCAAATAAAAAATGGAGCCCCCAAATAAAAAATGGATCAACCAAATTAAAACTGGTTCCCCCAAATAAAAAATGGATCACCCAAGTAAAAAATGGATCCCCCAAATAAAAAATGGATCCCCCAAATAAAAAATGGATCCCCCAAATAAAAAATGGATCACCCAAATAAAAAATGGATCCCCAAATAAAAAATGGATCCCCAAATAAAAAATGGATCCTCCAAATAAAAAATGGATCACCCAAATAAAAAATGGATCACCCAAATAAAAAATGGATCACCCAAATAAAAAATGGATCGCCCAAATAAAAAATGGATCCCCAAATAAAAAATGGATCACCCAAATAAAAAATGGATCCCCCAAATAAAAAATGGATCCCCCAAATAAAAAATGGATCACCCAAATAAAAAATGGACCCCCAAATAAAAAATGGATCACCCAAATAACAAATGGAACACCCAAATAAAAAATGGATCCCCCAAATAAAAAATGGATCACCCAAATAAAAAATGGATCACCCAAATAAAAAATGGATCCTCCAAATAAAAAATGGATCACCCAAATAAAAAATGTATCACCCAAATAAAAACTGGATCACCCAAATAAAAACTGGATCAGCCAAATAAAAAATGGATCGCCCAAATAAAAAATGGATCCCCCAAATAAAAAATGGATCACCCAAATGAAAAATGAATCACCCAAATAAAAAATGGATCCCTCAAATAAAGAATGGATCACTCAAATAAAAAATGGATCACCCAAATAAAAAATGGATCCCCCAAATAAAAAATGGATCACCCAAATAAAAAATGGATCACCCAAATAAAAAATGGATCCCCCAAATAAAAAATGGATCACCCAAATAAAAAATGGATCCCCCAAATAAAAAAGGATCACCCAAATAAAAAATGGATCATTCAAATAAAAAATGGATCACCCAAATAAAAAATGGATCCCCCAAATAAAAAATGGATCTCCCAAATAAAAAATAAATCACCCAAATAAAAAATGGATCACCCAAATAAAAAATTGATCCCCCAAATAAAAAATGGATCACCCAAATAAAAAATGGATCACCCAAATATAATATGGATCCCCCAAATAAAAAATGGATCCCCCAAATAAAAAATGGATCCCCCAAATAAAAAATGGATCCCCCAAATAAAAAATGGATCACCCAAATAAAAAATGGATCCCCAAATAAAAAATGGATCCCCAAATAAAAAATGGATCCTCCAAATAAAAAATGGATCACCCAAATAAAAAATGGATCACCCAAATAAAAAATGGATCACCCAAATAAAAAATGGATCGCCCAAATAAAAAATGGATCCCCAAATAAAAAATGGATCACCCAAATAAAAAATGGATCCCCCAAATAAAAAATGGATCCCCCAAATAAAAAATGGATCACCCAAATAAAAAATGGACCCCCAAATAAAAAATGGATCACCCAAATAACAAATGGAACACCCAAATAAAAAATGGATCCCCCAAATAAAAAATGGATCACCCAAATAAAAAATGGATCACCCAAATAAAAAATGGATCCTCCAAATAAAAAATGGATCACCCAAATAAAAAATGTATCACCCAAATAAAAACTGGATCACCCAAATAAAAACTGGATCAGCCAAATAAAAAATGGATCGCCCAAATAAAAAATGGATCCCCCAAATAAAAAATGGATCACCCAAATGAAAAATGAATCACCCAAATAAAAAATGGATCCCTCAAATAAAGAATGGATCACTCAAATAAAAAATGGATCACCCAAATAAAAAATGGATCACCCAAATAAAAAATAAATCACCCAAATAAAAAATGGATCACCCAAATAAAAAATTGATCCCCCAAATAAAAAATGGATCACCCAAATAAAAAATGGATCACCCAAATAAAAAATGGATCCCTTTTTTATTTGGCGGATCCATTTTTTGGGGGGGGATCCATTATCTATTTGGGTGATCCATTTTATGTTTGGGGGATCCAGTTTTTATTTGGGTGATCCATTTTTTATTTGGGGGATCCATTTTTTATTTGGGTGATCCATTTTTTATTTGGTGATCCATTTTTTATTTGGGGGATCCATTTTTATTTGGGTGATCCATTTTTTATTTGGTTGATCCATTTATTATTAGAGGTATCCATTTTTAATTTGGGTGATCCATTTTTTATTTGTGTGATCCATTTTTTATATGAGGGATCCATTTTTTATTTGGGGGATCCATTTTTTATTTGATGGATGTCCCAAATAAAAAATGGATCACCCGAATAAAAAATGGATCCCCCAAATAAAAAATGGATCCCCCAAATAAAAAATGGATCCCCCAAATAAAAAATGGGTCACCCAAATAAAAAATGGATCACCCAAATAAAAAATGGATCGCCCAAATAAAAAATGGATCCAAAAAATAAAAAATGGATCACCCAAATAAAAAATGGATCCCCCAAATAAAAAATGGATCCCCCAAATAAAAAATGGATCACCCAAATAAAAAATGGGCCCCCCCCCCAAAAAAAATGGATCACCCAAATAAAAAATGGATCACCCAAATAAAAAATGCATCCTCCAAATAAAAAATGGATCACCCAAATAAAAAATGGATCCTCCAAATAAAAAATGGATCACCCAAATAAAAAATGGATCACCCAAATAAAAAATGGATCACCCAAATCAAAAATGGATCCCCCAAACAAAAAATGGATCACCCAAATAAAAAATGGATCCCCCACATAAAAAATGGATCACCCAAATAAAAAATGAATCACCCAAATAAAAAATGGATCACCCAAATAAAAAATGGATCCCCCCAAAAAAAAATGGATCACCCAAATAAAAAAATGGATCACCCAAATAAAAAATGGATCCCTTTTTTATTTGGGGGATCCATTTTTTATTTGAAGGATCCATTTTTTATTTGGGTGATCCATTTTTTATTTGGGTGATCCATTTTTTATTTGGGTGATCCATTTTTTATTTGGGTGATCCATTTTTTATTTGGGGGATCCATTTTTTATTTGGGGGATCCATTTTTTATTTGGGGGATCCATTTTTTATTTGGGTGATCCATTTTTTATTTGGGTGATCCATTTTTTATTTGTGGGATCCATTTTATATTTGGGGGATCCATTTTTTATTTGGGGATCCATTTTTTATTTGGGTGATCCATTTTTTATTTGGGTGATCCATTTTTTATTTGAGGGATCCATTTTTTATTTGGGGGATCCATTTTTTATTTGATGGATCTCCCAAATAAAAAATGGATCATCCAAATAAAAAATGGATCCCCCAAATAAAAAATGGATCACCCAAATAAAAAATGGAACACCCAAATAAAAAATGGATCCCCCAAATAAAAAATGGATCCCCCAAATAAAAATGGATCCCCAAAATAAAAAATGGATCACCCAAATAAAAAATGGAGCCCCCAAATAAAAAATGGATCACCCAAATTAAAACTGGTTCCCCCAAATAAAAAATGGATCACCCAAGTAAAAAATGGATCCCCCAAATAAAAAATGGATCCCCCAAATAAAAAATGGATCCTCCAAATAAAAAATGCATCACCCAAATAAAAAATGGATCCCCAAATAAAAAATGGATCCCCAAATAAAAAATGGATCCTCCAAATAAAAAATGGATCACCCAAATAAAAAATGGATCACCCAAATAAAAAATGGATCACCCAAATAAAAAATGGATCGCCCAAATAAAAAATGGATCCCCAAATAAAAAATGGATCACCCAAATAAAAAATGGATCCCCCAAATAAAAAATGGATCCCCCAAATAAAAAATGGATCACCCAAATAAAAAATGGACCCCCAAATAAAAAATGGATCACCCAAATAACAAATGGAACACCCAAATAAAAAATGGATCCCCCAAATAAAAAATGGATCACCCAAATAAAAAATGGATCACCCAAATAAAAAATGGATCCTCCAAATAAAAAATGGATCACCCAAATAAAAAATGTATCACCCAAATAAAAACTGGATCACCCAAATAAAAACTGGATCAGCCAAATAAAAAATGTATCGCCCAAATAAAAAATGGATCCCCCAAATAAAAAATGGATCACCCAAATGAAAAATGAATCACCCAAATAAAAAATGGATCCCTCAAATAAAGAATGGATCACTCAAATAAAAAATGGATCACCCAAATAAAAAATGGATCCCCCAAATAAAAAATGGATCACCCAAATAAAAAATGGATCACCCAAATAAAAAATGGATCCCCCAAATAAAAAATGGATCACCCAAATAAAAAATGGATCCCCCAAATAAAAAAGGATCACCCAAATAAAAAATGGATCATTCAAATAAAAAATGGATCACCCAAATAAAAAATGGATCCCCCAAATAAAAAATGGATCACCCAAATAAAAAATAAATCACCCAAATAAAAAATGGATCACCCAAATAAATAATTGATCCCCCAAATAAAAAATGGATCACCCAAATAAAAAATGGATCACCCAAATATAATATGGATCCCCCAAATAAAAAATGGATCCCCCAAATAAAAAATGGATCCCCCAAATAAAAAATGGATCCCCCAAATAAAAAATGGATCACCCAAATAAAAAATGGATCCCCAAATAAAAAATGGATCCCCAAATAAAAAATGGATCCTCCAAATAAAAAATGGATCACCCAAATAAAAAATGGATCACCCAAATAAAAAATGGATCACCCAAATAAAAAATGGATCGCCCAAATAAAAAATGGATCCCCAAATAAAAAATGGATCACCCAAATAAAAAATGGATCCCCCAAATAAAAAATGGATCCCCCAAATAAAAAATGGATCACCCAAATAAAAAATGGACCCCCAAATAAAAAATGGATCACCCAAATAACAAATGGAACACCCAAATAAAAAATGGATCCCCCAAATAAAAAATGGATCACCCAAATAAAAAATGGATCACCCAAATAAAAAATGGATCCTCCAAATAAAAAATGGATCACCCAAATAAAAAATGTATCACCCAAATAAAAACTGGATCACCCAAATAAAAACTGGATCAGCCAAATAAAAAATGGATCGCCCAAATAAAAAATGGATCCCCCAAATAAAAAATGGATCACCCAAATAAAAAATGAATCACCCAAATAAAAAATGGATCACCCAAATAAAAAATGGATCCCCCCCAAAAAAAATGGATCACCCAAATAAAAAAATGGATCACCCAAATAAAAAATGGATCCCTTTTTTATTTGGGGGATCCATTTTTTATTTGAAGGATCCATTTTTTATTTGGGTGATCCATTTTTTATTTGGGTGATCCATTTTTTATTTGGGTGATCCATTTTTTATTTGGGTGATCCATTTTTTATTTGGGGGATCCATTTTTTATTTGGGGGATCCATTTTTTATTTGGGGGATCCATTTTTTATTTGGGTGATCCATTTTTTATTTGGGTGATCCATTTTTTATTTGTGGGATCCATTTTATATTTGGGGGATCCATTTTTTATTTGGGGATCCATTTTTTATTTGGGTGATCCATTTTTTATTTGGGTGATCCATTTTTTATTTGAGGGATCCATTTTTTATTTGGGGGATCCATTTTTTATTTGATGGATCTCCCAAATAAAAAATGGATCATCCAAATAAAAAATGGATCCCCCAAATAAAAAATGGATCACCCAAATAAAAAATGGAACACCCAAATAAAAAATGGATCCCCCAAATAAAAAATGGATCCCCCAAATAAAAAATGGATCCCCAAAATAAAAAATGGATCACCCAAATAAAAAATGGAGCCCCCAAATAAAAAATGGATCACCCAAATTAAAACTGGTTCCCCCAAATAAAAAATGGATCACCCAAGTAAAAAATGGATCCCCCAAATAAAAAATGGATCCCCCAAATAAAAAATGGATCCTCCAAATAAAAAATGCATCACCCAAATAAAAAATGGATCCCCAAATAAAAAATGGATCCCCAAATAAAAAATGGATCCTCCAAATAAAAAATGGATCACCCAAATAAAAAATGGATCACCCAAATAAAAAATGGATCACCCAAATAAAAAATGGATCGCCCAAATAAAAAATGGATCCCCAAATAAAAAATGGATCACCCAAATAAAAAATGGATCCCCCAAATAAAAAATGGATCCCCCAAATAAAAAATGGATCACCCAAATAAAAAATGGACCCCCAAATAAAAAATGGATCACCCAAATAACAAATGGAACACCCAAATAAAAAATGGATCCCCCAAATAAAAAATGGATCACCCAAATAAAAAATGGATCACCCAAATAAAAAATGGATCCTCCAAATAAAAAATGGATCACCCAAATAAAAAATGTATCACCCAAATAAAAACTGGATCACCCAAATAAAAACTGGATCAGCCAAATAAAAAATGTATCGCCCAAATAAAAAATGGATCCCCCAAATAAAAAATGGATCACCCAAATGAAAAATGAATCACCCAAATAAAAAATGGATCCCTCAAATAAAGAATGGATCACTCAAATAAAAAATGGATCACCCAAATAAAAAATGGATCCCCCAAATAAAAAATGGATCACCCAAATAAAAAATGGATCACCCAAATAAAAAATGGATCCCCCAAATAAAAAATGGATCACCCAAATAAAAAATGGATCCCCCAAATAAAAAAGGATCACCCAAATAAAAAATGGATCATTCAAATAAAAAATGGATCACCCAAATAAAAAATGGATCCCCCAAATAAAAAATGGATCACCCAAATAAAAAATAAATCACCCAAATAAAAAATGGATCACCCAAATAAATAATTGATCCCCCAAATAAAAAATGGATCACCCAAATAAAAAATGGATCACCCAAATATAATATGGATCCCCCAAATAAAAAATGGATCCCCCAAATAAAAAATGGATCCCCCAAATAAAAAATGGATCCCCCAAATAAAAAATGGATCACCCAAATAAAAAATGGATCCCCAAATAAAAAATGGATCCCCAAATAAAAAATGGATCCTCCAAATAAAAAATGGATCACCCAAATAAAAAATGGATCACCCAAATAAAAAATGGATCACCCAAATAAAAAATGGATCGCCCAAATAAAAAATGGATCCCCAAATAAAAAATGGATCACCCAAATAAAAAATGGATCCCCCAAATAAAAAATGGATCCCCCAAATAAAAAATGGATCACCCAAATAAAAAATGGACCCCCAAATAAAAAATGGATCACCCAAATAACAAATGGAACACCCAAATAAAAAATGGATCCCCCAAATAAAAAATGGATCACCCAAATAAAAAATGGATCACCCAAATAAAAAATGGATCCTCCAAATAAAAAATGGATCACCCAAATAAAAAATGTATCACCCAAATAAAAACTGGATCACCCAAATAAAAACTGGATCAGCCAAATAAAAAATGGATCGCCCAAATAAAAAATGGATCCCCCAAATAAAAAATGGATCACCCAAATGAAAAATGAATCACCCAAATAAAAAATGGATCCCTCAAATAAAGAATGGATCACT
This sequence comes from Eledone cirrhosa, assembly GCA_964016885.1. NCBI lineage: Eukaryota > Metazoa > Mollusca > Cephalopoda > Octopoda > Eledonidae > Eledone > Eledone cirrhosa. The sequence goes on from OZ024740.1 coordinate 296,289,018, forward strand.
CAAATAAAAAATGGATCACCCAAATAAAAAATGGATCACCCAAATAAAAAATAAATCACCCAAATAAAAAATGGATCACCCAAATAAAAAATTGATCCCCCAAATAAAAAATGGATCACCCAAATAAAAAATGGATCACCCAAATATAATATGGATCCCCCAAATAAAAAATGGATCCCCCAAATAAAAAATTGATCACCCAAATAAAAAATGGATCCCCCAAATAAAAAAGGGATCCATTTTTTATTTGGGTGATCCATTTTTTATTTGGGTGATCCATTCTTTATTTGGGGGATCAATTTTTTATTTGGGTGATCCATTTTTTATTTGGGAGATCCATCAAATAAAAAATGGATTCCCCAAATAAAAAATGGATCCCTCAAATAAAAAATGGATCACCCAAATAAAAAATGGATCACCCAAATTAAAAATGGATACCCCTAATAAAAAATGGATCAACCAAATAAAAAATGGATCACCCAAATAAAAAATGGATCACCCAAATAAAAAATGGATCCCCCAAATAAAAAATGGATCACCCAAATAAAAAATGGATCAGCCAAATAAAAAATGTATCCCCCAAATAAAAAATGGATCACCCAAATAAAAAATGGATCACCTAAATAAAAAATGGATCACCCAAATGGAAAATGGATCACCCCCCAAAAAATGGACCGCCAAATAAAAAATGGATCCCCCAAATAAAAGATGGATCACCCAAATAAAAAATGGATCCCCCAAATAAAAAATGGATCCCCCAAATAAAAAATGGATCACCCAAATAAAAAATGGATCACCCAAATATAAAATGGATCCCCCAAATAAAAAATGGATCCCCCAAATAAAAAATGGATGCCCCAAATAAAAAATGGATCCACCAAATAAAAAATGGATCCCCCAAATAAAAAATGGATCGCCCAAATAAAAAATGGATCCCCCAAATAAAAAATGGATCACCCAAATAAAAAATGGATCCCCCAAATAAAAAATGGATCACCCAAATAAAAAATGGATCACCCAAATAAAAAATGGATCACCCAAATAAAAAATGGATCACCCAAATTAAAAATGGATACCCCAAATAAAAAATAGATCACCCAAATAAAAAATCGATCACCCAAATAAAAAATGGATCCCCCAAATAAAAAATGGATCACCAAATAAAAAATGGATCACCCAAATAAAAAATGGATCACCCAAATAAAAAATTGATCCCCCAAATAAAAAATGGATCCCCCAAATAAAAAATGGATCACCCAAATAAAAAATGGATCGCCCAAATAAAAAATGGATCCCCAAATAAAAAATGGATCACCCAAATAAAAAATGGATCCCCCAAATAAAAAATGGATCCCCCAAATAAAAAATGGATCACCCAAATAAAAAATGGACCCCCAAATAAAAAATGGATCACCCAAATAACAAATGGAACACCCAAATAAAAAATGGATCCCCCAAATAAAAAATGGATCACCCAAATAAAAAATGGATCACCCAAATAAAAAATGGATCCTCCAAATAAAAAATGGATCACCCAAATAAAAAATGTATCACCCAAATAAAAACTGGATCACCCAAATAAAAACTGGATCAGCCAAATAAAAAATGGATCGCCCAAATAAAAAATGGATCCCCCAAATAAAAAATGGATCACCCAAATGAAAAATGAATCACCCAAATAAAAAATGGATCCCTCAAATAAAGAATGGATCACTCAAATAAAAAATGGATCACCCAAATAAAAAATGGATCCCCCAAATAAAAAATGGATCACCCAAATAAAAAATGGATCACCCAAATAAAAAATGGATCCCCCAAATAAAAAATGGATCACCCAAATAAAAAATGGATCCCCCAAATAAAAAAGGATCACCCAAATAAAAAATGGATCATTCAAATAAAAAATGGATCACCCAAATAAAAAATGGATCCCCCAAATAAAAAATGGATCACCCAAATAAAAAATAAATCACCCAAATAAAAAATGGATCACCCAAATAAAAAATTGATCCCCCAAATAAAAAATGGATCACCCAAATAAAAAATGGATCACCCAAATATAATATGGATCCCCCAAATAAAAAATGGATCCCCCAAATAAAAAATGGATCCCCCAAATAAAAAATGGATCCCCCAAATAAAAAATGGATCACCCAAATAAAAAATGGATCCCCAAATAAAAAATGGATCCCCAAATAAAAAATGGATCCTCCAAATAAAAAATGGATCACCCAAATAAAAAATGGATCACCCAAATAAAAAATGGATCACCCAAATAAAAAATGGATCGCCCAAATAAAAAATGGATCCCCAAATAAAAAATGGATCACCCAAATAAAAAATGGATCCCCCAAATAAAAAATGGATCCCCCAAATAAAAAATGGATCACCCAAATAAAAAATGGACCCCCAAATAAAAAATGGATCACCCAAATAACAAATGGAACACCCAAATAAAAAATGGATCCCCCAAATAAAAAATGGATCACCCAAATAAAAAATGGATCACCCAAATAAAAAATGGATCCTCCAAATAAAAAATGGATCACCCAAATAAAAAATGTATCACCCAAATAAAAACTGGATCACCCAAATAAAAACTGGATCAGCCAAATAAAAAATGGATCGCCCAAATAAAAAATGGATCCCCCAAATAAAAAATGGATCACCCAAATGAAAAATGAATCACCCAAATAAAAAATGGATCCCTCAAATAAAGAATGGATCACTCAAATAAAAAATGGATCACCCAAATAAAAAATGGATCACCCAAATAAAAAATAAATCACCCAAATAAAAAATGGATCACCCAAATAAAAAATTGATCCCCCAAATAAAAAATGGATCACCCAAATAAAAAATGGATCACCCAAATATAATATGGATCCCCCAAATAAAAAATGGATCCCCCAAATAAAAAATTGATCACCCAAATAAAAAATGGATCCCCCAAATAAAAAAGGGATCCATTTTTTATTTGGGTGATCCATTTTTTATTTGGGTGATCCATTCTTTATTTGGGGGATCAATTTTTTATTTGGGTGATCCATTTTTTATTTGGGAGATCCATCAAATAAAAAATGGATTCCCCAAATAAAAAATGGATCCCTCAAATAAAAAATGGATCACCCAAATAAAAAATGGATCACCCAAATTAAAAATGGATACCCCTAATAAAAAATGGATCAACCAAATAAAAAATGGATCACCCAAATAAAAAATGGATCACCCAAATAAAAAATGGATCCCCCAAATAAAAAATGGATCACCCAAATAAAAAATGGATCAGCCAAATAAAAAATGTATCCCCCAAATAAAAAATGGATCACCCAAATAAAAAATGGATCACCTAAATAAAAAATGGATCACCCAAATGGAAAATGGATCACCCCCCAAAAAATGGACCGCCAAATAAAAAATGGATCCCCCAAATAAAAGATGGATCACCCAAATAAAAAATGGATCCCCCAAATAAAAAATGGATCCCCCAAATAAAAAATGGATCACCCAAATAAAAAATGGATCACCCAAATATAAAATGGATCCCCCAAATAAAAAATGGATCCCCCAAATAAAAAATGGATGCCCCAAATAAAAAATGGATCCACCAAATAAAAAATGGATCCCCCAAATAAAAAATGGATCGCCCAAATAAAAAATGGATCCCCCAAATAAAAAATGGATCACCCAAATAAAAAATGGATCCCCCAAATAAAAAATGGATCACCCAAATAAAAAATGGATCACCCAAATAAAAAATGGATCACCCAAATAAAAAATGGATCACCCAAATTAAAAATGGATACCCCAAATAAAAAATAGATCACCCAAATAAAAAATCGATCACCCAAATAAAAAATGGATCCCCCAAATAAAAAATGGATCACCAAATAAAAAATGGATCACCCAAATAAAAAATGGATCACCCAAATAAAAAATTGATCCCCCAAATAAAAAATGGATCCCCCAAATAAAAAATGGATCACCCAAATAAAAAATGGATCCCCCAAATTAAAAATGGATCCACCAAATAAAAAATGGATCACCGAAATAAAAAATGGATCCGCTAAATAAAAAAGGGATCCATTTTTTATTTGGGTGAACAATTTTTATTTGGGTGATCCATTTTTTATTTGGGGGATCCATTTTTTATTTGGGCGATCCATTTTTTATTTGGGGGATCCATTTTTTATTTGGGTGATCCATTTTTTATTTGGGTGATCCATTTTTTATTTGGGGGATCCATTTTTTATTTGGGTGATCCATTTTTTATTTGGGGGATCCATTTTTTATTTGGGCGATCCATTTTTTATTTGGGGGATCCATTTTTTATTTGGGTGATCCATTTTTTATTTGTTGGATCCATTTTTTATTTGGGGGATCCATTTTTTATTTGGGGGTTCCATTTTTTATTTGGGGGATCCATTTTACATTTGGGTGATCCATTTTTTATTTGGGTGACCCATTTTTTATTCGGGGGATCCATTTTTTATTTGGGGGATCCATTTTTTATTTGGGGGTTCCATTTTTTATTTGGGTGATCCATTTTTTATTTGGGGGATCCATTTTTTATTTAGGTGATCCATTTTTTAGTTGGGTGATCCATTTTTTATTTGTGTGATCCATTTTTTATTTGGGGGATCCATTTTTTATTTGGGGGTTCCATTTTTGATTTGGGTGATCCATTTTTTATTTGGGGGATCCATTTTTTATTTAGGTGATCCATTTTTTAGTTGCGTGATCCATTTTTATTTGGGGGATCCATTTTTTATTTGTGTGATCCATTTTTTATTTGGCGGATCCATTTTTTATTTGGGGGATCCATTTTTTATTTGGGGATCCATTTTTTATTTAGGTGATCCATTTTTTAGTTGGGTGATCCATTTTTATTTGGGGAATCCATTTTTTATTTGTGTGATCCATTTTTTATTTGGCGGATCCATTTTTATTTGGGGGATCCATTTTTTATTTGTGTGATCCATTTTTTATTTGGCAGATACATTTTTTATTTGGGGGAACCATTTTTTATTTGGGTGATCCATTTTTTATTTGGGGGATCCATTTTTTATTTGGGTGATACATTTTTTATTTGGGGGATCCATTTTTTATTTGGGTGATCCATTTTTTATTTGGGTGATCCATTTTTTATTTGGGAGATCCATTTTTTATTTTGGTGACCCATTTTTTATTTTGGTGACCCATTTTTTATTTTGGTGATCCATTTTTTATTTGTTGGATCCATTTTTTATTTGGGGGATCTATTTTTATTTGGGGGACCCTATTTTCATTTGGGGGATCCATTTTACATTTGGGTATTCCATTTTACATTTGGGTGATCCATTTTTTATTTGGGTGATCCATTTTTTATTTGGTGGATCCATTTTTTATTTGGGGTATCCATTTTTTATTTGGGTGATCCATTTTTTATTTGGGGGATCCATTTTTTATTTGGGTGATCCATTTTTTATTTGGGTGATCCATTTTTTATTTGGGTGATCCATTTTTTATTTGTTGGATCCATTTTTTATTTGGGGGATCTATTTTTTATTTGGGGGTTCCATTTTTTATTTGGGGGATCCATTTTACATTTGGGTGATCCATTTTTTATTTGGGTGATCCATTTTTTATGTGGGTGATCCATTTTTTATTTGGGTGATCCAGTTTTTGTTTGGGTGATCCATTTTTTATTTGGGGGATCCATTTTTTATTTGGGTGATCCATTTTTTATTTGTTGGATCCATTTTTTATTTGGGGGATCCATTTTTTATTTGGGGGATCCATTTTTTATTTGGGGGATCCATTTTTTATTTGGGGGATCCATTTTTTATTTGGGGGATCCATTTTTTATTTGGGTGATCCATTTTTTATTTGGGGGATCCATTTTTTATTTAGCTGATCCATTTTTTAGTTGGGTGATCCATTTTTATTTGGGGGATCCATTTTTTATTTGTGTGATCCATTTTTTATTTGGCGGATCCATTTTTATTTGGGGGATCCATTTTTTATTTGTGTGATCCATTTTTTATTTGGCAGATCCATTTTTTATTTGTGGGATCCATTTTTTATTTGGGTGATCCATTTTTTATTTGGGGGATCCATTTTTTATTTGGGTGATCCATTTTTTATTTGGGGGATCCATTTTTTATTTGGGTGATCCATTTTTTATTTGGGTGATCCATATTTTATTTGGGTGATCCATTTTTTATTTGGGGGATCCATTTTTTATTTAGGTGATCCAATTTTTTATTTGGGTGATCCATTTTTTATTTGGGTGATCCATTTTTTATTTGGGTGATCCATTTTTTATTTGGGGGATCCATTTTTTATTTGGGTGATCCATTTTTGATTTGGGTGATCCATTTTTTATTTGGGGGATCCATTTTTTATTTGGGTGATCCATTTTTTATTTGGGGGATCCATTTTTTATTTGGGAGATCCATTTTTGATTTGGGTGATCCATTTTTTATTTGGGTGATTCATTTTTTATTTGTTGGATCCATTTTTTATTTGCGGGATCCATTTTTATTTGGGGGACCCTATTTTTATTTGGGGGATCCATTTTACATTTGGGTAATCCATTTTTTATTTGGGTGATCCATTTTTTATTTGGTGGATCCATTTTTTATTTGGGGTATCCATTTTTTATTTGGGTGATCCATTCTTTATTTGGGTGATCCATTTTTTATTTGGGTGATCCATTTTTTATTTGTTGGATCCATTTTTTATTTGGGGGATCCATTTTTTATTTGGGGGTTCCATTTTTTATTTGGGGGATCCATTTTAAATTTGGGTGATCCATTTTTTATTTGGGTGATCCATTTTTTATTTGGGGGATCCATTTTTTATTTGGGTGATCCATTTTTTATTTGGGTGATCCAGTTTTTGTTTGGGTGATCCATTTTTTATTTGGGGTATCCATTTTTTATTTGGGTGATCCATTTTTTATTTGTTGGATCCATTTTTTATTTCGGGGATCCATATTTTATTTGGGGGTTCCATTTTTTATTTGGGGGATCCATTTTACATTTGGGTGATCCATTTTTTATTTGGGTGATCCATTTTTTATTTGGGGGATCCATTTTTTATTTGGGGGATCCATTTTTTATTTGGGGGTTCCATTTTTTATTTGGGTGATCCATTTTTTATTTGGGGGATCCATTTTTTATTTAGGTGATCCATTTTTTAGTTGGGTGATCCATTTTTATTTGGGGGATCCATTTTTTATTTGTGTGATCCATTTTTTATTTGGCGGATCCATTTTTTATTTGGAGGATCCATTTTTTATTTGGGGATCCATTTTTTATTTAGGTGATCCATTTTTTAGTTGGGTGATCCATTTTTATTTGGGGGATCCATTTTTTATTTGTGTGATCCATTTTTTATTTGGCGGATCCATTTTTATTTGGGGGATCCATTTTTTATTTGTGTGATACATTTTTTATTTGGCAGATCCATTTTTTATTTGGGGGAAGCATTTTTTATTTGGGTGATCCATTTTTTATTTGGCGGATCCATTTTTTATTTGGGTGATACATTTTTTATTTGGGGGATCCATTTTTTATTTGGGTGATCCATTTTTTATTTGGGTGATCCATTTTTGATTTGGGTGATCCATTTTTTATTTGGGGGATCCATTTTTTATTTGGGTGATCCATTTTTTATTTGGGTGATCCATTTTTTATTTGGGAGATCCATTTTTTATTTTGGTGACCCATTTTTTATTTTGGTGATCCATTTTTTATTTGTTGGATCCATTTTTGATTTGGGGGATCTATTTTTATTTGGGGGACCCTATTTTTATTTGGGGGATCCATTTTACATTTGGGTGATCCATTTTTTATTTGGGTGATCCATTTTTTATTTGGTGGATCCATTTTTTATTTGGGGTATCCATTTTTTATTTGGGTGATCCATTTTTTATTTGGGGGATCCATTTTTTATTTGGGTGATCCATTTTTTATTTGGGTGATCCATTTTTTATTTGGGTGATCCATTTTTTATTTGTTGGATCCATTTTTTATTTGGGGGATCCATTTTTTATTTGGGGGTTCCATTTTTTATTTGGGGGATCCATTTTACATTTGGGTGATCCATTTTTTATTTGGGTGATCCATTTTTTATTTGGGGGATCCATTTTTTAGTTGGGTGATCCATTTTTTATTTGGGTGATCCAGTTTTTGTTTGGGTGATCCATTTTTTATTTGGGGGATCCATTTTTTATTTGGGTGATCCATTTTTTATTTGTTGGATCCATTTTTTATTTGGGGGATCCATTTTTTATTTGGGGGATCCATTTTTTATTTGGGTGATCCATTTTTTATTTGGGGGATCCATTTTTTATTTAGGTGATCCATTTTTTAGTTGGGTGATCCATTTTTTTGGGGGGGGGGGATCCATTTTTTATTTGTGTCATCCATTTTTTATTTGGCGGATCCATTTTTATTTGGGGGATCCATTTTTTATTTGTGTGATCCATTTTTTATTTGGCAGATCCATTTTTTATTTGGGGGATCCATTTTTTATTTGGGTGATCCATTTTTTATTTGGGGGATCCATTTTTATTTGGGTGATCCATTTTTTATTTGGGTGATCCAGTTTTTGTTTGGGTGATCCATTTTTTATTTGGGGGATCCATTTTTTATTTGGGTGATCCATTTTTTATTTGTTGGATCCATTTTTTATTTGGGGGATCCATTTTTTATTTGGGGGTTCCATTTTTTATTTGGGGGATCCATTTTACATTTGGGTGATCCATTTTTTATTTGGGTGATCCATTTTTTATTTGGGGGATCCATTTTTTATTTAGGGGATCCATTTTTTATTTGGGGGTTCCATTTTTTATTTGGGTGATCCATTTTTTATTTGGGGGATCCATTTTTTATTTAGGTGATCCATTTTTTAGTTGGGTGATCCATTTATATTTGGGGGATCCATTTTTTATTTGTGTGATCCATTTTTTATTTGGCGGATCCATTTTTTATTTGGGGATCCATTTTTTATTTGGGGATCCATTTTTTATTTAGGTGATCCATTTTTTAGTTGGGTGATCCATTTTTATTTGGGGGATCCATTTTTTATTTGTGTGATCCATTTTTTATTTGGCGTATCCATTTTTATTTGGGGGATCCATTTTTTATTTGTGTGATCCATTTTTTATTTGGCAGATCCATTTTTTATTTGGGGGATCCATTTTTTATTTGGGTGATCCATTTTTTATTTGGGGGATCCATTTTTTAATTTGGGTGATACATTTTTTATTTGGGGGATCCATTTTTTATTTGGGTGATCCATTTTTTATTTGGGTGATCCATATTTTATTTGGGTGATCCATTTTTTATTTGGGGGATCCATTTTTTATTTGGGTGATCCAATTTTTTATTTGGGTGATCCATTTTTTATTTGGGTGATCCATTTTTTATTTGGGTGATCCATTTTTTATTTGGGGGATCCATTTTTTATTTGGGTGATCCATTTTTGATTTGGGTGATCCATTTTTTATTTGGGGGATCCATTTTTTATTTGGGTGATCCATTTTTTATTTGGGGGATCCATTTTTTATTTGGGAGATCCATTTTTGATTTGGGTGATCCATTTTTTATTTGGGTGATTCATTTTTTATTTGTTGGATCCATTTTTTATTTGGGGGATCCATTTTTATTTGGGGGACCCTATTTTTATTTGGGGGATCCATTTTACATTTGGGTGATCCATTTTTTATTTGGGTGATCCATTTTTTATTTGGTGGATCCATTTTTTATTTGGGGTATCCATTTTTTATTTGGGTGATCCATTTTTTATTTGGGGGATCCATTTTTTATTTGGGTTATCCATTTTTTATTTGGGTGATCCATTTTTTATTTGGGTGATCCATTTTTTATTTGTTGGATCCATTTTTTATTTGGGGGATCCATTTTTTATTTGGGGGTTCCATTTTTTATTTGGGGGATCCATTTTACATTTGGGTGATCCATTTTTTATTTGGGTGATCCATTTTTTATTTGGGGGATTCATTTTTTATTTGGGTGATCCATTTTTTATTTGGGTGATCCAGTTTTTGTTTGGGTGATCCATTTTTTATTTGGGGGATCCATTTTTTATTTGGGTGATCCATTTTTTATTTGTTGGATCCATTTTTTATTTGGGGGATCCATTTTTTATTTGGGGGTTCCATTTTTTATTTGGGGGATCCATTTTACATTTGGGTGATCCATTTTTTATTTGGGTGACCCATTTTTTATTCGGGGGATCCATTTTTTATTTGGGGGATCCATTTTTTATTTGGGGGTTCCATTTTTTTATTTGGGTGATCCATTTTTTATTTGGGGGATCCATTTTTTATTTAGGTGATCCATTTTTTAGTTGGGTGATCCATTTTTTATTTGTGTGATCCATTTTTTATTTGGGGGATCCATTTTTTATTTGGGGGTTCCATTTTTTATTTGGGTGATCCATTTTTTATTTGGGGGATCGATTTTTTATTTGGGGGTTCCATTTTTTATTTGGGGGATCCATTTTACATTTGGGTGATCCATTTTTTATTTGGGTGATCCATTTTTTATTTGGGGGATCCATTTTTTATTTGGGTGATCCATTTTTTATTTGGGTGATCCAGTTTTTGTTTGGGTGATCCATTTTTTATTTGGGGGATCCATTTTTTATTTGGGTGATCCATTTTTTATTTGTTGGATCCATTTTTTATTTGGGGGATCCATTTTTTATTTGGGGGTTCCATTTTTTATTTGGGGGATCCATTTTACATTTGGGTGATCCATTTTTTATTTGGGTGACCCATTTTTTATTCGGGGGTTCCATTTTTTATTTGGGGGATCCATTTTTTATTTGGGGGTTCCATTTTTTATTTGGGTGATCCATTTTTTATTTGGGGGATCCATTTTTTATTTAGGTGATCCATTTTTTAGTTGGGTGATCCATTTTTTATTTGTGTGATCCATTTTTTATTTGGGGGATCCATTTTTTATTTGGGGGTTCCATTTTTTATTTGGGTGATCCATTTTTTATTTGGGGGATCCATTTTTTATTTAGGTGATCCATTTTTTAGTTGGGTGATCCATTTTTTATTTGTGTGATCCATTTTTTATTTGGCGGATCCATTTTTTATTTGAGGGATCCATTTTTTATTTGGGTGATCCATTTTTTATTTGGGGTATCCATTTTTTATTAGGGTGATACATTTTTTATTTGGGGGATCCATTTTTTATTTGGGTGATCCATTTTTTATTTGGGTGATCCATATTTTATTTGCGTGATCCATTTTTTATTTGGGTGATCCATTTTTTATTTGGGTGATCCATTTTTTATTTGGGGGATCCATTTTTTATTTGGGTGATCCATTTTTTATTTGGGTGATCCATTTTTTATTTGGGGGATCCATTTTTTATTTGGGTGATCCATTTTTTATTTGGGGGATCCAGTTTTTGTTTGGGTGATCCATTTTTTATTTGGGGGATCCATTTTTTATTTGGGTGATCCATATTTTATTTAGGGGATCCATTTTTTATTTGGGTGATCCATTTTTTATCTGGGTGATCCATTTTTTATTTGGGTGATCCATTTTTTATTTTGGGGATCTATTTTTTATTTGGGTGATCCATTTTTTATTTGGGGGATCCATTTTTTTTTTGGTGATCCATTTTTTATTTGGGGATCCATTTTTTATTTGGGGGATCCATTTTTTATTTGGGTGATCCATTTTTTATTTGGGGGATCCATTTTTTATTTGGGTGATCCATTTTTAATTTGGGGATCCATTTTTTATTTGGGTGATCCATTTTTTATTTGGGGGATCCATTTTTTATATGGGTGATCCATTTTTTATTTGGGGGATCCATTTTGTATTTGGGTGATCCATTTTTTATTTGGGGGATCCATTTTTTATTTGGGGGATCCATTTTTTATTTGGGTGATCCACATTTTATTTGGGTGATCCAATTTTTATTTGAGGGATCCATTTTTTATTTGGGTGATCCATTTTTTATTTGGGTGATCCATTTTTTATTTGGGTGATCCATTTTCTATTTGGGTGATCCATTTTTTATTTGGGGGATCCATTTTTTATTTGGATGATCCATTTTTTATTTGGGGGATCCATTTTTTATTTGGGCGATCCAATTTTTATTTGGGTGATCCATTTTTTTATTGGGCGATCCATTTTTTATTTGGGTGATCCATTTTTTATTTGGGGGATCCATTATTTATTTGTGTGATCCATTTTATATTTGGGGGATCCATTTTTTATTTGGGTGATCCATTTTTTATTTTGGAGATCCATTTTTTATTTGGGGGATCCATTTTTTATTTGGGGGATCCATTTTTTATTTGGGGGATCCATTTTTTATTTGGGTGATCCATTTTTTATTTGGGGGATCCATTTTTTATTTGGGGGATCCATTTTTTATTTGGGTGATCCAGTTTTTGTTTGGGTGATCCATTTTTTATTTGGGGGATCCATTTTCTATTTGGGTGATCCATATTTTATTTAGGGGATCGATTTTTTATTTGGTGATCCATTTTTTATTTGGGTGATCCATTCTTTATTTGGGTGATCCATTTTTTATTTTGGGGATCTATTTTTTATTTGGGTGATCCATTTTTTATTTGGGGATCCATTTTTTATTTGGGTGATCCATTTTTTATTTGGGGGATCCATTTTTTATTTGGGGGATCCATTTTTTATTTGGGTGATCCATTTTTTATTTGGGGGATCCATTTTTTATTTGGGTGATCCATTTTTTATTTGGGGGATCCATTTTTTATTTGGGTGATCCATTTTTTATTTGGGTGATCCATTTTTTATTTGGGTGATCCATTTTTTATTTGTTGGATCCATTTTTTATTTGGGGGATCCATTTTTTATTTGGGGGTTCCATTTTTTATTTGGGGGATCCATTTTACATTTGGGTGATCCATTTTTTATTTGGGTGATCCATTTTTTATTTGGGGGATCCATTTTTTATTTGGGTGATCCATTTTTTATTTGGGTGATCCAGTTTTTGTTTGGGTGATCCATTTTTTATTTGGGGGATCCATTTTTTATTTGGGTGATCCATTTTTTATTTGTTGGATCCATTTTTTATTTGGGGGATCCATTTTTTATTTGGGGGATCCATTTTTTATTTGGGTGATCCATTTTTTATTTGGGGGATCCATTTTTTATTTAGGTGATCCATTTTTTAGTTGGGTGATCCATTTTTTTTGGGGGGATCCATTTTTTATTTGTGTCATCCATTTTTTATTTGGCGGATCCATTTTTATTTGGGGGATCCATTTTTTATTTGTGTGATCCATTTTTTATTTGGCAGATCCATTTTTTATTTGGGGGATCCATTTTTTATTTGGGTGATCCATTTTTTATTTGGGGGATCCATTTTTTATTTGGGTGATCCATTTTTTATTTGGGTGATCCAGTTTTTGTTTGGGTGATCCATTTTTTATTTGGGGGATCCATTTTTTATTTGGGTGATCCATTTTTTATTTGTTGGATCCATTTTTTATTTGGGGGATCCATTTTTTATTTGGGGGTTCCATTTTTTATTTGGGGGATCCATTTTACATTTGGGTGATCCATTTTTTATTTGGGTGATCCATTTTTTATTTGGGGGATCCATTTTTTATTTGGGTGATCCATATTTTATTTAGGGGATCCATTTTTTATTTGGGTGATCCATTTTTTATTTGGGTGATCCATTTTTTATTTGGGTGATCCATTTTTTATTTTGGGGATCTATTTTTTATTTGGGTGATCCATTTTTTATTTGGGGGATCCATTTTTTTTTTTGGTGATCCATTTTTTATTTGGGGATCCATTTTTTATTTGGGGGATCCATTTTTTATTTGGGTGATCCATTTTTTATTTGGGTGATCCATTTTTTATTTGGGTGATCCATTTTCTATTTGGGTGATCCATTTTTTATTTGGGGGATCCATTTTTTATTTGGATGATCCATTTTTTATTTGGGGGATCCATTTTTTATTTGGGCGATCCAATTTTTATTTGGGTGATCCATTTTTTTATTGGGCGATCCATTTTTTATTTGGGTGATCCATTTTTTATTTGGGGGATCCATTATTTATTTGTGTGATCCATTTTATATTTGGGGGATCCATTTTTTATTTGGGTGATCCATTTTTTATTTTGGAGATCCATTTTTTATTTGGGGGATCCATTTTTTATTTGGGGGATCCATTTTTTATTTGGGGGATCCATTTTTTATTTGGGTGATCCATTTTTTATTTGGGGGATCCATTTTTTATTTGGGGGATCCATTTTTTATTTGGGTGATCCAGTTTTTGTTTGGGTGATCCATTTTTTATTTGGGGGATCCATTTTTTATTTGGGTGATCCATATTTTATTTAGGGGATCGATTTTTTATTTGGTGATCCATTTTTTATTTGGGTGATCCATTCTTTATTTGGGTGATCCATTTTTTATTTTGGGGATCTATTTTTTATTTTGGTGATCCATTTTTTATTTGGGGATCCATTTTTTATTTGGGTGATCCATTTTTTATTTGGGGGATCCATTTTTTATTTGGGGGATCCATTTTTTATTTGGGTGATCCATTTTTTATTTGGGGGATCCATTTTTTATTTGGGTGATCCATTTTTTATTTGGGGGATCCATTTTTTATTTGGGTGATCCATTTTTTATTTGGGTGATCCATTTTTTATTTGGGTGATCCATTTTTTATTTGTTGGATCCATTTTTTATTTGGGGGATCCATTTTTTATTTGGGGGTTCCATTTTTTATTTGGGGGATCCATTTTACATTTGGGTGATCCATTTTTTATTTGGGTGATCCATTTTTTATTTGGGGGATCCATTTTTTATTTGGGTGATCCATTTTTTATTTGGGTGATCCAGTTTTTGTTTGGGTGATCCATTTTTTATTTGGGGGATCCATTTTTTATTTGGGTGATCCATTTTTTATTTGTTGGATCCATTTTTTATTTGGGGGATCCATTTTTTATTTGGGGGATCCATTTTTTATTTGGGTGATCCATTTTTTATTTGGGGGATCCATTTTTTATTTAGGTGATCCATTTTTTAGTTGGGTGATCCATTTTTTTGGGGGGGATCCATTTTTTATTTGTGTCATCCATTTTTTATTTGGCGGATCCATTTTTATTTGGGGGATCCATTTTTTATTTGTGTGATCCATTTTTTATTTGGCAGATCCATTTTTTATTTGGGGGATCCATTTTTTATTTGGGTGATCCATTTTTTATTTGGGGGATCCATTTTTTATTTGGGTGATCCATTTTTAATTTGGGGATCCATTTTTTATTTGGGTGATCCATTTTTTATTTGGGGGATCCATTTTTTATATGGGTGATCCATTTTTTATTTGGGGGATCCATTTTGTATTTGGGTGATCCATTTTTTATTTGGGGGATCCTTTTTTATTTGGGGGATCCATTTTTTATTTGGGTGATCCACATTTTATTTGGGTGATCCACATTTTATTTGGGTGATCCAATTTTTATTTGAGGGATCCATTTTTTATTTGGGTGATCCATTTTTTATTTGGGTGATCCATTTTTTATTTGGGTGATCCATTTTCTATTTGGGTGATCCATTTTTTATTTGGGGGATCCATTTTTTATTTGGATGATCCATTTTTTATTTGGGGGATCCATTTTTTATTTGGGCGATCCAATTTTTATTTGGGTGATCCATTTTTTTATTGGGCGATCCATTTTTTATTTGGGTGATCCATTTTTTATTTGGGGGATCCATTATTTATTTGTGTGATCCATTTTATATTTGGGGGATCCATTTTTTATTTGGGTGATCCATTTTTTATTTTGGAGATCCATTTTTTATTTGGGGGATCCATTTTTTATTTGGGTGATCCATTTTTTATTTGGGTGATCCATTTTTTATTTGTTGGATCCATTTTTTATTTGGGGGATCCATTTTTTATTTGGGGGCTCCATTTTTTATTTGGGGGATCCATTTTACATTTGGGTGATCCATTTTTTATTTGGGTGATCCATTTTTTATTTGGGGGTTCCATTTTTTATTTGGGGGATCCATCACATAAAAAATGGATCCCCCAAATAAAAAATGGATCCATTTTTTATTTGGGTGATCCATTTTTTATTTGGGGGATCCATTTTTTATTTGGGTGATCCAGTTTTTGTTTGGGTGATCCATTTTTTATTTGGGGGATCGATTTTTTATTTGGGTGATCCATATTTTATTTAGGGGATCGATTTTTTATTTGGTGATCCATTTTTTATTTGGGTGATCCATTCTTTATTTGGGTGATCCATTTTTTATTTTGGGGATCTATTTTTTATTTGGGTGATCCATTTTTTATTTGGGGATCCATTTTTTATTTGGGTGATCCATTTTTTATTTGGGGGATCCATTTTTATTTGGGGGATCCATTTTTTATTTGGGTGATCCATTTTTTATTTGGGGGATCCATTTTTTATTTGGGTGATCCATTTTTTATTTGGGGGATCCATTTTTTATTTGGGTGATCCATTTTTTATTTGGGTGATCCATTTTTTATTTGGGTGATCCATTTTTTATTTGGGTGATCCATTTTTTATTTGTTGGATCCATTTTTTATTTGGGGGATCCATTTTTTATTTGGGGGTTCCATTTTTTATTTGGGGGATCCATTTTACATTTGGGTGATCCATTTTTTATTTGGGTGATCCATTTTTTATTTGGGTGATCCATTTTTTATTTGGGTGATCCATTTTTTATTTGGGTGATCCAGTTTTTGTTTGGGTGATCCATTTTTTATTTGGGGGATCCATTTTTTATTTGGGTGATCCATTTTTTATTTGTTGGATCCATTTTTTATTTGGGGGATCCATTTTTTATTTGGGGGATCCATTTTTTATTTGGGTGATCCATTTTTTATTTGGGGGATCCATTTTTTATTTAGGTGATCCATTTTTTAGTTGGGTGATCCATTTTTTTGGGGGGGGATCCATTTTTTATTTGTGTCATCCATTTTTTATTTGGCGGATCCATTTTTATTTGGGGGATCCATTTTTTATTTGTGTGATCCATTTTTTATTTGGCAGATCCATTTTTTATTTGGGGGATCCATTTTTTATTTGGGTGATCCATTTTTTATTTGGGGGATCCATTTTTTATTTGGGTGATCCATTTTTTATTTGGGTGATCCAGTTTTTGTTTGGGTGATCCATTTTTTATTTGGGGGATCCATTTTTTATTTGGGTGATCCATTTTTTATTTGTTGGATCCATTTTTTATTTGGGGGATCCATTTTTTATTTGGGGGTTCCATTTTTTATTTGGGGGATCCATTTTACATTTGGGTGATCCATTTTTTATTTGGGTGATCCATTTTTTATTTGGGGGATCCATTTTTTATTTAGGGGATCCATTTTTTATTTGGGGGATCCATTTTTTATTTGGGTGATCCATTTTTTATTTGTTGGATCCATTTTTTATTTGGGGGATCCATTTTTTATTTGGGGGTTCCATTTTTTATTTGGGGGATCCATTTTACATTTGGGTGATCCATTTTTTATTTGGGTGATCCATTTTTTATTTGGGGGATCCATTTTTTATTTAGGGGATCCATTTTTTATTTGGGGGTTCCATTTTTTATTTGGGTGATCCATTTTTTATTTGGGGGATCCATTTTTTATTTAGGTGATCCATTTTTTAGTTGGGTGATCCATTTTTATTTGGGGGATCCATTTTTTATTTGTGTGATCCATTTTTTATTTGGCGGATCCATTTTTTATTTGGGGGATCCATTTTTTATTTGGGGATCCATTTTTTATTTAGGTGATCCATTTTTTAGTTGGGTGATCCATTATTATTTGGGGGATCCATTTTTTATTTGTGTGATCCATTTTTTATTTGGCGTATCCATTTTTATTTGGGGGATCCATTTTTTATTTGTGTGATCCATTTTTTATTTTGCAGATCCATTTTTTATTTGGGGGATCCATTTTTTATTTGGGTGATCCATTTTTTATTTGGGGGATCCATTTTTTATTTGGGTGATACATTTTTTATTTGGGGGATCCATTTTTTATTTGGGTGATCCATTTTTTATTTGGGTGATCCATATTTTATTTGGGTGATCCATTTTTTATTTGGGGGATCCATTTTTTATTTGGGTGATCCAATTTTTTATTTGGGTGATCCATTTTTTATTTGGGTGATCCATTTTTTATTTGGGTGATCCATTTTTTATTTGGGGGATCCATTTTTTATTTGGGTGATCCATTTTTGATTTGGGTGATCCATTTTTTATTTGGGGGATCCATTTTTTATTTGGGTGATCCATTTTTTATTTGGGGGATCCATTTTTTATTTGGGAGATCCATTTTTGATTTGGGTGATCCATTTTTTATTTGGGTGATTCATTTTTTATTTGTTGGATCCATTTTTTATTTGGGGGATCCATTTTTATTTGGGGGACCCTATTTTTATTTGGGGGATCCATTTTACATTTGGGTGATCCATTTTTTATTTGGTGGATCCATTTTTTATTTGGGGTATCCATTTTTTATTTGGGTGATCCATTTTTTATTTGGGGGATCCATTTTTTATTTGGGTTATCCATTTTTTATTTGGGTGATCCATTTTTTATTTGGGTGATCCATTTTTTATTTGTTGGATCCATTTTTTATTTGGGGGATCCATTTTTTATTTGGGGGTTCCATTTTTTATTTGGGGGATCCATTTTACATTTGGGTGATCCATTTTTTATTTGGGTGATCCATTTTTTATTTGGGGGATCCATTTTTTATTTGGGTGATCCATTTTTTATTTGGGTGATCCAGTTTTTGTTTGGGTGATCCATTTTTTATTTGGGGGATCCATTTTTTATTTGGGTGATCCATTTTTTATTTGTTGGATCCATTTTTTATTTGGGGGATCCATTTTTTATTTGGGGGTTCCATTTTTTATTTGGGGGATCCATTTTACATTTGGGTGATCCATTTTTTATTTGGGTGACCCATTTTTTATTCGGGGGATCCATTTTTTATTTGGGGGATCCATTTTTTATTTGGGGGTTCCATTTTTTATTTGGGTGATCCATTTTTTATTTGGGGGATCCATTTTTTATTTAGGTGATCCATTTTTTAGTTGGGTGATCCATTTTTTATTTGTGTGATCCATTTTTTATTTGGGGGATCCATTTTTTATTTGGGGGTTCCATTTTTTATTTGGGTGATCCATTTTTTATTTGGGGGATCCATTTTTTATTTAGGTGATCCATTTTTTAGTTGGGTGATCCATTTTTTATTTGTGTGATCCATTTTTTATTTGGCGGATCCATTTTTTATTTGGGGGATCCATTTTTTATTTGGGTGATCCATTTTTTATTTGGGGTATCCATTTTTTATTAGGGTGATACATTTTTTATTTGGGGGATCCATTTTTTATTTGGGTGATCCATTTTTTATTTGGGTGATCCATATTTTATTTGCGTGATCCATTTTTTATTTGGGTGATCCATTTTTTATTTGGGTGATCCATTTTTTATTTGGGGGATCCATTTTTTATTTGGGTGATCCATTTTTTATTTGGGTGATCCATTTTTTATTTGGGGGATCCATTTTTTATTTGGGTGATCCATTTTTTATTTGGGGGATCCAGTTTTTGTTTGGGTGATCCATTTTTTATTTGGGGGATCCATTTTTTATTTGGGTGATCCATATTTTATTTAGGGGATCCATTTTTTATTTGGGTGATCCATTTTTTATTTGGGTGATCCATTTTTTATTTGGGTGATCCATTTTTTATTTTGGGGATCTATTTTTTATTTGGGTGATCCATTTTTTATTTGGGGGATCCATTTTTTTTTTGGTGATCCATTTTTTATTTGGGGATCCATTTTTTATTTGGGGGATCCATTTTTTATTTGGGTGATCCATTTTTTATTTGGGGGATCCATTTTTTATTTGGGTGATCCATTTTTAATTTGGGGATCCATTTTTTATTTGGGTGATCCATTTTTTATTTGGGGGATCCATTTTTTATTTGGGGGATCCATTTTTTATTTGGGTGATCCACATTTTATTTGGGTGATCCAATTTTTATTTGAGGGATCCATTTTTTATTTGGGTGATCCATTTTTTATTTGGGTGATCCATTTTTTATTTGGGTGATCCATTTTCTATTTGGGTGATCCATTTTTTATTTGGGGGATCCATTTTTTATTTGGATGATCCATTTTTTATTTGGGGGATCCATTTTTTATTTGGGCGATCCAATTTTTATTTGGGTGATCCATTTTTTTATTGGGCGATCCATTTTTTATTTGGGTGATCCATTTTTTATTTGGGGGATCCATTATTTATTTGTGTGATCCATTTTATATTTGGGGGATCCATTTTTTATTTGGGTGATCCATTTTTTATTTTGGAGATCCATTTTTTATTTGGGGGATCCATTTTTTATTTGGGGGATCCATTTTTTATTTGGGTGATCCATTTTTTATTTGGGTGATCCATTTTTTATTTGTTGGATCCATTTTTTATTTGGGGGATCCATTTTTTATTTGGGGGCTCCATTTTTTATTTGGGGGATCCATTTTACATTTGGGTGATCCATTTTTTATTTGGGTGATCCATTTTTTATTTGGGGGTTCCATTTTTTATTTGGGGGATCCATCAAATAAAAAATGGATCCCCCAAATAAAAAATGGATCCATTTTTTATTTGGGTGATCCATTTTTTATTTGGGGGATCCATTTTTTATTTGGGTGATCCAGTTTTTGTTTGGGTGATCCATTTTTTATTTGGGGGATCCATTTTTTATTTGGGTGATCCATATTTTATTTAGGGGATCGATTTTTTATTTGGTGATCCATTTTTTATTTGGGTGATCCATTCTTTATTTGGGTGATCCATTTTTTATTTTGGGGATCTATTTTTTATTTGGGTGATCCATTTTTTATTTGGGGATCCATTTTTTATTTGGGTGATCCATTTTTTATTTGGGGGATCCATTTTTTATTTGGGGGATCCATTTTTTATTTGGGTGATCCATTTTTTATTTGGGGGATCCATTTTTTATTTGGGTGATCCATTTTTTATTTGGGGGATCCATTTTTTATTTGGGGGGCCATTTTTTATTTGGGGATCCATCAAATAAAAAATGGATCACCCAAATAAAAAATGGATCACCCAAATAAAAAATGGATCCCTCAAATAAAAAATGGATCCATTTTTTATTTGGGGGATCCATTTTTTATTTGGGGGTTCCATTTTTTATTTGGGGGATCCATTTTACATTTGGGTGATCCATTTTTTATTTGGGTGATCCATATTTTATTTGGGGGATCCATTTTTTATTTGGGGGATCCATTTTTTATTTGGGTGATCCATTTTTTATTTGGGGGATCCATTTTTTATTTAGGTGATCCATTCTTTAGTTGGGTGATCCATTTATATTTGGGGGATCCATTTTTTATTTGTGTGATCCATTTTTTATTTGGCAGATCCATTTTTTATTTGGGGGATCCATTTTTTATTTGGGTGATCCATTTTTTATTTGGGGGATCCATTTTTTATTTGGGTTATACATTTTTTATTTGGGGGATCCATTTTTTATTTGGGTGATCCATTTTTTATTTGGGTGATCCATATTTTATTTGGGTGATCCATTTTTTATTTGGGGGATCCATTTTTATTTGGGTGATCTATTTTTGATTTGGGTGATCCATTTTTTATTTGGGGGATCCATTTTTTATTTGGGTGATCCATTTTTTATTTGGGGGATCCATTTTTTATTTGGGAGATCCATTTTTGATTTGGGTGATCCATTTTTTATTTGGGTGATCCATTTTTTATTTGTTGGATCCATTTTATATTTGGGGGATTCATTTTTTATTTGGGTATTCATTTTTTATTTGGGGGATCCATTTTGTATTTGGGTGATCCATTTTTTATTTTGGGGATCCATTTTTTATTTGGGGGATCCATTTTTTATTTGGGTGATCCATTTTTTATTTGGGTGATCCATTTTTTTATTTGTGGATCCATTTTTTATTTGTGGGATCCATTTTTTATTTGGGGGTTCCATTTTTTATTTGGGGGATCCATTTTACATTTGGGTGATCCATTTAGTAATTGGGTGATCCATTTTTTATTTGGGGGATCCATTTTTTATTTGGGTGATCCATTTTTTATTTGGGTGATCCCTTTTTTATTTGGGTGATCCATTTTTTATTTGGGGGATCCATTTTTATTTGGGGGTTCCATTTTTTATTTGGGGGATCCATTTTTTATTTGGGTGATCCATATTTTATTTAGGGGATCCATTTTTTATTTGGGTGATCCATTTTTTATTTGGGTGATCCATTTTTTATTTGGGTGATCCATTTTTTATTTTGGGGATCCATTTTTTATTTGGGTGATCCATTTTTTATTTGGGTGATGCATTTTTTATTTGGGTGATCCATTTTTTATTTGGGGGATCCATTTTTTATTTGGGTGATCCATTTTTTATTTTGGGGATCCATTTTTTATTTGGGTGATCCATTTTTTTATTTGGGGGATCCATTTTTTATTTGGGTGATCCATTTTTTATTTGGGGGATCCATTTTTTATTTGGGTGATCCATTTTTTATTTGGGGGATCCATTTTTTATTCGGGGGATCCATTTTTTATTTGGGTGATCCATTTTTTATTTGGGTGATCCATTTTGTATTTGGGGGATCCATTTTTTATTTCGGTGATCCATTTTTTATTTGGGTGATCCATTCTTTATGTGGGTGATCCATTTTTGATTTGAGGGATCCATTTTTTATTTGGGTGGTCCATTTTTTATTTGGGTGATCCATTTTTTATTTGGGTGATCCATTTTTTATTTGGGTGATCCATTTTTTATTTGGGTGATCCATTTTTTATTTGGGGGATCCATTTTTTATTTGTGTGATCCATTTTATATTTGGGGGATCCATTTTTTATTTGGGTATTCATTTTTTATTTGGGGGATCCATTTTTTATTTGGGGGTCCCATTTTTTATTTGGGGGATCCATCAAACAAAAAATGGATCACCCAAATAAAAAATGGATCACCCAAATAAAAAATGGACCCCCAAACAAAAAATGGATCCATTTTTTATTTGGGGGATCCATTTTTTATTTGGGGGATCCATTTTTTATTTGGGTGATCCATTTTTTATTTGGGTGATCCATTTTTTATTTGGGTGATCCATTTTTTATTTGGGGGATCCATTTTTTATTTGGATGATCCATTTTTTATTTGGGGGATCCATTTTTTATTTGGGCGATCCAATTTTTATATGGGTGATCCATTTTTTATTTGGGTGATCCATTTTTTATTTGGGTGATCCATTTTTTATTTGGGGGATCCATTTTTTATTTGTGTGATCCATTTTATATTTGGGGGATCCATTTTTTATTTGGGTATCCATTTCTTATTTGGGTGATCCATTTTTTATTTTGGGGATCCATTTTTTATTTGGGGGATCCATTTTTTATTTGGGTGATCCATTTTTTATTTGGGTGATCCATTTTTTATTTGTGGATCCATTTTTTATTTGTGGGATCCATTTTTTATTTGGGGGTTCCATTTTTTATTTGGGGGATCCATTTTACATTTGGGTGATCCATTTAGTAATTGGGTGATCCATTTTTTATTTGGGGGATCCATTTTTTATTTGGGTGATCCATGTTTTATTTGGGTGATCCCTTTTTTATTTGGGTGATCCATTTTTTATTTGGGGGATCCATTTTTATTTGGGGGTTCCATTTTTTATTTGGGGGATCCATCAAATAAAAAATGGATCACCCAAATAAAAAAGGGATCACCCAAATAAAAAATGGATCCCCCAAATAAAAAATGGATCCATTTTTTATTTGGGTGATCCATTTTTTATTTGGGGAATCCATATTTTATTTGGGTGATCCATTTTTTATTTGGGGGATCCATTTTTTATTTGGGTGATCCAATATTTTATTTGGGTGATCCATTTTTTATTTGGGTGATCCATTTTTTATTTGGGTGATCCATTTTTTATTTGGGGGATCCATTTTTTATTTGGGTGATCCATTTTTGATTTGGGTGATCCATTTTTTATTTGGGGGATCCATTTTTTATTTGGGTGATCCATTTTTTATTTGGGGGATCCATTTTTTATTTGGGAGATCCATTTTTGATTTGGGTGATCCATTTTTTATTTGGGTGATTCATTTTTTATTTGTTGCATCCATTTTTTATTTGCGGGATCCATTTTTATTTGGGGGACCCTATTTTTATTTGGGGGATCCATTTTACATTTGGGTAATCCATTTTTTATTTGGGTGATCCATTTTTTATTTGGTGGATCCATTTTTTATTTGGGGTATCCATTTTTTATTTGGGTGATCCATTCTTTATTTGGGGGATCCATTTTTTATTTGGGTGATCCATTTTTTATTTGGGTGATCCATTTTTTATTTGGGTGATCCATTTTTTATTTGTTGGATCCATTTTTTATTTGGGGGATCCATTTTTTATTTGGGGGTTCCATTTTTTATTTGGGGGATCCATTTTACATTTGGGTGATCCATTTTTTATTTGGGTGATCCATTTTTTATTTGGGGGATCCATTTTTTATTTGGGTGATCCATTTTTTATTTGGGTGATCCAGTTTTTGTTTGGGTGATCCATTTTTTATTTGGGGTATCCATTTTTTATTTGGGTGATCCATTTTTTATTTGTTGGATCCATTTTTTATTTCGGGGATCCATATTTTATTTGGGGGTTCCATTTTTTATTTGGGGGATCCATTTTACATTTGGGTGATCCATTTTTTATTTGGGTGATCCATTTTTTATTTGGGGGATCCATTTTTTATTTGGGGGATCCATTTTTTATTTGGGGGTTCCATTTTTTATTTGGGTGATCCATTTTTTATTTGGGGGATCCATTTTTTATTTAGGTGATCCATTTTTTAGTTGGGTGATCCATTTTTATTTGGGGGATCCATTTTTTATTTGTGTGATCCATTTTTTATTTGGCGGATCCATTTTTTATTTGGAGGATCCATTTTTTATTTGGGGATCCATTTTTTATTTAGGTGATCCATTTTTTAGTTGGGTGATCCATTTTTATTTGGGGGATCCATTTTTTATTTGTGTGATCCATTTTTTATTTGGCGGATCCATTTTTATTTGGGGGATCCATTTTTTATTTGTGTGATCCATTTTTTATTTGGCAGATCCATTTTTTATTTGGGGGAACCATTTTTTATTTGGGTGATCCATTTTTTATTTGGCGGATCCATTTTTTATTTGGGTGATACATTTTTTATTTGGGGGATCCATTTTTTATTTGGGTGATCCATTTTTTATTTGGGTGATCCATTTTTGATTTGGGTGATCCATTTTTTATTTGGGGGATCCATTTTTTATTTGGGTGATCCATTTTTTATTTGGGTGATCCATTTTTTATTTGGGAGATCCATTTTTTATTTTGGTGACCCATTTTTTATTTTGGTGATCCATTTTTTATTTGTTGGATCCATTTTTGATTTGGGGGATCTATTTTTATTTGGGGGACCCTATTTTTATTTGGGGGATCCATTTTACATTTGGGTGATCCATTTTTTATTTGGGTGATCCATTTTTTATTTGGTGGATCCATTTTTTATTTGGGGTATCCATTTTTTATTTGGGTGATCCATTTTTTATTTGGGGGATCCATTTTTTATTTGGGTGATCCATTTTTTATTTGGGTGATCCATTTTTTATTTGGGTGATCCATTTTTTATTTGTTGGATCCATTTTTTATTTGGGGGATCCATTTTTTATTTGTGGGGTTCCATTTTTTATTTGGGGGATCCATTTTACATTTGGGTGAGCCATTTTTTATTTGGGTGATCCATTTTTTATTTGGAGGATCCATTTTTTATTTGGGTGATCCATTTTTTATTTGGGTGATCCAGTTTTTGTTTGGGTGATCCATTTTTTATTTGGGGGATCCATTTTTTATTTGGGTGATCCATTTTTTATTTGTTGGATCCATTTTTTATTTGGGGGATCCATTTTTTATTTGGGGGATCCATTTTTTATTTGGGTGATCCATTTTTTATTTGGGGGATCCATTTTTTATTTAGGTGATCCATTTTTTAGTTGGGTGATCCATTTTTTTTGGGGGGGGATCCATTTTTTATTTGTGTCATCCATTTTTTATTTGGCGGATCCATTTTTATTTGGGGGATCCATTTTTTATTTGTGTGATCCATTTTTTATTTGGCAGATCCATTTTTTATTTGGGGGATCCATTTTTTATTTGGGTGATCCATTTTTTATTTGGGGGATCCATTTTTTATTTGGGTGATCCATTTTTTATTTGGGTGATCCAGTTTTTGTTTGGGTGATCCATTTTTTATTTGGGGGATCCATTTTTTATTTGGGTGATCCATTTTTTATTTGTTGGATCCATTTTTTATTTGGGGGATCCATTTTTTATTTGGGGGTTCCATTTTTTATTTGGGGGATCCATTTTACATTTGGGTGATCCATTTTTTATTTGGGTGATCCATTTTTTATTTGGGGGATCCATTTTTTATTTAGGGGATCCATTTTTTATTTGGGGGTTCCATTTTTTATTTGGGTGATCCATTTTTTATTTGGGGGATCCATTTTTTATTTAGGTGATCCATTTTTTAGTTGGGTGATCCATTTTTATTTGGGGGATCCATTTTTTATTTGTGTGATCCATTTTTTATTTGGCGGATCCATTTTTTATTTGGGGGATCCATTTTTTATTTGGGGATCCATTTTTTATTTAGGTGATCCATTTTTTAGTTGGGTGATCCATTTTTATTTGGGGGATCCATTTTTTATTTGTGTGATCCATTTTTTATTTGGCGTATCCATTTTTATTTGGGGGATCCATTTTTTATTTGTGTGATCCATTTTTTATTTGGCAGATCCATTTTTTATTTGGGGGATCCATTTTTTATTTGGGTGATCCATTTTTTATTTGGGGGATCCATTTTTTATTTGGGTGATACATTTTTTATTTGGGGGATCCATTTTTTATTTGGGTGATCCATTTTTTATTTGGGTGATCCATATTTTATTTGGGTGATCCATTTTTTATTTGGGGGATCCATTTTTTATTTGGGTGATCCAATTTTTTATTTGGGTGATCCATTTTTTATTTGGGTGATCCATTTTTTATTTGGGTGATCCATTTTTTATTTGGGGGATCCATTTTTTATTTGGGTGATCCATTTTTGATTTGGGTGATCCATTCTTTATTTGGGGGATCCATTTTTTATTTGGGTGATCCATTTTTTATTTGGGGGATCCATTTTTTATTTGGGAGATCCATTTTTGATTTGGGTGATCCATTTTTTATTTGGGTGATTCATTTTTTATTTGTTGGATCCATTTTTTATTTGGGGGATCCATTTTTATTTGGGGGACCCTATTTTTATTTGGGGGATCCATTTTACATTTGGGTGATCCATTTTTTATTTGGGTGATCCATTTTTTATTTGGTGGATCCATTTTTTATTTGGGGTATCCATTTTTTATTTGGGTGATCCATTTTTTATTTGGGGGATCCATTTTTTATTTGGGTTATCCATTTTTTATTTGGGTGATCCATTTTTTATTTGGGTGATCCATTTTTTATTTGTTGGATCCATTTTTTATTTGGGGGATCCATTTTTTATTTGGGGGTTCCATTTTTTATTTGGGGGATCCATTTTACATTTGGGTGATCCATTTTTTATTTGGGTGATCCATTTTTTATTTGGGGGATCCATTTTTTATTTGGGTGATCCATTTTTTATTTGGGTGATCCAGTTTTTGTTTGGGTGATCCATTTTTTATTTGGGGGATCCATTTTTTATTTGGGTGATCCATTTTTTATTTGTTGGATCCATTTTTTATTTGGGGGATCCATTTTTTATTTGGGGGTTCCATTTTTTATTTGGGGGGATCCATTTTACATTTGGGTGATCCATTTTTTATTTGGGTGACCCATTTTTTATTCGGGGGATCCATTTTTTATTTGGGGGATCCATTTTTTATTTGGGGGTTCCATTTTTTATTTGGGTGATCCATTTTTTATTTGGGGGATCCATTTTTTATTTAGGTGATCCATTTTTTAGTTGGGTGATCCATTTTTTATTTGTGTGATCCATTTTTTATTTGGGGGATCCATTTTTTATTTGGGGGTTCCATTTTTTATTTGGGTGATCCATTTTTTATTTGGGGGATCCATTTTTTATTTAGGTGATCCATTTTTTAGTTGGGTGATCCATTTTTTATTTGTGTGATCCATTTTTTATTTGGCGGATCCATTTTTTATTTGGGGGATCCATTTTTTATTTGGGTGATCCATTTTTTATTTGGGGTATCCATTTTTTATTAGGGTGATACATTTTTTATTTGGGGGATCCATTTTTTATTTGGGTGATCCATTTTTTATTTGGGTGATCCATATTTTATTTGCGTGATCCATTTTTTATTTGGGTGATCCATTTTTTATTTGGGTGATCCATTTTTTATTTGGGGGATCCATTTTTTATTTGGGTGATCCATTTTTTATTTGGGTGATCCATTTTTTATTTGGGGGATCCATTTTTTATTTGGGGGATCCATTTTTATTTGGGGGACCCTATTTTTATTTGGGGGATCCATTTTACATTTGGGTGATCCATTTTTTATTTGGGTGATCCATTTTTTATTTGGGTGATCCAGTTTTTGTTTGGGTGATCCATTTTTTATTTGGGGGATCCATTTTTTATTTGGGTGATCCATTTTTTATTTGTTGGATCCATTTTTTATTTGGGGGATCCATTTTTTATTTGGGGGATCCATTTTTTATTTGGGTGATCCATTTTTTATTTGGGGGATCCATTTTTTATTTAGGTGATCCATTTTTTAGTTGGGTGATCCATTTTTTTGGGGGGGATCCATTTTTTATTTGTGTCATCCATTTTTTATTTGGCGGATCCATTTTTATTTGGGGGATCCATTTTTTATTTGTGTGATCCATTTTTTATTTGGCAGATCCATTTTTTATTTGGGGGATCCATTTTTTATTTGGGTGATCCATTTTTTATTTGGGGGATCCATTTTTTATTTGGGTGATCCATTTTTTATTTGGGTGATCCAGTTTTTGTTTGGGTGATCCATTTTTTATTTGGGGGATCCATTTTTTATTTGGGTGATCCATTTTTTATTTGTTGGATCCATTTTTTATTTGGGGGATCCATTTTTTATTTGGGGGTTCCATTTTTTATTTGGGGGATCCATTTTACATTTGGGTGATCCATTTTTTATTTGGGTGATCCATTTTTTATTTGGGGGATCCATTTTTTATTTAGGGGATCCATTTTTTATTTGGGGGTTCCATTTTTTATTTGGGTGATCCATTTTTTATTTGGGGGATCCATTTTTTATTTAGGTGATCCATTTTTTAGTTGGGTGATCCATTTTTATTTGGGGGATCCATTTTTTATTTGTGTGATCCATTTTTTATTTGGCGGATCCATTTTTTATTTGGGGGATCCATTTTTTATTTGGGGATCCATTTTTTATTTAGGTGATCCATTTTTTAGTTGGGTGATCCATTTTTATTTGGGGGATCCATTTTTTATTTGTGTGATCCATTTTTTATTTGGCGTATCCATTTTTATTTGGGGGATCCATTTTTTATTTGTGTGATCCATTTTTTATTTGGCAGATCCATTTTTTATTTGGGGGATCCATTCTTTATTTGGGTGATCCATTTTTTATTTGGGGGATCCATTTTTTATTTGGGTGTTACATTTTTTATTTGGGGGATCCATTTTTTATTTGGGTGATCCATTTTTTATTTGGGTGATCCATATTTTATTTGGGTGATCCATTTTTTATTTGGGGGATCCATTTTTTATTTGGGTGATCCAATTTTTTATTTGGGTGATCCATTTTTTATTTGGGTGATCCATTTTTTATTTGGGTGATCCATTTTTTATTTGGGGGATCCATTTTTTATTTGGGTGATCCATTTTTGATTTGGGTGATCCATTTTTTATTTGGGGGATCCATTTTTTATTTGGGTGATCCATTTTTTATTTGGGGGATCCATTTTTTATTTGGGAGATCCATTTTTGATTTGGGTGATCCATTTTTTATTTGGGTGATTCATTTTTTATTTGTTGGATCCATTTTTTATTTGGGGGATCCATTTTTATTTGGGGGACCCTATTTTTATTTGGGGGATCCATTTTACATTTGGGTGATCCATTTTTTATTTGGGTGATCCATTTTTTATTTGGTGGATCCATTTTTTATTTGGGGTATCCATTTTTTATTTGGGTGATCCATTTTTTATTTGGGGGATCCATTTTTTATTTGGGTTATCCATTTTTTATTTGGGTGATCCATTTTTTATTTGGGTGATCCATTTTTTATTTGTTGGATCCATTTTTTATTTGGGGGATCCATTTTTTATTTGGGGGTTCCATTTTTTATTTGGGGGATCCATTTTACATTTGGGTGATCCATTTTTTATTTGGGTGATCCATTTTTTATTTGGGGGATCCATTTTTTATTTGGGTGATCCATTTTTTATTTGGGTGATCCAGTTTTTGTTTGGGTGATCCATTTTTTATTTGGGGGATCCATTTTTTATTTGGGTGATCCATTTTTTATTTGTTGGATCCATTTTTTATTTGGGGGATCCATTTTTTATTTGGGGGTTCCATTTTTTATTTGGGGGATCCATTTTACATTTGGGTGATCCATTTTTTATTTGGGTGACCCATTTTTTATTCGGGGGATCCATTTTTTATTTGGGGGATCCATTTTTTATTTGGGGGTTCCATTTTTTATTTGGGTGATCCATTTTTTATTTGGGGGATCCATTTTTTATTTAGGTGATCCATTTTTTAGTTGGGTGATCCATTTTTTATTTGTGTGATCCATTTTTTATTTGGGGGATCCATTTTTTATTTGGGTGATCCATTTTTTATTTGGGTGATCCATATTTTATTTGCGTGATCCATTTTTTATTTGGGTGATCCATTTTTTATTTGGGTGATCCATTTTTTATTTGGGGGATCCATTTTTTATTTGGGTGATCCATTTTTTATTTGGGTGATCCATTTTTTATTTGGGGGATCCATTTTTTATTTGGGGGATCCATTTTTATTTGGGGGACCCTATTTTTATTTGGGGGATCCATTTTACATTTGGGTGATCCATTTTTTATTTGGGTGATCCATTTTTTATTTGGTGGATCCATTTTTTATTTGGGGTATCCATTTTTTATTTGGGTGATCCATTTTTTATTTGGGGGATCCATTTTTTATTTGGGTTATCCATTTTTTATTTGGGTGATCCATTTTTTATTTGGGTGATCCATTTTTTATTTGTTGGATCCATTTTTTATTTGGGGGATCCATTTTTTATTTGGGGGTTCCATTTTTTATTTGGGGGATCCATTTTACATTTGGGTGATCCATTTTTTATTTGGGTGATCCATTTTTTATTTGGGGGATCCATTTTTTATTTGGGTGATCCATTTTTTATTTGGGTGATCCAGTTTTTGTTTGGGTGATCCATTTTTTATTTGGGGGATCCATTTTTTATTTGGGTGATCCATTTTTTATTTGTTGGATCCATTTTTTATTTGGGGGATCCATTTTTTATTTGGGGGTTCCATTTTTTATTTGGGGGATCCATTTTACATTTGGGTGATCCATTTTTTATTTGGGTGACCCATTTTTTATTCGGGGGATCCATTTTTTATTTGGGGGATCCATTTTTTATTTGGGGGTTCCATTTTTTATTTGGGTGATCCATTTTTTATTTGGGGGATCCATTTTTTATTTAGGTGATCCATTTTTTAGTTGGGTGATCCATTTTTTATTTGTGTGATCCATTTTTTATTTGGGGGATCCATTTTTTATTTGGGGGTTCCATTTTTTATTTGGGTGATCCATTTTTTATTTGGGGGATCCATTTTTTATTTAGGTGATCCATTTTTTAGTTGGGTGATCCATTTTTTATTTGTGTGATCCATTTTTTATTTGGCGGATCCATTTTTTATTTGGGGGATCCATTTTTTATTTGGGTGATCCATTTTTTATTTGGGGGATCCATTTTTTATTTAGGTGATCCATTTTTTAGTTGGGTGATCCATTTTTTATTTGGGAGATCCATTTTTGATTTGGGTGATCCATTTTTTATTTGGGTGATTCATTTTTTATTTGTTGGATCCATTTTTTATTTGGGGGATCCATTTTTATTTGGGGGACCCTATTTTTATTTGGGGGATCCATTTTACATTTGGGTGATCCATTTTTTATTTGGGTGATCCATTTTTTATTTGGTGGATCCATTTTTTATTTGGGGTATCCATTTTTTATTTGGGTGATCCATTTTTTATTTGGGGGATCCATTTTTTATTTGGGTTATCCATTTTTTATTTGGGTGATCCATTTTTTATTTGGGTGATCCATTTTTTATTTGTTGGATCCATTTTTTATTTGGGGGATCCATTTTTTATTTGGGGGTTCCATTTTTTATTTGGGGGATCCATTTTACATTTGGGTGATCCATTTTTTATTTGGGTGATCCATTTTTTATTTGGGGGATCCATTTTTTATTTGGGTGATCCATTTTTTATTTGGGTGATCCAGTTTTTGTTTGGGTGATCCATTTTTTATTTGGGGGATCCATTTTTTATTTGGGTGATCCATTTTTTATTTGTTGGATCCATTTTTTATTTGGGGGATCCATTTTTTATTTGGGGGTTCCATTTTTTATTTGGGGGATCCATTTTACATTTGGGTGATCCATTTTTTATTTGGGTGACCCATTTTTTATTCGGGGGATCCATTTTTTATTTGGGGGATCCATTTTTTATTTGGGGGTTCCATTTTTTATTTGGGTGATCCATTTTTTATTTGGGGGATCCATTTTTTATTTAGGTGATCCATTTTTTAGTTGGGTGATCCATTTTTTATTTGTGTGATCCATTTTTTATTTGGCGGATCCATTTTTTATTTGGGGGATCCATTTTTTATTTGGGTGATCCATTTTTTATTTGGGGTATCCATTTTTTATTAGGGTGATACATTTTTTATTTGGGGGATCCATTTTTTATTTGGGTGATCCATTTTTTATTTGGGTGATCCATATTTTATTTGCGTGATCCATTTTTTATTTGGGTGATCCATTTTTTATTTGGGTGATCCATTTTTTATTTGGGGGATCCATTTTTTATTTGGGTGATCCATTTTTTATTTGGGTGATCCATTTTTTATTTGGGGGATCCATTTTTTATTTGGGGGATCCATTTTTATTTGGGGGACCCTATTTTTATTTGGGGGATCCATTTTACATTTGGGTGATCCATTTTTTATTTGGGTGATCCATTTTTTATTTGGTGGATCCATTTTTTATTTGGGGTATCCATTTTTTATTTGGGTGATCCATTTTTTATTTGGGGGATCCATTTTTTATTTGGGTTATCCATTTTTTATTTGGGTGATCCATTTTTTATTTGGGTGATCCATTTTTTATTTGTTGGATCCATTTTTTATTTGGGGGATCCATTTTTTATTTGGGGGTTCCATTTTTTATTTGGGGGATCCATTTTACATTTGGGTGATCCATTTTTTATTTGGGTGATCCATTTTTTATTTGGGGGATCCATTTTTTATTTGGGTGATCCATTTTTTATTTGGGTGATCCAGTTTTTGTTTGGGTGATCCATTTTTTATTTGGGGGATCCATTTTTTATTTGGGTGATCCATTTTTTATTTGTTGGATCCATTTTTTATTTGGGGGATCCATTTTTTATTTGGGGGTTCCATTTTTTATTTGGGGGATCCATTTTACATTTGGGTGATCCATTTTTTATTTGGGTGACCCATTTTTTATTCGGGGGATCCATTTTTTATTTGGGGGATCCATTTTTTATTTGGGGGTTCCATTTTTTATTTGGGTGATCCATTTTTTATTTGGGGGATCCATTTTTTATTTAGGTGATCCATTTTTTAGTTGGGTGATCCATTTTTTATTTGTGTGATCCATTTTTTATTTGGGGGATCCATTTTTTATTTGGGGGTTCCATTTTTTATTTGGGTGATCCATTTTTTATTTGGGGGATCCATTTTTTATTTAGGTGATCCATTTTTTAGTTGGGTGATCCATTTTTTATTTGTGTGATCCATTTTTTATTTGGCGGATCCATTTTTTATTTGGGGGATCCATTATTTATTTGGGTGATCCATTTTTTATTTGGGGGATCCATTTTTTATTTAGGTGATCCATTTTTTAGTTGGGTGATCCATTTTTTATTTGTGTGATCCATTTTTTATTTGGCGGATCCATTTTTTATTTGGGGGATCCATTTTTTATTTGGGTGATCCATTTTTTATTTGGGGTATCCATTTTTTATTAGGGTGATACATTTTTTATTTGGGGGATCCATTTTTTATTTGGGTGATCCATTTTTTATTTGGGTGATCCATATTTTATTTGCGTGATCCATTTTTTATTTGGGTGATCCATTTTTTATTTGGGTGATCCATTTTTTATTTGGGGGATCCATTTTTTATTTGGGTGATCCATTTTTTATTTGGGTGATCCATTTTTTATTTGGGGGATCTATTTTTTATTTGGGGGATCCATTTTTATTTGGGGGACCCTATTTTTATTTGGGGGATCCATTTTACATTTGGGTGATCCATTATATATTTGGGTGATCCATTTTTTATTTGGTGGATCCATTTTTTATTTGGGGTATCCATTTTTTATTTGGGTGATCCATTTTTTATTTGGGGGATCCATTTTTTATTTGGGTTATCCATTTTTTATTTGGGTGATCCATTTTTTATTTGGGTGATCCATTTTTTATTTGTTGGATCCATTTTTTATTTGGGGGATCCATTTTTTATTTGGGGGTTCCATTTTTTATTTGGGGGATCCATTTTACATTTGGGTGATCCATTTTTTATTTGGGTGATCCATTTTTTATTTGGGGGATCCATTTTTTATTTGGGTGATCCATTTTTTATTTGGGTGATCCAGTTTTTGTTTGGGTGATCCATTTTTTATTTGGGGGATCCATTTTTTATTTGGGTGATCCATTTTTTATTTGTTGGATCCATTTTTTATTTGGGGGATCCATTTTTTATTTGGGGGTTCCATTTTTTATTTGGGGGATCCATTTTACATTTGGGTGACCCATTTTTTATTTGGGTGACCCATTTTTTATTCGGGGGATCCATTATTTATTTGGGGGATCCATTTTTTATTTGGGGGTTCCATTTTTTATTTGGGTGATCCATTTTTTATTTGGGGGATCCATTTTTTATTTAGGTGATCCATTTTTTAGTTGGGTGATCCATTTTTTATTTGTGTGATCCATTTTTTATTTGGCGTATCCATTTTTATTTGGGGGATCCATTTTTTATTTGTGTGATCCATTTTTTATTTGGCAGATCCATTTTTTATTTGGGGGATCCATTTTTTATTTGGGTGATCCATTTTTTATTTGGGGGATCCATTTTTTATTTGGGTGATACATTTTTTATTTGGGGGATCCATTTTTTATTTGGGTGATCCATTTTTTATTTGGGTGATCCATATTTTATTTGGGTGATCCATTTTTTATTTGGGGGATCCATTTTTTATTTGGGTGATCCATTTTTTATTTGGGGGATCCATTTTTTATTTAGGTGATCCATTTTTTATTTGTGTGATCCATTTTTTATTTGGCAGATCCATTTTTTATTTGGGGGATCCATTTTTTATTTGGGTGATCCATTTTTTATTTGGGGGATCCATTTTTTATTTGGGTGATCCATATTTTATTTGCGTGATCCATTTTTTATTTGGGGGATCCATTTTTTATTTGGGTGATCCATTTTTTATTTGGGTGATCCATATTTTATTTGGGTGATCCATTTTTTATTTGGGGGATCCATTTTTTATTTGGGTGATCCAATTTTTTATTTGGGTGATCCATTTTTTATTTGGGTGATCCATTTTTTATTTGGGTGATCCATTTTTTATTTGGGGGATCCATTTTTTATTTGGGTGATCCATTTTTGATTTGGGTGATCCATTTTTTATTTGGGGGATCCATTTTTTATTTGGGTGATCCATTTTTTATTTGGGGGATCCATTTTTTATTTGGGAGATCCATTTTTGATTTGGGTGATCCATTTTTTATTTGGGTGATTCATTTTTTATTTGTTGGATCCATTTTTTATTTGGGGGATCCATTTTTATTTGGGGGACCCTATTTTTATTTGGGGGATCCATTTTACATTTGGGTGATCCATTTTTTATTTGGGTGATCCATTTTTTATTTGGTGGATCCATTTTTTATTTGGGGTATCCATTTTTTATTTGGGTGATCCATTTTTTATTTGGGGGATCCATTTTTTATTTGGGTTATCCATTTTTTATTTGGGTGATCCATTTTTTATTTGGGTGATCCATTTTTTATTTGTTGGATCCATTTTTTATTTGGGGGATCCATTTTTTATTTGGGGGTTCCATTTTTTATTTGGGGGATCCATTTTACATTTGGGTGATCCATTTTTTATTTGGGTGATCCATTTTTTATTTGGGGGATCCATTTTTTATTTGGGTGATCCATTTTTTATTTGGGTGATCCAGTTTTTGTTTGGGTGATCCATTTTTTATTTGGGGGATCCATTTTTTATTTGGGTGATCCATTTTTTATTTGTTGGATCCATTTTTTATTTGGGGGATCCATTTTTTATTTGGGGGTTCCATTTTTTATTTGGGGGATCCATTTTACATTTGGGTGAACCATTTTTTATTTGGGTGACCCATTTTTTATTCGGGGGATCCATTTTTTATTTGGGGGATCCATTTTTTATTTGGGGGTTCCATTTTTTATATGGGTGATCCATTTTTTATTTGGGGGATCCATTTTTTATTTAGGTGATCCATTTTTTAGTTGGGTGATCCATTTTTTATTTGTGTGATCCATTTTTTATTTGGGGGTTCCATTTTTTATTTGGGTGATCCATTTTTTATTTGGGGGATCCATTTTTTATTTAGGTGATCCATTTTTTAGTTGGGTGATCCATTTTTTATTTGTGTGATCCATTTTTTATTTGGCGGATCCATTTTTTATTTGGGGGATCCATTTTTTATTTGGGTGATCCATTTTTTATTTGGGGTATCCATTTTTTATTAGGGTGATACATTTTTTATTTGGGGGATCCATTTTTTATTTGGGTGATCCATTTTTTATTTGGGTGATCCATATTTTATTTGCGTGATCCATTTTTTATTTGGGTGATCCATTTTTTATTTGGGTGATCCATTTTTTATTTGGGGGATCCATTTTTTATTTGGGTGATCCATTTTTTATTTGGGTGATCCATTTTTTATTTGGGGGATCCATTTTTTATTTGGGGGATCCATTTTTATTTGGGGGACCCTATTTTTATTTGGGGGATCCATTTTACATTTGGGTGATCCATTTTTTATTTGGGTGATCCATTTTTTATTTGGTGGATCCATTTTTTATTTGGGGTATCCATTTTTTATTTGGGTGATCCATTTTTTATTTGGGGGATCCATTTTTTATTTGGGTTATCCATTTTTTATTTGGGTGATCCATTTTTTATTTGGGTGATCCATTTTTTATTTGTTGGATCCATTTTTTATTTGGGGGATCCATTTTTTATTTGGGGGTTCCATTTTTTATTTGGGGGATCCATTTTACATTTGGGTGATCCATTTTTTATTTGGGTGATCCATTTTTTATTTGGGGGATCCATTTTTTATTTGGGTGATCCATTTTTTATTTGGGTGATCCAGTTTTTGTTTGGGTGATCCATTTTTTATTTGGGGGATCCATTTTTTATTTGGGTGATCCATTTTTTATTTGTTGGATCCATTTTTTATTTGGGGGATCCATTTTTTATTTGGGGGTTCCATTTTTTATTTGGGGGATCCATTTTACATTTGGGTGATCCATTTTTTATTTGGGTGACCCATTTTTTATTCGGGGGATCCATTTTTTATTTGGGTGATCCATTTTTTATTTGGGGGTTCCATTTTTTATTTGGGTGATCCATTTTTTATTTGGGGGATCCATTTTTTATTTAGGTGATCCATTTTTTAGTTGGGTGATCCATTTTTTATTTGTGTGATCCATTTTTTATTTGGGGGATCCATTTTTTATTTGGGGGTTCAATTTTTTATTTGGGTGATCCATTTTTTATTTGGGGGATCCATTTTTTATTTAGGTGATCCATTTTTTAGTTGGGTGATCCATTTTTTATTTGTGTGATCCATTTTTTATTTGGCGGATCCATTTTTTATTTGGGGGATCCATTTTTTATTTGGGTGATCCATTTTTTATTTGGGGGATCCATTTTTTATTTAGGTGAACCATTTTTTAGTTGGGTGATCCATTTTTTATTTGTGTGATCCATTTTTTATTTGGCGGATCCATTTTTTATTTGGGGGATCCATTTTTTATTTGGGTGATCCATTTTTTATTTGGGGTATCCATTTTTTATTAGGGTGATACATTTTTTATTTGGGGGATCCATTTTTTATTTGGGTGATCCATTTTTTATTTGGGTGATCCATATTTTATTTGCGTGATCCATTTTTTATTTGGGTGATCCATTTTTTATTTGGGTGATCCATTTTTTATTTGGGGGATCCATTTTTTATTTGGGTGATCCATTTTTTATTTGGGTGATCCATTTTTTATTTGGGGGATCCATTTTTTATTTGGGGGATCCATTTTTATTTGGGGGACCCTATTTTTATTTGGGGGATCCATTTTACATTTGGGTGATCCATTTTTTATTTGGGTGATCCATTTTTTATTTGGTGGATCCATTTTTTATTTGGGGTATCCATTTTTTATTTGGGTGATCCATTTTTTATTTGGGGGATCCATTTTTTATTTGGGTTATCCATTTTTTATTTGGGTGATCCATTTTTTATTTGGGTGATCCATTTTTTATTTGTTGGATCCATTTTTTATTTGGGGGATCCATTTTTTATTTGGGGGTTCCATTTTTTATTTGGGGGATCCATTTTACATTTGGGTGATCCATTTTTTATTTGGGTGATCCATTTTTTATTTGGGGGATCCATTTTTTATTTGGGTGATCCATTTTTTATTTGGGTGATCCAGTTTTTGTTTGGGTGATCCATTTTTTATTTGGGGGATCCATTTTTTATTTGGGTGATCCATTTTTTATTTGTTGGATCCATTTTTTATTTGGGGGATCCATTTTTTATTTGGGGGTTCCATTTTTTATTTGGGGGATCCATTTTACATTTGGGTGATCCATTTTTTATTTGGGTGACCCATTTTTTATTCGGGGGATCCATTTTTTATTTGGGGGATCCATTTTTTATTTGGGGGTTCCATTTTTTATTTGGGTGATCCATTTTTTATTTGGGGGATCCATTTTTTATTTAGGTGATCCATTTTTTAGTTGGGTGATCCATTTTTTATTTGTGTGATCCATTTTTTATTTGGGGGATCCATTTTTTATTTGGGGGTTCCATTTTTTATTTGGGTGATCCATTTTTTATTTGGGGGATCCATTTTTTATTTAGGTGATCCATTTTTTAGTTGGGTGATCCATTTTTTATTTGTGTGATCCATTTTTTATTTGGCGGATCCATTTTTTATTTGGGGGATCCATTTTTTATTTGGGTGATCCATTTTTTATTTGGGGTATCCATTTTTTATTAGGGTGATACATTTTTTATTTGGGGGATCCATTTTTTATTTGGGTGATCCATTTTTTATTTGGGTGATCCATATTTTATTTGCGTGATCCATTTTTTATTTGGGTGATCCATTTTTTATTTGGGTGATCCATTTTTTATTTGGGGGATCCATTTTTTATTTGGGTGATCCATTTTTTATTTGGGTGATCCATTTTTTATTTGGGGGATCCATTTTTTATTTGGGTGATCCATTTTTTATTTGGGGGATCCAGTTTTTGTTTGGGTGATCCATTTTTTATTTGGGGGATCCATTTTTTATTTGGGTGATCCATATTTTATTTAGGGGATCCATTTTTTATTTGGGTGATCCATTTTTTATTTGGGTGATCCATTTTTTATTTGGGTGAT
This sequence comes from Eledone cirrhosa, assembly GCA_964016885.1. Classification (NCBI taxonomy): domain Eukaryota; kingdom Metazoa; phylum Mollusca; class Cephalopoda; order Octopoda; family Eledonidae; genus Eledone; species Eledone cirrhosa. The sequence continues at coordinate 296,329,128 of OZ024740.1, forward strand.
CCATTTTTTATTTTGGGGATCTATTTTTTATTTGGGTGATCCATTTTTTATTTGGGGGATCCATTTTTTTTTTTGGTGATCCATTTTTTATTTGGGGATCCATTTTTTATTTGGGGGATCCATTTTTTATTTGGGTGATCCATTTTTTATTTGGGGGATCCATTTTTTATTTGGGTGATCCATTTTTAATTTGGGGATCCATTTTTTATTTGGGTGATCCATTTTTTATTTGGGGGATCCATTTTTTATATGGGTGATCCATTTTTTATTTGGGGGATCCATTTTGTATTTGGGTGATCCATTTTTTATTTGGGGGATCCATTTTTTATTTGGGGGATCCATTTTTTATTTGGGTGATCCACATTTTATTTGGGTGATCCAATTTTTATTTGAGGGATCCATTTTTTATTTGGGTGATCCATTTTTTATTTGGGTGATCCATTTTTTATTTGGGTGATCCATTTTCTATTTGGGTGATCCATTTTTTATTTGGGGGATCCATTTTTTATTTGGATGATCCATTTTTTATTTGGGGGATCCATTTTTTATTTGGGCGATCCAATTTTTATTTGGGTGATCCATTTTTTTATTGGGCGATCCATTTTTTATTTGGGTGATCCATTTTTTATTTGGGGGATCCATTATTTATTTGTGTGATTCATTTTATATTTGGGGGATCCATTTTTTATTTGGGTGATCCATTTTTTATTTTGGAGATCCATTTTTTATTTGGGGGATCCATTTTTTATTTGGGGGATCCATTTTTTATTTGGGTGATCCATTTTTTATTTGGGTGATCCATTTTTTATTTGTTGGATCCATTTTTTATTTGGGGGATCCATTTTTTATTTGGGGGCTCCATTTTTTATTTGGGGGATCCATTTTACATTTGGGTGATCCATTTTTTATTTGGGGGATCCATCAAATAAAAAATGGATCCCCCAAATAAAAAATGGATCCATTTTTTATTTGGGTGATCCATTTTTTATTTGGGGGATCCATTTTTTATTTGGGTGATCCAGTTTTTGTTTGGGTGATCCATTTTTTATTTGGGGGATCCATTTTTTATTTGGGTGATCCATATTTTATTTAGGGGATCGATTTTTTATTTGGTGATCCATTTTTTATTTGGGTGATCCATTCTTTATTTGGGTGATCCATTTTTTATTTTGGGGATCTATTTTTTATTTGGGTGATCCATTTTTTATTTGGGGATCCATTTTTTATTTGGGTGATCCATTTTTTATTTGGAGGATCCATTTTTTATTTGGGGGATCCATTTTTTATTTGGGTGATCCATTTTTTATTTGGGGGATCCATTTTTTATTTGGGTGATCCATTTTTTATTTGGGGGATCCATTTTTTATTTGGGTGATCCATTTTTTATTTGGGTGATCCATTTTTTATTTGGGTGATCCATTTTTTATTTGTTGGATCCATTTTTTATTTGGGGGATCCATTTTTTATTTGGGGGTTCCATTTTTTATTTGGGGGATCCATTTTACATTTGGGTGATCCATTTTTTATTTGGGTGATCCATTTTTTATTTGGGGGATCCATTTTTTATTTGGGTTATCCATTTTTTATTTGGGTGATCCAGTTTTTGTTTGCGTGATCCATTTTTTATTTGGGGGATCCATTTTTTATTTGGGTGATCCATTTTTTATTTGTTGGATCCATTTTTTATTTGGGGGATCCATTTTTTATTTGGGGGATCCATTTTTTATTTGGGTGATCCATTTTTTATTTGGGGGATCCATTTTTTATTTAGGTGATCCATTTTTTAGTTGGGTGATCCATTTTTTGGGGGGGGGATCCATTTTTTATTTGTGTCATCCATTTTTTATTTGGCGGATCCATTTTTATTTGGGGGATCCATTTTTTATTTGTGTGATCCATTTTTTATTTGGCAGATCCATTTTTTATTTGGGGGATCCATTTTTTATTTGGGTGATCCATTTTTTATTTGGGGGATCCATTTTTTATTTGGGTGATCCATTTTTTATTTGGGTGATCCAGTTTTTGTTTGGGTGATCCATTTTTTATTTGGGGGATCCATTTTTTATTTGGGTGATCCATTTTTTATTTGTTGGATCCATTTTTTATTTGGGGGATCCATTTTTTATTTGGGGGTTCCATTTTTTATTTGGGGGATCCATTTTACATTTGGGTGATCCATTTTTTATTTGGGTGATCCATTTTTTATTTGGGGGATCCATTTTTTATTTAGGGGATCCATTTTTTATTTGGGGGATCCATTTTTTATTTGGGTGATCCATTTTTTATTTGTTGGATCCATTTTTTATTTGGGGGATCCATTTTTTATTTGGGGGTTTCATTTTTTATTTGGGGGATCCATTTTACATTTGGGTGATCCATTTTTTATTTGGGTGATCCATTTTTTATTTGGGGGATCCATTTTTTATTTAGGGGATCCATTTTTTATTTGGGGGTTCCATTTTTTATTTGGGTGATCCATTTTTTATTTGGGGGATCCATTTTTTATTTAGGTGATCCATTTTTTAGTTGGGTGATCCATTTTTATTTGGGGGATCCATTTTTTATTTGTGTGATCCATTTTTTATTTGGCGGATCCATTTTTTATTTGGGGGATCCATTTTTCATTTGGGGATCCATTTTTTATTTAGGTGATCCATTTTTTAGTTGGGTGATCCATTTTTATTTGGGGGATCCATTTTTTATTTGTGTGATCCATTTTTTATTTGGCGTATCCATTTTTATTTGGGGGATCCATTTTTTATTTGTGTGATCCATTTTTTATTTGGCAGATCCATTTTTTATTTGGGGGATCCATTTTTTATTTGGGTGATCCATTTTTTATTTGGGGGATCCATTTTTTATTTGGGTGATACATTTTTTATTTGGGGGATCCATTTTTTATTTGGGTGATCCATTTTTTATTTGGGTGATCCATATTTTATTTGGGTGATCCATTTTTTATTTGGGGGATCCATTTTTTATTTGGGTGATCCAATTTTTTATTTGGGTGATCCATTTTTTATTTGGGTGATCCATTTTTTATTTGGGTGATCCATTTTTTATTTGGGGGATCCATTTTTTATTTGGGTGATACATTTTTGATTTGGGTGATCCATTTTTTATTTGGGGGATCCATTTTTTATTTGGGTGATCCATTTTTTATTTGGGGGATCCATTTTTTATTTGGGAGATCCATTTTTGATTTGGGTGGTCCATTTTTTATTTGGGTGATTCATTTTTTATTTGTTGGATCCATTTTTTATTTGGGGGATCCATTTTTATTTGGGGGACCCTATTTTTATTTGGGGGATCCATTTTACATTTGGGTGATCCATTTTTTATTTGGGTGATCCATTTTTTATTTGGTGGATCCATTTTTTATTTGGGGTATCCATTTTTTATTTGGGTGATCCATTTTTTATTTGGGGGATCCATTTTTTATTTGGGTTATCCATTTTTTATTTGGGTGATCCATTTTTTATTTGGGTGATCCATTTTTTATTTGTTGGATCCATTTTTTATTTGGGGGATCCATTTTTTATTTGGGGGTTCCATTTTTTATTTGGGGGATCCATTTTACATTTGGGTGATCCATTTTTTATTTGGGTGATCCATTTTTTATTTGGGGGATCCATTTTTTATTTGGGTGATCCATTTTTTATTTGGGTGATCCAGTTTTTGTTTGGGTGATCCATTTTTTATTTGGGGGATCCATTTTTTATTTGGGTGATCCATTTTTTATTTGTTGGATCCATTTTTTATTTGGGGGATCCATTTTTTATTTGGGGGTTCCATTTTTTATTTGAGGGATCCATTTTACATTTGGGTGATCCATTTTTTATTTGGGTGACCCATTTTTTATTCGGGGGATCCATTTTTTATTTGGGGGATCCATTTTTTATTTGGGGGTTCCATTTTTTATTTGGGTGATCCATTTTTTATTTGGGGGATCCATTTTTTATTTAGGTGATCCATTTTTTAGTTGGGTGATCCATTTTTTATTTGTGTGATCCATTTTTTATTTGGGGGATCCATTTTTTATTTGGGGGATCCATTTTTTATTTAGGTGATCCATTTTTAGTTGGGTGATCCATTTTTTATTTGTGTGATCCATTTTTTATTTGGGGGATCCATTTTTTATTTGGGGGTTCCATTTTTTATTTGGGTGATCCATTTTTTATTTGGGGGATCCATTTTTTATTTAGGTGATCCATTTTTTAGTTGGGTGATCCATTTTTTATTTGTGTGATCCATTTTTTATTTGGCGGATCCATTTTTTATTTGGGGGATCCATTTTTTATTTGGGTGATCCATTTTTTATTTGGGTGATCCATTTTTTATTTGGGTGATCCATATTTTATTTGCGTGATCCATTTTTTATTTGGGTGATCCATTTTTTATTTGGGTGATCCATTTTTTATTTGGGGGATCCATTTTTTATTTGGGGGATCCATTTTTTTTTTTGGTGATCCACTTTTTATTTGGGGATCCATTTTTTATTTGGGGGATCCATTTTTTATTTGGGTGATCCATTTTTTATTTGGGGGATCCATTTTTTATTTGGGTGATCCATTTTTAATTTGGGGATCCATTTTTTATTTGGGTGATCCATTTTTTATTTGGGGGATCCATTTTTTATATGGGTGATCCATTTTTTATTTGGGGGATCCATTTTGTATTTGGGTGATCCATTTTTTATTTGGGGGATCCATTTTTTATTTGGGGGATCCATTTTTTATTTGGGTGATCCACATTTTATTTGGGTGATCCAATTTTTATTTGAGGGATCCATTTTTTATTTGGGTGATCCATTTTTTATTTGGGTGATCCATTTTTTATTTGGGTGATCCATTTTCTATTTGGGTGATCCATTTTTTATTTGGGGGATCCATTTTTTATTTGGATGATCCATTTTTTATTTGGGGGATCCATTTTTTATTTGGGCGATCCAATTTTTATTTGGGTGATCCATTTTTTTATTGGGCGATCCATTTTTTATTTGGGTGATCCATTTTTTATTTGGGGGATCCATTATTTATTTGTGTGATCCATTTTTTATTTTGGAGATCCATTTTTTATTTGGGGGATCCATTTTTTATTTGGGGGATCCATTTTTTATTTGGGTGATCCATTTTTTATTTGGGTGATCCATTTTTTATTTGTTGGATCCATTTTTTATTTGGGGGATCCATTTTTTATTTGGGGGCTCCATTTTTTATTTGGGGGATCCATTTTACATTTGGGTGATCCATTTTTTATTTGGGTGATCCATTTTTTATTTGGGGGTTCCATTTTTTATTTGGGGGATCCATCAAATAAAAAATGGATCCCCCAAATAAAAAATGGATCCATTTTTTATTTGGGTGATCCATTTTTTATTTGGGGGATCCATTTTTTATTTGGGTGATCCAGTTTTTGTTTGGGTGATCCATTTTTTATTTGGGGGATCCATTTTTTATTTGGGTGATCCATATTTTATTTAGGGGATCGATTTTTTATTTGGTGATCCATTTTTTATTTGGGTGATCCATTCTTTATTTGGGTGATCCATTTTTTATTTTGGGGATCTATTTTTTATTTGGGTGATCCATTTTTTATTTGGGGATCCATTTTTTATTTGGGTGATCTATTTTTTATTTGGGGGATCCATTTTTTATTTGGGGGATCCATTTTTTATTTGGGTGATCCATTTTTTATTTGGGGGATCCATTTTTTATTTGGGTGATCCATTTTTTATTTGGGGGATCCATTTTTTATTTGGGGGGCCATTTTTTATTTGGGGATCCATCAAATAAAAAATGGATCACCCAAATAAAAAATGGATCACCCAAATAAAAAATGGATCCCTCAAATAAAAAATGGATCCATTTTTTATTTGGGGGATCCATTTTTTATTTGGGGGTTCCATTTTTTATTTGGGGGATCCATTTTACATTTGGGTGATCCATTTTTTATTTGGGTGATCCATATTTTATTTGGGGGATCCATTTTTTATTTGGGGGATCCATTTTTTATTTGGGTGATCCATTTTTTATTTGGGGGATCCATTTTTTATTTAGGTGATCCATTCTTTAGTTGGGTGATCCATTTATATTTGGGGGATCCATTTTTTATTTGTGTGATCCATTTTTTATTCGGCAGATCCATTTTTTATTTGGGGGATCCATTTTTTATTTGGGTGATCCATTTTTTATTTGGGGGATCCATTTTTTATTTGGGTTATACATTTTTTATTTGGGGGATCCATTTTTTATTTGGGTGATCCATTTTTTATTTGGGTGATCCATATTTTATTTGGGTGATCCATTTTTTATTTGGGGGATCCATTTTTATTTGGGTGATCTATTTTTGATTTGGGTGATCCATTTTTTATTTGGGGGATCCATTTTTTATTTGGGTGATCCATTTTTTATTTGGGGGATCCATTTTTTATTTGGGAGATCCATTTTTGATTTGGGTGATCCATTTTTTATTTGGGTGATCCATTTTTTATTTGTTGGATCCATTTTTTATTTGGGGGATCCATTTTTTATTTGGGTGATCCATTTTTTATTTGGGGGATCCATTTTTTATTTGGGAGATCCATTTTTGATTTGGTGGATCGACTTTTTATTTGGGGGTTCCATTTTTTATTTGGGGGATCCATTTTACATTTGGGTGATCCATTTTTTATTTGGGTGATCCATTTTTTATTTGGGGGATCCATTTTTTATTTGGGTGATCCATTTTTTATTTGGGGGATCCATTTTTTATTTGGGTGATCCATTTTCTATTTGGGGGATCGATTTTTTATTTGGGGGTTCCATTTTTTATTTGGGGGATCCATCAAATAAAAAATGGATCACCCAAATAAAAAATGGATCACCCAAATAAAAAATGGATCCCCCAAATAGAAAATGGATCCATTTTTTATTTGGGTGATCCATATTTTATTTAGGGGATCCATTTTTTATTTGGGTGATCCATTTTTTATTTGGGTGATCCATTTTTTATTTGGGTGATCCATTTTTTATTTGGGTGATCCATTTTTTATTTTGGGGATCTATTTATTATTTGGGTGATCCATTTTTTATTTGGGGGATCCATTTTACATTTGGGTGATCCATTTTTTATTTGGGTGATCCATTTTTTATTTGGGGGATCCATTTTTTATTTGGGTGATCCATTTTTTATTTGGGTGATCCAGTTTTTGTTTGGGTGATCCATTTTTTATTTGTTGGATCCATTTTTTATTTGGGGGATCCATTTTTTATTTGGGGGATCCATTTTTTATTTGGGTGATCCATTTTTTATTTGGGGGATCCATTTTTTATTTAGGTGATCCATTTTTTAGTTGGGTGATCCATTTTTTTGGGGGGGATCCATTTTTTATTTGTGTCATCCATTTTTTATTTGGCGGATCCATTTTTATTTGGGGGATCCATTTTTTATTTGTGTGATCCATTTTTTATTTGGCAGATCCATTTTTTATTTGGGGGATCCATTTTTTATTTGGGTGATCCATTTTTTATTTGGGTGATCCATTTTTTATTTGGGGGATCCATTTTTTATTTAGGTGATCCATTTTTTAGTTGGGTGATCCATTTTTTGGGGGGGGATCCATTTTTTATTTGTGTCATCCATTTTTTATTTGGCGGATCCATTTTTATTTGGGGGATCCATTTTTTATTTGTGTGATCCATTTTTTATTTGGCAGATCCATTTTTTATTTGGGGGATCCATTTTTTATTTGGGTGATCCATTTTTTATTTGGGGGATCCATTTTTTATTTGGGTGATCCATTTTTTATTTGGGTGATCCAGTTTTTGTTTGGGTGATCCATTTTTTATTTGGGGGATCCATTTTTTATTTGGGTGATCCATTTTTTATTTGTTGGATCCATTTTTTATTTGGGGGATCCATTTTTTATTTGGGGGTTCCATTTTTTATTTGGGGGATCCATTTTACATTTGGGTGATCCATTTTTTATTTGGGTGATCCATTTTTTATTTGGGGGATCCATTTTTTATTTAGGGGATCCATTTTTTATTTGGGGGTTCCATTTTTTATTTGGGTGATCCATTTTTTATTTGGGGGATCCATTTTTTATTTAGGTGATCCATTTTTTAGTTGGGTGATCCATTTTTATTTGGGGGATCCATTTTTTATTTGTGTGATCCATTTTTTATTTGGCGGATCCATTTTTTATTTGGGGGATCCATTTTACATTTGGGTGATCCATTTTTTATTTGGGTGATCCATATTTTATTTGGGGGATCCATTTTTTATTTGGGGGATCCATTTTTTATTTGGGTGATCCATTTTTTATTTGGGGGATCCATTTTTTATTTGGGTGATCCATTTTTTATTTGGGTGATCCAGTTTTTGTTTGGGTGATCCATTTTTTATTTGGGGGATCCATTTTTTATTTGGGTGATCCATTTTTTATTTGTTGGATCCATTTTTTATTTGGGGGATCCATTTTTTATTTGGGGATTCCATTTTTTATTTGGGGGATCCATTTTACATTTGGGTGATCCATTTTTTATTTGGGTGATCCATTTTTTATTTGGGGGATCCATTTTTTATTTAGGGGATCCATTTTTTATTTGGGGGTTCCATTTTTTATTTGGGTGATCCATTTTTTATTTGGGGGATCCATTTTTTATTTAGGTGATCCATTTTTTAGTTGGGTGATCCATTTTTATTTGGGGGATCCATTTTTTATTTGTGTGATCCATTTTTTATTTGGCGGATCCATTTTTTATTTGGGGGATCCATTTTTTATTTGGGGATCCATTTTTTATTTAGGTGATCAATTTTTTAGTTGGGTGATCCATTTTTATTTGGGGGATCCATTTTTTATTTGTGTGATCCATTTTTTATTTGGCGTATCCATTTTTATTTGGGGGATCCATTTTTTATTTGTGTGATCCATTTTTTATTTGGCAGATCCATTTTTTATTTGGGGGATCCATTTTTTATTTGGGTGATCCATTTTTTATTTGGGGGATCCATTTTTTATTTGGGTGATACATTTTTTATTTGGGGGATCCATTTTTTATTTGGGTGATCCATTTTTTATTTGGGTGATCCATATTTTATTTGGGTGATCCATTTTTTATTTGGGGGATCCATTTTTTATTTGGGTGATCCAATTTTTTATTTGGGTGATCCATTTTTTATTTGGGTGATCCATTTTTTATTTGGGTGATCCATTCTTTATTTGGGTGATCCATTTTTTATTTTGGGGATCTATTTTTTATTTGGGTGATCCATTTTTTATTTGGGGATCCATTTTTTATTTGGGTGATCTATTTTTTATTTGGGGGATCCATTTTTTATTTGGGGGATCCATTTTTTATTTGGGTGATCCATTTTTTATTTGGGGGATCCATTTTTTATTTGGGTGATCCATTTTTTATTTGGGGGATCCATTTTTTATTTGGGGGGCCATTTTTTATTTGGGGATCCATCAAATAAAAAATGGATCACCCAAATAAAAAATGGATCACCCAAATAAAAAATGGATCCCTCAAATAAAAAATGGATCCATTTTTTATTTGGGGGATCCATTTTTTATTTGGGGGTTCCATTTTTTATTTGGGGGATCCATTTTACATTTGGGTGATCCATTTTTTATTTGGGTGATCCATTTTTTATTTGGGGGATCCATTTTTTATTTGGGGGATCCATTTTTTATTTGGGTGATCCATTTTTTATTTGGGGGATCCATTTTTTATTTAGGTGATCCATTCTTTAGTTGGGTGATCCATTTATATTTGGGGGATCCATTTTTTATTTGTGTGATCCATTTTTTATTTGGCAGATCCATTTTTTATTTGGGGGATCCATTTTTTATTTGGGTGATCCATTTTTTATTTGGGGGATCCATTTTTTATTTGGGTTATACATTTTTTATTTGGGGGATCCATTTTTTATTTGGGTGATCCATTTTTTATTTGGGTGATCCATATTTTATTTGGGTGATCCATTTTTTATTTGGGGGATCCATTTTTATTTGGGTGATCTATTTTTGATTTGGGTGATCCATTTTTTATTTGGGGATCCATTTTTTATTTGGGTGATCCATTTTTTATTTGGGGGATCCATTTTTTATTTGGGAGATCCATTTTTGATTTGGGTGATCCATTTTTTATTTGGGTGATCCATTTTTTATTTGTTGGATCCATTTTTTATTTGGGGGATCCATTTTTTATTTGGGTGATCCATTTTTTATTTGGGGGATCCATTTTTTATTTGGGAGATCCATTTTTGATTTGGGTGATCCATTTTTTATTTGGGTGATCCATTTTTTATTTGTTGGATCCATTTTTTATTTGGGGGATCCATTTTTATTTGGGGGACCCTATTTTTATTTGGGGGATCCATTTTACATTTGGGGTATCCATTTTTTATTTGGGTGATCCATTTTTTATTTGGGGGATCCATTTTTTATTTGGGTGATCCATTTTTTATTTGGGTGATCCATTTTTTATTTGGGTGATCCATTTTTTATTTGTTGGATCCATTTTTTATTTGGTGGATCGACTTTTTATTTGGGGGTTCCATTTTTTATTTGGGGGATCCATTTTACATTTGGGTGATCCATTTTTTATTTGGGTGATCCATTTTTTATTTGGGGGATCCATTTTTTATTTGGGTGATCCATTTTTTATTTGGGGGATCCATTTTTTATTTGGGTGATCCATTTTCTATTTGGGGGATCGATTTTTTATTTGGGGGTTCCATTTTTTATTTGGGGGATCCATCAAATAAAAAATGGATCACCCAAATAAAAAATGGATCACCCAAATAAAAAATGGATCCCCCAAATAGAAAATGGATCCATTTTTTATTTGGGTGATCCATATTTTATTTAGGGGATCCATTTTTTATTTGGGTGATCCATTTTTTATTTGGGTGATCCATTTTTTATTTGGGTGATCCATTTTTTATTTGGGTGATCCATTTTTTATTTTGGGGATCTATTTATTATTTGGGTGATCCATTTTTTATTTGGGGGATCCATTTTTTATTTGGGTGATCCATTTTTTATTTGGGTGATCCAGTTTTTGTTTGGGTGATCCATTTTTTATTTGTTGGATCCATTTTTTATTTGGGGGATCCATTTTTTATTTGGGGGATCCATTTTTTATTTGGGTGATCCATTTTTTATTTGGGGGATCCATTTTTTATTTAGGTGATCCATTTTTTAGTTGGGTGATCCATTTTTTGGGGGGGGATCCATTTTTTATTTGTGTCATCCATTTTTTATTTGGCGGATCCATTTTTATTTGGGGGATCCATTTTTTATTTGTGTGATCCATTTTTTATTTGGCAGATCCATTTTTTATTTGGGGGATCCATTTTTTATTTGGGTGATCCATTTTTTATTTGGGTGATCCATTTTTTATTTGGGGGATCCATTTTTTATTTAGGTGATCCATTTTTTAGTTGGGTGATCCATTTTTTGGGGGGGGATCCATTTTTTATTTGTGTCATCCATTTTTTATTTGGCGGATCCATTTTTATTTGGGGGATCCATTTTTTATTTGTGTGATCCATTTTTTATTTGGCAGATCCATTTTTTATTTGGGGGATCCATTTTTTATTTGGGTGATCCATTTTTTATTTGGGGGATCCATTTTTTATTTGGGTGATCCATTTTTTATTTGGGTGATCCAGTTTTTGTTTGGGTGATCCATTTTTTATTTGGGGGATCCATTTTTTATTTGGGTGATCCATTTTTTATTTGTTGGATCCATTTTTTATTTGGGGGATCCATTTTTTATTTGGGGGTTCCATTTTTTATTTGGGGGATCCATTTTACATTTGGGTGATCCATTTTTTATTTGGGTGATCCATTTTTTATTTGGGGGATCCATTTTTTATTTAGGGGATCCATTTTTTATTTGGGGGTTCCATTTTTTATTTGGGTGATCCATTTTTTATTTGGGGGATCCATTTTTTATTTAGGTGATCCATTTTTTAGTTGGGTGATCCATTTTTATTTGGGGGATCCATTTTTTATTTGTGTGATCCATTTTTTATTTGGCGGATCCATTTTTTATTTGGGGGATCCATTTTACATTTGGGTGATCCATTTTTTATTTGGGTGATCCATATTTTATTTGGGGGATCCATTTTTTATTTGGGGGATCCATTTTTTATTTGGGTGATCCATTTTTTATTTGGGGGATCCATTTTTTATTTGGGTGATCCATTTTTTATTTGGGTGATCCAGTTTTTGTTTGGGTGATCCATTTTTTATTTGGGGGATCCATTTTTTATTTGGGTGATCCATTTTTTATTTGTTGGATCCATTTTTTATTTGGGGGATCCATTTTTTATTTGGGGGTTCCATTTTTTATTTGGGGGATCCATTTTACATTTGGGTGATCCATTTTTTATTTGGGTGATCCATTTTTTATTTGGGGGATCCATTTTTTATTTAGGGGATCCATTTTTTATTTGGGGGTTCCATTTTTTATTTGGGTGATCCATTTTTTATTTGGGGGATCCATTTTTTATTTAGGTGATCCATTTTTTAGTTGGGTGATCCATTTTTATTTGGGGGATCCATTTTTTATTTGTGTGATCCATTTTTTATTTGGCGGATCCATTTTTTATTTGGGGGATCCATTTTTTATTTGGGGATCCATTTTTTATTTAGGTGATCAATTTTTTAGTTGGGTGATCCATTTTTATTTGGGGGATCCATTTTTTATTTGTGTGATCCATTTTTTATTTGGCGTATCCATTTTTATTTGGGGGATCCATTTTTTATTTGTGTGATCCATTTTTTATTTGGCAGATCCATTTTTTATTTGGGGGATCCATTTTTTATTTGGGTGATCCATTTTTTATTTGGGGGATCCATTTTTTATTTGGGTGATACATTTTTTATTTGGGGGATCCATTTTTTATTTGGGTGATCCATTTTTTATTTGGGTGATCCATATTTTATTTGGGTGATCCATTTTTTATTTGGGGGATCCATTTTTTATTTGGGTGATCCAATTTTTTATTTGGGTGATCCATTTTTTATTTGGGTGATCCATTTTTTATTTGGGTGATCCATTTTTTATTTGGGGGATCCATTTTTTATTTGGGTGATCCATTTTTGATTTGGTTGATCCATTTTTTATTTGGGGGATCCATTTTTTATTTGGGTGATCCATTTTTTATTTGGGGGATCCATTTTTTATTTGGGAGATCCATTTTTGATTTGGGTGATCCATTTTTTATTTGGGTGATTCATTTTTTATTTGTTGGATCCATTTTTTATTTGGGGGATCCATTTTTATTTGGGGGACCCTATTTTTATTTGGGGGATCCATTTTACATTTGGGTGATCCATTTTTTATTTGGGTGATCCATTTTTTATTTGGTGGATCCATTTTTTATTTGGGGTATCCATTTTTTATTTGGGTGATCCATTTTTTATTTGGGGGATCCATTTTTTATTTGGGTTATCCATTTTTTATTTGGGTGATCCATTTTTTATTTGGGTGATCCATTTTTTATTTGTTGGATCCATTTTTTATTTGGGGGATCCATTTTTTATTTGGGGGTTCCATTTTTTATTTGGGGGATCCATTTTACATTTGGGTGATCCATTTTTTATTTGGGTGATCCATTTTTTATTTGGGGGATCCATTTTTTATTTGGGTGATCCATTTTTTATTTGGGTGATCCAGTTTTTGTTTGGGTGATCCATTTTTTATTTGGGGGATCCATTTTTTATTTGGGTGATCCATTTTTTATTTGTTGGATCCATTTTTTATTTGGGGGATCCATTTTTTATTTGGGGGTTCCATTTTTTATTTGGGGGATCCATTTTACATTTGGGTGATCCATTTTTTATTTGGGTGATCCCTTTTTTATTTGGGGGATCCATTTTTTATTTAGGTGATCCATATTTTAGTTGGGTGATCCATTTTTTATTTGTGTGATCCATTTTTTATTTGGGGGATCCATTTTTTATTTGGGGGTTCCATTTTTTATTTGGGTGATCCATTTTTTATTTGGGGGATCCATTTTTTATTTAGGTGATCCATTTTTTAGTTGGGTGATCCATTTTTTATTTGTGTGATCCATTTTTTATTTGGCGGATCCATTTTTTATTTGGGGGATCCATTTTTTATTTGGGTGATCCATTTTTTATTTGGGGTATCCATTTTTTATTAGGGTGATACATTTTTTATTTGGGGGATCCATTTTTTATTTGGGTGATCCATTTTTTATTTGGGTGATCCATATTTTATTTGCGTGATCCATTTTTTATTTGGGTGATCCATTTTTTATTTGGGTGATCCATTTTTTATTTGGGGGATCCATTTTTTATTTGGGTGATCCATTTTTTATTTGGGTGATCCATTTTTTATTTGGGGGATCCATTTTTTATTTGGGTGATCCATTTATTATTTGGGGGATCCAGTTTTTGTTTGGGTGATCCATTTTTTATTTGGGGGAACCATTTTTTATTTGGGTGATCCATATTTTATTTAGGGGATCCATTTTTTATTTGGGTGATCCATTTTTTATTTGGGTGATCCATTTTTTATTTGGGTGATCCATTTTTTATTTTGGGGATCTATTTTTTATTTGGGTGATCCATTTTTTATTTGGGGGATCCATTTTTTTTTTGGTGATCCATTTTTTATTTGGGGATCCATTTTTTATTTGGGGGATCCATTTTTTATTTGGGTGATCCATTTTTTATTTGGGGGATCCATTTTTTATTTGGGTGATCCATTTTTAATTTGGGGATCCATTTTTTATTTGGGTGATCCATTTTTTATTTGGGGGATCCATTTTTTATATGGGTGATCCATTTTTTATTTGGGGGATCCATTTTGTATTTGGGTGATCCATTTTTTATTTGGGGGATCCATTTTTTATTTGGGGGATCCATTTTTTATTTGGGTGATCCACATTTTATTTGGGTGATCCAATTTTTATTTGAGGGATCCATTTTTTATTTGGGTGATCCATTTTTTATTTGGGTGATCCATTTTTTATTTGGGTGATCCATTTTCTATTTGGGTGATCCATTTTTTATTTGGGGGATCCATTTTTTATTTGGATGATCCATTTTTTATTTGGGGGATCCATTTTTTATTTGGGCGATCCAATTTTTATTTGGGGGATCCATTATTTATTTGTGTGATCCATTTTATATTTGGGGGATCCATTTTTTATTTGGGTGATCCATTTTTTATTTTGGAGATCCATTTTTTATTTGGGGGATCCATTTTTTATTTGGGGGATCCATTTTTTATTTGGGTGATCCATTTTTTATTTGGGTGATCCATTTTTTATTTGTTGGATCCATTTTTTATTTGGGGGATCCATTTTTTATTTGGGGGCTCCATTTTTTATTTGGGGGATCCATTTTACATTTGGGTGATCCATTTTTTATTTGGGTGATCCATTTTTTATTTGGGGGTTCCATTTTTTATTTGGGGGATCCATCAAATAAAAAATGGATCCCCCAAATAAAAAATGGATCCATTTTTTATTTGGGTGATCCATTTTTTATTTGGGGGATCCATTTTTTATTTGGGTGATCCAGTTTTTGTTTGGGTGATCCATTTTTTATTTGGGGGATCCATTTTTTATTTGGGTGATCCATATTTTATTTAGGGGATCGATTTTTTATTTGGTGATCCATTTTTTATTTGGGTGATCCATTCTTTATTTGGGTGATCCATTTTTTATTTTGGGGATCTATTTTTTATTTGGGTGATCCATTTTTTATTTGGGGATCCATTTTTTATTTGGGTGATCCATTTTTTATTTGGGGGATCCATTTTTTATTTGGGGGATCCATTTTTTATTTGGGTGATCCATTTTTTATTTGGGGGATCCATTTTTTATTTGGGTGATCCATTTTTTATTTGGGGGATCCATTTTTTATTTGGGTGATCCATTTTTTATTTGGGTGATCCATTTTTTATTTGGGTGATCCATTTTTTATTTGTTGGATCCATTTTTTATTTGGGGGATCCATTTTTTATTTGGGGGTTCCATTTTTTATTTGGGGGATCCATTTTACATTTGGGTGATCCATTTTTTATTTGGGTGATCCATTTTTTATTTGGGTGATCCATTTTTTATTTGGGTGATCCAGTTTTTGTTTGCGTGATCCATTTTTTATTTGGGGGATCCATTTTTTATTTGGGTGATCCATTTTTTATTTGTTGGATCCATTTTTTATTTGGGGGATCCATTTTTTATTTGGGGGATCCATTTTTTATTTGGGTGATCCATTTTTTATTTGGGGGATCCATTTTTTATTTAGGTGATCCATTTTTTAGTTGGGTGATCCATTTTTTTTGGGGGGGATCCATTTTTTATTTGTGTCATCCATTTTTTATTTGGCGGATCCATTTTTATTTGGGGGATCCATTTTTTATTTGTGTGATCCATTTTTTATTTGGCAGATCCATTTTTTATTTGCGGGATCCATTTTTTATTTGGGTGATCCATTTTTTATTTGGGGGATCCATTTTTTATTTGGGTGATCCATTTTTTATTTGGGTGATCCAGTTTTTGTTTGGGTGATCCATTTTTTATTTGGGGGATCCATTTTTTATTTGGGTGATCCATTTTTTATTTGTTGGATCCATTTTTTATTTGGGGGATCCATTTTTTATTTGGGGGTTCCATTTTTTATTTGGGGGATCCATTTTACATTTGGGTGATCCATTTTTTATTTGGGTGATCCATTTTTTATTTGGGGGATCCATTTTTTATTTAGGGGATCCATTTTTTATTTGGGGGATCCATTTTTTATTTGGGTGATCCATTTTTTATTTGTTGGATCCATTTTTTATTTGGGGGATCCATTTTTTATTTGGGGGTTCCATTTTTTATTTGGGGGATCCATTTTACATTTGGGTGATCCATTTTTTATTTGGGTGATCCATTTTTTATTTGGCGTATCCATTTTTATTTGGGGGATCCATTTTTTATTTGTGTGATCCATTTTTTATTTGGCAGATCCATTTTTTATTTGGGGGATCCATTTTTTATTTGGGTGATCCATTTTTTATTTGGGGGATCCATTTTTTATTTGGGTGATACATTTTTTATTTGGGGGATCCATTTTTTATTTGGGTGATCCATTTTTTATTTGGGTGATCCATATTTTATTTGGGTGATCCATTTTTTATTTGGGGGATCCATTTTTTATTTGGGTGATCCAATTTTTTATTTGGGTGATCCATTTTTTATTTGGGTGATCCATTTTTTATTTGGGTGATCCATTTTTTATTTGGGGGATCCATTTTTTATTTGGGTGATACATTTTTGATTTGGGTGATCCATTTTTTATTTGGGGGATCCATTTTTTATTTGGGTGATCCATTTTTTATTTGGGGGATCCATTTTTTATTTGGGAGATCCATTTTTTATTTGGGTGATCCATTTTTTATTTGGGTGATTCATTTTTTATTTGTTGGATCCATTTTTTATTTGGGGGATCCATTTTTATTTGGGGGACCCTATTTTTATTTGGGGGATCCATTTTACATTTGGGTGATCCATTTTTTATTTGGATGATCCATTTTTTATTTGGTGGATCCATTTTTTATTTGGGGTATCCATTTTTTATTTGGGTGATCCATTTTTTATTTGGGGGATCCATTTTTTATTTGGGTTATCCATTTTTTATTTGGGTGATCCATTTTTTATTTGGGTGATCCATTTTTTATTTGTTGGATCCATTTTTTATTTGGGGGATCCATTTTTTATTTGGGGGTTCCATTTTTTATTTGAGGGATCCATTTTACATTTGGGTGATCCATTTTTTATTTGGGTGACCCATTTTTTATTCGGGGGATCCATTTTTTATTTGGGGGATCCATTTTTTATTAGGGTTTCCATTTTTTATTTGGGTGATCCATTTTTTATTTGGGGGATCCATTTTTTATTTAGGTGATCCATTTTTTAGTTGGGTGATCCATTTTTTATTTGTGTGATCCATTTTTTATTTGGGGGATCCATTTTTTATTTGGGGGATCCATTTTTTATTTAGGTGATCCATTTTTAGTTGGGTGATCCATTTTTTATTTGTGTGATCCATTTTTTATTTGGGGGATCCATTTTTTATTTGGGGGTTCCATTTTTTATTTGGGTGATCCATTTTTTATTTGGGGGATCCATTTTTTATTTAGGTGATCCATTTTTTAGTTGGGTGATCCATTTTTTATTTGTGTGATCCATTTTTTATTTGGCGGATCCATTTTTTATTTGGGGGATCCATTTTTTATTTGGGTGATCCATTTTTTATTTGGGTGATCCATTTTTTATTTGGGTGATCCATATTTTATTTGCGTGATCCATTTTTTATTTGGGTGATCCATTTTTTATTTGGGTGATCCATTTTTTATTTGGGGGATCCATTTTTTATTTGGGTGATCCATTTTTTATTTGGGTGATCCATTTTTTATTTGGGGGATCCATTTTTTATTTGGGTGATCCATTTTTTATTTGGGGGATCCAGTTTTTGTTTGGGTGATCCATTTTTTATTTGGGGGATCCATTTTTTATTTGGGTGATCCATATTTTATTTAGGGGATCCATTTTTTATTTGGGTGATCCATTTTTTATTTGGGTGATCCATTTTTTATTTGGGTGATCCATTTTTTATTTTGGGGATCTATTTTTTATTTGGGTGATCCATTTTTTATTTGGGGGATCCATTTTTTTTTTTGGTGATCCATTTTTTATTTGGGGATCCATTTTTTATTTGGGGGATCCATTTTTTATTTGGGTGATCCATTTTTTATTTGGGGGATCCATTTTTTATTTGGGTGATCCATTTTTAATTTGGGGATCCATTTTTTATTTGGGTGATACATTTTTTATTTGGGGGATCCATTTTTTATATGGGTGATCCATTTTTTATTTGGGGGATCCATTTTGTATTTGGGTGATCCATTTTTTATTTGGGGGATCCATTTTTTATTTGGGGGATCCATTTTTTATTTGGGTGATCCACATTTTATTTGGGTGATCCAATTTTTATTTGAGGGATCCATTTTTTATTTGGGTGATCCATTTTTTATTTGGGTGATCCATTTTTTATTTGGGTGATCCATTTTCTATTTGGGTGATCCATTTTTTATTTGGGGGATCCATTTTTTATTTGGATGATCCATTTTTTATTTGGGGGATCCATTTTTTATTTGGGCGATCCAATTTTTATTTGGGTGATCCATTTTTTTATTGGGCGATCCATTTTTTATTTGGGTGATCCATTTTTTATTTGGGGGATCCATTATTTATTTGTGTGATCCATTTTTTATTTTGGAGATCCATTTTTTATTTGGGGGATCCATTTTTTATTTGGGGGATCCATTT
This sequence comes from Eledone cirrhosa, assembly GCA_964016885.1. Lineage (NCBI taxonomy): Eukaryota > Metazoa > Mollusca > Cephalopoda > Octopoda > Eledonidae > Eledone > Eledone cirrhosa. The sequence continues at coordinate 296,348,481 of OZ024740.1, forward strand.
TTTATTTGGGTGATCCATTTTTTATTTGGGTGATCCATTTTTTATTTGTTGGATCCATTTTTTATTTGGGGGATCCATTTTTTATTTGGGGGCTCCATTTTTTATTTGGGGGATCCATTTTACATTTGGGTGATCCATTTTTTATTTGGGTGATCCATTTTTTATTTGGGGGTTCCATTTTTTATTTGGGGGATCCATCAAATAAAAAATGGATCCCCCAAATAAAAAATGGATCCATTTTTTATTTGGGTGATCCATTTTTTATTTGGGGGATCCATTTTTTATTTGGGTGATCCAGTTTTTGTTTGGGTGATCCATTTTTTATTTGGGGGATCCATTTTTTATTTGGGTGATCCATATTTTATTTAGGGGATCGATTTTTTATTTGGTGATCCATTTTTTATTTGGGTGATCCATTCTTTATTTGGGTGATCCATTTTTTATTTTGGGGATCTATTTTTTATTTGGGTGATCCATTTTTTATTTGGGGATCCATTTTTTATTTGGGTGATCTATTTTTTATTTGGGGGATCCATTTTTTATTTGGGTGATCCATTTTTTATTTGGGGGATCCATTTTTTATTTGGGTGATCCATTTTTTATTTGGGGGATCCATTTTTTATTTGGGGGGCCATTTTTTATTTGGGGATCCATCAAATAAAAAATGGATCACCCAAATAAAAAATGGATCACCCAAATAAAAAATGGATCCCTCAAATAAAAAATGGATCCATTTTTTATTTGGGGGATCCATTTTTTATTTGGGGGTTCCATTTTTTATTTGGGGGATCCATTTTACATTTGGGTGATCCATTTTTTATTTGGGTGATCCATATTTTATTTGGGGGATCCATTTTTTATTTGGGGGATCCATTTTTTATTTGGGTGATCCATTTTTTATTTGGGGGATCCATTTTTTATTTAGGTGATCCATTCTTTAGTTGGGTGATCCATTTATATTTGGGGGATCCATTTTTTATTTGTGTGATCCATTTTTTATTTGGCAGATCCATTTTTTATTTGGGGGATCCATTTTTTATTTGGGTGATCCATTTTTTATTTGGGGGATCCATTTTTTATTTGGGTTATACATTTTTTATTTGGGGGATCCATTTTTTATTTGGGTGATCCATTTTTTATTTGGGTGATCCATATTTTATTTGGGTGATCCATTTTTTATTTGGGGGATCCATTTTTATTTGGGTGATCTATTTTTGATTTGGGTGATCCATTTTTTATTTGGGGGATCCATTTTTTATTTGGGTGATCCATTTTTTATTTGGGGGATCCATTTTTTATTTGGGGGTTCCATTTTTTATTTGGGGGATCCATTTTACATTTGGGTGATCCATTTTTTATTTGGGTGATCCATTTTTTATTTGGGGGATCCATTTTTTATTTAGGGGATCCATTTTTTATTTGGGGGTTCCATTTTTTATTTGGGTGATCCATTTTTTATTTGGGGGATCCATTTTTTATTTAGGTGATCCATTTTTTAGTTGGGTGATCCATTTTTATTTGGGGGATCCATTTTTTATTTGTGTGATCCATTTTTTATTTGGCGGATCCATTTTTTATTTGGGGGATCCATTTTACATTTGGGTGATCCATTTTTTATTTGGGTGATCCATATTTTATTTGGGGGATCCATTTTTTATTTGGGGGATCCATTTTTTATTTGGGTGATCCATTTTTTATTTGGGGGATCCATTTTTTATTTGGGTGATCCATTTTTTATTTGGGTGATCCAGTTTTTGTTTGGGTGATCCATTTTTTATTTGGGGGATCCATTTTTTATTTGGGTGATCCATTTTTTATTTGTTGGATCCATTTTTTATTTGGGGGATCCATTTTTTATTTGGGGGTTCCATTTTTTATTTGGGGGATCCATTTTACATTTGGGTGATCCATTTTTTATTTGGGTGATCCATTTTTTATTTGGGGGATCCATTTTTTATTTAGGGGATCCATTTTTTATTTGGGGGTTCCATTTTTTATTTGGGTGATCCATTTTTTATTTGGGGGATCCATTTTTTATTTAGGTGATCCATTTTTTAGTTGGGTGATCCATTTTTATTTGGGGGATCCATTTTTTATTTGTGTGATCCATTTTTTATTTGGCGGATCCATTTTTTATTTGGGGGATCCATTTTTTATTTGGGGATCCATTTTTTATTTAGGTGATCAATTTTTTAGTTGGGTGATCCATTTTTATTTGGGGGATCCATTTTTTATTTGTGTGATCCATTTTTTATTTGGCGTATCCATTTTTATTTGGGGGATCCATTTTTTATTTGTGTGATCCATTTTTTATTTGGCAGATCCATTTTTTATTTGGGGGATCCATTTTTTATTTGGGTGATCCATTTTTTATTTGGGGGATCCATTTTTTATTTGGGTGATACATTTTTTATTTGGGGGATCCATTTTTTATTTGGGTGATCCATTTTTTATTTGGGTGATCCATATTTTATTTGGGTGATCCATTTTTTATTTGGGGGATCCATTTTTTATTTGGGTGATCCAATTTTTTATTTGGGTGATCCATTTTTTATTTGGGTGATCCATTTTTTATTTGGGTGATCCATTTTTTATTTGGGGGATCCATTTTTTATTTGGGTGATCCATTTTTGATTTGGTTGATCCATTTTTTATTTGGGGGATCCATTTTTTATTTGGGTGATCCATTTTTTATTTGGGGGATCCATTTTTTATTTGGGAGATCCATTTTTGATTTGGGTGATCCATTTTTTATTTGGGTGATTCATTTTTTATTTGTTGGATCCATTTTTTATTTGGGGGATCCATTTTTATTTGGGGGACCCTATTTTTATTTGGGGGATCCATTTTACATTTGGGTGATCCATTTTTTATTTGGGTGATCCATTTTTTATTTGGTGGATCCATTTTTTATTTGGGGTATCCATTTTTTATTTGGGTGATCCATTTTTTATTTGGGGGATCCATTTTTTATTTGGGTTATCCATTTTTTATTTGGGTGATCCATTTTTTATTTGGGTGATCCATTTTTTATTTGTTGGATCCATTTTTTATTTGGGGGATCCATTTTTTATTTGGGGGTTCCATTTTTTATTTGGGGGATCCATTTTACATTTGGGTGATCCATTTTTTATTTGGGTGATCCATTTTTTATTTGGGGGATCCATTTTTTATTTGGGTGATCCATTTTTTATTTGGGTGATCCAGTTTTTGTTTGGGTGATCCATTTTTTATTTGGGGGATCCATTTTTTATTTGGGTGATCCATTTTTTATTTGTTGGATCCATTTTTTATTTGGGGGATCCATTTTTTATTTGGGGGTTCCATTTTTTATTTGGGGGATCCATTTTACATTTGGGTGATCCATTTTTTATTTGGGTGATCCCTTTTTTATTTGGGGGATCCATTTTTTATTTAGGTGATCCATATTTTAGTTGGGTGATCCATTTTTTATTTGTGTGATCCATTTTTTATTTGGGGGATCCATTTTTTATTTGGGGGTTCCATTTTTTATTTGGGTGATCCATTTTTTATTTGGGGGATCCATTTTTTATTTAGGTGATCCATTTTTTAGTTGGGTGATCCATTTTTTATTTGTGTGATCCATTTTTTATTTGGCGGATCCATTTTTTATTTGGGGGATCCATTTTTTATTTGGGTGATCCATTTTTTATTTGGGGTATCCATTTTTTATTAGGGTGATACATTTTTTATTTGGGGGATCCATTTTTTATTTGGGTGATCCATTTTTTATTTGGGTGATCCATATTTTATTTGCGTGATCCATTTTTTATTTGGGTGATCCATTTTTTATTTGGGTGATCCATTTTTTATTTGGGGGATCCATTTTTTATTTGGGTGATCCATTTTTTATTTGGGTGATCCATTTTTTATTTGGGGGATCCATTTTTTATTTGGGTGATCCATTTATTATTTGGGGGATCCAGTTTTTGTTTGGGTGATCCATTTTTTATTTGGGGGAACCATTTTTTATTTGGGTGATCCATATTTTATTTAGGGGATCCATTTTTTATTTGGGTGATCCATTTTTTATTTGGGTGATCCATTTTTTATTTGGGTGATCCATTTTTTATTTTGGGGATCTATTTTTTATTTGGGTGATCCATTTTTTATTTGGGGGATCCATTTTTTTTTTTGGTGATCCATTTTTTATTTGGGGATCCATTTTTTATTTGGGGGATCCATTTTTTATTTGGGTGATCCATTTTTTATTTGGGGGATCCATTTTTTATTTGGGTGATCCATTTTTAATTTGGGGATCCATTTTTTATTTGGGTGATCCATTTTTTATTTGGGGGATCCATTTTTTATATGGGTGATCCATTTTTTATTTGGGGGATCCATTTTGTATTTGGGTGATCCATTTTTTATTTGGGGGATCCATTTTTTATTTGGGGGATCCATTTTTTATTTGGGTGATCCACATTTTATTTGGGTGATCCAATTTTTATTTGAGGGATCCATTTTTTATTTGGGTGATCCATTTTTTATTTGGGTGATCCATTTTTTATTTGGGTGATCCATTTTCTATTTGGGTGATCCATTTTTTATTTGGGGGATCCATTTTTTATTTGGATGATCCATTTTTTATTTGGGGGATCCATTTTTTATTTGGGCGATCCAATTTTTATTTGGGGGATCCATTATTTATTTGTGTGATCCATTTTATATTTGGGGGATCCATTTTTTATTTGGGTGATCCATTTTTTATTTTGGAGATCCATTTTTTATTTGGGGGATCCATTTTTTATTTGGGGGATCCATTTTTTATTTGGGTGATCCATTTTTTATTTGGGTGATCCATTTTTTATTTGTTGGATCCATTTTTTATTTGGGGGATCCATTTTTTATTTGGGGGCTCCATTTTTTATTTGGGGGATCCATTTTACATTTGGGTGATCCATTTTTTATTTGGGTGATCCATTTTTTATTTGGGGGTTCCATTTTTTATTTGGGGGATCCATCAAATAAAAAATGGATCCCCCAAATAAAAAATGGATCCATTTTTTATTTGGGTGATCCATTTTTTATTTGGGGGATCCATTTTTTATTTGGGTGATCCAGTTTTTGTTTGGGTGATCCATTTTTTATTTGGGGGATCCATTTTTTATTTGGGTGATCCATATTTTATTTAGGGGATCGATTTTTTATTTGGTGATCCATTTTTTATTTGGGTGATCCATTCTTTATTTGGGTGATCCATTTTTTATTTTGGGGATCTATTTTTTATTTGGGTGATCCATTTTTTATTTGGGGATCCATTTTTTATTTGGGTGATCCATTTTTTATTTGGGGGATCCATTTTTTATTTGGGGGATCCATTTTTTATTTGGGTGATCCATTTTTTATTTGGGGGATCCATTTTTTATTTGGGTGATCCATTTTTTATTTGGGGGATCCATTTTTTATTTGGGTGATCCATTTTTTATTTGGGTGATCCATTTTTTATTTGGGTGATCCATTTTTTATTTGTTGGATCCATTTTTTATTTGGGGGATCCATTTTTTATTTGGGGGTTCCATTTTTTATTTGGGGGATCCATTTTACATTTGGGTGATCCATTTTTTATTTGGGTGATCCATTTTTTATTTGGGTGATCCATTTTTTATTTGGGTGATCCAGTTTTTGTTTGCGTGATCCATTTTTTATTTGGGGGATCCATTTTTTATTTGGGTGATCCATTTTTTATTTGTTGGATCCATTTTTTATTTGGGGGATCCATTTTTTATTTGGGGGATCCATTTTTTATTTGGGTGATCCATTTTTTATTTGGGGGATCCATTTTTTATTTAGGTGATCCATTTTTTAGTTGGGTGATCCATTTTTTTTGGGGGGGATCCATTTTTTATTTGTGTCATCCATTTTTTATTTGGCGGATCCATTTTTATTTGGGGGATCCATTTTTTATTTGTGTGATCCATTTTTTATTTGGCAGATCCATTTTTTATTTGCGGGATCCATTTTTTATTTGGGTGATCCATTTTTTATTTGGGGGATCCATTTTTTATTTGGGTGATCCATTTTTTATTTGGGTGATCCAGTTTTTGTTTGGGTGATCCATTTTTTATTTGGGGGATCCATTTTTTATTTGGGTGATCCATTTTTTATTTGTTGGATCCATTTTTTATTTGGGGGATCCATTTTTTATTTGGGGGTTCCATTTTTTATTTGGGGGATCCATTTTACATTTGGGTGATCCATTTTTTATTTGGGTGATCCATTTTTTATTTGGGGGATCCATTTTTTATTTAGGGGATCCATTTTTTATTTGGGGGATCCATTTTTTATTTGGGTGATCCATTTTTTATTTGTTGGATCCATTTTTTATTTGGGGGATCCATTTTTTATTTGGGGGTTCCATTTTTTATTTGGGGGATCCATTTTACATTTGGGTGATCCATTTTTTATTTGGGTGATCCATTTTTTATTTGGCGTATCCATTTTTATTTGGGGGATCCATTTTTTATTTGTGTGATCCATTTTTTATTTGGCAGATCCATTTTTTATTTGGGGGATCCATTTTTTATTTGGGTGATCCATTTTTTATTTGGGGGATCCATTTTTTATTTGGGTGATACATTTTTTATTTGGGGGATCCATTTTTTATTTGGGTGATCCATTTTTTATTTGGGTGATCCATATTTTATTTGGGTGATCCATTTTTTATTTGGGGGATCCATTTTTTATTTGGGTGATCCAATTTTTTATTTGGGTGATCCATTTTTTATTTGGGTGATCCATTTTTTATTTGGGTGATCCATTTTTTATTTGGGGGATCCATTTTTTATTTGGGTGATACATTTTTGATTTGGGTGATCCATTTTTTATTTGGGGGATCCATTTTTTATTTGGGTGATCCATTTTTTATTTGGGGGATCCATTTTTTATTTGGGAGATCCATTTTTTATTTGGGTGATCCATTTTTTATTTGGGTGATTCATTTTTTATTTGTTGGATCCATTTTTTATTTGGGGGATCCATTTTTATTTGGGGGACCCTATTTTTATTTGGGGGATCCATTTTACATTTGGGTGATCCATTTTTTATTTGGATGATCCATTTTTTATTTGGTGGATCCATTTTTTATTTGGGGTATCCATTTTTTATTTGGGTGATCCATTTTTTATTTGGGGGATCCATTTTTTATTTGGGTTATCCATTTTTTATTTGGGTGATCCATTTTTTATTTGGGTGATCCATTTTTTATTTGTTGGATCCATTTTTTATTTGGGGGATCCATTTTTTATTTGGGGGTTCCATTTTTTATTTGAGGGATCCATTTTACATTTGGGTGATCCATTTTTTATTTGGGTGACCCATTTTTTATTCGGGGGATCCATTTTTTATTTGGGGGATCCATTTTTTATTAGGGTTTCCATTTTTTATTTGGGTGATCCATTTTTTATTTGGGGGATCCATTTTTTATTTAGGTGATCCATTTTTTAGTTGGGTGATCCATTTTTTATTTGTGTGATCCATTTTTTATTTGGGGGATCCATTTTTTATTTGGGGGATCCATTTTTTATTTAGGTGATCCATTTTTAGTTGGGTGATCCATTTTTTATTTGTGTGATCCATTTTTTATTTGGGGGATCCATTTTTTATTTGGGGGTTCCATTTTTTATTTGGGTGATCCATTTTTTATTTGGGGGATCCATTTTTTATTTAGGTGATCCATTTTTTAGTTGGGTGATCCATTTTTTATTTGTGTGATCCATTTTTTATTTGGCGGATCCATTTTTTATTTGGGGGATCCATTTTTTATTTGGGTGATCCATTTTTTATTTGGGTGATCCATTTTTTATTTGGGTGATCCATATTTTATTTGCGTGATCCATTTTTTATTTGGGTGATCCATTTTTTATTTGGGTGATCCATTTTTTATTTGGGGGATCCATTTTTTATTTGGGTGATCCATTTTTTATTTGGGTGATCCATTTTTTATTTGGGGGATCCATTTTTTATTTGGGTGATCCATTTTTTATTTGGGGGATCCAGTTTTTGTTTGGGTGATCCATTTTTTATTTGGGGGATCCATTTTTTATTTGGGTGATCCATATTTTATTTAGGGGATCCATTTTTTATTTGGGTGATCCATTTTTTATTTGGGTGATCCATTTTTTATTTGGGTGATCCATTTTTTATTTTGGGGATCTATTTTTTATTTGGGTGATCCATTTTTTATTTGGGGGATCCATTTTTTTTTTTGGTGATCCATTTTTTATTTGGGGATCCATTTTTTATTTGGGGGATCCATTTTTTATTTGGGTGATCCATTTTTTATTTGGGGGATCCATTTTTTATTTGGGTGATCCATTTTTAATTTGGGGATCCATTTTTTATTTGGGTGATACATTTTTTATTTGGGGGATCCATTTTTTATATGGGTGATCCATTTTTTATTTGGGGGATCCATTTTGTATTTGGGTGATCCATTTTTTATTTGGGGGATCCATTTTTTATTTGGGGGATCCATTTTTTATTTGGGTGATCCACATTTTATTTGGGTGATCCAATTTTTATTTGAGGGATCCATTTTTTATTTGGGTGATCCATTTTTTATTTGGGTGATCCATTTTTTATTTGGGTGATCCATTTTCTATTTGGGTGATCCATTTTTTATTTGGGGGATCCATTTTTTATTTGGATGATCCATTTTTTATTTGGGGGATCCATTTTTTATTTGGGCGATCCAATTTTTATTTGGGTGATCCATTTTTTTATTGGGCGATCCATTTTTTATTTGGGTGATCCATTTTTTATTTGGGGGATCCATTATTTATTTGTGTGATCCATTTTTTATTTTGGAGATCCATTTTTTATTTGGGGGATCCATTTTTTATTTGGGGGATCCATTTTTTATTTGGGTGATCCATTTTTTATTTGGGTGATCCATTTTTTATTTGTTGGATCCATTTTTTATTTGGGGGATCCATTTTTTATTTGGGGGCTCCATTTTTTATTTGGGGGATCCATTTTACATTTGGGTGATCCATTTTTTATTTGGGTGATCCATTTTTTATTTGGGGGTTCCATTTTTTATTTGGGGGATCCATCAAATAAAAAATGGATCCCCCAAATAAAAAATGGATCCATTTTTTATTTGGGTGATCCATTTTTTATTTGGGGGATCCATTTTTTATTTGGGTGATCCAGTTTTTGTTTGGGTGATCCATTTTTTATTTGGGGGATCCATTTTTTATTTGGGTGATCCATATTTTATTTAGGGGATCGATTTTTTATTTGGTGATCCATTTTTTATTTGGGTGATCCATTCTTTATTTGGGTGATCCATTTTTTATTTTGGGGATCTATTTTTTATTTGGGTGATCCATTTTTTATTTGGGGATCCATTTTTTATTTGGGTGATCTATTTTTTATTTGGGGGATCCATTTTTTATTTGGGTGATCCATTTTTTATTTGGGGGATCCATTTTTTATTTGGGTGATCCATTTTTTATTTGGGGGATCCATTTTTTATTTGGGGGGCCATTTTTTATTTGGGGATCCATCAAATAAAAAATGGATCACCCAAATAAAAAATGGATCACCCAAATAAAAAATGGATCCCTCAAATAAAAAATGGATCCATTTTTTATTTGGGGGATCCATTTTTTATTTGGGGGTTCCATTTTTTATTTGGGGGATCCATTTTACATTTGGGTGATCCATTTTTTATTTGGGTGATCCATATTTTATTTGGGGGATCCATTTTTTATTTGGGGGATCCATTTTTTATTTGGGTGATCCATTTTTTATTTGGGGGATCCATTTTTTATTTAGGTGATCCATTCTTTAGTTGGGTGATCCATTTATATTTGGGGGATCCATTTTTTATTTGTGTGATCCATTTTTTATTTGGCAGATCCATTTTTTATTTGGGGGATCCATTTTTTATTTGGGTGATCCATTTTTTATTTGGGGGATCCATTTTTTATTTGGGTTATACATTTTTTATTTGGGGGATCCATTTTTTATTTGGGTGATCCATTTTTTATTTGGGTGATCCATATTTTATTTGGGTGATCCATTTTTTATTTGGGGGATCCATTTTTATTTGGGTGATCTATTTTTGATTTGGGTGATCCATTTTTTATTTGGGGGATCCATTTTTTATTTGGGTGATCCATTTTTTATTTGGGGGATCCATTTTTTATTTGGGAGATCCATTTTTTATTTGGGTGATCCATTTTTTATTTGGGTGATCCATTTTTTATTTGTTGGATCCATTTTTTATTTGGGGGATCCATTTTTTATTTGGGTGATCCATTTTTTATTTGGGGGATCCATTTTTTATTTGGGAGATCCATTTTTGATTTGGGTGATCCATTTTTTATTTGGGTGATCCATTTTTTATTTGTTGGATCCATTTTTTATTTGGGGGATCCATGTTTATTTGGGGGACCCTATTTTCATTTGGGGGATCCATTTTACATTTGGGGTATCCATTTTTTATTTGGGTGATCCATTTTTTATTTGGGGGATCCATTTTTTATTTGGGTGATCCATTTTTTATTTGGGTGATCCATTTTTTATTTGGGTGATCCATTTTTTATTTGTTGGATCCATTTTTTATTTGGTGGATCGACTTTTTATTTGGGGGTTCCATTTTTTATTTGGGGGATCCATTTTACATTTGGGTGATCCATTTTTTATTTGGGTGATCCATTTTTTATTTGGGGGATCCATTTTTTATTTGGGTGATCCATTTTTTATTTGGGGGATCCATTTTTTATTTGGATGATCCATTTTCTATTTGGGGGATCGATTTTTTATTTGGGGGTTCCATTTTTTATTTGGGGGATCCATCAAATAAAAAATGGATCACCCAAATAAAAAATGGATCACCCAAATAAAAAATGGATCCCCCAAATAGAAAATGGATCCATTTTTTATTTGGGTGATCCATATTTTATTTAGGGGATCCATTTTTTATTTGGGTGATCCATTTTTATTTGGGTGATCCATTTTTTATTTGGGTGATCCATTTTTTATTTGGGTGATCCATTTTTTATTTTGGGGATCTATTTATTATTTGGGTGATCCATTTTTTATTTGGGGGATCCATTTTTTTTTGGGTGATCCATTTTTTATTTGGGGATCCATTTTTTATTTGGGGGATCCATTTTTTATTTGGGTGGTCCATTTTTTATTTGGGGGATCCATTTTTTATTTGGGTGATCCATTTTTAATTTGGGGATCCATTTTTTATTTGGGTGATCCATTTTTTATTTGGGGGATCCATTTTTTGTTTGGGTTATCCATTTTTTATTTGGGGGATCCATTTTGTATTTGGGTGATCCATTTTTTATTTGGCGGATCCATTTTTTATTTGGGGGATCAATTTTTTATTTGGGGATCCATTTTTTATTTAGGTGATCCATATTTTAGTTGGGTGATCCATTTTTATTTGGGGGATCCATTTTTTATTTGTGTGATCCATTTTTTATTTGGCGTATCCATTTTTATTTGGGGGATCCATTTTTTATTTGTGTGATCCATTTTTTATTTGGCGGATCCATTTTTTATTTGGGGGATCCATTTTACATTTGGGTGATCCATTTTTTATTTGGGTGATCCATATTTTATTTGGGGGATCCATTTTTTATTTGGGGGATCCATTTTTTATTTGGGTGATCCATTTTTTATTTGGGGGATCCATTTTTTATTTGGGTGATCCATTTTTTATTTGGGTGATCCAGTTTTTGTTTGGGTGATCCATTTTTTATTTGGGGGATCCATTTTTTATTTGGGTGATCCATTTTTTATTTGTTGGATCCATTTTTTATTTGGGGGATCCATTTTTTATTTGGGGATTCCATTTTTTATTTGGGGGATCCATTTTACATTTGGGTGATCCATTTTTTATTTGGGTGATCCATTTTTTATTTGGGGGATCCATTTTTTATTTAGGGGATCCATTTTTTATTTGGGGGTTCCATTTTTTATTTGGGTGATCCATTTTTTATTTGGGGGATCCATTTTTTATTTAGGTGATCCATTTTTTAGTTGGGTGATCCATTTTTATTTGGGGGATCCATTTTTTATTTGTGTGATCCATTTTTTATTTGGCGGATCCATTTTTTATTTGGGGGATCCATTTTTTATTTGGGGATCCATTTTTTATTTAGGTGATCAATTTTTTAGTTGGGTGATCCATTTTTATTTGGGGGATCCATTTTTTATTTGTGTGATCCATTTTTTATTTGGCGTATCCATTTTTATTTGGGGGATCCATTTTTTATTTGTGTGATCCATTTTTTATTTGGCAGATCCATTTTTTATTTGGGGGATCCATTTTTTATTTGGGTGATCCATTTTTTATTTGGGGGATCCATTTTTTATTTGGGTGATACATTTTTTATTTGGGGGATCCATTTTTTATTTGGGTGATCCATTTTTTATTTGGGTGATCCATATTTTATTTGGGTGATCCATTTTTTATTTGGGGGATCCATTTTTTATTTGGGTGATCCAATTTTTTATTTGGGTGATCCATTTTTTATTTGGGTGATCCATTTTTTATTTGGGTGATCCATTCTTTATTTGGGTGATCCATTTTTTATTTTGGGGATCTATTTTTTATTTGGGTGATCCATTTTTTATTTGGGGATCCATTTTTTATTTGGGTGATCTATTTTTTATTTGGGGGATCCATTTTTTATTTGGGGGATCCATTTTTTATTTGGGTGATCCATTTTTTATTTGGGGGATCCATTTTTTATTTGGGTGATCCATTTTTTATTTGGGGGATCCATTTTTTATTTGGGGGGCCATTTTTTATTTGGGGATCCATCAAATAAAAAATGGATCACCCAAATAAAAAATGGATCACCCAAATAAAAAATGGATCCCTCAAATAAAAAATGGATCCATTTTTTATTTGGGGGATCCATTTTTTATTTGGGGGTTCCATTTTTTATTTGGGGGATCCATTTTACATTTGGGTGATCCATTTTTTATTTGGGTGATCCATTTTTTATTTGGGGGATCCATTTTTTATTTGGGGGATCCATTTTTTATTTGGGTGATCCATTTTTTATTTGGGGGATCCATTTTTTATTTAGGTGATCCATTCTTTAGTTGGGTGATCCATTTATATTTGGGGGATCCATTTTTTATTTGTGTGATCCATTTTTTATTTGGCAGATCCATTTTTTATTTGGGGGATCCATTTTTTATTTGGGTGATCCATTTTTTATTTGGGGGATCCATTTTTTATTTGGGTTATACATTTTTTATTTGGGGGATCCATTTTTTATTTGGGTGATCCATTTTTTATTTGGGTGATCCATATTTTATTTGGGTGATCCATTTTTTATTTGGGGGATCCATTTTTATTTGGGTGATCTATTTTTGATTTGGGTGATCCATTTTTTATTTGGGGGATCCATTTTTTATTTGGGTGATCCATTTTTTATTTGGGGGATCCATTTTTTATTTGGGAGATCCATTTTTGATTTGGGTGATCCATTTTTTATTTGGGTGATCCATTTTTTATTTGTTGGATCCATTTTTTATTTGGGGGATCCATTTTTTATTTGGGTGATCCATTTTTTATTTGGGGGATCCATTTTTTATTTGGGAGATCCATTTTTGATTTGGGTGATCCATTTTTTATTTGGGTGATCCATTTTTTATTTGTTGGATCCATTTTTTATTTGGGGGATCCATTTTTATTTGGGGGACCCTATTTTTATTTGGGGGATCCATTTTACATTTGGGGTATCCATTTTTTATTTGGGTGATCCATTTTTTATTTGGGGGATCCATTTTTTATTTGGGTGATCCATTTTTTATTTGGGTGATCCATTTTTTATTTGGGTGATCCATTTTTTATTTGTTGGATCCATTTTTTATTTGGTGGATCGACTTTTTATTTGGGGGTTCCATTTTTTATTTGGGGGATCCATTTTACATTTGGGTGATCCATTTTTTATTTGGGTGATCCATTTTTTATTTGGGGGATCCATTTTTTATTTGGGTGATCCATTTTTTATTTGGGGGATCCATTTTTTATTTGGGTGATCCATTTTCTATTTGGGGGATCGATTTTTTATTTGGGGGTTCCATTTTTTATTTGGGGGATCCATCAAATAAAAAATGGATCACCCAAATAAAATATGGATCACCCAAATAAAAAATGGATCCCCCAAATAGAAAATGGATCCATTTTTTATTTGGGTGATCCATATTTTATTTAGGGGATCCATTTTTTATTTGGGTGATCCATTTTTTATTTGGGTGATCCATTTTTTATTTGGGTGATCCATTTTTTATTTGGGTGATCCATTTTTTATTTTGGGGATCTATTTATTATTTGGGTGATCCATTTTTTATTTGGGGGATCCATTTTTTATTTGGGTGATCCATTTTTTATTTGGGTGATCCAGTTTTTGTTTGGGTGATCCATTTTTTATTTGTTGGATCCATTTTTTATTTGGGGGATCCATTTTTTATTTGGGGGATCCATTTTTTATTTGGGTGATCCATTTTTTATTTGGGGGATCCATTTTTTATTTAGGTGATCCATTTTTTAGTTGGGTGATCCATTTTTTGGGGGGGGATCCATTTTTTATTTGTGTCATCCATTTTTTATTTGGCGGATCCATTTTTATTTGGGGGATCCATTTTTTATTTGTGTGATCCATTTTTTATTTGGCAGATCCATTTTTTATTTGGGGGATCCATTTTTTATTTGGGTGATCCATTTTTTATTTGGGTGATCCATTTTTTATTTGGGGGATCCATTTTTTATTTAGGTGATCCATTTTTTAGTTGGGTGATCCATTTTTTTGGGGGGGATCCATTTTTTATTTGTGTCATCCATTTTTTATTTGGCGGATCCATTTTTATTTGGGGGATCCATTTTTTATTTGTGTGATCCATTTTTTATTTGGCAGATCCATTTTTTATTTGGGGGATCCATTTTTTATTTGGGTGATCCATTTTTTATTTGGGGGATCCATTTTTTATTTGGGTGATCCATTTTTTATTTGGGTGATCCAGTTTTTGTTTGGGTGATCCATTTTTTATTTGGGGGATCCATTTTTTATTTGGGTGATCCATTTTTTATTTGTTGGATCCATTTTTTATTTGGGGGATCCATTTTTTATTTGGGGGTTCCATTTTTTATTTGGGGGATCCATTTTACATTTGGGTGATCCATTTTTTATTTGGGTGATCCATTTTTTATTTGGGGGATCCATTTTTTATTTAGGGGATCCATTTTTTATTTGGGGGTTCCATTTTTTATTTGGGTGATCCATTTTTTATTTGGGGGATCCATTTTTTATTTAGGTGATCCATTTTTTAGTTGGGTGATCCATTTTTATTTGGGGGATCCATTTTTTATTTGTGTGATCCATTTTTTATTTGGCGGATCCATTTTTTATTTGGGGGATCCATTTTACATTTGGGTGATCCATTTTTTATTTGGGTGATCCATATTTTATTTGGGGGATCCATTTTTTATTTGGGGGATCCATTTTTTATTTGGGTGATCCATTTTTTATTTGGGGGATCCATTTTTTATTTGGGTGATCCATTTTTTATTTGGGTGATCCAGTTTTTGTTTGGGTGATCCATTTTTTATTTGGGGGATCCATTTTTTATTTGGGTGATCCATTTTTTATTTGTTGGATCCATTTTTTATTTGGGGGATCCATTTTTTATTTGGGGGTTCCATTTTTTATTTGGGGGATCCATTTTACATTTGGGTGATCCATTTTTTATTTGGGTGATCCATTTTTTATTTGGGGGATCCATTTTTTATTTAGGGGATCCATTTTTTATTTGGGGGTTCCATTTTTTATTTGGGTGATCCATTTTTTATTTGGGGGATCCATTTTTTATTTAGGTGATCCATTTTTTAGTTGGGTGATCCATTTTTATTTGGGGGATCCATTTTTTATTTGTGTGATCCATTTTTTATTTGGCGGATCCATTTTTTATTTGGGGGATCCATTTTTTATTTGGGGATCCATTTTTTATTTAGGTGATCAATTTTTTAGTTGGGTGATCCATTTTTATTTGGGGGATCCATTTTTTATTTGTGTGATCCATTTTTTATTTGGCGTATCCATTTTTATTTGGGGGATCCATTTTTTATTTGTGTGATCCATTTTTTATTTGGCAGATCCATTTTTTATTTGGGGGATCCATTTTTTATTTGGGTGATCCATTTTTTATTTGGGGGATCCATTTTTTATTTGGGTGATACATTTTTTATTTGGGGGATCCATTTTTTATTTGGGTGATCCATTTTTTATTTGGGTGATCCATATTTTATTTGGGTGATCCATTTTTTATTTGGGGGATCCATTTTTTATTTGGGTGATCCAATTTTTTATTTGGGTGATCCATTTTTTATTTGGGTGATCCATTTTTTATTTGGGTGATCCATTTTTTATTTGGGGGATCCATTTTTTATTTGGGTGATCCATTTTTGATTTGGTTGATCCACTTTTTATTTGGGGGATCCATTTTTTATTTGGGTGATCCATTTTTTATTTGGGGGATCCATTTTTTATTTGGGAGATCCATTTTTGATTTGGGTGATCCATTTTTTATTTGGGTGATTCATTTTTTATTTGTTGGATCCATTTTTTATTTGGGGGATCCATTTTTATTTGGGGGACCCTATTTTTATTTGGGGGATCCATTTTACATTTGGGTGATCCATTTTTTATTTGGGTGATCCATTTTTTATTTGGTGGATCCATTTTTTATTTGGGGTATCCATTTTTTATTTGGGTGATCCATTTTTTATTTGGGGGATCCATTTTTTATTTGGGTTATCCATTTTTTATTTGGGTGATCCATTTTTTATTTGGGTGATCCATTTTTTATTTGTTGGATCCATTTTTTATTTGGGGGATCCATTTTTTATTTGGGGGTTCCATTTTTTATTTGGGGGATCCATTTTACATTTGGGTGATCCATTTTTTATTTGGGTGATCCATTTTTTATTTGGGGGATCCATTTTTTATTTGGGTGATCCATTTTTTATTTGGGTGATCCAGTTTTTGTTTGGGTGATCCATTTTTTATTTGGGGGATCCATTTTTTATTTGGGTGATCCATTTTTTATTTGTTGGATCCATTTTTTATTTGGGGGATCCATTTTTTATTTGGGGGTTCCATTTTTTATTTGGGGGATCCATTTTACATTTGGGTGATCCATTTTTTATTTGGGTGATCCCTTTTTTATTTGGGGGATCCATTTTTTATTTAGGTGATCCATTTTTTAGTTGGGTGATCCATTTTTTATTTGTGTGATCCATTTTTTATTTGGGGGATCCATTTTTTATTTGGGGGTTCCATTTTTTATTTGGGTGATCCATTTTTTATTTGGGGGATCCATTTTTTATTTAGGTGATCCATTTTTTAGTTGGGTGATCCATTTTTTATTTGTGTGATCCATTTTTTATTTGGCGGATCCATTTTTTATTTGGGGGATCCATTTTTTATTTGGGTGATCCATTTTTTATTTGGGGTATCCATTTTTTATTAGGGTGATACATTTTTTATTTGGGGGATCCATTTTTTATTTGGGTGATCCATTTTTTATTTGGGTGATCCATATTTTATTTGCGTGATCCATTTTTTATTTGGGTGATCCATTTTTTATTTGGGTGATCCATTTTTTATTTGGGGGATCCATTTTTTATTTGGGTGATCCATTTTTTATTTGGGTGATCCATTTTTTATTTGGGGGATCCATTTTTTATTTGGGTGATCCATTTATTATTTGGGGGATCCAGTTTTTGTTTGGGTGATCCATTTTTTATTTGGGGGAACCATTTTTTATTTGGGTGATCCATATTTTATTTAGGGGATCCATTTTTTATTTGGGTGATCCATTTTTTATTTGGGTGATCCATTTTTTATTTGGGTGATCCATTTTTTATTTTGGGGATCTATTTTTTATTTGGGTGATCCATTTTTTATTTGGGGGATCCATTTTTTTTTTTGGTGATCCATTTTTTATTTGGGGATCCATTTTTTATTTGGGGGATCCATTTTTTATTTGGGTGATCCATTTTTTATTTGGGGGATCCATTTTTTATTTGGGTGATCCATTTTTAATTTGGGGATCCATTTTTTATTTGGGTGATCCATTTTTTATTTGGGGGATCCATTTTTTATATGGGTGATCCATTTTTTATTTGGGGGATCCATTTTGTATTTGGGTGATCCATTTTTTATTTGGGGGATCCATTTTTTATTTGGGGGATCCATTTTTTATTTGGGTGATCCACATTTTATTTGGGTGATCCAATTTTTATTTGAGGGATCCATTTTTTATTTGGGTGATCCATTTTTTATTTGGGTGATCCATTTTTTATTTGGGTGATCCATTTTCTATTTGGGTGATCCATTTTTTATTTGGGGGATCCATTTTTTATTTGGATGATCCATTTTTTATTTGGGGGATCCATTTTTTATTTGGGCGATCCAATTTTTATTTGGGGGATCCATTATTTATTTGTGTGATCCATTTTATATTTGGGGGATCCATTTTTTATTTGGGTGATCCATTTTTTATTTTGGAGATCCATTTTTTATTTGGGGGATCCATTTTTTATTTGGGGGATCCATTTTTTATTTGGGTGATCCATTTTTTATTTGGGTGATCCATTTTTTATTTGTTGGATCCATTTTTTATTTGGGGGATCCATTTTTTATTTGGGGGCTCCATTTTTTATTTGGGGGATCCATTTTACATTTGGGTGATCCATTTTTTATTTGGGTGATCCATTTTTTATTTGGGGGTTCCATTTTTTATTTGGGGGATCCATCAAATAAAAAATGGATCCCCCAAATAAAAAATGGATCCATTTTTTATTTGGGTGATCCATTTTTTATTTGGGGGATCCATTTTTTATTTGGGTGATCCAGTTTTTGTTTGGGTGATCCATTTTTTATTTGGGGGATCCATTTTTTATTTGGGTGATCCATATTTTATTTAGGGGATCGATTTTTTATTTGGTGATCCATTTTTTATTTGGGTGATCCATTCTTTATTTGGGTGATCCATTTTTTATTTTGGGGATCTATTTTTTATTTGGGTGATCCATTTTTTATTTGGGGATCCATTTTTTATTTGGGTGATCCATTTTTTATTTGGGGGATCCATTTTTTATTTGGGGGATCCATTTTTTATTTGGGTGATCCATTTTTTATTTGGGGGATCCATTTTTTATTTGGGTGATCCATTTTTTATTTGGGGGATCCATTTTTTATTTGGGTGATCCATTTTTTATTTGGGTGATCCATTTTTTATTTGGGTGATCCATTTTTTATTTGTTGGATCCATTTTTTATTTGGGGGATCCATTTTTTATTTGGGGGTTCCATTTTTTATTTGGGGGATCCATTTTACATTTGGGTGATCCATTTTTTATTTGGGTGATCCATTTTTTATTTGGGTGATCCATTTTTTATTTGGGTGATCCAGTTTTTGTTTGCGTGATCCATTTTTTATTTGGGGGATCCATTTTTTATTTGGGTGATCCATTTTTTATTTGTTGGATCCATTTTTTATTTGGGGGATCCATTTTTTATTTGGGGGATCCATTTTTTATTTGGGTGATCCATTTTTTATTTGGGGGATCCATTTTTTATTTAGGTGATCCATTTTTTAGTTGGGTGATCCATTTTTTTTGGGGGGGATCCATTTTTTATTTGTGTCATCCATTTTTTATTTGGCGGATCCATTTTTATTTGGGGGATCCATTTTTTATTTGTGTGATCCATTTTTTATTTGGCAGATCCATTTTTTATTTGCGGGATCCATTTTTTATTTGGGTGATCCATTTTTTATTTGGGGGATCCATTTTTTATTTGGGTGATCCATTTTTTATTTGGGTGATCCAGTTTTTGTTTGGGTGATCCATTTTTTATTTGGGGGATCCATTTTTTATTTGGGTGATCCATTTTTTATTTGTTGGATCCATTTTTTATTTGGGGGATCCATTTTTTATTTGGGGGTTCCATTTTTTATTTGGGGGATCCATTTTACATTTGGGTGATCCATTTTTTATTTGGGTGATCCATTTTTTATTTGGGGGATCCATTTTTTATTTAGGGGATCCATTTTTTATTTGGGGGATCCATTTTTTATTTGGGTGATCCATTTTTTATTTGTTGGATCCATTTTTTATTTGGGGGATCCATTTTTTATTTGGGGGTTCCATTTTTTATTTGGGGGATCCATTTTACATTTGGGTGATCCATTTTTTATTTGGGTGATCCATTTTTTATTTGGCGTATCCATTTTTATTTGGGGGATCCATTTTTTATTTGTGTGATCCATTTTTTATTTGGCAGATCCATTTTTTATTTGGGGGATCCATTTTTTATTTGGGTGATCCATTTTTTATTTGGGGGATCCATTTTTTATTTGGGTGATACATTTTTTATTTGGGGGATCCATTTTTTATTTGGGTGATCCATTTTTTATTTGGGTGATCCATATTTTATTTGGGTGATCCATTTTTTATTTGGGGGATCCATTTTTTATTTGGGTGATCCAATTTTTTATTTGGGTGATCCATTTTTTATTTGGGTGATCCATTTTTTATTTGGGTGATCCATTTTTTATTTGGGGGATCCATTTTTTATTTGGGTGATACATTTTTGATTTGGGTGATCCATTTTTTATTTGGGGGATCCATTTTTTATTTGGGTGATCCATTTTTTATTTGGGGGATCCATTTTTTATTTGGGAGATCCATTTTTTATTTGGGTGATCCATTTTTTATTTGGGTGATTCATTTTTTATTTGTTGGATCCATTTTTTATTTGGGGGATCCATTTTTATTTGGGGGACCCTATTTTTATTTGGGGGATCCATTTTACATTTGGGTGATCCATTTTTTATTTGGATGATCCATTTTTTATTTGGTGGATCCATTTTTTATTTGGGGTATCCATTTTTTATTTGGGTGATCCATTTTTTATTTGGGGGATCCATTTTTTATTTGGGTTATCCATTTTTTATTTGGGTGATCCATTTTTTATTTGGGTGATCCATTTTTTATTTGTTGGATCCATTTTTTATTTGGGGGATCCATTTTTTATTTGGGGGTTCCATTTTTTATTTGAGGGATCCATTTTACATTTGGGTGATCCATTTTTTATTTGGGTGACCCATTTTTTATTCGGGGGATCCATTTTTTATTTGGGGGATCCATTTTTTATTAGGGTTTCCATTTTTTATTTGGGTGATCCATTTTTTATTTGGGGGATCCATTTTTTATTTAGGTGATCCATTTTTTAGTTGGGTGATCCATTTTTTATTTGTGTGATCCATTTTTTATTTGGGGGATCCATTTTTTATTTGGGGGATCCATTTTTTATTTAGGTGATCCATTTTTAGTTGGGTGATCCATTTTTTATTTGTGTGATCCATTTTTTATTTGGGGGATCCATTTTTTATTTGGGGGTTCCATTTTTTATTTGGGTGATCCATTTTTTATTTGGGGGATCCATTTTTTATTTAGGTGATCCATTTTTTAGTTGGGTGATCCATTTTTTATTTGTGTGATCCATTTTTTATTTGGCGGATCCATTTTTTATTTGGGGGATCCATTTTTTATTTGGGTGATCCATTTTTTATTTGGGTGATCCATTTTTTATTTGGGTGATCCATATTTTATTTGCGTGATCCATTTTTTATTTGGGTGATCCATTTTTTATTTGGGTGATCCATTTTTTATTTGGGGGATCCATTTTTTATTTGGGTGATCCATTTTTTATTTGGGTGATCCATTTTTTATTTGGGGGATCCATTTTTTATTTGGGTGATCCATTTTTTATTTGGGGGATCCAGTTTTTGTTTGGGTGATCCATTTTTTATTTGGGTGATCCATTTTTTATTTGGGGGATCCATTTTTTATTTGGGTGATCCATTTTTTATTTGGGGGATCCATTTTTTATTTGGGTGATCCATTTTTTATTTGGGTGATCCATTTTTTATTTGGGTGATCCATTTTTTATTTGTTGGATCCATTTTTTATTTGGGGGATCCATTTTTTATTTGGGGGTTCCATTTTTTATTTGGGGGATCCATTTTACATTTGGGTGATCCATTTTTTATTTGGGTGATCCATTTTTTATTTGGGTGATCCATTTTTTATTTGGGTGATCCAGTTTTTGTTTGCGTGATCCATTTTTTATTTGGGGGATCCATTTTTTATTTGGGTGATCCATTTTTTATTTGTTGGATCCATTTTTTATTTGGGGGATCCATTTTTTATTTGGGGGATCCATTTTTTATTTGGGTGATCCATTTTTTATTTGGGGGATCCATTTTTTATTTAGGTGATCCATTTTTTAGTTGGGTGATCCATTTTTTTTGGGGGGGATCCATTTTTTATTTGTGTCATCCATTTTTTATTTGGCGGATCCATTTTTATTTGGGGGATCCATTTTTTATTTGTGTGATCCATTTTTTATTTGGCAGATCCATTTTTTATTTGCGGGATCCATTTTTTATTTGGGTGATCCATTTTTTATTTGGGGGATCCATTTTTTATTTGGGTGATCCATTTTTTATTTGGGTGATCCAGTTTTTGTTTGGGTGATCCATTTTTTATTTGGGGGATCCATTTTTTATTTGGGTGATCCATTTTTTATTTGTTGGATCCATTTTTTATTTGGGGGATCCATTTTTTATTTGGGGGTTCCATTTTTTATTTGGGGGATCCATTTTACATTTGGGTGATCCATTTTTTATTTGGGTGATCCATTTTTTATTTGGGGGATCCATTTTTTATTTAGGGGATCCATTTTTTATTTGGGGGATCCATTTTTTATTTGGGTGATCCATTTTTTATTTGTTGGATCCATTTTTTATTTGGGGGATCCATTTTTTATTTGGGGGTTCCATTTTTTATTTGGGGGATCCATTTTACATTTGGGTGATCCATTTTTTATTTGGGTGATCCATTTTTTATTTGGCGTATCCATTTTTATTTGGGGGATCCATTTTTTATTTGTGTGATCCATTTTTTATTTGGCAGATCCATTTTTTATTTGGGGGATCCATTTTTTATTTGGGTGATCCATTTTTTATTTGGGGGATCCATTTTTTATTTGGGTGATACATTTTTTATTTGGGGGATCCATTTTTTATTTGGGTGATCCATTTTTTATTTGGGTGATCCATATTTTATTTGGGTGATCCATTTTTTATTTGGGGGATCCATTTTTTATTTGGGTGATCCAATTTTTTATTTGGGTGATCCATTTTTTATTTGGGTGATCCATTTTTTATTTGGGTGATCCATTTTTTATTTGGGGGATCCATTTTTTATTTGGGTGATACATTTTTGATTTGGGTGATCCATTTTTTATTTGGGGGATCCATTTTTTATTTGGGTGATCCATTTTTTATTTGGGGGATCCATTTTTTATTTGGGAGATCCATTTTTTATTTGGGTGATCCATTTTTTATTTGGGTGATTCATTTTTTATTTGTTGGATCCATTTTTTATTTGGGGGATCCATTTTTATTTGGGGGACCCTATTTTTATTTGGGGGATCCATTTTACATTTGGGTGATCCATTTTTTATTTGGATGATCCATTTTTTATTTGGTGGATCCATTTTTTATTTGGGGTATCCATTTTTTATTTGGGTGATCCATTTTTTATTTGGGGGATCCATTTTTTATTTGGGTTATCCATTTTTTATTTGGGTGATCCATTTTTTATTTGGGTGATCCATTTTTTATTTGTTGGATCCATTTTTTATTTGGGGGATCCATTTTTTATTTGGGGGTTCCATTTTTTATTTGAGGGATCCATTTTACATTTGGGTGATCCATTTTTTATTTGGGTGACCCATTTTTTATTCGGGGGATCCATTTTTTATTTGGGGGATCCATTTTTTATTAGGGTTTCCATTTTTTATTTGGGTGATCCATTTTTTATTTGGGGGATCCATTTTTTATTTAGGTGATCCATTTTTTAGTTGGGTGATCCATTTTTTATTTGTGTGATCCATTTTTTATTTGGGGGATCCATTTTTTATTTGGGGGATCCATTTTTTATTTAGGTGATCCATTTTTAGTTGGGTGATCCATTTTTTATTTGTGTGATCCATTTTTTATTTGGGGGATCCATTTTTTATTTGGGGGTTCCATTTTTTATTTGGGTGATCCATTTTTTATTTGGGGGATCCATTTTTTATTTAGGTGATCCATTTTTTAGTTGGGTGATCCATTTTTTATTTGTGTGATCCATTTTTTATTTGGCGGATCCATTTTTTATTTGGGGGATCCATTTTTTATTTGGGTGATCCATTTTTTATTTGGGTGATCCATTTTTTATTTGGGTGATCCATATTTTATTTGCGTGATCCATTTTTTATTTGGGTGATCCATTTTTTATTTGGGTGATCCATTTTTTATTTGGGGGATCCATTTTTTATTTGGGTGATCCATTTTTTATTTGGGTGATCCATTTTTTATTTGGGGGATCCATTTTTTATTTGGGTGATCCATTTTTTATTTGGGGGATCCAGTTTTTGTTTGGGTGATCCATTTTTTATTTGGGGGATCCATTTTTTATTTGGGTGATCCATATTTTATTTAGGGGATCCATTTTTTATTTGGGTGATCCATTTTTTATTTGGGTGATCCATTTTTTATTTGGGTGATCCATTTTTTATTTTGGGGATCTATTTTTTATTTGGGTGATCCATTTTTTATTTGGGGGATCCATTTTTTTTTTGGTGATCCATTTTTTATTTGGGGATCCATTTTTTATTTGGGGGATCCATTTTTTATTTGGGTGATCCATTTTTTATTTGGGGGATCCATTTTTTATTTGGGTGATCCATTTTTAATTTGGGGATCCATTTTTTATTTGGGTGATACATTTTTTATTTGGGGGATCCATTTTTTATATGGGTGATCCATTTTTTATTTGGGGGATCCATTTTGTATTTGGGTGATCCATTTTTTATTTGGGGGATCCATTTTTTATTTGGGGGATCCATTTTTTATTTGGGTGATCCACATTTTATTTGGGTGATCCAATTTTTATTTGAGGGATCCATTTTTTATTTGGGTGATCCATTTTTTATTTGGGTGATCCATTTTTTATTTGGGTGATCCATTTTCTATTTGGGTGATCCATTTTTTATTTGGGGGATCCATTTTTTATTTGGATGATCCATTTTTTATTTGGGGGATCCATTTTTTATTTGGGCGATCCAATTTTTATTTGGGTGATCCATTTTTTTATTGGGCGATCCATTTTTTATTTGGGTGATCCATTTTTTATTTGGGGGATCCATTATTTATTTGTGTGATCCATTTTTTATTTTGGAGATCCATTTTTTATTTGGGGGATCCATTTTTTATTTGGGGGATCCATTTTTTATTTGGGTGATCCATTTTTTATTTGGGTGATCCATTTTTTATTTGTTGGATCCATTTTTTATTTGGGGGATCCATTTTTTATTTGGGGGCTCCATTTTTTATTTGGGGGATCCATTTTACATTTGGGTGATCCATTTTTTATTTGGGTGATCCATTTTTTATTTGGGGGTTCCATTTTTTATTTGGGGGATCCATCAAATAAAAAATGGATCCCCCAAATAAAAAATGGATCCATTTTTTATTTGGGTGATCCATTTTTTATTTGGGGGATCCATTTTTTATTTGGGTGATCCAGTTTTTGTTTGGGTGATCCATTTTTTATTTGGGGGATCCATTTTTTATTTGGGTGATCCATATTTTATTTAGGGGATCGATTTTTTATTTGGTGATCCATTTTTTATTTGGGTGATCCATTCTTTATTTGGGTGATCCATTTTTTATTTTGGGGATCTATTTTTTATTTGGGTGATCCATTTTTTATTTGGGGATCCATTTTTTATTTGGGTGATCTATTTTTTATTTGGGGGATCCATTTTTTATTTGGGTGATCCATTTTTTATTTGGGGGATCCATTTTTTATTTGGGTGATCCATTTTTTATTTGGGGGATCCATTTTTTATTTGGGGGGCCATTTTTTATTTGGGGATCCATCAAATAAAAAATGGATCACCCAAATAAAAAATGGATCACCCAAATAAAAAATGGATCCCTCAAATAAAAAATGGATCCATTTTTTATTTGGGGGATCCATTTTTTATTTGGGGGTTCCATTTTTTATTTGGGGGATCCATTTTACATTTGGGTGATCCATTTTTTATTTGGGTGATCCATATTTTATTTGGGGGATCCATTTTTTATTTGGGGGATCCATTTTTTATTTGGGTGATCCATTTTTTATTTGGGGGATCCATTTTTTATTTAGGTGATCCATTCTTTAGTTGGGTGATCCATTTATATTTGGGGGATCCATTTTTTATTTGTGTGATCCATTTTTTATTTGGCAGATCCATTTTTTATTTGGGGGATCCATTTTTTATTTGGGTGATCCATTTTTTATTTGGGGGATCCATTTTTTATTTGGGTTATACATTTTTTATTTGGGGGATCCATTTTTTATTTGGGTGATCCATTTTTTATTTGGGTGATCCATATTTTATTTGGGTGATCCATTTTTTATTTGGGGGATCCATTTTTATTTGGGTGATCTATTTTTGATTTGGGTGATCCATTTTTTATTTGGGGGATCCATTTTTTATTTGGGTGATCCATTTTTTATTTGGGGGATCCATTTTTTATATGGGAGATCCATTTTTTATTTGGGTGATCCATTTTTTATTTGGGTGATCCATTTTTTATTTGTTGGATCCATTTTTTATTTGGGGGATCCATTTTTTATTTGGGTGATCCATTTTTTATTTGGGGGATCCATTTTTTATTTGGGAGATCCATTTTTGATTTGGGTGATCCATTTTTTATTTGGGTGATCCATTTTTTATTTGTTGGATCCATTTTTTATTTGGGGGATCCATGTTTATTTGGGGGACCCTATTTTCATTTGGGGGATCCATTTTACATTTGGGGTATCCATTTTTTATTTGGGTGATCCATTTTTTATTTGGGGGATCCATTTTTTATTTGGGTGATCCATTTTTTATTTGGGTGATCCATTTTTTATTTGGGTGATCCATTTTTTATTTGTTGGATCCATTTTTTATTTGGTGGATCGACTTTTTATTTGGGGGTTCCATTTTTTATTTGGGGGATCCATTTTACATTTGGGTGATCCATTTTTTATTTGGGTGATCCATTTTTTATTTGGGGGATCCATTTTTTATTTGGGTGATCCATTTTTTATTTGGGGGATCCATTTTTTATTTGGATGATCCATTTTCTATTTGGGGGATCGATTTTTTATTTGGGGGTTCCATTTTTTATTTGGGGGATCCATCAAATAAAAAATGGATCACCCAAATAAAAAATGGATCACCCAAATAAAAAATGGATCCCCCAAATAGAAAATGGATCCATTTTTTATTTGGGTGATCCATATTTTATTTAGGGGATCCATTTTTTATTTGGGTGATCCATTTTTATTTGGGTGATCCATTTTTTATTTGGGTGATCCATTTTTTATTTGGGTGATCCATTTTTTATTTTGGGGATCTATTTATTATTTGGGTGATCCATTTTTTATTTGGGGGATCCATTTTTTTTTGGGTGATCCATTTTTTATTTGGGGATCCATTTTTTATTTGGGGGATCCATTTTTTATTTGGGTGATCCATTTTTTATTTGGGGGATCCATTTTTTATTTGGGTGATCCATTTTTAATTTGGGGATCCATTTTTTATTTGGGTGATCCATTTTTTATTTGGGGGATCCATTTTTTGTTTGGGTTATCCATTTTTTATTTGGGGGATCCATTTTGTATTTGGGTGATCCATTTTTTATTTGGCGGATCCATTTTTTATTTGGGGGATCAATTTTTTATTTGGGGATCCATTTTTTATTTAGGTGATCCATATTTTAGTTGGGTGATCCATTTTTATTTGGGGGATCCATTTTTTATTTGTGTGATCCATTTTTTATTTGGCGTATCCATTTTTATTTGGGGGATCCATTTTTTATTTGTGTGATCCATTTTTTATTTGGCAGATCCATTTTTTATTTGGGGGATCCATTTTTTATTTGGGTGATCCATTTTTTATTTGGGGGATCCATTTTTTATTTGGGTGATACATTTTTTATTTGGGGGATCCATTTTTTATTTGGGTGATCCATTTTTTATTTGGGTGATCCATATTTTATTTGGGTGATCCATTTTTTATTTGGGGGATCCATTTTTTATTTGGGTGATCCAATTTTTTATTTGGGTGATCCATTTTTTATTTGGGTGATCCATTTTTTATTTGGGTGATCCATTTTTTATTTGGGGGATCCATTTTTTATTTGGGTGATACATTTTTGATTTGGGTGATCCATTTTTTATTTGGGGGATCCATTTTTTATTTGGGTGATCCATTTTTTATTTGGGGGAACCATTTTTTATTTGGGAGATCCATTTTTGATTTGGGTGATCCATTTTTTATTTGGGTGATTCATTTTTTATTTGTTGGATCCATTTTTTATTTGGGGGATCCATTTTTATTTGGGGGACCCTATTTTTATTTGGGGGATCCATTTTACATTTGGGTGATCCCTTTTTTATTTGGGTGATCCATTTTTTATTTGGTGGATCCATTTTTTATTTGGGGTATCTATTTTTTATTTGGGTGATCCATTTTTTATTTGGGGGATCCATTTTTTATTTGGGTTATCCATTTTTTATTTGGGTGATCCATTTTTTATTTGGGTGATCCATTTTTTATTTGTTGGATCCATTTTTTATTTGGGGGATCCATTTTTTATTTGGGGGTTCCATTTTTTATTTGGGGGATCCATTTTACATTTGGGTGATCCAGTTTTTGTTTGGGTGATCCATTTTTTATTTGGGGGATCCATTTTTTATTTGGGTGATCCATTTTTTATTTGTTGGATCCATTTTTTATTTGGGGGATCCATTTTTTATTTGGGGGTTCCATTTTTTATTTGAGGGATCCATTTTACATTTGGGTGATCCATTTTTTATTTGGGTGACCCATTTTTTATTCGGGGGATCCATTTTTTATTTGGGGGATCCATTTTTTATTTGGGGGTTCCATTTTTTATTTGGGTGATCCATTTTTTATTTGGGAGATCCATTTTTTATTTAGGTGATCCATTTTTTAGTTGGGTGATCCATTTTTTATTTGTGTGATCCATTTTTTATTTGGGGGATCCATTTTTTATTTGGGGGTTACATTTTTTATTTGGGTGATCCATTTTTTATTTGGGGGATCCATTTTTTATTTAGGTGATCCATTTTTTAGTTGGGTGATCCATTTTTTATTTGTGTGATCCATTTTTTATTTGGCGGATCCATTTTTTATTTGGGGGATCCATTTTTTATTTGGGTGATCCATTTTTTATTTGGGTGATCCATTTTTTATTTGGGTGATCCATATTTTATTTGCGTGATCCATTTTTTATTTGGGTGATCCATTTTTTATTTGGGTGATCCATTTTTTATTTGGGGGATCCATTTTTTATTTGGGTGATCCATTTTTTATTTGGGTGATCCATTTTTTATTTGGGGGATCCATTTTTTATTTGGGTGATCCATTTTTTATTTGGGGGATCCAGTTTTTGTTTGGGTGATCCATTTTTTATTTGGGGGATCCATTTTTTATTTGGGTGATCCATATTTAATTTAGGGGATCCATTTTTTATTTGGGTGATCCATTTTTTATTTGGGTGATCCATTTTTTATTTGGGTGATCCATTTTTTATTTTGGGGATCTATTTTTTATTTGGGTGATCCATTTTTTATTTGGGGGATCCATTTTTTTTTTTGGTGATCCATTTTTTATTTGGGGATCCATTTTTTATTTGGGGGATCCATTTTTTATTTGGGTGATCCATTTTTTATTTGGGGGATCCATTTTTTATTTGGGTGATCCATTTTTAATTTGGGGATCCATTTTTTATTTGGGTGATCCATTTTTTATTTGGGGGATCCATTTTTTATATGGGTGATCCATTTTTTATTTGGGGGATCCATTTTGTATTTGGGTGATCCATTTTTTATTTGGGGGATCCATTTTTTATTTGGGGGATCCATTTTTTATTTGGGTGATCCACATTTTATTTGGGTGATCCAATTTTTATTTGAGGGATCCATTTTTTATTTGGGTGATCCATTTTTTATTTGGGTGATCCATTTTTTATTTGGGTGATCCATTTTCTATTTGGGTGATCCATTTTTTATTTGGGGGATCCATTTTTTATTTGGATGATCCATTTTTTATTTGGGGGATTCATTTTTTATTTGGGCGATCCGATTTTTATTTGGGTGATCCATTTTTTTATTGGGCGATCCATTTTTTATTTGGGTGATCCATTTTTTATTTGGGGGATCCATTATTTATTTGTGTGATCCATTTTATATTTGGGGGATCCATTTTTTATTTGGGTGATCCATTTTTTATTTTGGAGATCCATTTTTTATTTGGGGGATCCATTTTTTATTTGGGGGATCCATTTTTTATTTGGGTGATCCATTTTTTATTTGGGTGATCCATTTTTTATTTGTTGGATCCATTTTTTATTTGGGGGATCCATTTTTTATTTGGGGGCTCCATTTTTTATTTGGGGGATCCATTTTACATTTGGGTGATCCATTTTTTATTTGGGTGATCCATTTTTTATTTGGGGGTTCCATTTTTTATTTGGGGGATCCATCAAATAAAAAATGGATCCCCCAAATAAAAAATGGATCCATTTTTTATTTGGGTGATCCATTTTTTATTTGGGGGATCCATTTTTTATTTGGGTGATCCAGTTTTTGTTTGGGTGATCCATTTTTTATTTGGGGGATCCATTTTTTATTTGGGTGATCCATATTTTATTTAGGGGATCGATTTTTTATTTGGTGATCCATTTTTTATTTGGGTGATCCATTCTTTATTTGGGTGATCCATTTTTTATTTTGGGGATCTATTTTTTATTTGGGTGATCCATTTTTTATTTGGGGATCCATTTTTTATTTGGGTGATCCATTTTTTATTTGGGGGATCCATTTTTTATTTGGGGGATCCATTTTTTATTTGGGTGATCCATTTTTTATTTGGGGGATCCATTTTTTATTTGGGTGATCCATTTTTTATTTGGGGGATCCATTTTTTATTTGGGGGGCCATTTTTTATTTGGGGATCCATCAAATAAAAAATGGATCACCCAAATAAAAAATGGATCACCCAAATAAAAAATGGATCCCTCAAATAAAAAATGGATCCATTTTTTATTTGGGGGATCCATTTTTTATTTGGGGGTTCCATTTTTTATTTGGGGGATCCATTTTACATTTGGGTGATCCATTTTTTATTTGGGTGATCCATATTTTATTTGGGGGATCCATTTTTTATTTGGGGGATCCATTTTTTATTTGGGTGATCCATTTTTTATTTGGGGGATCCATTTTTTATTTAGGTGATCCATTCTTTAGTTGGGTGATCCATTTATATTTGGGGGATCCATTTTTTATTTGTGTGATCCATTTTTTATTTGGCAGATCCATTTTTTATTTGGGGGATCCATTTTTTATTTGGGTGATCCATTTTTTATTTGGGGGATCCATTTTTTATTTGGGTTATACATTTTTTATTTGGGGGATCCATTTTTTATTTGGGTGATCCATTTTTTATTTGGGTGATCCATATTTTATTTGGGTGATCCATTTTTTATTTGGGGGATCCATTTTTATTTGGGTGATCTATATTTGATTTGGGTGATCCATTTTTTATTTGGGGGATCCATTTTTTATTTGGGTGATCCATTTTTTATTTGGGGGATCCATTTTTTATTTGGGAGATCCATTTTTGATTTGGGTGATCCATTTTTTATTTGGGTGATCCATTTTTTATTTGTTGGATCCATTTTTTATTTGGGGGATCCATTTTTATTTGGGGGACCCTATTTTTATTTGGGGGATCCATTTTACATTTGGGGTATCCATTTTTTATTTGGGTGATCCATGTTTTTATTTGGGGGATCCATTTTTTATTTGGGTGATCCATTTTTTATTTGGGTGATCCATTTTTTATTTGGGTGATCCATTTTTTATTTGTTGGATCCATTTTTTATTTGGTGGATCGACTTTTTATTTGGGGGTTCCATTTTTTATTTGGGGGATCCATTTTACATTTGGGTGATCCATTTTTTATTTGGGTGATCCATTTTTTATTTGGGGGATCCATTTTTTATTTGGGTGATCCATTTTTTATTTGGGGGATCCATTTTTTATTTGGGTGATCCATTTTCTATTTGGGGGATCGATTTTTTATTTGGGGGTTCCATTTTTTATTTGGGGGATCCATCAAATAAAAAATGGATCACCCAAATAAAAAATGGATCACCCAAATAAAAAATGGATCCCCCAAATAGAAAATGGATCCATTTTTTATTTGGGTGATCCATATTTTATTTAGGGGATCCATTTTTTATTTGGGTGATCCATTTTTTATTTGGGTGATCCATTTTTTATTTGGGTGATCCATTTTTTATTTGGGTGATCCATTTTTTATTTTGGGGATCTATTTATTATTTGGGTGATCCATTTTTTATTTGGGGGATCCATTTTTTTTTGGGTGATCCATTTTTTATTTGGGGATCCATTTTTTATTTGGGGGATCCATTTTTTATTTGGGTGATCCATTTTTTATTTGGGGGATCCATTTTTTATTTGGGTGATCCATTTTTAATTTGGGGATCCATTTTTTATTTGGGTGATCCATTTTTTATTTGGGGGATCCATTTTTTGTTTGGGTTATCCATTTTTTATTTGGGGGATCCATTTTGTATTTGGGTGATCCATTTTTTATTTTGGGGATCCATTTTTTATTTGGGGGATCCATTTTTTATTTGGGTGATCCATATTTTATTTAGGGGATCGATTTTTTGTTTGGTGATCCATTTTTTATTTGGGTGATCCATTCTTTATTTGGGTGATCCATTTTTTATTTTGGGGATCTATTTTTTATTTGGGTGATCCATTTTTTATTTGGGGATCCATTTTTTATTTGGGTGATCCATTTTTTATTTGGGGGATCCATTTTTTATTTGGGGGATCCATTTTTTATTTGGGTGATCCATTTTTTATTTGGGGGATCCATTTTTTATTTGGGTGATCCATTTTTTATTTGGGGGATCCATTTTTTATTTGGGGGGCCATTTTTTATTTGGGGATCCATCAAATAAAAAATGGATCACCCAAATAAAAAATGGATCACCCAAATAAAAAATGGATCCCTCAAATAAAAAATGGATCCATTTTTTATTTGGGGGATCCATTTTTTATTTGGGGGTTCAATTTTTTATTTGGGGGATCCATTTTACATTTGGGTGATCCATTTTTTATTTGGGTGATCCATATTTTATTTGGGGGATCCATTTTTTATTTGGGGGATCCATTTTTTATTTGGGTGATCCATTTTTTATTTGGGGGATCCATTTTTTATTTAGGTGATCCATTCTTTAGTTGGGTGATCCATTTATATTTGGGGGATCCATTTTTTATTTGTGTGATCCATTTTTTATTTGGCAGATCCATTTTTTATTTGGGGGATCCATTTTTTATTTGGGTGATCCATTTTTTATTTGGGGGATCCATTTTTTATTTGGGTTATACATTTTTTATTTGGGGGATCCATTTTTTATTTGGGTGATCCATTTTTTATTTGGGTGATCCATATTTTATTTGGGTGATCCATTTTTTATTTGGGGGATCCATTTTTATTTGGGTGATCTATATTTGATTTGGGTGATCCATTTTTTATTTGGGGGATCCATTTTTTATTTGGGTGATCCATTTTTTATTTGGGGGATCCATTTTTTATTTGGGAGATCCATTTTTGATTTGGGTGATCCATTTTTTATTTGGGTGATCCATTTTTTATTTGTTGGATCCATTTTTTATTTGGGGGATCCATTTTTATTTGGGGGACCCTATTTTTATTTGGGGGATCCATTTTACATTTGGGGTATCCATTTTTTATTTGGGTGATCCATTTTTTATTTGGGGGATCCATTTTTTATTTGGGTGATCCATTTTTTATTTGGGTGATCCATTTTTTATTTGGGTGATCCATTTTTTATTTGTTGGATCCATTTTTTATTTGGTGGATCGACTTTTTATTTGGGGGTTCCATTTTTTATTTGGGGGATCCATTTTACATTTGGGTGATCCATTTTTTATTTGGGTGATCCATTTTTTATTTGGGGGATCCATTTTTTATTTGGGTGATCCATTTTTTATTTGGGGGATCCATTTTTTATTTGGGTGATCCATTTTCTATTTGGGGGATCGATTTTTTATTTGGGGGTTCCATTTTTTATTTGGGGGATCCATCAAATAAAAAATGGATCACCCAAATAAAAAATGGATCACCCAAATAAAAAATGGATCCCCCAAATAGAAAATGGATCCATTTTTTATTTGGGTGATCCATATTTTATTTAGGGGATCCATTTTTTATTTGGGTGATCCATTTTTTATTTGGGTGATCCATTTTTTATTTGGGTGATCCATTTTTTATTTGGGTGATCCATTTTTTATTTTGGGGATCTATTTATTATTTGGGTGATCCATTTTTTATTTGGGGGATCCATTTTTTTTTGGGTGATCCATTTTTTATTTGGGGATCCATTTTTTATTTGGGGGATCCATTTTTTATTTGGGTGATCCATTTTTTATTTGGGGGATCCATTTTTTATTTGGGTGATCCATTTTTAATTTGGGGATCCATTTTTTATTTGGGTGATCCATTTTTTATTTGGGGGATCCATTTTTTGTTTGGGTTATCCATTTTTTATTTGGGGGATCCATTTTGTATTTGGGTGATCCATTTTTTATTTTGGGGATCCATTTTTTATTTGGGGGATCCATTTTTTATTTGGGTGATCCATTTTTTATTTGGGTGATCCATTTTTTTATTTGTGGATCCATTTTTTATTTGTGGGATCCATTTTTTATTTGGGGGTTCCATTTTTTATTTGGGGGATCCATTTTACATTTGGGTGATCCATTTAGTAATTGGGTGATCCATTTTTTATTTGGGGGATCCATTTTTTATTTGGGTGATCCATTTTTTATTTGGGTGATCCCTTTTTTATTTGGGTGATCCATTTTTTATTTGGGGAATCCATTTTTATTTGGGGGTTCCATTTTTTATTTGGGGGATCCATTTTTTATTTGGGTGATCCATATTTTATTTAGGGGATCCATTTTTTATTTGGGTGATCCATTTTTTATTTGGGTGATCCATTTTTTATTTGGGTGATCCATTTTTTATTTTGGGGATCCATTTTTTATTTGGGTGATCCATTTTTTATTTGGGTGATGAATTTTTTATTTGGGTGA
This sequence comes from Eledone cirrhosa, assembly GCA_964016885.1. Classification (NCBI taxonomy): domain Eukaryota; kingdom Metazoa; phylum Mollusca; class Cephalopoda; order Octopoda; family Eledonidae; genus Eledone; species Eledone cirrhosa. Next base: position 296,383,890 of record OZ024740.1, read on the forward strand.
TCCATTTTTTATTTGGGGGATCCATTTTTTATTTGGGTGATCCATTTTTTATTTTGGGGATCCATTTTTTATTTGGGTGATCCATTTTTTTATTTGGGGGATCCATTTTTTATTTGGGTGATCCATTTTTTATTTGGGGGATCCATTTTTTATTTGGGTGATCCATTTTTTATTTGGGGGATCCATTTTTTATTCGGGGGATCCATTTTTTATTTGGGTGATCCATTTTTTATTTGGGTGATCCATTTTTTATTTGGGGGATCCATTTTTTATTTCGGTGATCCATTTTTTATTTGGGTGATCCATTCTTTATGTGGGTGATCCATTTTTGATTTGAGGGATCCATTTTTTATTTGGGTGGTCCATTTTTTATTTGGGTGATCCATTTTTTATTTGGGTGATCCATTTTTTATTTGGGTGATCCATTTTTTATTTGGGTGATCCATTTTTTATTTGGGGGATCCATTTTTTATTTGTGTGATCCATTTTATATTTGGGGGATCCATTTTTTATTTGGGTATTCATTTTTTATTTGGGGGATCCATTTTTTATTTGGGGGTCCCATTTTTTATTTGGGGGATCCATCAAACAAAAAATGGATCACCCAAATAAAAAATGGATCACCCAAATAAAAAATGGACCCCCAAACAAAAAATGGATCCATTTTTTATTTGGGGGATCCATTTTTTATTTGGGAGATCCATTTTTTATTTGGGTGATCCATTTTTTATTTGGGTGATCCATTTTTTATTTGGGTGATCCATTTTTTATTTGGGGGATCCATTTTTTATTTGGATGATCCATTTTTTATTTGGGGGATCCATTTTTTATTTGGGCGATCCAATTTTTATTTGGGTGATCCATTTTTTATTTGGGTGATCCATTTTTTATTTGGGTGATCCATTTTTTATTTGGGGGATCCATTTTTTATTTGTGTGATCCATTTTATATTTGGGGGATCCATTTTTTATTTGGGTATCCATTTCTTATTTGGGTGATCCATTTTTTATTTTGGGGATCCATTTTTTATTTGGGGGATCCATTTTTTATTTGTGTGATCCATTTTTTATTTGGGTGATCCATTTTTTATTTGTGGATCCATTTTTTATTTGTGGGATCCATTTTTTATTTGGGGGTTCCATTTTTTATTTGGGGGATCCATTTTACATTTGGGTGATCCATTTAGTAATTGGGTGATCCATTTTTTATTTGGGGGATCCATTTTTTATTTGGGTGATCCATTTTTTATTTGGGTGATCCCTTTTTTATTTGGGTGATCCATTTTTTATTTGGGGGATCCATTTTTATTTGGGGGTTCCATTTTTTATTTGGGGGATCCATCAAATAAAAAATGGATCACCCAAATAAAAAAGGGATCACCCAAATAAAAAATGGATCCCCCAAATAAAAAATGGATCCATTTTTTATTTGGGTGATCCATTTTTTATTTGGGGAATCCATTTTTTATTTGGGTGATGCAGTTTTTGTTTGGGTGATCCATTTTTTATTTGGGGGATCCATTTTTTATTTGGGTGATCCATATTTTATTTAGGGGATCCATTTTTTATTTGGGTGATCCATTTTTTATTTGGGTGATCCATTTTTTATTTGGGTGATCCATTTTTTATTTTGGGGATCCATTTTTTATTTGGGTGATCCATTTTTTATTTGGGTGATGCATTTTTTATTTGGGTGATCCATTTTTTATTTGGGGGATCCATTTTTTATTTGGGTGATCCATTTTTTATTTTGGGGATCCATTTTTTATTTGGGTGATCCATTTTTTATTTGGGGGATCCATTTTTTATTTGGGTGATCCATTTTTTATTTGGGGGATCCATTTTTTATTTGGGTGATCCATTTTTTATTTGGGGGATCCATTTTTTATTCGGGGGATCCATTTTTTATTTGGGTGATCCATTTTTTATTTGGGTGATCCATTTTTTATTTGGGGGATCCATTTTTTATTTCGGTGATCCATTTTTTATTTGGGTGATCCATTTTTTATGTGGGTGATCCATTTTTGATTTGAGGGATCCATTTTTTATTTGGGTGGTCCATTTTTTATTTGGGTGATCCATTTTTTATTTGGGTGATCCATTTTTTATTTGGGTGATCCATTTTTTATTTGGGTGATCCATTTTTTATTTGGGGGATCCATTTTTTATTTGTGTGATCCATTTTATATTTGGGGGATCCATTTTTTATTTGGGTATTCATTTTTTATTTGGGGGATCCATTTTTTATTTGGGGGTCCCATTTTTTATTTGGGGGATCCATCAAATAAAAAATGGATCACCCAAATAAAAAATGGATCACCCAAATAAAAAATGGACCCCCCAAACAAAAAATGGATCCATTTTTTATTTGGGGGATCCATTTTATATTTGGGGGATCCATTTTTTATTTGGGTGATCCATTTTTTATTTGGGTGATCCATTTTTTATTTGGGTGATCCATTTTTTATTTGGGGGATCCATTTTTTATTTGGATGATCCATTTTTTATTTGGGGGATCCATTTTTTATTTGGGCGATCCAATTTTTATTTGGGTGATCCATTTTTTATTTGGGTGATCCATTTTTTATTTGGGTGATCCATTTTTTATTTGGGGGATCCATTTTTTATTTGTGTGATCCATTTTATATTTGGGGGATCCATTTTTTATTTGGGTATCCATTTCTTATTTGGGTGATCCATTTTTTATTTTGGGGATCCATTTTTTATTTGGGGGATCCATTTTTTATTTGGGTGATCCATTTTTTATTTGGGTGATCCATTTTTTATTTGTGGATCCATTTTTTATTTGTGGGATCCATTTTTTATTTGGGGGTTCCATTTTTTATTTGGGGGATCCATTTTACATTTGGGTGATCCATTTAGTAATTGGGTGATCCATTTTTTATTTGGGGGATCCATTTTTTATTTGGGTGATCCATTTTTTATTTGGGTGATCCCTTTTTTATTTGGGTGATCCATTTTTTATTTGGGGGATCCATTTTTATTTGGGGGTTCCATTTTTTATTTGGGGGATCCGTCAAATAAAAAATGGATCACCCAAATAAAAAAGGGATCACCCAAATAAAAAATGGATCCCCCAAATAAAAAATGGATCCATTTTTTATTTGGGTGATCCATTTTCTATTTGGGGGATCGATTTTTTATTTGGGGGTTCCATTTTTTATTTGGGGGATCCATCAAATAAAAAATGGATCACCCAAATAAAAAATGGATCACCCAAATAAAAAATGGATCCCCCAAATAGAAAATGGATCCATTTTTTATTTGGGTGATCCATATTTTATTTAGGGGATCCATTTTTTATTTGGGTGATCCATTTTTTATTTGGGTGATCCATTTTTTATTTGGGTGATCCATTTTTTATTTGGGTGATCCATTTTTTATTTTGGGGATCTATTTATTATTTGGGTGATCCATTTTTTATTTGGGGGATCCATTTTTTTTTGGGTGATCCATTTTTTATTTGGGGATCCATTTTTTATTTGGGGGATCCATTTTTTATTTGGGTGATCCATTTTTTATTTGGGGGATCCATTTTTTATTTGGGTGATCCATTTTTAATTTGGGGATCCATTTTTTATTTGGGTGATCCATTTTTTATTTGGGGGATCCATTTTTTGTTTGGGTTATCCATTTTTTATTTGGGGGATCCATTTTGTATTTGGGTGATCCATTTTTTATTTTGGGGATCCATTTTTTATTTGGGGGATCCATTTTTTATTTGGGTGATCCATTTTTTATTTGGGTGATCCATTTTTTTATTTGTGGATCCATTTTTTATTTGTGGGATCCATTTTTTATTTGGGGGTTCCATTTTTTATTTGGGGGATCCATTTTACATTTGGGTGATCCATTTAGTAATTGGGTGATCCATTTTTTATTTGGGGGATCCATTTTTTATTTGGGTGATCCATTTTTTATTTGGGTGATCCCTTTTTTATTTGGGTGATCCATTTTTTATTTGGGGAATCCATTTTTATTTGGGGGTTCCATTTTTTATTTGGGGGATCCATTTTTTATTTGGGTGATCCATATTTTATTTAGGGGATCCATTTTTTATTTGGGTGATCCATTTTTTATTTGGGTGATCCATTTTTTATTTGGGTGATCCATTTTTTATTTTGGGGATCCATTTTTTATTTGGGTGATCCATTTTTTATTTGGGTGATGAATTTTTTATTTGGGTGATCCATTTTTTATTTGGGGGATCCATTTTTTATTTGGGTGATCCATTTTTTATTTTGGGGATCCATTTTTTATTTGGGTGATCCATTTTTTTATTTGGGGGATCCATTTTTTATTTGGGTGATCCATTTTTTATTTGGGGGATCCATTTTTTATTTGGGTGATCCATTTTTTATTTGGGGGATCCATTTTTTATTCGGGGGATCCATTTTTTATTTGGGTGATCCATTTTTTATTTGGGTGATCCATTTTTTATTTGGGGGATCCATTTTTTATTTCGGTGATCCATTTTTTATTTGGGTGATCCATTCTTTATGTGGGTGATCCATTTTTGATTTGAGGGATCCATTTTTTATTTGGGTGGTCCATTTTTTATTTGGGTGATCCATTTTTTATTTGGGTGATCCATTTTTTATTTGGGTGATCCATTTTTTATTTGGGTGATCCATTTTTTATTTGGGGGATCCATTTTTTATTTGTGTGATCCATTTTATATTTGGGGGATCCATTTTTTATTTGGGTATTCATTTTTTATTTGGGGGATCCATTTTTTATTTGGGGGTCCCATTTTTTATTTGGGGGATCCATCAAACAAAAAATGGATCACCCAAATAAAAAATGGATCACCCAAATAAAAAATGGACCCCCAAACAAAAAATGGATCCATTTTTTATTTGGGGGATCCATTTTTTATTTGGGAGATCCATTTTTTATTTGGGTGATCCATTTTTTATTTGGGTGATCCATTTTTTATTTGGGTGATCCATTTTTTATTTGGGGGATCCATTTTTTATTTGGATGATCCATTTTTTATTTGGGGGATCCATTTTTTATTTGGGCGATCCAATTTTTATTTGGGTGATCCATTTTTTATTTGGGTGATCCATTTTTTATTTGGGTGATCCATTTTTTATTTGGGGGATCCATTTTTTATTTGTGTGATCCATTTTATATTTGGGGGATCCATTTTTTATTTGGGTATCCATTTCTTATTTGGGTGATCCATTTTTTATTTTGGGGATCCATTTTTTATTTGGGGGATCCATTTTTTATTTGGGTGATCCATTTTTTATTTGGGTGATCCATTTTTTATTTGTGGATCCATTTTTTATTTGTGGGATCCATTTTTTATTTGGGGGTTCCATTTTTTATTTGGGGGATCCATTTTACATTTGGGTGATCCATTTAGTAATTGGGTGATCCATTTTTTATTTGGGGGATCCATTTTTTATTTGGGTGATCCATTTTTTATTTGGGTGATCCCTTTTTTATTTGGGTGATCCATTTTTTATTTGGGGGATCCATTTTTATTTGGGGGTTCCATTTTTTATTTGGGGGATCCATCAAATAAAAAATGGATCACCCAAATAAAAAAGGGATCACCCAAATAAAAAATGGATCCCCCAAATAAAAAATGGATCCATTTTTTATTTGGGTGATCCATTTTTTATTTGGGGAATCCATTTTTTATTTGGGTGATGCAGTTTTTGTTTGGGTGATCCATTTTTTATTTGGGGGATCCATTTTTTATTTGGGTGATCCATATTTTATTTAGGGGATCCATTTTTTATTTGGGTGATCCATTTTTTATTTGGGTGATCCATTTTTTATTTGGGTGATCCATTTTTTATTTTGGGGATCCATTTTTTATTTGGGTGATCCATTTTTTATTTGGGTGATGCATTTTTTATTTGGGTGATCCATTTTTTATTTGGGGGATCCATTTTTTATTTGGGTGATCCATTTTTTATTTTGGGGATCCATTTTTTATTTGGGTGATCCATTTTTTATTTGGGGGATCCATTTTTTATTTGGGTGATCCATTTTTTATTTGGGGGATCCATTTTTTATTTGGGTGATCCATTTTTTATTTGGGGGATCCATTTTTTATTCGGGGGATCCATTTTTTATTTGGGTGATCCATTTTTTATTTGGGTGATCCATTTTTTATTTGGGGGATCCATTTTTTATTTCGGTGATCCATTTTTTATTTGGGTGATCCATTTTTTATTTGGGGGATCCATTTTTATTTGGGGGACCCTATTTTTATTTGGGGGATCCATTTTACATTTGGGGTATCCATTTTTTATTTGGGTGATCCATTTTTTATTTGGGGGATCCATTTTTTATTTGGGTGATCCATTTTTTATTTGGGTGATCCATTTTTTATTTGGGTGATCCATTTTTTATTTGTTGGATCCATTTTTTATTTGGTGGATCGACTTTTTATTTGGGGGTTCCATTTTTTATTTGGGGGATCCATTTTACATTTGGGTGATCCATTTTTTATTTGGGTGATCCATTTTTTATTTGGGGGATCCATTTTTTATTTGGGTGATCCATTTTTTATTTGGGGGATCCATTTTTTATTTGGGTGATCCATTTTCTATTTGGGGGATCGATTTTTTATTTGGGGGTTCCATTTTTTATTTGGGGGATCCATCAAATAAAAAATGGATCACCCAAATAAAAAATGGATCACCCAAATAAAAAATGGATCCCCCAAATAGAAAATGGATCCATTTTTTATTTGGGTGATCCATATTTTATTTAGGGGATCCATTTTTTATTTGGGTGATCCATTTTTTATTTGGGTGATCCATTTTTTATTTGGGTGATCCATTTTTTATTTGGGTGATCCATTTTTTATTTTGGGGATCTATTTATTATTTGGGTGATCCATTTTTTATTTGGGGGATCCATTTTTTTTTGGGTGATCCATTTTTTATTTGGGGATCCATTTTTTATTTGGGGGATCCATTTTTTATTTGGGTGATCCATTTTTTATTTGGGGGATCCATTTTTTATTTGGGTGATCCATTTTTAATTTGGGGATCCATTTTTTATTTGGGTGATCCATTTTTTATTTGGGGGATCCATTTTTTGTTTGGGTTATCCATTTTTTATTTGGGGGATCCATTTTGTATTTGGGTGATCCATTTTTTATTTTGGGGATCCATTTTTTATTTGGGGGATCCATTTTTTATTTGGGTGATCCATTTTTTATTTGGGTGATCCATTTTTTTATTTGTGGATCCATTTTTTATTTGTGGGATCCATTTTTTATTTGGGGGTTCCATTTTTTATTTGGGGGATCCATTTTACATTTGGGTGATCCATTTAGTAATTGGGTGATCCATTTTTTATTTGGGGGATCCATTTTTTATTTGGGTGATCCATTTTTTATTTGGGTGATCCCTTTTTTATTTGGGTGATCCATTTTTTATTTGGGGAATCCATTTTTATTTGGGGGTTCCATTTTTTATTTGGGGGATCCATTTTTTATTTGGGTGATCCATATTTTATTTAGGGGATCCATTTTTTATTTGGGTGATCCATTTTTTATTTGGGTGATCCATTTTTTATTTGGGTGATCCATTTTTTATTTTGGGGATCCATTTTTTATTTGGGTGATCCATTTTTTATTTGGGTGATGAATTTTTTATTTGGGTGATCCATTTTTTATTTGGGGGATCCATTTTTTATTTGGGTGATCCATTTTTTATTTTGGGGATCCATTTTTTATTTGGGTGATCCATTTTTTTATTTGGGGGATCCATTTTTTATTTGGGTGATCCATTTTTTATTTGGGGGATCCATTTTTTATTTGGGTGATCCATTTTTTATTTGGGGGATCCATTTTTTATTCGGGGGATCCATTTTTTATTTGGGTGATCCATTTTTTATTTGGGTGATCCATTTTTTATTTGGGGGATCCATTTTTTATTTCGGTGATCCATTTTTTATTTGGGTGATCCATTCTTTATGTGGGTGATCCATTTTTGATTTGAGGGATCCATTTTTTATTTGGGTGGTCCATTTTTTATTTGGGTGATCCATTTTTTATTTGGGTGATCCATTTTTTATTTGGGTGATCCATTTTTTATTTGGGTGATCCATTTTTTATTTGGGGGATCCATTTTTTATTTGTGTGATCCATTTTATATTTGGGGGATCCATTTTTTATTTGGGTATTCATTTTTTATTTGGGGGATCCATTTTTTATTTGGGGGTCCCATTTTTTATTTGGGGGATCCATCAAACAAAAAATGGATCACCCAAATAAAAAATGGATCACCCAAATAAAAAATGGACCCCCAAACAAAAAATGGATCCATTTTTTATTTGGGGGATCCATTTTTTATTTGGGAGATCCATTTTTTATTTGGGTGATCCATTTTTTATTTGGGTGATCCATTTTTTATTTGGGTGATCCATTTTTTATTTGGGGGATCCATTTTTTATTTGGATGATCCATTTTTTATTTGGGGGATCCATTTTTTATTTGGGCGATCCAATTTTTATTTGGGTGATCCATTTTTTATTTGGGTGATCCATTTTTTATTTGGGTGATCCATTTTTTATTTGGGGGATCCATTTTTTATTTGTGTGATCCATTTTATATTTGGGGGATCCATTTTTTATTTGGGTATCCATTTCTTATTTGGGTGATCCATTTTTTATTTTGGGGATCCATTTTTTATTTGGGGGATCCATTTTTTATTTGTGTGATCCATTTTTTATTTGGGTGATCCATTTTTTATTTGTGGATCCATTTTTTATTTGTGGGATCCATTTTTTATTTGGGGGTTCCATTTTTTATTTGGGGGATCCATTTTACATTTGGGTGATCCATTTAGTAATTGGGTGATCCATTTTTTATTTGGGGGATCCATTTTTTATTTGGGTGATCCATTTTTTATTTGGGTGATCCCTTTTTTATTTGGGTGATCCATTTTTTATTTGGGGGATCCATTTTTATTTGGGGGTTCCATTTTTTATTTGGGGGATCCATCAAATAAAAAATGGATCACCCAAATAAAAAAGGGATCACCCAAATAAAAAATGGATCCCCCAAATAAAAAATGGATCCATTTTTTATTTGGGTGATCCATTTTTTATTTGGGGAATCCATTTTTTATTTGGGTGATGCAGTTTTTGTTTGGGTGATCCATTTTTTATTTGGGGGATCCATTTTTTATTTGGGTGATCCATATTTTATTTAGGGGATCCATTTTTTATTTGGGTGATCCATTTTTTATTTGGGTGATCCATTTTTTATTTGGGTGATCCATTTTTTATTTTGGGGATCCATTTTTTATTTGGGTGATCCATTTTTTATTTGGGTGATGCATTTTTTATTTGGGTGATCCATTTTTTATTTGGGGGATCCATTTTTTATTTGGGTGATCCATTTTTTATTTTGGGGATCCATTTTTTATTTGGGTGATCCATTTTTTATTTGGGGGATCCATTTTTTATTTGGGTGATCCATTTTTTATTTGGGGGATCCATTTTTTATTTGGGTGATCCATTTTTTATTTGGGGGATCCATTTTTTATTCGGGGGATCCATTTTTTATTTGGGTGATCCATTTTTTATTTGGGTGATCCATTTTTTATTTGGGGGATCCATTTTTTATTTCGGTGATCCATTTTTTATTTGGGTGATCCATTTTTTATGTGGGTGATCCATTTTTGATTTGAGGGATCCATTTTTTATTTGGGTGGTCCATTTTTTATTTGGGTGATCCATTTTTTATTTGGGTGATCCATTTTTTATTTGGGTGATCCATTTTTTATTTGGGTGATCCATTTTTTATTTGGGGGATCCATTTTTTATTTGTGTGATCCATTTTATATTTGGGGGATCCATTTTTTATTTGGGTATTCATTTTTTATTTGGGGGATCCATTTTTTATTTGGGGGTCCCATTTTTTATTTGGGGGATCCATCAAATAAAAAATGGATCACCCAAATAAAAAATGGATCACCCAAATAAAAAATGGACCCCCCAAACAAAAAATGGATCCATTTTTTATTTGGGGGATCCATTTTATATTTGGGGGATCCATTTTTTATTTGGGTGATCCATTTTTTATTTGGGTGATCCATTTTTTATTTGGGTGATCCATTTTTTATTTGGGGGATCCATTTTTTATTTGGATGATCCATTTTTTATTTGGGGGATCCATTTTTTATTTGGGCGATCCAATTTTTATTTGGGTGATCCATTTTTTATTTGGGTGATCCATTTTTTATTTGGGTGATCCATTTTTTATTTGGGGGATCCATTTTTTATTTGTGTGATCCATTTTATATTTGGGGGATCCATTTTTTATTTGGGTATCCATTTCTTATTTGGGTGATCCATTTTTTATTTTGGGGATCCATTTTTTATTTGGGGGATCCATTTTTTATTTGGGTGATCCATTTTTTATTTGGGTGATCCATTTTTTATTTGTGGATCCATTTTTTATTTGTGGGATCCATTTTTTATTTGGGGGTTCCATTTTTTATTTGGGGGATCCATTTTACATTTGGGTGATCCATTTAGTAATTGGGTGATCCATTTTTTATTTGGGGGATCCATTTTTTATTTGGGTGATCCATTTTTTATTTGGGTGATCCCTTTTTTATTTGGGTGATCCATTTTTTATTTGGGGGATCCATTTTTATTTGGGGGTTCCATTTTTTATTTGGGGGATCCGTCAAATAAAAAATGGATCACCCAAATAAAAAAGGGATCACCCAAATAAAAAATGGATCCCCCAAATAAAAAATGGATCCATTTTTTATTTGGGTGATCCATTTTTTATTTGGGGAATCCATTTTTTATTTGGGTGATGCAGTTTTTGTTTGGGTGATCCATTTTTTATTTGGGGGATCCATTTTTTATTTGGGTGATCCATATTTTATTTAGGGGATCCATTTTTTATTTGGGTGATCCATTTTTTATTTGGGTGATCCATTTTTTATTTGGGTGATCTATTTTTTATTTTGGGGATCTATTTTTTATTTGGCTGATCCATTTTTTATTTGGGGGATCCATTTTTTATTTGGGTGATCCATTTTTTATTTGGGGGATCCATTTTTTATTTGGGTGATCCATTTTTTATTTGGGGGATCCATTTTTTATTTGGGTGTTCCATTTTTTATTTGGGGGTTCCATCAAATAAAAAATGGATCACCCAAATAAAAAATGGATCACTCAAATAAAAAATGGATCCCCCAAATAAAAAATGGATCCATTTTTATTTGGGGGATCCATTTTTTATTTGGGGGATCCATTTTACATTTGGGGGATCCATTTTTTATTTTGGAGATCCATTTTTTATTTGGGGGATCCATTTTTTATTTGGGTGATCCATTTTTTATTTGGGTGATCCATTTTTTATTTGTTGGATCCATTTTTTATTTGGGGGATCCATTTTTTATTTGAGTGATCCATTTTTTATTTGGGGGATCCATTTTTTATTTGGGGGTTCCATTTTTTATTTGGGGGATCCATCAAATAAAAAATGGATCACCCAAATAAAAAATGTATCCCCCAAATAAAAAATGGATCCATTTTTTATTTGGGTGATCCATTTTTTATTTGGGTGATCCATTTTTTATTTGGGGGATCCATTTTTTATTTGTGTGATCCATTTTATATTTGGGGGATCCATTTTTTATTTGGGTATCCATTTCTTATTTGGGTGATCCATTTTTTATTTTGGGGATCCATTTTTTATTTGGGGGATCCATTTTTTATTTGGGTGATCCATTTTTTATTTGGGTGATCCATTTTTTATTTGTGGATCCATTTTTTATTTGTGGGATCCATTTTTTATTTGGGGGTTCCATTTTTTATTTGGGGGATCCATTTTACATTTGGGTGATCCATTTAGTAATTGGGTGATCCATTTTTTATTTGGGGGTTCCATTTTTTATTTGGGGGATCCATTTTACATTTGGGTGATCCATTTTTTATTTGGGGGATCCATTTTTTATTTGGGTGATCCATTTTTTATTTGGGTGATCCAGTTTTTGTTTGGGTGATCCATTTTTTATTTGGGGGATCCATTTTTTATTTGGGTGATCCATTTTTTATTTGTTGGATCCATTTTTTATTTGGGGGATCCATTTTTTATTTGGGGGTTCCATTTTTTATTTGGGGGATCCATTTTACATTTGGGTGATCCATTTTTTATTTGGGTGACCCATTTTTTATTCGGGGGATCCATTTTTTATTTGGGGGATCCATTTTTTATTTGGGGGTTCCATTTTTTATTTGGGTGATCCATTTTTTATTTGGGGGATCCATTTTTTATTTAGGTGATCCATTTTTTGGTTGGGTGATCCATTTTTTATTTGTGTGATCCATTTTTTATTTGGGGGATCCATTTTTTATTTGGGGGTTCCATTTTTTATTTGGGTGATCCATTTTTTATTTGGGGGATCCATTTTTTATTTAGGTGATCCATTTTTTAGTTGGGTGATCCATTTTTTATTTGTGTGATCCACTTTTTATTTGGCGGATCCATTTTTTATTTGGGGGATCCATTTTTTATTTGGGTGATCCATTTTTTATTTGGGGTATCCATTTTTTATTAGGGTGATACATTTTTTATTTGGGGGATCCATTTTTTATTTGGGTGATCCATTTTTTATTTGGGTGATCCATATTTTATTTGCGTGATCCATTTTTTATTTGGGTGATCCATTTTTTATTTGGGTGATCCTTTTTTTATTTGGGGGATCCATTTTTTATTTGGGTGATCCATTTTTTATTTGGGTGATCCATTTTTTATTTGGGGGATCCATTTTTTATTTGGGTGATCCATTTTTTATTTGGGGGATCCAGTTTTTGTTTGGGTGATCCATTTTTTATTTGGGGGATCCATTTTTTATTTGGGTGATCCATATTTTATTTAGGGGATCCATTTTTTATTTGGGTGATCCATTTTTTATTTGGGTGAACCATTTTTTATTTGGGTGATCCATTTTTTATTTTGGGGATCTATTTTTTATTTGGGTGATCCATTTTTTATTTGGGGGATCCATTTTTTTTTTTGGTGATCCATTTTTTATTTGGGGATCCATTTTTTATTTGGGGGATCCATTTTTTATTTGGGTGATCCATTTTTTATTTGGGGGATCCATTTTTTATTTGGGTGATCCATTTTTAATTTGGGGATCCATTTTTTATTTGGGTGATCCATTTTTTATTTGGGGGATCCATTTTTTATATGGGTGATCCATTTTTTATTTGGGGGATCCATTTTGTATTTGGGTGATCCATTTTTTATTTGGGGGATCCATTTTTTATTTGGGGGATCCATTTTTTATTTGGGTTATACATTTTTTATTTGGGGGATCCATTTTTTATTTGGGTGATCCATTTTTTATTTGGGTGATCCATATTTTATTTGGGTGATCCATTTTTTATTTGGGGGATCCATTTTTATTTGGGTGATCTATTTTTGATTTGGGTGATCCATTTTTTATTTGGGGGATCCATTTTTTATTTGGGTGATCCATTTTTTATTTGGGGGATCCATTTTTTATTTGGGAGATCCATTTTTGATTTGGGTGATCCATTTTTTATTTGGGTGATCCATTTTTTATTTGTTGGATCCATTTTTTATTTGGGGGATCCATTTTTATTTGGGGGACCCTATTTTTATTTGGGGGATCCATTTTACATTTGGGGTATCCATTTTTTATTTGGGTGATCCATTTTTTATTTGGGGGATCCATTTTTTATTTGGGTGATCCATTTTTTATTTGGGTGATCCATTTTTTATTTGGGTGATCCATTTTTTATTTGTTGGATCCATTTTTTATTTGGTGGATCGACTTTTTATTTGGGGGTTCCATTTTTTATTTGGGGGATCCATTTTACATTTGGGTGATCCATTTTTTATTTGGGTGATCCATTTTTTATTTGGGGGATCCATTTTTTATTTGGGTGATCCATTTTTTATTTGGGGGATCCATTTTTTATTTGGGTGATCCATTTTCTATTTGGGGGATCGATTTTTTATTTGGGGGTTCCATTTTTTATTTGGGGGATCCATCAAATAAAAAATGGATCACCCAAATAAAAAATGGATCACCCAAATAAAAAATGGATCCCCCAAATAGAAAATGGATCCATTTTTTATTTGGGTGATCCATATTTTATTTAGGGGATCCATTTTTTATTTGGGTGATCCATTTTTTATTTGGGTGATCCATTTTTTATTTGGGTGATCCATTTTTTATTTGGGTGATCCATTTTTTATTTGGGTGATCCATTTTTTATTTTGGGGATCTATTTATTATTTGGGTGATCCATTTTTTATTTGGGGGATCCATTTTTTTTTGGGTGATCCATTTTTTATTTGGGGATCCATTTTTTATTTGGGGGATCCATTTTTTATTTGGGTGATCCATTTTTTATTTGGGGGATCCATTTTTTATTTGGGTGATCCATTTTTAATTTGGGGATCCATTTTTTATTTGGGTGATCCATTTTTTATTTGGGGGATCCATTTTTTGTTTGGGTTATCCATCTTTTATTTGGGGGATCCATTTTGTATTTGGGTGATCCATTTTTTATTTTGGGGATCCATTTTTTATTTGGGGGATCCATTTTTTATTTGGGTGATCCATTTTTTATTTGGGTGATCCATTTTTTTATTTGTGGATCCATTTTTTATTTGTGGGATCCATTTTTTATTTGGGGGTTCCATTTTTTATTTGGGGGATCCATTTTACATTTGGGTGATCCATTTAGTAATTGGGTGATCCATTTTTTATTTGGGGGATCCATTTTTTATTTGGGTGATCCATTTTTTATTTGGGTGATCCCTTTTTTATTTGGGTGATCCATTTTTTATTTGGGGGATCCATTTTTATTTGGGGGTTCCATTTTTTATTTGGGGGATCCATCAAATAAAAAATGGATCACCCAAATAAAAAATGGATCCATTTTTTATTTGGGTGATCCATTTTTTATTTGGGGAATCCATTTTTTATTTGGGTGATGCAGTTTTTGTTTGGGTGATCCATTTTTTATTTGGGGGATCCATTTTTATTTGGGTGATCCATATTTTATTTAGGGGATCCATTTTTTATTTGGGTGATCCATTTTTTATTTGGGTGATCCATTTTTTATTTGGGTGATCCATTTTTTATTTTGGGGATCCATTTTTTATTTGGGTGATCCATTTTTTATTTGGGTGATGCATTTTTTATTTGGGTGATCCATTTTTTATTTGGGGGATCCATTTTTTATTTGGGTGATCCATTTTTTATTTTGGGGATCCATTTTTTATTTGGGTGATCCATTTTTTTATTTGGGGGATCCATTTTTTATTTGGGTGATCCATTTTTTATTTGGGGGATCCATTTTTTATTTGGGTGATCCATTTTTTATTTGGGGGATCCATTTTTTATTCGGGGGATCCATTTTTTATTTGGGTGATCCATTTTTTATTTGGGTGATCCATTTTTTATTTGGGGGATCCATTTTTTATTTCGGTGATCCATTTTTTATTTGGGTGATCCATTCTTTATGTGGGTGATCCATTTTTGATTTGAGGGATCCATTTTTTATTTGGGTGGTCCATTTTTTATTTGGGTGATCCATTTTTTATTTGGGTGATCCATTTTTTATTTGGGTGATCCATTTTTTATTTGGGTGATCCATTTTTTATTTGGGGGATCCATTTTTTATTTGTGTGATCCATTTTATATTTGGGGGATCCATTTTTTATTTGGGTATTCATTTTTTATTTGGGGGATCCATTTTTTATTTGGGGGTCCCATTTTTTATTTGGGGGATCCATCAAACAAAAAATGGATCACCCAAATAAAAAATGGATCACCCAAATAAAAAATGGACCCCCAAACAAAAAATGGATCCATTTTTTATTTGGGGGATCCATTTTTTATTTGGATGATCCATTTTTCATTTGGGGGATCCATTTTTTATTTGGGCGATCCAATTTTTATTTGGGTGATCCATTTTTTATTTGGGTGATCCATTTTTTATTTGGGTGATCCATTTTTTATTTGGGGGATCCATTTTTTATTTGTGTGATCCATTTTATATTTGGGGGATCCATTTTTTATTTGGGTATCCATTTCTTATTTGGGTGATCCATTTTTTATTTTGGGGATCCATTTTTTATTTGGGGGATCCATTTTTTATTTGGGTGATCCATTTTTTATTTGGGTGATCCATTTTTTATTTGTGGATCCATTTTTTATTTGTGGGATCCATTTTTTATTTGGGGGTTCCATTTTTTATTTGGGGGATCCATTTTACATTTGGGTGATCCATTTAGTAATTGGGTGATCCATTTTTAATTTGGGGGATCCATTTTTTATTTGGGTGATCCATTTTTTATTTGGGTGATCCCTTTTTTATTTGGGTGATCCATTTTTTATTTGGGGGATCCATTTTTATTTGGGGGTTCCATTTTTTATTTGGGGGATCCATCAAATAAAAAATGGATCACCCAAATAAAAAAGGGATCACCCAAATAAAAAATGGATCCCCCAAATAAAAAATGGATCCATTTTTTATTTGGGTGATCCATTTTTTATTTGGGGAATCCATTTTTTATTTGGGTGATGCAGTTTTTGTTTGGGTGATCCATTTTTTATTTGGGGGATCCATTTTTTATTTGGGTGATCCATATTTTATTTAGGGGATCCATTTTTTATTTGGGTGATCCATTTTTTATTTGGGTGATCCATTTTTTATTTGGGTGATCCATTTTTTATTTTGGGGATCCATTTTTTATTTGGGTGATCCATTTTTTATTTGGGTGATGCATTTTTTATTTGGGTGATCCATTTTTTATTTGGGGGATCCATTTTTTATTTGGGTGATCCATTTTTTATTTTGGGGATCCATTTTTTATTTGGGTGATCCATTTTTTATTTGGGGGATCCATTTTTTATTTGGGTGATCCATTTTTTATTTGGGGGATCCATTTTTTATTTGGGTGATCCATTTTTTATTTGGGGGATCCATTTTTTATTCGGGGGATCCATTTTTTATTTGGGTGATCCATTTTTTATTTGGGTGATCCATTTTTTATTTGGGGGATCCATTTTTTATTTCGGTGATCCATTTTTTATTTGGGTGATCCATTTTTTATGTGGGTGATCCATTTTTGATTTGAGGGATCCATTTTTTATTTGGGTGGTCCATTTTTTATTTGGGTGATCCATTTTTTATTTGGGTGATCCATTTTTTATTTGGGTGATCCATTTTTTATTTGGGTGATCCCTTTTTTATTTGGGTGATCCATTTTTTATTTGGGGGATCCATTTTTATTTGGGGGTTCCATTTTTTATTTGGGGGATCCGTCAAATAAAAAATGGATCACCCAAATAAAAAAGGGATCACCCAAATAAAAAATGGATCCCCCAAATAAAAAATGGATCCATTTTTTATTTGGGTGATCCATTTTTTATTTGGGTGATCCATTTTTTATTTGTTGGATCCATTTTTTATTTGGGGGATCCATTTTTTAATTGGGGGTTCCATTTTTTATTTGGGAGATCCATTTTACATTTGGGTGATCCATTTTTTATTTGGGGGATCCATTTTTTATTTGGGTGATCCATTTTTTATTTGGGTGATCCAGTTTTTGTTTGGGTGATCCATTTTTTATTTGGGGGATCCATTTTTTATTTGGGTGATCCATTTTTTATTTGTTGGATCCATTTTTTATTTGGGGGATCCATTTTTTATTTGGGGGTTCCATTTTTTATTTGGGGGATCCATTTTACATTTGGGTGATCCATTTTTTATTTGGGTGATCCATTTTTTATTTGGGGTATCCATTTTTTATTTGGGGGATCCATTTTTTATTTGTGTGATCCATTTTTTATTTGGCGGATCCATTTTTTATTTGGGGGATCCATTTTTTATTTGGGGATCCATTTTTTATTTAGGTGATCCATTTTTTAGTTGGGTGATCCATTTTTATTTGGGGGATCCATTTTTTATTTGTGTGATCCATTTTTTATTTGGCGGATCCATTTTTATTTGGGGGATCCATTTTTTATTTGTGTGATCCATTTTTTATTTGGCAGATACATTTTTTATTTGGGGGAACCATTTTTTATTTGGGTGATCCATTTTTTATTTGGGGGATCCATTTTTTATTTGGGTGATACATTTTTTATTTGGGGGATCCATTTTTTATTTGGGTGATCCATTTTTTATTTGGGTGATCCATTTTTTATTTGGGAGATCCATTTTTTATTTTGGTGACCCATTTTTTATTTTGGTGATCCATTTTTTATTTGTTGGATCCATTTTTTATTTGGGGGATCTATTTTTATTTGGGGGACCCTATTTTTATTTGGGGGATCACTTTTACATTTGGGTGATCCATTTTACATTTGGGTGATCCATTTTTTATTTGGGTGATCCATTTTTTATTTGGTGGATCCATTTTTTATTTGGGGTATCCATTTTTTATTTGGGTGATCCATTTTTTATTTCGGGGATCCATTTTTTATTTGGGTGATCCATTTTTTATTTGGGTGATCCATTTTTTATTTGGGTGATCCATTTTTTATTTGTTGGATCCATTTTTTATTTGGGGGATCTATTTTTTATTTGGGGGTTCCATTTTTTATTTGGGGGATCCATTTTACATTTGGGTGATCCATTTTTTATTTGGGTGATCCATTTTTTATTTGGGGGATCCATTTTTTATTTGGGTGATCCATTTTTTATTTGGGTGATCCAGTTTTTGTTTGGGTGATCCATTTTTTATTTGGGGGATCCATTTTTTATTTGGGTGATCCATTTTTTATTTGTTGGATCCATTTTTTATTTGGGGGATCCATTTTTTATTTGGGGGATCCATTTTTTATTTGGGGGATCCATTTTTTATTTGGGGGATCCATTTTTTATTTGGGGGATCCATTTTTTATTTGGGTGATCCATTTTTTATTTGGGGGATCCATTTTTTATTTATCTGATCCATTTTTTAGTTGGGTGATCCATTTTTATTTGGGGGATCCATTTTTTATTTGTGTGATCCATTTTTTATTTGGCGGATCCATTTTTATTTGGGGGATCCATTTTTTATTTGTGTGATCCATTTTTTATTTGGCAGATCCATTTTTTATTTGGGGGATCCATTTTTTATTTGGGTGATCCATTTTTTATTTGGGGGATCCATTTTTTATTTGGGTGATCCATTTTTTATTTGGGGGATCCATTTTTTATTTGGGTGATCCATTTTTTATTTGGGTGATCCATATTTTATTTGGGTGATCCATTTTTTATTTGGGGGATCCATTTTTTATTTGGGTGATCCAATTTTTTATTTGGGTGATCCATTTTTTATTTGGGTGATCCATTTTTTATTTGGGTGATCCATTTTTTATTTGGGGGACCCTATTTTTATTTGGGGGATCCATTTTACATTTGGGTAATCCATTTTTTATTTGGGTGATCCATTTTTTATTTCGTGGATCCATTTTTTATTTGGGGTATCCATTTTTTATTTGGGTGATCCATTTTTTATTTGGGGGCTCCATTTTTTATTTGGGGGATCCATTTTTTATTTGGGGGCTCCATTTTTTATTTGGGGGATCCATTTTACATTTGGGTGATCCATTTTTTATTTGGGTGATCCATTTTTTATTTGGGGGTTCCATTTTTTATTTGGGGGATCCATCAAATAAAAAATGGATCCCCCAAATAAAAAATGGATCCATTTTTTATTTGGGTGATCCATTTTTTATTTGGGGGATCCATTTTTTATTTGGGTGATCCAGTTTTTGTTTGGGTGATCCATTTTTTATTTGGGGGATCCATTTTTTATTTGGGTGATCCATATTTTATTTAGGGGATCGATTTTTTATTTGGGGATCCATTTTTTATTTGGGTGATCCGTTCTTTATTTGGGTGATCCATTTTTTATTTTGGGGATCTATTTTTTATTTGGGTGATCCATTTTTTATTTGGGGATCCATTTTTTATTTGGGTGATCCATTTTTTATTTGGGGGATCCATTTTTTATTTGGGGGATCCATTTTTTATTTGGGTGATCCATTTTTTATTTGGGGGATCCATTTTTTATTTGGGTGATCCATTTTTTATTTGGGGGATCCATTTTTTATTTGGGGGGCCATTTCTTATTTGGGGATCCATCAAATAAAAAATGGATCACCCAAATAAAAAATGGATCACCCAAATAAAAAATGGATCCCTCAAATAAAAAATGGATCCATTTTTTATTTGGGGGATCCATTTTTTATTTGGGGGTTCCATTTTTTATTTGGGGGATCCATTTTACATTTGGGTGATCCATTTTTTATTTGGGTGATCCATATTTTATTTGGGGGATCCATTTTTTATTTGGGGGATCCATTTTTTATTTGGGTGATCCATTTTTTATTTGGGGGATCCATTTTTTATTTAGGTGATCCATTCTTTAGTTGGGTGATCCATTTATATTTGGGGGATCCATTTTTTATTTGTGTGATCCATTTTTTATTTGGCAGATCCATTTTTTATTTGGGGGATCCATTTTTTATTTGGGTGATCCATTTTTTATTTGGGGGATCCATTTTTTATTTGGGTTATACATTTTTTATTTGGGGGATCCATTTTTTATTTGGGTGATCCATTTTTTATTTGGGTGATCCATATTTTATTTGGGTGATCCATTTTTTATTTGGGGGATCCATTTTTATTTGGGTGATCTATTTTTGATTTGGGTGATCCATTTTTTATTTGGGGGATCCATTTTTTATTTGGGTGATCCATTTTTTATTTGGGGGATCCATTTTTTATTTGGGAGATCCATTTTTGATTTGGGTGATCCATTTTTTATTTGGGTGATCCATTTTTTATTTGTTGGATCCATTTTTTATTTGGGGGATCCATTTTTATTTGGGGGACCCTATTTTTATTTGGGGGATCCATTTTACATTTGGGGTATCCATTTTTTATTTGGGTGATCCATTTTTTATTTGGGGGATCCATTTTTTATTTGGGTGATCCATTTTTTATTTGGGTGATCCATTTTTTATTTGGGTGATCCATTTTTTATTTGTTGGATCCATTTTTTATTTGGTGGATCGACTTTTTATTTGGGGGTTCCATTTTTTATTTGGGGGATCCATTTTACATTTGGGTGATCCATTTTTTATTTGGGTGATCCATTTTTTATTTGGGGGATCCATTTTTTATTTGGGTGATCCATTTTTTATTTGGGGGATCCATTTTTTATTTGGGTGATCCATTTTCTATTTGGGGGATCGATTTTTTATTTGGGGGTTCCATTTTTTATTTGGGGGATCCATCAAATAAAAAATGGATCACCCAAATAAAAAATGGATCACCCAAATAAAAAATGGATCCCCCAAATAGAAAATGGATCCATTTTTTATTTGGGTGATCCATATTTTTTTTAGGGGATCCATTTTTTATTTGGGTGATCCATTTTTTATTTGGGTGATCCATTTTTTATTTGGGTGATCCATTTTTTATTTGGGTGATCCATTTTTTATTTGGGTGATCCATTTTTTATTTTGGGGATCTATTTATTATTTGGGTGATCCATTTTTTATTTGGGGGATCCATTTTTTTTTGGGTGATCCATTTTTTATTTGGGGATCCATTTTTTATTTGGGGGATCCATTTTTTATTTGGGTGATCCATTTTTTATTTGGGGGATCCATTTTTTATTTGGGTGATCCATTTTTAATTTGGGGATCCATTTTTTATTTGGGTGATCCATTTTTTATTTGGGGGATCCATTTTTTGTTTGGGTTATCCATCTTTTATTTGGGGGATCCATTTTGTATTTGGGTGATCCATTTTTTATTTTGGGGATCCATTTTTTATTTGGGGGATCCATTTTTTATTTGGGTGATCCATTTTTTTATTTGTGGATCCATTTTTTATTTGTGGGATCCATTTTTTATTTGGGGGTTCCATTTTTTATTTGGGGGATCCATTTTACATTTGGGTGATCCATTTAGTAATTGGGTGATCCATTTTTTATTTGGGGGATCCATTTTTTATTTGGGTGATCCATTTTTTATTTGGGTGATCCCTTTTTTATTTGGGTGATCCATTTTTTATTTGGGGGATCCATTTTTATTTGGGGGTTCCATTTTTTATTTGGGGGATCCATCAAATAAAAAATGGATCACCCAAATAAAAAATGGATCCATTTTTTATTTGGGTGATCCATTTTTTATTTGGGGAATCCATTTTTTATTTGGGTGATGCAGTTTTTGTTTGGGTGATCCATTTTTTATTTGGGGGATCCATTTTTTATTTGGTTGATCCATATTTTATTTAGGGGATCCATTTTTTATTTGGGTGATCCATTTTTTATTTGGGTGATCCATTTTTTATTTTGGGGATCCATTTTTTATTTGGGTGATCCATTTTTTATTTGGGTGATGCATTTTTTATTTGGGTGATCCATTTTTTATTTGGGGGATCCATTTTTTATTTGGGTGATCCATTTTTTATTTTGGGGATCCATTTTTTATTTGGGTGATCCATTTTTTTATTTGGGGGATCCATTTTTTATTTGGGTGATCCATTTTTTATTTGGGGGATCCATTTTTTATTTGGGTGATCCATTTTTTATTTGGGGGATCCATTTTTTATTCGGGGGATCCATTTTTTATTTGGGTGATCCATTTTTTATTTGGGTGATCCATTTTTTATTTGGGGGATCCATTTTTTATTTCGGTGATCCATTTTTTATTTGGGTGATCCATTCTTTATGTGGGTGATCCATTTTTGATTTGAGGGATCCATTTTTTATTTGGGTGGTCCATTTTTTATTTGGGTGATCCATTTTTTATTTGGGTGATCCATTTTTTATTTGGGTGATCCATTTTTTATTTGGGTGATCCATTTTTTATTTGGGGGATCCATTTTTTATTTGTGTGATCCATTTTATATTTGGGGGATCCATTTTTTATTTGGGTATTCATTTTTTATTTGGGGGATCCATTTTTTATTTGGGGGTCCCATTTTTTATTTGGGGGATCCATCAAACAAAAAATGGATCACCCAAATAAAAAATGGATCACCCAAATAAAAAATGGACCCCCAAACAAAAAATGGATCCATTTTTTATTTGGGGGATCCATTCTTTATTTGGGGGATCCATTTTTTATTTGGGTGATCCATTTTTTATTTGGGTGATCCATTTTTTATTTGGGTGATCCATTTTTTATTTGGGGGATCCATTTTTTATTTGGATGATCCATTTTTTATTTGGGGGATCCATTTTTTATTTGGGCGATCCAATTTTTATTTGGGTGATCCATTTTTTATTTGGATGATCCATTTTTTATTTGGGTGATCCATTTTTTATTTGGGGGATCCATTTTTTATTTGTGTGATCCATTTTATATTTGGGGGATCCATTTTTTATTTGGGTATCCATTTCTTATTTGGGTGATCCATTTTTTATTTTGGGGATCCATTTTTTATTTGGGGGATCCATTTTTTATTTGGGTGATCCATTTTTTATTTGGGTGATCCATTTTTTATTTGTGGATCCATTTTTTATTTGTGGGATCCATTTTTTATTTGGGGGTTCCATTTTTTATTTGGGGGATCCATTTTACATTTGGGTGATCCATTTAGTAATTGGGTGATCCATTTTTTATTTGGGGGATCCATTTTTTATTTGGGTGATCCATTTTTTATTTGGGTGATCCCTTTTTTATTTGGGTGATCCATTTTTTATTTGGGGGATCCATTTTTATTTGGGGGTTCCATTTTTTATTTGGGGGATCCATCAAATAAAAAATGGATCACCCAAATAAAAAAGGGATCACCCAAATAAAAAATGGATCCCCCAAATAAAAAATGGATCCATTTTTTATTTGGGTGATCCATTTTTTATTTGGGGAATCCATTTTTTATTTGGGTGATGCAGTTTTTGTTTGGGTGATCCATTTTTTATTTGGGGGATCCATTTTTTATTTGGGTGATCCATATTTTATTTAGGGGATCCATTTTTTATTTGGGTGATCCATTTTTTATTTGGGTGAACCATTTTTTATTTGGGTGATCCATTTTTTATTTTGGGGATCCATTTTTTATTTGGGTGATCCATTTTTTATTTGGGTGATGCATTTTTTATTTGGGTGATCCATTTTTTATTTGGGGGATCCATTTTTTATTTGGGTGATCCATTTTTTATTTTGGGGATCCATTTTTTATTTGGGTGATCCATTTTTTATTTGGGGGATCCATTTTTTATTTGGGTGATCCATTTTTTATTTGGGGGATCCATTTTTTATTTGGGTGATCCATTTTTTATTTGGGGGATCCATTTTTTATTCGGGGGATCCATTTTTTATTTGGGTGATCCATTTTTTATTTGGGTGATCCATTTTTTATTTGGGGGATCCATTTTTTATTTCGGTGATCCATTTTTTATTTGGGTGATCCATTTTTTATGTGGGTGATCCATTTTTGATTTGAGGGAACCATTTTTTATTTGGGTGGTCCATTTTTTATTTGGGTGATCCATTTTTTATTTGGGTGATCCATTTTTTATTTGGGTGATCCATTTTTTATTTGGGTGATCCCTTTTTTATTTGGGTGATCCATTTTTTATTTGGGGGATCCATTTTTATTTGGGGGTTCCATTTTTTATTTGGGGGATCCGTCAAATAAAAAATGGATCACCCAAATAAAAAAGGGATCACCCAAATAAAAAATGGATCCCCCAAATAAAAAATGGATCCATTTTTTATTTGGGTGATCCATTTTTTATTTGGGTGATCCATTTTTTATTTGTTGGATCCATTTTTTATTTGGGGGATCCATTTTTTATTTGGGGGTTCCATTTTTTATTTGGGGGATCCATTTTACATTTGGGTGATCCATTTTTTATTTGGGTGATCCATTTTTTATTTGGGGGATCCATTTTTTATTTGGGTGATCCATTTTTTATTTGGGTGATCCAGTTTTTGTTCGGGTGATCCATTTTTTATTTGGGGGATCCATTTTTTATTTGGGTGATCCATTTTTTATTTGTTGGATCCATTTTTTATTTGGGGGATCCATTTTTTATTTGGGGGTTCCATTTTTTATTTGGGGGATCCATTTTACATTTGGGTGATCCATTTTTTATTTGGGTGATCCATTTTTTATTTGGGGTATCCATTTTTTATTTGGGGGATCCATTTTTTATTTGTGTGATCCATTTTTTATTTGGCGGATCCATTTTTTATTTGGGGGATCCATTTTTTATTTGGGGATCCATTTTTTATTTAGGTGATCCATTTTTTAGTTGGGTGATCCATTTTTATTTGGGGGATCCATTTTTCATTTGTGTGATCCATTTTTTATTTGGCGGATCCATTTTTATTTGGGGGATCCATTTTTTATTTGTGTGATCCATTTTTTATTTGGCAGATACATTTTTTATTTGGGGGAACCATTTTTTATTTGGGTGATCCATTTTTTATTTGGGGGATCCATTTTTTATTTGGGTGATACATTTTTTATTTGGGGGATCCATTTTTTATTTGGGTGATCCATTTTTTATTTGGGTGATCCATTTTTTATTTGGGAGATCCATTTTTTATTTTGGTGATCCATTTTTTATTTGTTGGATCCATTTTTTATTTGGGGGATCTATTTTTATTTGGGGGACCCTATTTTTATTTGGGGGATCCATTTTACATTTGGGTGATCCATTTTACATTTGGGTGATCCATTTTTTATTTGGGTGATCCATTTTTTATTTGGTGGATCCATTTTTTATTTGGGGTATCCATTTTTTATTTGGGTGATCCATTTTTTATTTCGGGGATCCATTTTTTATTTGGGTGATCCATTTTTTATTTGGGTGATCCATTTTTTATTTGGGTGATCCATTTTTTATTTGTTGGATCCATTTTTTATTTGGGGGATCTATTTTTTATTTGGGGGTTTCATTTTTTATTTGGGGGATCCATTTTTTATTTGGGGGATCCATTTTTTATTTGGGGGTTCCATTTTTTATTTGGGGGATCCATTTTACATTTGGGTGATCCATTTTTTATTTGGGTGATCCATTTTTTATTTGGGGGATCCATTTTTTATTTGGGTGATCCATTTTTTATTTGGGTGATCCAGTTTTTGTTCGGGTGATCCATTTTTTATTTGGGGGATCCATTTTTTATTTGGGTGATCCATTTTTTATTTGTTGGATCCATTTTTTATTTGGGGGATCCATTTTTTATTTGGGGGTTCCATTTTTTATTTGGGGGATCCATTTTACATTTGTTGGATCCATTTTTTATTTGGGTGATCCATTTTTTATTTGGGGTATCCATTTTTTATTTGGGGGATCCATTTTTTATTTGTGTGATCCATTTTTTATTTGGCGGATCCATTTTTTATTTGGGGGATCCATTTTTTATTTGGGGGATCCATTTTTTATTTAGCTGATCCATTTTTTAGTTGGGTGATCCATTTTTATTTGGGGGATCCATTTTTCATTTGTGTGATCCATTTTTTATTTGGCGGATCCATTTTTATTTGGGGGATCCATTTTTTATTTGTGTGATCCATTTTTTATTTGGCAGATACATTTTTTATTTGGGGGAACCATTTTTTATTTGGGTGATCCATTTTTTATTTGGGGGATCCATTTTTTATTTGGGTGATCCATTTTTTATTTGGGGGATCCATTTTTTATTTGGGTGATCCATTTTTTATTTGGGTGATCCATTTTTTATTTGGGAGATCCATTTTTTATTTTGGTGATCCATTTTTTATTTGTTGGATCCATTTTTTATTTGGGGGATCTATTTTTTATTTGGGTGATCCATTTTTTATTTGTTGGATCCATTTTTTATTTGGGGGATCTATTTTTTATTTGGGGGTTCCATTTTTTATTTGGGGGATCCATTTTACATTTGGGTGATCCATTTTTTATTTGGGTGATCCATTTTTTATTTGGGGGATCCATTTTTTGTTTGGGTTATCCATCTTTTATTTGGGGGATCCATTTTGTATTTGGGTGATCCATTTTTTATTTTGGGGATCCATTTTTTATTTGGGGGATCCATTTTTTATTTGGGTGATCCATTTTTTATTTGGGTGATCCATTTTTTTATTTGTGGATCCATTTTTTATTTGTGGGATCCATTTTTTATTTGGGGGTTCCATTTTTTATTTGGGGGATCCATTTTACATTTGGGTGATCCATTTAGTAATTGGGTGATCCATTTTTTATTTGGGGGATCCATTTTTTATTTGGGTGATCCATTTTTTATTTGGGTGATCCCTTTTTTATTTGGGTGATCCATTTTTTATTTGGGGGATCCATTTTTATTTGGGGGTTCCATTTTTTATTTGGGGGATCCATCAAATAAAAAATGGATCACCCAAATAAAAAATGGATCCATTTTTTATTTGGGTGATCCATTTTTTATTTGGGGAATCCATTTTTTATTTGGGTGATGCAGTTTTTGTTTGGGTGATCCATTTTTTATTTGGGGGATCCATTTTTTATTTGGGTGATCCATATTTTATTTAGGGGATCCATTTTTTATTTGGGTGATCCATTTTTTATTTGGGTGATCCATTTTTTATTTGGGTGATCCATTTTTTATTTTGGGGATCCATTTTTTATTTGGGTGATCCATTTTTTCTTTGGGTGATGCATTTTTTATTTGGGTGATCCATTTTTTATTTGGGGGATCCATTTTTTATTTGGGTGATCCATTTTTTATTTTGGGGATCCATTTTTTATTTGGGTGATCCATTTTTTTATTTGGGGGATCCATTTTTTATTTGGGTGATCCATTTTTTATTTGGGGGATCCATTTTTTATTTGGGTGATCCATTTTTTATTTGGGGGATCCATTTTTTATTCGGGGGATCCATTTTTTATTTGGGTGATCCATTTTTTATTTGGGTGATCCATTTTTTATTTGGGGGATCCATTTTTTATTTCGGTGATCCATTTTTTATTTGGGTGATCCATTTTTTATTTGGGGGATCCATTTTTTATTTGGGTGATCCATTTTTTATTTTGGGGATC
Source organism: Eledone cirrhosa (assembly GCA_964016885.1). Taxonomy (NCBI): domain Eukaryota; kingdom Metazoa; phylum Mollusca; class Cephalopoda; order Octopoda; family Eledonidae; genus Eledone; species Eledone cirrhosa. Next base: position 296,411,919 of record OZ024740.1, read on the forward strand.
CATTTTTTATTTGGGTGATCCATTTTTTATTTGGGTGATGCATTTTTTATTTGGGTGATCCATTTTTTATTTGGGGGATCCATTTTTTATTTGGGTGATCCATTTTTTATTTTGGGGATCCATTTTTTATTTGGGTGATCCATTTTTTTATTTGGGGGATCCATTTTTTATTTGGGTGATCCATTTTTTATTTGGGGGATCCATTTTTTATTTGGGTGATCCATTTTTTATTTGGGGGATCCATTTTTTATTCGGGGGATCCATTTTTTATTTGGGTGATCCATTTTTTATTTGGGGGATCCATTTTTTATTTCGGTGATCCATTTTTTATTTGGGTGATCCATTCTTTATGTGGGTGATCCATTTTTGATTTGAGGGATCCATTTTTTATTTGGGTGGTCCATTTTTTATTTGTGTGATCCATTTTATATTTGGGGGATCCATTTTTTATTTGGGTATTCATTTTTTATTTGGGGGATCCATTTTTTATTTGGGGGTCCCATTTTTTATTTGGGGGATCCATCAAACAAAAAATGGATCACCCAAATAAAAAATGGATCACCCAAATAAAAAATGGACCCCCAAACAAAAAATGGATCCATTTTTTATTTGGGGGATCCATTCTTTATTTGGGGGATCCATTTTTTATTTGGGTGATCCATTTTTTATTTGGGTGATCCATTTTTTATTTGGGTGATCCATTTTTTATTTGGGGGATCCATTTTTTATTTGGATGATCCATTTTTTATTTGGGGGATCCATTTTTTATTTGGGCGATCCAATTTTTATTTGGGTGATCCATTTTTTATTTGGATGATCCATTTTTTATTTGGGTGATCCATTTTTTATTTGGGGGATCCATTTTTTATTTGTGTGATCCATTTTATATTTGGGGGATCCATTTTTTATTTGGGTATCCATTTCTTATTTGGGTGATCCATTTTTTATTTTGGGGATCCATTTTTTATTTGGGGGATCCATTTTTTATTTGGGTGATCCATTTTTTATTTGGGTGATCCATTTTTTATTTGTGGATCCATTTTTTATTTGTGGGATCCATTTTTTATTTGGGGGTTCCATTTTTTATTTGGGGGATCCATTTTACATTTGGGTGATCCATTTAGTAATTGGGTGATCCATTTTTTATTTGGGGGATCCATTTTTTATTTGGGTGATCCATTTTTTATTTGGGTGATCCCTTTTTTATTTGGGTGATCCATTTTTTATTTGGGGGATCCATTTTTATTTGGGGGTTCCATTTTTTATTTGGGGGATCCATCAAATAAAAAATGGATCACCCAAATAAAAAAGGGATCACCCAAATAAAAAATGGATCCCCCAAATAAAAAATGGATCCATTTTTTATTTGGGTGATCCATTTTTTATTTGGGGAATCCATTTTTTATTTGGGTGATGCAGTTTTTGTTTGGGTGATCCATTTTTTATTTGGGGGATCCATTTTTTATTTGGGTGATCCATATTTTATTTAGGGGATCCATTTTTTATTTGGGTGATCCATTTTTTATTTGGGTGATCCATTTTTTATTTGGGTGATCCATTTTTTATTTTGGGGATCCATTTTTTATTTGGGTGATCCATTTTTTATTTGGGTGATGCATTTTTTATTTGGGTGATCCATTTTTTATTTGGGGGATCCATTTTTTATTTGGGTGATCCATTTTTTATTTTGGGGATCCATTTTTTATTTGGGTGATCCATTTTTTATTTGGGGGATCCATTTTTTATTTGGGTGATCCATTTTTTATTTGGGGGATCCATTTTTTATTTGGGTGATCCATTTTTTATTTGGGGGATCCATTTTTTATTCGGGGGATCCATTTTTTATTTGGGTGATCCATTTTTTATTTGGGTGATCCATTTTTTATTTGGGGGATCCATTTTTTATTTCGGTGATCCATTTTTTATTTGGGTGATCCATTTTTTATGTGGGTGATCCATTTTTGATTTGAGGGAACCATTTTTTATTTGGGTGGTCCATTTTTTATTTGGGTGATCCATTTTTTATTTGGGTGATCCATTTTTTATTTGGGTGATCCATTTTTTATTTGGGTGATCCCTTTTTTATTTGGGTGATCCATTTTTTATTTGGGGGATCCATTTTTATTTGGGGGTTCCATTTTTTATTTGGGGGATCCGTCAAATAAAAAATGGATCACCCAAATAAAAAAGGGATCACCCAAATAAAAAATGGATCCCCCAAATAAAAAATGGATCCATTTTTTATTTGGGTGATCCATTTTTTATTTGGGTGATCCATTTTTTATTTGTTGGATCCATTTTTTATTTGGGGGATCCATTTTTTATTTGGGGGTTCCATTTTTTATTTGGGGGATCCATTTTACATTTGGGTGATCCATTTTTTATTTGGGTGATCCATTTTTTATTTGGGGGATCCATTTTTTATTTGGGTGATCCATTTTTTATTTGGGTGATCCAGTTTTTGTTCGGGTGATCCATTTTTTATTTGGGGGATCCATTTTTTATTTGGGTGATCCATTTTTTATTTGTTGGATCCATTTTTTATTTGGGGGATCCATTTTTTATTTGGGGGTTCCATTTTTTATTTGGGGGATCCATTTTACATTTGGGTGATCCATTTTTTATTTGGGTGATCCATTTTTTATTTGGGGTATCCATTTTTTATTTGGGGGATCCATTTTTTATTTGTGTGATCCATTTTTTATTTGGCGGATCCATTTTTTATTTGGGGGATCCATTTTTTATTTGGGGATCCATTTTTTATTTAGGTGATCCATTTTTTAGTTGGGTGATCCATTTTTATTTGGGGGATCCATTTTTCATTTGTGTGATCCATTTTTTATTTGGCGGATCCATTTTTATTTGGGGGATCCATTTTTTATTTGTGTGATCCATTTTTTATTTGGCAGATACATTTTTTATTTGGGGGAACCATTTTTTATTTGGGTGATCCATTTTTTATTTGGGGGATCCATTTTTTATTTGGGTGATACATTTTTTATTTGGGGGATCCATTTTTTATTTGGGTGATCCATTTTTTATTTGGGTGATCCATTTTTTATTTGGGAGATCCATTTTTTATTTTGGTGATCCATTTTTTATTTGTTGGATCCATTTTTTATTTGGGGGATCTATTTTTATTTGGGGGACCCTATTTTTATTTGGGGGATCCATTTTACATTTGGGTGATCCATTTTACATTTGGGTGATCCATTTTTTATTTGGGTGATCCATTTTTTATTTGGTGGATCCATTTTTTATTTGGGGTATCCATTTTTTATTTGGGTGATCCATTTTTTATTTCGGGGATCCATTTTTTATTTGGGTGATCCATTTTTTATTTGGGTGATCCATTTTTTATTTGGGTGATCCATTTTTTATTTGGGTGATCCATTTTTTATTTGTTGGATCCATTTTTTATTTGGGGGATCTATTTTTTATTTGGGGGTTTCATTTTTTATTTGGGGGATCCATTTTACATTTGGGTGATCCATTTTTTATTTGGGTGATCCATTTTTTATTTGGGGGATCCATTTTTTATTTGGGTGATCCATTTTTTATTTGGGTGATCCAGTTTTTGTTTGGGTGATCCATTTTTTATTTGGGGGATCCATTTTTTATTTGGGTGATCCATTTTTTATTTGTTGGATCCATTTTTTATTTGGGGGATCCATTTTTTATTTGGGGGATCCATTTTTTATTTGGGGGATCCATTTTTTATTTGGGGGATCCATTTTTTATTTGGGGGATCCATTTTTTATTTGGGTGATCCATTTTTTATTTGGGGGATCCATTTTTTATTTAGCTGATCCATTTTTTAGTTGGGTGATCCATTTTTATTTGGGGGATCCATTTTTTATTTGTGTGATCCATTTTTTATTTGGCGGATCCATTTTTATTTGGGGGATCCATTTTTTATTTGTGTGATCCATTTTTTATTTGGCAGATCCATTTTTTATTTGGGGGATCCATTTTTTATTTGGGTGGTCCATTTTTTATTTGGGGGATCCATTTTTTATTTGGGTGATCCATTTTTTATTTGGGGGATCCATTTTTTATTTGGGTGATCCATTTTTTATTTGGGTGATCCATATTTTATTTGGGTGATCCATTTTTTATTTCGGGGATCCATTTTTTATTTGGGTGATCCATTTTTTATTTGGGTGATCCATTTTTTATTTGGGTGATCCATTTTTTATTTGTTGGATCCATTTTTTATTTGGGGGATCTATTTTTTATTTGGGGGTTCCATTTTTTATTTGGGGGATCCATTTTACATTTGGGTGATCCATTTTTTATTTGGGTGATCCATTTTTTATTTGGGGGATCCATTTTTTGTTTGGGTTATCCATCTTTTATTTGGGGGATCCATTTTGTATTTGGGTGATCCATTTTTTATTTTGGGGATCCATTTTTTATTTGGGGGATCCATTTTTTATTTGGGTGATCCATTTTTTATTTGGGTGATCCATTTTTTTATTTGTGGATCCATTTTTTATTTGTGGGATCCATTTTTTATTTGGGGGTTCCATTTTTTATTTGGGGGATCCATTTTACATTTGGGTGATCCATTTAGTAATTGGGTGATCCATTTTTTATTTGGGGGATCCATTTTTTATTTGGGTGATCCATTTTTTATTTGGGTGATCCCTTTTTTATTTGGGTGATCCATTTTTTATTTGGGGGATCCATTTTTATTTGGGGGTTCCATTTTTTATTTGGGGGATCCATCAAATAAAAAATGGATCACCCAAATAAAAAATGGATCCATTTTTTATTTGGGTGATCCATTTTTTATTTGGGGAATCCATTTTTTATTTGGGTGATGCAGTTTTTGTTTGGGTGATCCATTTTTTATTTGGGGGATCCATTTTTTATTTGGGTGATCCATATTTTATTTAGGGGATCCATTTTTTATTTGGGTGATCCATTTTTTATTTGGGTGATCCATTTTTTATTTGGGTGATCCATTTTTTATTTTGGGGATCCATTTTTTATTTGGGTGATCCATTTTTTATTTGGGTGATGCATTTTTTATTTGGGTGATCCATTTTTTATTTGGGGGATCCATTTTTTATTTGGGTGATCCATTTTTTATTTTGGGGATCCATTTTTTATTTGGGTGATCCATTTTTTTATTTGGGGGATCCATTTTTTATTTGGGTGATCCATTTTTTATTTGGGGGATCCATTTTTTATTTGGGTGATCCATTTTTTATTTGGGGGATCCATTTTTTATTCGGGGGATCCATTTTTTATTTGGGTGATCCATTTTTTATTTGGGTGATCCATTTTTTATTTGGGGGATCCATTTTTTATTTCGGTGATCCATTTTTTATTTGGGTGATCCATTCTTTATGTGGGTGATCCATTTTTGATTTGAGGGATCCATTTTTTATTTGGGTGGTCCATTTTTTATTTGGGTGATCCATTTTTTATTTGGGTGATCCATTTTTTATTTGGGTGATCCATTTTTTATTTGGGTGATCCATTTTTTATTTGGGGGATCCATTTTTTATTTGTGTGATCCATTTTATATTTGGGGGATCCATTTTTTATTTGGGTATTCATTTTTTATTTGGGGGATCCATTTTTTATTTGGGGGTCCCATTTTTTATTTGGGGGATCCATCAAACAAAAAATGGATCACCCAAATAAAAAATGGATCACCCAAATAAAAAATGGACCCCCAAACAAAAAATGGATCCATTTTTTATTTGGGGGATCCATTTTTTATTTGGATGATCCATTTTTTATTTGGGGGATCCATTTTTTATTTGGGCGATCCAATTTTTATTTGGGTGATCCATTTTTTATTTGGGTGATCCATTTTTTATTTGGGTGATCCATTTTTTATTTGGGGGATCCATTTTTTATTTGTGTGATCCATTTTATATTTGGGGGATCCATTTTTTATTTGGCAGATACATTTTTTATTTGGGGGAACCATTTTTTATTTGGGTGATCCATTTTTTATTTGGGGGATCCATTTTTTATTTGGGTGATACATTTTTTATTTGGGGGATCCATTTTTTATTTGGGTGATCCATTTTTTATTTGGGTGATCCATTTTTTATTTGGGAGATCCATTTTTTATTTTGGTGATCCATTTTTTATTTGTTGGATCCATTTTTTATTTGGGGGATCTATTTTTATTTGGGGGACCCTATTTTTATTTGGGGGATCCATTTTACATTTGGGTGATCCATTTTACATTTGGGTGATCCATTTTTTATTTGGGTGATCCATTTTTTATTTGGTGGATCCATTTTTTATTTGGGGTATCCATTTTTTATTTGGGTGATCCATTTTTTATTTCGGGGATCCATTTTTTATTTGGGTGATCCATTTTTTATTTGGGTGATCCATTTTTTATTTGGGTGATCCATTTTTTATTTGGGTGATCCATTTTTTATTTGTTGGATCCATTTTTTATTTGGGGGATCTATTTTTTATTTGGGGGTTTCATTTTTTATTTGGGGGATCCATTTTACATTTGGGTGATCCATTTTTTATTTGGGTGATCCATTTTTTATTTGGGGGATCCATTTTTTATTTGGGTGATCCATTTTTTATTTGGGTGATCCAGTTTTTGTTTGGGTGATCCATTTTTTATTTGGGGGATCCATTTTTTATTTGGGTGATCCATTTTTTATTTGTTGGATCCATTTTTTATTTGGGGGATCCATTTTTTATTTGGGGGATCCATTTTTTATTTGGGGGATCCATTTTTTATTTGGGGGATCCATTTTTTATTTGGGGGATCCATTTTTTATTTGGGTGATCCATTTTTTATTTGGGGGATCCATTTTTTATTTAGCTGATCCATTTTTTAGTTGGGTGATCCATTTTTATTTGGGGGATCCATTTTTTATTTGTGTGATCCATTTTTTATTTGGCGGATCCATTTTTATTTGGGGGATCCATTTTTTATTTGTGTGATCCATTTTTTATTTGGCAGATCCATTTTTTATTTGGGGGATCCATTTTTTATTTGGGTGGTCCATTTTTTATTTGGGGGATCCATTTTTTATTTGGGTGATCCATTTTTTATTTGGGGGATCCATTTTTTATTTGGGTGATCCATTTTTTATTTGGGTGATCCATATTTTATTTGGGTGATCCATTTTTTATTTCGGGGATCCATTTTTTATTTGGGTGATCCATTTTTTATTTGGGTGATCCATTTTTTATTTGGGTGATCCATTTTTTATTTGTTGGATCCATTTTTTATTTGGGGGATCTATTTTTTATTTGGGGGTTCCATTTTTTATTTGGGGGATCCATTTTACATTTGGGTGATCCATTTTTTATTTGGGTGATCCATTTTTTATTTGGGGGATCCATTTTTTGTTTGGGTTATCCATCTTTTATTTGGGGGATCCATTTTGTATTTGGGTGATCCATTTTTTATTTTGGGGATCCATTTTTTATTTGGGGGATCCATTTTTTATTTGGGTGATCCATTTTTTATTTGGGTGATCCATTTTTTTATTTGTGGATCCATTTTTTATTTGTGGGATCCATTTTTTATTTGGGGGTTCCATTTTTTATTTGGGGGATCCATTTTACATTTGGGTGATCCATTTAGTAATTGGGTGATCCATTTTTTATTTGGGGGATCCATTTTTTATTTGGGTGATCCATTTTTTATTTGGGTGATCCCTTTTTTATTTGGGTGATCCATTTTTTATTTGGGGGATCCATTTTTATTTGGGGGTTCCATTTTTTATTTGGGGGATCCATCAAATAAAAAATGGATCACCCAAATAAAAAATGGATCCATTTTTTATTTGGGTGATCCATTTTTTATTTGGGGAATCCATTTTTTATTTGGGTGATGCAGTTTTTGTTTGGGTGATCCATTTTTTATTTGGGGGATCCATTTTTTATTTGGGTGATCCATATTTTATTTAGGGGATCCATTTTTTATTTGGGTGATCCATTTTTTATTTGGGTGATCCATTTTTTATTTGGGTGATCCATTTTTTATTTTGGGGATCCATTTTTTATTTGGGTGATCCATTTTTTATTTGGGTGATGCATTTTTTATTTGGGTGATCCATTTTTTATTTGGGTGATCCATTTTTTATTTTGGGGATCCATTTTTTATTTGGGTGATCCATTTTTTTATTTGGGGGATCCATTTTTTATTTGGGTGATCCATTTTTTATTTGGGGGATCCATTTTTTATTTGGGTGATCCATTTTTTATTTGGGGGATCCATTTTTTATTCGGGGGATCCATTTTTTATTTGGGTGATCCATTTTTTATTTGGGTGATCCATTTTTTATTTGGGGGATCCATTTTTTATTTCGGTGATCCATTTTTTATTTGGGTGATCCATTCTTTATGTGGGTGATCCATTTTTGATTTGAGGGATCCATTTTTTATTTGGGTGGTCCATTTTTTATTTGGGTGATCCATTTTTTATTTGGGTGATCCATTTTTTATTTGGGTGATCCATTTTTTATTTGGGTGATCCATTTTTTATTTGGGGGATCCATTTTTTATTTGTGTGATCCATTTTATATTTGGGGGATCCATTTTTTATTTGGGTATTCATTTTTTATTTGGGGGATCCATTTTTTATTTGGGGGTCCCATTTTTTATTTGGGGGATCCATCAAACAAAAAATGGATCACCCAAATAAAAAATGGATCACCCAAATAAAAAATGGACCCCCAAACAAAAAATGGATCCATTTTTTATTTGGGGGATCCATTTTTTATTTGGATGATCCATTTTTTATTTGGGGGATCCATTTTTTATTTGGGCGATCCAATTTTTATTTGGGTGATCCATTTTTTATTTGGGTGATCCATTTTTTATTTGGGTGATCCATTTTTTATTTGGGGGATCCATTTTTTATTTGTGTGATCCATTTTATATTTGGGGGATCCATTTTTTATTTGGGTATCCATTTCTTATTTGGGTGATCCATTTTTTATTTTGGGGATCCATTTTTTATTTGGGGGATCCATTTTTTATTTGGGTGATCCATTTTTTATTTGGGTGATCCATTTTTTATTTGTGGATCCATTTTTTATTTGTGGGATCCATTTTTTATTTGGGGGTTCCATTTTTTATTTGGGGGATCCATTTTACATTTGGGTGATCCATTTAGTAATTGGGTGATCCATTTTTAATTTGGGGGATCCATTTTTTATTTGGGTGATCCATTTTTTATTTGGGTGATCCCTTTTTTATTTGGGTGATCCATTTTTTATTTGGGGGATCCATTTTTATTTGGGGGTTCCATTTTTTATTTGGGGGATCCATCAAATAAAAAATGGATCACCCAAATAAAAAAGGGATCACCCAAATAAAAAATGGATCCCCCAAATAAAAAATGGATCCATTTTTTATTTGGGTGATCCATTTTTTATTTGGGGAATCCATTTTTTATTTGGGTGATGCAGTTTTTGTTTGGGTGATCCATTTTTTATTTGGGGGATCCATTTTTTATTTGGGTGATCCATATTTTATTTAGGGGATCCATTTTTTATTTGGGTGATCCATTTTTTATTTGGGTGATCCATTTTTTATTTGGGTGATCCATTTTTTATTTTGGGGATCCATTTTTTATTTGGGTGATCCATTTTTTATTTGGGTGATGCATTTTTTATTTGGGTGATCCATTTTTTATTTGGGGGATCCATTTTTTATTTGGGTGATCCATTTTTTATTTTGGGGATCCATTTTTTATTTGGGTGATCCATTTTTTATTTGGGGGATCCATTTTTTATTTGGGTGATCCATTTTTTATTTGGGGGATCCATTTTTTATTTGGGTGATCCATTTTTTATTTGGGGGATCCATTTTTTATTCGGGGGATCCATTTTTTATTTGGGTGATCCATTTTTTATTTGGGTGATCCATTTTTTATTTGGGGGATCCATTTTTTATTTCGGTGATCCATTTTTTATTTGGGTGATCCATTTTTTATGTGGGTGATCCATTTTTGATTTGAGGGATCCATTTTTTATTTGGGTGGTCCATTTTTTATTTGGGTGATCCATTTTTTATTTGGGTGATCCATTTTTTATTTGGGTGATCCATTTTTTATTTGGGTGATCCCTTTTTTATTTGGGTGATCCATTTTTTATTTGGGGGATCCATTTTTATTTGGGGGTTCCATTTTTTATTTGGGGGATCCGTCAAATAAAAAATGGATCACCCAAATAAAAAAGGGATCACCCAAATAAAAAATGGATCCCCCAAATAAAAAATGGATCCATTTTTTATTTGGGTGATCCATTTTTTATTTGGGTGATCCATTTTTTATTTGTTGGATCCATTTTTTATTTGGGGGATCCATTTTTTAATTGGGGGTTCCATTTTTTATTTGGGAGATCCATTTTACATTTGGGTGATCCATTTTTTATTTGGGGGATCCATTTTTTATTTGGGTGATCCATTTTTTATTTGGGTGATCCAGTTTTTGTTTGGGTGATCCATTTTTTATTTGGGGGATCCATTTTTTATTTGGGTGATCCATTTTTTATTTGTTGGATCCATTTTTTATTTGGGGGATCCATTTTTTATTTGGGGGTTCCATTTTTTATTTGGGGGATCCATTTTACATTTGGGTGATCCATTTTTTATTTGGGTGATCCATTTTTTATTTGGGGTATCCATTTTTTATTTGGGGGATCCATTTTTTATTTGTGTGATCCATTTTTTATTTGGCGGATCCATTTTTTATTTGGGGGATCCATTTTTTATTTGGGGATCCATTTTTTATTTAGGTGATCCATTTTTTAGTTGGGTGATCCATTTTTATTTGGGGGATCCATTTTTTATTTGTGTGATCCATTTTTTATTTGGCGGATCCATTTTTATTTGGGGGATCCATTTTTTATTTGTGTGATCCATTTTTTATTTGGCAGATACATTTTTTATTTGGGGGAACCATTTTTTATTTGGGTGATCCATTTTTTATTTGGGGGATCCATTTTTTATTTGGGTGATACATTTTTTATTTGGGGGATCCATTTTTTATTTGGGTGATCCATTTTTTATTTGGGTGATCCATTTTTTATTTGGGAGATCCATTTTTTATTTTGGTGACCCATTTTTTATTTTGGTGATCCATTTTTTATTTGTTGGATCCATTTTTTATTTGGGGGATCTATTTTTATTTGGGGGACCCTATTTTTATTTGGGGGATCACTTTTACATTTGGGTGATCCATTTTACATTTGGGTGATCCATTTTTTATTTGGGTGATCCATTTTTTATTTGGTGGATCCATTTTTTATTTGGGGTATCCATTTTTTATTTGGGTGATCCATTTTTTATTTCGGGGATGCATTTTTTATTTGGGTGATCCATTTTTTATTTGGGTGATCCATTTTTTATTTGGGTGATCCATTTTTTATTTGTTGGATCCATTTTTTATTTGGGGGATCTATTTTTTATTTGGGGGTTCCATTTTTTATTTGGGGGATCCATTTTACATTTGGGTGATCCATTTTTTATTTGGGTGATCCATTTTTTATTTGGGGGATCCATTTTTTATTTGGGTGGTCCATTTTTTATTTGGGTGATCCATTTTTTATTTGGGGGATCCATTTTACATTTGGGTGATCCATTTTTTATTTGGGTGATCCATTTTTGATTTGAGGGATCCATTTTTTATTTGGGTGGTCCATTTTTTATTTGGGTGATCCATTTTTTATTTGGGTGATCCATTTTTTATTTGGGTGATCCATTTTTTATTTGGGTGATCCATTTTTTATTTGGGGGATCCATTTTTTATTTGTGTGATCCATTTTATATTTGGGGGATCCATTTTTTATTTGGGTATTCATTTTTTATTTGGGGGATCCATTTTTTATTTGGGGGTCCCATTTTTTATTTGGGGGATCCATCAAACAAAAAATGGATCACCCAAATAAAAAATGGATCACCCAAATAAAAAATGGACCCCCAAACAAAAAATGGATCCATTTTTTATTTGGGGGATCCATTTTTTATTTGGATGATCCATTTTTTATTTGGGGGATCCATTTTTTATTTGGGCGATCCAATTTTTATTTGGGTGATCCATTTTTTATTTGGGTGATCCATTTTTTATTTGGGTGATCCATTTTTTATTTGGGGGATCCATTTTTTATTTGTGTGATCCATTTTATATTTGGGGGATCCATTTTTTATTTGGGTATCCATTTCTTATTTGGGTGATCCATTTTTTATTTTGGGGATCCATTTTTTATTTGGGGGATCCATTTTTTATTTGGGTGATCCATTTTTTATTTGGGTGATCCATTTTTTATTTGTGGATCCATTTTTTATTTGTGGGATCCATTTTTTATTTGGGGGTTCCATTTTTTATTTGGGGGATCCATTTTACATTTGGGTGATCCATTTAGTAATTGGGTGATCCATTTTTAATTTGGGGGATCCATTTTTTATTTGGGTGATCCATTTTTTATTTGGGTGATCCCTTTTTTATTTGGGTGATCCATTTTTTATTTGGGGGATCCATTTTTATTTGGGGGTTCCATTTTTTATTTGGGGGATCCATCAAATAAAAAATGGATCACCCAAATAAAAAAGGGATCACCCAAATAAAAAATGGATCCCCCAAATAAAAAATGGATCCATTTTTTATTTGGGTGATCCATTTTTTATTTGGGGAATCCATTTTTTATTTGGGTGATGCAGTTTTTGTTTGGGTGATCCATTTTTTATTTGGGGGATCCATTTTTTATTTGGGTGATCCATATTTTATTTAGGGGATCCATTTTTTATTTGGGTGATCCATTTTTTATTTGGGTGATCCATTTTTTATTTGGGTGATCCATTTTTTATTTTGGGGATCCATTTTTTATTTGGGTGATCCATTTTTTATTTGGGTGATGCATTTTTTATTTGGGTGATCCATTTTTTATTTGGGGGATCCATTTTTTATTTGGGTGATCCATTTTTTATTTTGGGGATCCATTTTTTATTTGGGTGATCCATTTTTTATTTGGGGGATCCATTTTTTATTTGGGTGATCCATTTTTTATTTGGGGGATCCATTTTTTATTTGGGTGATCCATTTTTTATTTGGGGGATCCATTTTTTATTCGGGGGATCCATTTTTTATTTGGGTGATCCATTTTTTATTTGGGTGATCCATTTTTTATTTGGGGGATCCATTTTTTATTTCGGTGATCCATTTTTTATTTGGGTGATCCATTTTTTATGTGGGTGATCCATTTTTGATTTGAGGGATCCATTTTTTATTTGGGTGGTCCATTTTTTATTTGGGTGATCCATTTTTTATTTGGGTGATCCATTTTTTATTTGGGTGATCCATTTTTTATTTGGGTGATCCCTTTTTTATTTGGGTGATCCATTTTTTATTTGGGGGATCCATTTTTATTTGGGGGTTCCATTTTTTATTTGGGGGATCCGTCAAATAAAAAATGGATCACCCAAATAAAAAAGGGATCACCCAAATAAAAAATGGATCCCCCAAATAAAAAATGGATCCATTTTTTATTTGGGTGATCCATTTTTTATTTGGGTGATCCATTTTTTATTTGTTGGATCCATTTTTTATTTGGGGGATCCATTTTTTAATTGGGGGTTCCATTTTTTATTTGGGAGATCCATTTTACATTTGGGTGATCCATTTTTTATTTGGGGGATCCATTTTTTATTTGGGTGATCCATTTTTTATTTGTTGGATCCATTTTTTATTTGGGGGATCCATTTTTTATTTGGGGGTTCCATTTTTTATTTGGGGGATCCATTTTACATTTGGGTGATCCATTTTTTATTTGGGTGATCCATTTTTTATTTGGGGTATCCATTTTTTATTTGGGGGATCCATTTTTTATTTGTGTGATCCATTTTTTATTTGGCGGATCCATTTTTTATTTGGGGGATCCATTTTTTATTTGGGGATCCATTTTTTATTTAGGTGATCCATTTTTTAGTTGGGTGATCCATTTTTATTTGGGGGATCCATTTTTTATTTGTGTGATCCATTTTTTATTTGGCGGATCCATTTTTATTTGGGGGATCCATTTTTTATTTGTGTGATCCATTTTTTATTTGGCAGATACATTTTTTATTTGGGGGAACCATTTTTTATTTGGGTGATCCATTTTTTATTTGGGGGATCCATTTTTTATTTGGGTGATACATTTTTTATTTGGGGGATCCATTTTTTATTTGGGTGATCCATTTTTTATTTGGGTGATCCATTTTTTATTTGGGAGATCCATTTTTTATTTTGGTGACCCATTTTTTATTTTGGTGATCCATTTTTTATTTGTTGGATCCATTTTTTATTTGGGGGATCTATTTTTATTTGGGGGACCCTATTTTTATTTGGGGGATCACTTTTACATTTGGGTGATCCATTTTACATTTGGGTGATCCATTTTTTATTTGGGTGATCCATTTTTTATTTGGTGGATCCATTTTTTATTTGGGGTATCCATTTTTTATTTGGGTGATCCATTTTTTATTTCGGGGATCCATTTTTTATTTGGGTGATCCATTTTTTATTTGGGTGATCCATTTTTTATTTGGGTGATCCATTTTTTATTTGTTGGATCCATTTTTTATTTGGGGGATCTATTTTTTATTTGGGGGTTCCATTTTTTATTTGGGGGATCCATTTTACATTTGGGTGATCCATTTTTTATTTGGGTGATCCATTTTTTATTTGGGGGATCCATTTTTTATTTGGGTGATCCATTTTTTATTTGGGTGATCCAGTTTTTGTTTGGGTGATCCATTTTTTATTTGGGGGATCCATTTTTTATTTGGGTGATCCATTTTTTATTTGTTGGATCCATTTTTTATTTGGGGGATCCATTTTTTATTTGGGGGATCCATTTTTTATTTGGGGGATCCATTTTTTATTTGGGGGATCCATTTTTTATTTGGGTGATCCATTTTTTATTTGGGGGATCCATTTTTTATTTAGCTGATCCATTTTTTAGTTGGGTGATCCATTTTTATTTGGGGGATCCATTTTTTATTTGTGTGATCCATTTTTTATTTGGCGGATCCATTTTTATTTGGGGGATCCATTTTTTATTTGTGTGATCCATTTTTTATTTGGCAGATCCATTTTTTATTTGGGGGATCCATTTTTTATTTGGGTGATCCATTTTTTATTTGGGGGATCCATTTTTTATTTGGGTGATCCATTTTTTATTTGGGGGATCCATTTTTTATTTGGGTGATCCATTTTTTATTTGGGTGATCCATATTTTATTTGGGTGATCCATTTTTTATTTGGGGGATCCATTTTTTATTTGGGTGATCCAATTTTTTATTTGGGTGATCCATTTTTTATTTGGGTGATCCATTTTTTATTTGGGTGATCCATTTTTTATTTGGGGGACCCTATTTTTATTTGGGGGATCCATTTTACATTTGGGTAATCCATTTTTTATTTGGGTGATCCATTTTTTATTTCGTGGATCCATTTTTTATTTGGGGTATCCATTTTTTATTTGGGTGATCCATTTTTTATTTGGGGGCTCCATTTTTTATTTGGGGGATCCATTTTTTATTTGGGGGCTCCATTTTTTATTTGGGGGATCCATTTTACATTTGGGTGATCCATTTTTTATTTGGGGGATCCATCAAATAAAAAATGGATCCCCCAAATAAAAAATGGATCCATTTTTTATTTGGGTGATCCATTTTTTATTTGGGGGATCCATTTTTTATTTGGGTGATCCAGTTTTTGTTTGGGTGATCCATTTTTTATTTGGGGGATCCATTTTTTATTTGGGTGATCCATATTTTATTTAGGGGATCGATTTTTTATTTGGGGATCCATTTTTTATTTGGGTGATCCGTTCTTTATTTGGGTGATCCATTTTTTATTTTGGGGATCCATTTTTTATTTGGGTGATCCATTTTTTATTTGGGGATCCATTTTTTATTTGGGTGATCCATTTTTTATTTGGGGGATCCATTTTTTATTTGGGGGATCCATTTTTTATTTGGGTGATCCATTTTTTATTTGGGGGATCCATTTTTTATTTGGGTGATCCATTTTTTATTTGGGGGATCCATTTTTTATTTGGGGGGCCATTTTTTATTTGGGGATCCATCAAATAAAAAATGGATCACCCAAATAAAAAATGGATCACCCAAATAAAAAATGGATCCCTCAAATAAAAAATGGATCCATTTTTTATTTGGGGGATCCATTTTTTATTTGGGGGTTCCATTTTTTATTTGGGGGATCCATTTTACATTTGGGTGATCCATTTTTTATTTGGGTGATCCATATTTTATTTGGGGGATCCATTTTTTATTTGGGGGATCCATTTTTTATTTGGGTGATCCATTTTTTATTTGGGGGATCCATTTTTTATTTAGGTGATCCATTCTTTAGTTGGGTGATCCATTTATATTTGGGGGATCCATTTTTTATTTGTGTGATCCATTTTTTATTTGGCAGATCCATTTTTTATTTGGGGGATCCATTTTTTATTTGGGTGATCCATTTTTTATTTGGGGGATCCATTTTTTATTTGGGTTATACATTTTTTATTTGGGGGATCCATTTTTTATTTGGGTGATCCATTTTTTATTTGGGTGATCCATATTTTATTTGGGTGATCCATTTTTTATTTGGGGGATCCATTTTTATTTGGGTGATCTATTTTTGATTTGGGTGATCCATTTTTTATTTGGGGGATCCATTTTTTATTTGGGTGATCCATTTTTTATTTGGGGGATCCATTTTTATTTGGGGGACCCTATTTTTATTTGGGGGATCCATTTCACATTTGGGGTATCCATTTTTTATTTGGGTGATCCATTTTTTATTTGGGGGATCCATTTTTTATTTGGGTGATCCATTTTTTATTTGGGTGATCCATTTTTTATTTGGGTGATCCATTTTTTATTTGTTGGATCCATTTTTTATTTGGTGGATCGACTTTTTATTTGGGGGTTCCATTTTTTATTTGGGGGATCCATTTTACATTTGGGTGATCCATTTTTTATTTGGGGGATCCATTTTTTATTTGGGGGATCCATTTTTTATTTGGGTGATCCATTTTTTATTTGGGGGATCCATTTTTTATTTGGGTGATCCATTTTCTATTTGGGGGATCGATTTTTTATTTGGGGGTTCCATTTTTTATTTGGGGGATCCATCAAATAAAAAATGGATCACCCAAATAAAAAATGGATCACCCAAATAAAAAATGGATCCCCCAAATAGAAAATGGATCCATTTTTTATTTGGGTGATCCATATTTTTTTTAGGGGATCCATTTTTTATTTGGGTGATCCATTTTTTATTTGGGTGATCCATTTTTTATTTGGGTGATCCATTTTTTATTTGGGTGATCCATTTTTTATTTTGGGGATCTATTTATTATTTGGGTGATCCATTTTTTATTTGGGGGATCCATTTTTTTTTGGGTGATCCATTTTTTATTTGGGGATCCATTTTTTATTTGGGGGATCCATTTTTTATTTGGGTGATCCATTTTTTATTTGGGGGATCCATTTTTTGTTTGGGTTATCCATCTTTTATTTGGGGGATCCATTTTGTATTTGGGTGATCCATTTTTTATTTTGGGGATCCATTTTTTATTTGGGGGATCCATTTTTTATTTGGGTGATCCATTTTTTATTTGGGTGATCCATTTTTTTATTTGTGGATCCATTTTTTATTTGTGGGATCCATTTTTTATTTGGGGGTTCCATTTTTTATTTGGGGGATCCATTTTACATTTGGGTGATCCATTTAGTAATTGGGTGATCCATTTTTTATTTGGGGGATCCATTTTTTATTTGGGTGATCCATTTTTTATTTGGGTGATCCCTTTTTTATTTGGGTGATCCATTTTTTATTTGGGGGATCCATTTTTATTTGGGGGTTCCATTTTTTATTTGGGGGATCCATCAAATAAAAAATGGATCACCCAAATAAAAAATGGATCCATTTTTTATTTGGGTGATCCATTTTTTATTTGGGGAATCCATTTTTTATTTGGGTGATGCAGTTTTTGTTTGGGTGATCCATTTTTTATTTGGGGGATCCATTTTTTATTTGGGTGATCCATATTTTATTTAGGGGATCCATTTTTTATTTGGGTGATCCATTTTTTATTTGGGTGATCCATTTTTTATTTGGGTGATCCATTTTTTATTTTGGGGATCCATTTTTTATTTGGGTGATCCATTTTTTATTTGGGTGATGCATTTTTTATTTGGGTGATCCATTTTTTATTTGGGGGATCCATTTTTTATTTGGGTGATCCATTTTTTATTTTGGGGATCCATTTTTTATTTGGGTGATCCATTTTTTTATTTGGGGGATCCATTTTTTATTTGGGTGATCCATTTTTTATTTGGGGGATCCATTTTTTATTTGGGTGATCCATTTTTTATTTGGGGGATCCATTTTTTATTCGGGGGATCCATTTTTTATTTGGGTGATCCATTTTTTATTTGGGTGATCCATTTTTTATTTGGGGGATCCATTTTTTATTTCGGTGATCCATTTTTTATTTGGGTGATCCATTCTTTATGTGGGTGATCCATTTTTGATTTGAGGGATCCATTTTTTATTTGGGTGGTCCATTTTTTATTTGGGTGATCCATTTTTTATTTGGGTGATCCATTTTTTATTTGGGTGATCCATTTTTTATTTGGGTGATCCATTTTTTATTTGGGGGATCCATTTTTTATTTGTGTGATCCATTTTATATTTGGGGGATCCATTTTTTATTTGGGTATTCATTTTTTATTTGGGGGATCCATTTTTTATTTGGGGGTCCCATTTTTTATTTGGGGGATCCATCAAACAAAAAATGGATCACCCAAATAAAAAATGGATCACCCAAATAAAAAATGGACCCCCAAACAAAAAATGGATCCATTTTTTATTTGGGGGATCCATTCTTTATTTGGGGGATCCATTTTTTATTTGGGTGATCCATTTTTTATTTGGGTGATCCATTTTTTATTTGGGGGATCCATTTTTTATTTGGATGATCCATTTTTTATTTGGGGGATCCATTTTTTATTTGGGCGATCCAATTTTTATTTGGGTGATCCATTTTTTATTTGGGTGATCCATTTTTTATTTGGGTGATCCATTTTTTATTTGGGGGATCCATTTTTTATTTGTGTGATCCATTTTATATTTGGGGGATCCATTTTTTATTTGGGTATCCATTTCTTATTTGGGTGATCCATTTTTTATTTTGGGGATCCATTTTTTATTTGGGGGATCCATTTTTTATTTGGGTGATCCATTTTTTATTTGGGTGATCCATTTTTTATTTGTGGATCCATTTTTTATTTGTGGGATCCATTTTTTATTTGGGGGTTCCATTTTTTATTTGGGGGATCCATTTTACATTTGGGTGATCCATTTAGTAATTGGGTGATCCATTTTTTATTTGGGGGATCCATTTTTTATTTGGGTGATCCATTTTTTATTTGGGTGATCCCTTTTTTATTTGGGTGATCCATTTTTTATTTGGGGGATCCATTTTTATTTGGGGGTTCCATTTTTTATTTGGGGGATCCATCAAATAAAAAATGGATCACCCAAATAAAAAAGGGATCACCCAAATAAAAAATGGATCCCCCAAATAAAAAATGGATCCATTTTTTATTTGGGTGATCCATTTTTTATTTGGGGAATCCATTTTTTATTTGGGTGATGCAGTTTTTGTTTGGGTGATCCATTTTTTATTTGGGGGATCCATTTTTTATTTGGGTGATCCATATTTTATTTAGGGGATCCATTTTTTATTTGGGTGATCCATTTTTTATTTGGGTGATCCATTTTTTATTTGGGTGATCCATTTTTTATTTTGGGGATCCATTTTTTATTTGGGTGATCCATTTTTTATTTGGGTGATGCATTTTTTATTTGGGTGATCCATTTTTTATTTGGGGGATCCATTTTTTATTTGGGTGATCCATTTTTTATTTTGGGGATCCATTTTTTATTTGGGTGATCCATTTTTTATTTGGGGGATCCATTTTTTATTTGGGTGATCCATTTTTTATTTGGGGGATCCATTTTTTATTTGGGTGATCCATTTTTTATTTGGGGGATCCATTTTTTATTCGGGGGATCCATTTTTTATTTGGGTGATCCATTTTTTATTTGGGTGATCCATTTTTTATTTGGGGGATCCATTTTTTATTTCGGTGATCCATTTTTTATTTGGGTGATCCATTTTTTATGTGGGTGATCCATTTTTGATTTGAGGGATCCATTTTTTATTTGGGTGGTCCATTTTTTATTTGGGTGATCCATTTTTTATTTGGGTGATCCATTTTTTATTTGGGTGATCCATTTTTTATTTGGGTGATCCCTTTTTTATTTGGGTGATCCATTTTTTATTTGGGGGATCCATTTTTATTTGGGGGTTCCATTTTTTATTTGGGGGATCCGTCAAATAAAAAATGGATCACCCAAATAAAAAAGGGATCACCCAAATAAAAAATGGATCCCCCAAATAAAAAATGGATCCATTTTTTATTTGGGTGATCCATTTTTTATTTGGGTGATCCATTTTTTATTTGTTGGATCCATTTTTTATTTGGGGGATCCATTTTTTATTTGGGGGTTCCATTTTTTATTTGGGGGATCCATTTTACATTTGGGTGATCCATTTTTTATTTGGGTGATCCATTTTTTATTTGGGGGATCCATTTTTTATTTGGGTGATCCATTTTTTATTTGGGTGATCCAGTTTTTGTTTGGGTGATCCATTTTTTATTTGGGGGATCCATTTCTTATTTGGGTGATCCATTTTTTATTTGTTGGATCCATTTTTTATTTGGGGGATCCATTTTTTATTTGGGGGTTCCATTTTTTATTTGGGGGATCCATTTTACATTTGGGTGATCCATTTTTTATTTGGGTGATCCATTTTTTATTTGGGGTATCCATTTTTTATTTGGAGGATCCATTTTTTATTTGTGTGATCCATTTTTTATTTGGCGGATCCATTTTTTATTTGGGGGATCCATTTTTTATTTGGGGATCCATTTTTTATTTAGGTGATCCATTTTTTAGTTGGGTGATCCATTTTTATTTGGGGGATCCATTTTTCATTTGTGTGATCCATTTTTTATTTGGCGGATCCATTTTTATTTGGGGGATCCATTTTTTATTTGTGTGATCCATTTTTTATTTGGCAGATACATTTTTTATTTGGGGGAACCATTTTTTATTTGGGTGATCCATTTTTTATTTGGGGGATCCATTTTTTATTTGGGTGATACATTTTTTATTTGGGGGATCCATTTTTTATTTGGGTGATCCATTTTTTATTTGGGTGATCCATTTTTTATTTGGGAGATCCATTTTTTATTTTGGTGATCCATTTTTTATTTGTTGGATCCATTTTTTATTTGGGGGATCTATTTTTATTTGGGGGACCCTATTTTTATTTGGGGGATCCATTTTACATTTGGGTGATCCATTTTACATTTGGGTGATCCATTTTTTATTTGGGTGATCCATTTTTTATTTGGTGGATCCATTTTTTATTTGGGGTATCCATTTTTTATTTGGGTGATCCATTTTTTATTTCGGGGATCCATTTTTTATTTGGGTGATCCATTTTTTATTTGGGTGATCCATTTTTTATTTGGGTGATCCATTTTTTATTTGTTGGATCCATTTTTTATTTGGGGGATCTATTTTTTATTTGGGGGTTCCATTTTTTATTTGGGGGATCCATTTTACATTTGGGTGATCCATTTTTTATTTGGGTGATCCATTTTTTATTTGGGGGATCCATTTTTTATTTGGGTGATCCATTTTTTATTTGGGTGATCCAGTTTTTGTTTGGGTGATCCATTTTTTATTTGGGGGATCCATTTTTTATTTGGGTGATCCATTTTTTATTTGTTGGATCCATTTTTTATTTGGGGGATCCATTTTTTATTTGGGGGATCCATTTTTTATTTGGGGGATCCATTTTTTATTTGGGGGATCCATTTTTTATTTGGGGGATCCATTTTTTATTTGGGTGATCCATTTTTTATTTGGGGGATCCATTTTTTATTTAGCTGATCCATTTTTTAGTTGGGTGATCCATTTTTATTTGGGGGATCCATTTTTTATTTGTGTGATCCATTTTTTATTTGGCGGATCCATTTTTATTTGGGGGATCCATTTTTTATTTGTGTGATCCATTTTTTATTTGGCAGATCCATTTTTTATTTGGGGGATCCATTTTTTATTTGGGTGGTCCATTTTTTATTTGGGGGATCCATTTTTTATTTGGGTGATCCATTTTTTATTTGGGGGATCCATTTTTTATTTGGGTGATCCATTTTTTATTTGGGTGATCCATATTTTATTTGGGTGATCCATTTTTTATTTCGGGGATCCATTTTTTATTTGGGTGATCCATTTTTTATTTGGGTGATCCATTTTTTATTTGGGTGATCCATTTTTTATTTGGGTGATCCATTTTTTATTTGTTGGATCCATTTTTTATTTGGGGGATCTATTTTTTATTTGGGGGTTCCATTTTTTATTTGGGGGATCCATTTTACATTTGGGTGATCCATTTTTTATTTGGGTGATCCATTTTTTATTTGGGGGATCCATTTTTTATTTGGGTGATCCATTTTTTATTTGGGTGATCCAGTTTTTGTTTGGGTGATCCATTTTTTATTTGGGGGATCCATTTTTTATTTGGGTGATCCATTTTTTATTTGTTGGATCCATTTTTTATTTGGGGGATCCATTTTTTATTTGGGGGATCCATTTTTTATTTGGGGGATCCATTTTTTATTTGGGGGATCCATTTTTTATTTGGGGGATCCATTTTTTATTTGGGTGATCCATTTTTTATTTGGGGGATCCATTTTTTATTTAGCTGATCCATTTTTTAGTTGGGTGATCCATTTTTATTTGGGGGATCCATTTTTTATTTGTGTGATCCATTTTTTATTTGGCGGATCCATTTTTATTTGGGGGATCCATTTTTTATTTGTGTGATCCATTTTTTATTTGGCAGATCCATTTTTTATTTGGGGGATCCATTTTTTATTTGGGTGATCCATTTTTTATTTGGGGGATCCATTTTTTATTTGGGTGATCCATTTTTTATTTGGGGGATCCATTTTTTATTTGGGTGATCCATTTTTTATTTGGGTGATCCATATTTTATTTGGGTGATCCATTTTTTATTTGGGGGATCCATTTTTTATTTGGGTGATCCAATTTTTTATTTGGGTGATCCATTTTTTATTTGGGTGATCCATTTTTTATTTGGGTGATCCATTTTTTATTTGGGGGACCCTATTTTTATTTGGGGGATCCATTTTACATTTGGGTAATCCATTTTTTATTTGGGTGATCCATTTTTTATTTCGTGGATCCATTTTTTATTTGGGGTATCCATTTTTTATTTGGGTGATCCATTCTTTATTTGGGGGATCCATTTTTTATTTGGGTGATCCATTTTTTATTTGGGTGATCCATTTTTTATTTGGGTAATCCATTTTTTATTTGTTGGATCCATTTTTTATTTGGGGGATCCATTTTTTATTTGGGGGTTCCATTTTTTATTTGGGGGATCCATTTTACATTTGGGTGATCCATTTTTTATTTGGGTGATCCATTTTTTATTTGGGGGATCCATTTTTTATTTGGGTGATCCATTTTTTATTTGGGTGATCCAGTTTTTGTTTGGGTGATCCCTTTTTTATTTGGGGGATCCATTTTTTATTTGGGTGATCCATTTTTTATTTGTTGGATCCATTTTTTATTTGGGGGATCCATTTTTTATTTGGGGGTTCCATTTTTTATTTGGGGGATCCATTTTACATTTGGGTGATCCATTTTTTATTTGGGTGATCCATTTTTTATTTGGGGGATCCATTTTTTATTTGGGGGATCCATTTTTTATTTGTGTGATCCATTTTTTATTTGGCGGATCCATTTTTTATTTGGGGGATCCATTTTTTATTTGGGGATCCATTTTTTATTTAGGTGATCCATTTTTTAGTTGGGTGATCCATTTTTATTTGGGGGATCCATTTTTTATTTGTGTGATCCATTTTTTATTTGGCGGATCCATTTTTATTTGGGGGATCCATTTTTTATTTGTGTGATCCATTTTTTATTTGGCAGATACATTTTTTATTTGGGGGAACCATTTTTTATTTGGGTGATCCATTTTTTATTTGGGGGATCCATTTTTTATTTGGGTGATACATTTTTATTTGGGGGATCCATTTTTTATTTGGGTGATCCATTTTTTATTTGGGTGATCCATTTTTTATTTGGGAGATCCATTTTTTATTTTGGTGACCCATTTTTTATTTTGGTGATCCATTTTTTATTTGTTGGATCCATTTTTTATTTGGGGGATCTATTTTTATTTGGGGGACCCTATTTTTATTTGGGGGATCCATTTTACATTTGGGTGATCCATTTTACATTTGGGTGATCCATTTTTTATTTGGGTGATCCATTTTTTATTTGGTGGATCCATTTTTTATTTGGGGTATCCATTTTTTATTTGGGTGATCCATTTTTTATTTGGGGGATCCATTTTTTATTTGGGTGATCCATTTTACATTTGGGTGATCCATTTTTTATTTGGGTGATCCATTTTTTATTTGGGGGATCCATTTTTTATTTGGGTGATCCATTTTTTATTTGGGTGATCCAGTTTTTGTTTGGGTGATCCATTTTTTATTTGGGGGATCCATTTTTTATTTGGGTGATCCATTTTTTATTTGTTGGATCCATTTTTTATTTGGGGGATCCATTTTTTATTTGGGGGATCAATTTTTTATTTGGGGGATCCATTTTTTATTTGGGGGATCCATTTTTTATTTGGGGGATCCATTTTTTATTTGGGTGATCCATTTTTTATTTGGGGGATCCATTTTTTATTTAGCTGATCCATTTTTTAGTTGGGTGATCCATTTTTATTTGGGGGATCCATTTTTTATTTGTGTGATCCATTTTTTATTTGGCGGATCCATTTTTATTTGGGGGATCCATTTTTTATTTGTGTGATCCATTTTTTATTTGGCAGATCCATTTTTTATTTGGGGGATCCATTTTTTATTTGGGTGATCCATTTTTTATTTGGGGGATCCATTTTTTATTTGGGTGATCCATTTTTTATTTGGGGGATCCATTTTTTATTTGGGTGATCCATTTTTTATTTGGGTGATCCATATTTTATTTGGGTGATCCATTTTTTATTTGGGGGATCCATTTTTTATTTGGGTGATCCAATTTTTTATTTGGGTGATCCATTTTTTATTTGGGTGATCCATTTTTTATTTGGGTGATCCATTTTTTATTTGGGGGATCCATTTTTTATTTGGGTGATCCATTTCTGATTTGGGTGATCCATTTTTTATTTGGGGGATCCATTTTTTATTTGGGTGATCCATTTTTTATTTGGGGGATCCATTTTTTATTTGGGAGATCCATTTTTGATTTGGGTGATCCATTTTTTATTTGGGTGATTCATTTTTTATTTGTTGGATCCATTTTTTATTTGCGGGATCCATTTTTATTTGGGGGACCCTATTTTTATTTGGGGGATCCATTTTACATTTGGGTAATCCATTTTTTATTTGGGTGATCCATTTTTTATTTGGTGGATCCATTTTTTATTTGGGGTATCCATTTTTTATTTGGGTGATCCATTCTTTATTTGGGGGATCCATTTTTTATTTGGGTGATCCATTTTTTATTTGGGTGATCCATTTTTTATTTGGGTGATCCATTTTTTATTTGTTGGATCCATTTTTTATTTGGGGGATCCATTTTTTATTTGGGGGTTCCATTTTTTATTTGGGGGATCCATTTTACATTTGGGTGATCCATTTTTTATTTGGGTGATCCATTTTTTATTTGGGGGATCCATTTTTTATTTGTGTGATCCATTTTTTATTTGGGTGATCCAGTTTTTGTTTGGGTGATCCATTTTTTATTTGGGGTATCCATTTTTTATTTGGGTGATCCATTTTTTATTTGTTGGATCCATTTTTTATTTGGGGGATCCATTTTTTATTTGGGGGTTCCATTTTTCATTTGGGGGATCCATTTTACACTTGGGTGATCCATTTTTTATTTGGGTGATCCATTTTTTATTTGGGGGATCCATTTTTTATTTGGGGGATCCATTTTTTATTTGGGGGTTCCATTTTTTATTTGGGTGATCCATTTTTTATTTGGGGGATCCATTTTTTATTTAGGTGATCCATTTTTTAGTTGGGTGATCCATTTTTATTTGGGGGATCCATTTTTTATTTGTGTGATCCATTTTTTATTTGGCGGATCCATTTTTTATTTGGAGGATCCATTTTTTATTTGGGGATCCATTTTTTATTTAGGTGATCCATTTTTTAGTTGGGTGATCCATTTTTATTTGGTGGATCCATTTTTTATTTGTGTGATCCATTTTTTATTTGGCGGATCCATTTTTATTTGGGGGATCCATTTTTTATTTGTGTGATCCATTTTTTATTTGGCAGATCCATTTTTTATTTGGGGGAACCATTTTTTATTTGGGTGATCCATTTTTTATTTGGCGGATCCATTTTTTATTTGGGTGATCCATTTTTTATTTGGGGGATCCATTTTTTATTTGGGTGATCCATTTTTTATTTGGGTGATCCATTTTTGATTTGGGTGATCCATTTTTTATTTGGGGGATCCATTTTTTATTTGGGTGATCCATTTTTTATTTGGGTGATCCATTTTTTATTTGGGAGATCCATTTTTTATTTTGGTGGCCCATTTTTTATTTTGGTGATCCATTTTTTATTTGTTGGATCCATTTTTTATTTGGGGGATCTATTTTTATTTGGGGGACCCTATTTTTATTTGGGGGATCCATTTTACATTTGGGTGATCCATTTTTTATTTGGGTGATCCATTTTTTATTTGGTGGATCCATTTTTTATTTGGGGTATCCATTTTTTATTTGGGTGATCCATTTTTTATTTGGGGGATCCATTTTTTATTTGGGCGATCCATTTTTTATTTGGGTGATCCATTTTTTATTTGGGTGATCCATTTTTTATTTGTTGGATCCATTTTTTATTTGGGGGATCCATTTTTTATTTGGGGGTTCCATTTTTTATTTGGGGGATCCATTTTACATTTGGGTGATCCATTTTTTATTTGGGTGATCCATTTTTTATTTGGGGGATCCATTTTTTATTTGGGTGATCCATTTTTTATTTGGGTGATCCAGTTTTTGTTTGGGTGATCCATTTTTTATTTGGGGGATCCATTTTTTATTTGGGTGATCCATTTTTTATTTGTTGGATCCATTTTTTATTTGGGGGATCCATTTTTTATTTGGGGGATCCATTTTTTATTTGGGTGATCCATTTTTTATTTGGGGGATCCATTTTTTATTTAGGTGATCCATTTTTTAGTTGGGTGATCCATTTTTGGGGGGGGATCTATTTTTTATTTGTGTGATCCATTTTTTATTTGGCGGATCCATTTTTATTTGGGGGATCCATTTTTTATTTGTGTGATCCATTTTTTATTTGGCAGATCCATTTTTTATTTGGGGGATCCATTTTTTATTTGGGTGATCCATTTTTTATTTGGGGGATCCTTTTTTTATTTGGGTGATCCATTTTTTATTTGGGTGATCCAGTTTTTGTTTGGATGATCCATTTTTTATTTGGGGGATCCATTTTTTATTTGGGTGATCCATTTTATATTTATTGGATCCATTTTTTATTTGGGGGATCCATTTTTTATTTGGGGGTTCCATTTTTTATTTGGGGGATCCATTTTACATTTGGGTGATCCATTTTTTATTTGGGTGATCCATTTTTTATTGGGGGGATCCATTTTTTATTTAGGGGATCCATTTTCTATTTGGGGGTTTCATTTTTTATTTGGGTGATCCATTTTTTATTTGGGGGATCCATTTTTTATTTAGGTGATCCATTTTTTAGTTGGGTGATCCATTTTTATTTGGGGGATCCATTTTTTATTTGTGTGATCCATTTTTTATTTGGGTGATCCAGTTTTTTTTTGGGTGATCCATTTTTTATTTGGGGGATCCATTTTTTATTTGTTGGATCCATTTTTTATTTGGGGGATCCATTTTTTATTTGGGGGATCCATTTTTTATTTGGGGGATCCATTTTTTATTTGGGGGATCCATTTTTTATTTGGGTGATCCATTTTTTATTTGGGGGATCCATTTTTTGTTTAGCTGATCCATTTTTTAGTTGGGTGATCCATTTTTATTTGGGGGATCCATTTTTTATTTGTGTGATCCATTTTTTATTTGGCGGATCCATTTTTATTTGGGGGATCCATTTTTTATTTGTGTGATCCATTTTTTATTTGGCAGATCCATTTTTTATTTGGGGGATCCATTTTTTATTTGGGTGATCCATTTTTTATTTGGGGGATCCATTTTTTATTTGGGTGATCCATTTTTTATTTGGGGGATCCATTTTTTATTTGGGTGATCCATTTTTTATTTGGGTGATCCATATTTTATTTGGGTGATCCATTTTTTATTTGGGGGATCCATTTTTTATTTGGGTAATCCAATTTTTTATTTGGGTGATCCATTTTTTATTTGGGTGATCCATTTTTTATTTGAGTGATCCATTTTTTAATTGGGGGATCCATTTTTTATTTGGGTGATCCATTTCTGATTTGGGTGATCCATTTTTTATTTGGGGGATCCATTTTTTATTTGGGTGATCCATTTTTTATTTGGGGGATCCATTTTTTATTTGGGAGATCCATTTTTGATTTGGGTGATCCATTTTTTATTTGGGTGATTCATTTTTTATTTGTTGGATCCATTTTTTATTTGCGGGATCCATTTTTATTTGGGGGACCCTATTTTTATTTGGGGGATCCATTTTACATTTGGGTAATCCATTTTTTATTTGGGTGATCCATTTTTTATTTGGTGGATCCATTTTTTATTTGGGGTATCCATTTTTTATTTGGGTGATCCATTCTTTATTTGGGGGATCCATTTTTTATTTGGGTGATCCATTTTTTATTTGGGTGATCCATTTTTTATTTGGGTGATCCATTTTTTATTTGTTGGATCCATTTTTTATTTGGGGGATCCATTTTTTATTTGGGGGTTCCATTTTTTATTTGGGGGATCCATTTTACATTTGGGTGATCCATTTTTTATTTGGGTGATCCATTTTTTATTTGGGGGATCCATTTTTTATTTGGGTGATCCATTTTTTATTTGGGTGATCCAGTTTTTGTTTGGGTGATCCATTTTTTATTTGGGGTATCCATTTTTTATTTGGGTGATCCATTTTTTATTTGTTGGATCCATTTTTTATTTGGGGGATCCATTTTTTATTTGGGGGTTCCATTTTTTATTTGGGGGATCCATTTTACACTTGGGTGATCCATTTTTTATTTGGGTGATCCATTTTTTATTTGGGGGATCCATTTTTTATTTGGGGGATCCATTTTTTATTTGGGGGTTCCATTTTTTATTTGGGTGATCCATTTTTTATTTGGGGGATCCATTTTTTATTTAGGTGATCCATTTTTTAGTTGGGTGATCCATTTTTATTTGGGGGATCCATTTTTTATTTGTGTGATCCATTTTTTATTTGGCGGATCCATTTTTTATTTGGAGGATCCATTTTTTATTTGGGGATCCATTTTTTATTTAGGTGATCCATTTTTTAGTTGGGTGATCCATTTTTATTTGGTGGATCCATTTTTTATTTGTGTGATCCATTTTTTATTTGGCGGATCCATTTTTATTTGGGGGATCCATTTTTTATTTGTGTGATCCATTTTTTATTTGGCAGATCCATTTTTTATTTGGGGGAACCATTTTTTATTTGGGTGATCCATTTTTTATTTGGCGGATCCATTTTTTATTTGGGTGATCCATTTTTTATTTGGGGGATCCATTTTTTATTTGGGTGATCCATTTTTTATTTGGGTGATCCATTTTTGATTTGGGTGATCCATTTTTTATTTGGGGGATCCATTTTTTATTTGGGGGATCTATTTTTATTTGGGGGACCCTATTTTTATTTGGGGGATCCATTTTACATTTGGGTGATCCATTTTTTATTTGGGTGATCCATTTTTTATTTGGTGGATCCATTTTTTATTTGGGGTATCCATTTTTTATTTGGGTGATCCATTTTTTATTTGGGGGATCCATTTTTTATTTGGGTGATCCATTTTTTATTTGGGTGATCCATTTTTTATTTGGGTGATCCATTTTTTATTTGTTGGATCCATTTTTTATTTGGGGGATCCATTTTTTATTTGGGGGTTCCATTTTTTATTTGGGGGATCCATTTTACATTTGGGTGATCCATTTTTTATTTGGGTGATCCATTTTTTATTTGGGGGATCCATTTTTTATTTGGGTGATCCATTTTTTATTTGGGTGATCCAGTTTTTGTTTGGGTGATCCATTTTTTATTTGGGGGATCCATTTTTTATTTGGGTGATCCATTTTTTATTTGTTGGATCCATTTTTTATTTGGGGGATCCATTTTTTATTTGGGGGATCCATTTTTTATTTGGGTGATCCATTTTTTATTTGGGGGATCCATTTTTTATTTAGGTGATCCATTTTTTAGTTGGGTGATCCATTTTTTGGGGGGGGGATCCATTTTTTATTTGTGTGATCCATTTTTTATTTGGCGGATCCATTTTTATTTGGGGGATCCATTTTTTATTTGTGTGATCCATTTTTTATTTGGCAGATCCATTTTTTATTTGGGGGATCCATTTTTTATTTGGGTGATCCATTTTTTATTTGGGGGATCCATTTTTTATTTGGGTGATCCATTTTTTATTTGGGTGATCCAGTTTTTGTTTGGATGATCCATTTTTTATTTGGGGGATCCATTTTTTATTTGGGTGATCCATTTTTTATTTGTTGGAGCCATTTTTTATTTGGGGGAACCATTTTTTATTTGGGGGTTCCATTTTTATTTGGGGGATCCATTTTACATTTGGGTGATCCATTTTTTATTTGGGTGATCCATTTTTTATTTGGGGGATCCATTTTTTATTTAGGGGATCCATTTTTTATTTGGGGGTTCCATTTTTTATTTGGGTGATCCATTTTTTATTTGGGGGATCCATTTTTTATTTAGGTGATCCATTTTTTAGTTGGGTGATCCATTTTTATTTGGGGGATCCATTTTTTATTTGTGTGATCCATTTTTTATTTGGCGGATCCATTTTTTATTTGGGGGATCCATTTTTTATTTGGGGATCCATTTTTTATTTAGGTGATCCATTTTTTAGTTGGGTGATCCATTTTTATTTGGGGGATCCATTTTTTATTTGTGTGATCCATTTTTTATTTGGCGTATCCATTTTTATTTGGGGGATCCATTTCTTATTTGTGTGATCCATTTTTTATTTGGCAGATCCATTTTTTATTTGGGGGATCCATTTTTTATTTGGGTGATCCATTTTTTATTTGGGGGATCCATTTTTTATTTGGGTGATACATTTTTTATTTGGGGGATCCATTTTTTATTTGGGTGATCCATTTTTTATTTGGGTGATCCATATTTTATTTGGGTGATCCATTTTTTATTTGGGGGATCCATTTTTTATTAGGGTGATCCAATTTTTTATTTGGGTGATCCATTTTTCATTTGGGTGATCCATTTTTTATTTGGGTGATCCATTTTTTATTTGGGGGATCCATTTTTTATTTGGGTGATCCATTTTTGATTTGGGTGATCCATTTTTTATTTGGGGGATCCATTTTTTATTTGGGTGATCCATTTTTTATTTGGGGGATCCATTTTTTATTTGGGAGATCCATTTTTGATTTGGGTGATCCATTTTTTATTTGGGTGATTCATTTTTTATTTGTTGGATCCATTTTTTATTTGGGGGATCCATTTTTATTTGGGGGACCCTATTTTTATTTGGGGGATCCATTTTACATTTGAGTGATCCATTTTTTATTTGGGTGATCCATTTTTTATTTGGTGGATCCATTTTTTATTTGGGGTATCCATTTTTTATTTGGGTGATCCATTTTTTATTTGGGGGATCCATTTTTTATTTGGGTTATCCATTTTTTATTTGGGTGATCCATTTTTTATTTGGGTGATCCATTTTTTATTTGTTGGATCCATTTTTTATTTGGGGGATCCATTTTTTATTTGGGGGTTCCATTTTTTATTTGGGGGATCCATTTTACATTTCGGTGATCCATTTTTTATTTGGGTGATCCATTTTTTATTTGGGGGATCCATTTTTTATTTGGGTGATCCATTTTTTATTTGGGTGATCCAGTTTTTGTTTGGGTGATCCATTTTTTATTTGGGGGATCCATTTTTCATTTGGGTGATCCATTTTTTATTTGTTGGATCCATTTTTTATTTGGGGGATCCATTTTTTATTTGGGGGTTCCATTTTTTATTTGGGGGATCCATTTTACATTTGGGTGATCCATTTTTTATTTGGGTGACCCATTTTTTATTCGGGGGATCCATTTTTTATTTGGGGGATCCATTTTTTATTTGGGGGTTCCATTTTTTATTTGGGTGATCCATTTTTTATTTGGGGGATCCATTTTTTATTTAGGTGATCCATTTTTTAGTTGGGTGATCCATTATTATTTGGGGGATCCATTTTTTATTTGTGTGATCCATTTTTTATTTGGCGGATCCATTTTTTATTTGGGCGATCCATTTTTTATTTGGGTGATCCATTTTTTATTTGGGGTATCCATTTTTTATTAGGGTGATACATTTTTTATTTGGGGGATCCATTTTTTATTTGGGTGATCCATTTTTTATTTGGGTGATCCATATTTTATTTGCGTGATCCATTTTTTATTTGGGTGATCCATTTTTTATTTGGGTGATCCATTTTTTATTTGGGGGATCCATTTTTTATTTGGGTGATCCATTTTTTATTTGGGTGATCCATTTTTTATTTGGGGGATCCATTTTTTATTTGGGTGATCCATTTTTTATTTGGGGGATCCAGTTTTTGTTTGGGTGATCCATTTTTTATTTGGGGGATCCATTTTTTATTTGGGTGATCCATATTTTATTTAGGGGATCCATTTTTTATTTGGGTGATCCATTTTTTATTTGGGTGATCCATTTTTTATTTGGGTGATCCATTTTTTATTTTGGGGATCTATTTTTTATTTGGGTGATCCATTTTTTATTTGGGGGATCCATTTTTTTTTTGGTGATCCATTTTTTATTTGGGGATCCATTTTTTATTTGGGGGATCCATTTTTTATTTGGGTGATCCATTTTTTATTTGGGGGATCCATTTTTTATTTGGGTGATCCATTTTTAATTTGGGGATCCATTTTTTATTTGGGTGATCCATTTTTTATTTGGGGGATCCATTTTTTATATGGGTGATCCATTTTTTATTTGGGGGATCCATTTTGTATTTGGGTGATCCATTTTTTATTTGGGGGATCCATTTTTTATTTGGGGGATCCATTTTTTATTTGGGTGATCCACATTTTATTTGGGTGATCCAATTTTTATTTGAGGGATCCATTTTTTATTTGGGTGATCCATTTTTTATTTGGGTGATCCATTTTTTATTTGGGTGATCCATTTTCTATTTGGGTGATCCATTTTTTATTTGGGGTTTCCATTTTTTATTTGGATGATCCATTTTTTATTTGGGGGATCCATTTTTTATTTGGGCGATCCAATTTTTATTTGGGTGATCCATTTTTTTATTGGGCGATCCATTTTTTATTTGGGTGATCCATTTTTTATTTGGGGGATCCATTATTTATTTGTGTGATCCATTTTATATTTGGGGGATCCATTTTTTATTTGGGTGATCCATTTTTTATTTTGGAGATCCATTTTTTATTTGGGGGATCCATTTTTTATTTGGGTGATCCATTTTTTATTTGGGTGATCCATTTTTTATTTGTTGGATCCATTTTTTATTTGGGGGATCCATTTTTTATTTGGGGGCTCCATTTTTTATTTGGGGGATCCATTTTACATTTGGGTGATCCATTTTTTATTTGGGTGATCCATTTTTTATTTGGCGGATCCATTTTTATTTGGGGGATCCATTTTTTATTTGTGTGATCCATTTTTTATTTGGCAGATCCATTTTTTATTTGGGGGATCCATTTTTTATTTGGGTGATCCATTTTTTATTTGGGGGATCCATTTTTTATTTGGGTGATCCATTTTTTATTTGGGTGATCCAGTTTTTGTTTGGATGATCCATTTTTTATTTGGGGGATCCATTTTTTATTTGGGTGATCCATTTTTTATTTGTTGGATCCATTTTTTATTTGGGGGATCCATTTTTTATTTGGGGGTTCCATTTTTTATTTGGGGGATCCATTTTACATTTGGGTGATCCATTTTTTATTTGGGTGATCCATTTTTTATTTGGGGGATCCATTTTTTATTTGGGTGATACATTTTTTATTTGGGGGATCCATTTTTTATTTGGGTGATCCATTTTTTATTTGGGTGATCCATATTTTATTTGGGTGATCCATTTTTTATTTGGGGGATCCATTTTTTATTAGGGTGATCCAATTTTTTATTTGGGTGATCCATTTTTTATTTGGGTGATCCATTTTTTATTTGGGTGATCCATTTTTTATTTGGGGGATCCATTTTTTATTTGGGTGATCCATTTTTGATTTGGGTGATCCATTTTTTATTTGGGGGATCCATTTTTTATTTGGGTGATCCATTTTTTATTTGGGGGATCCATTTTTTATTTGGGAGATCCATTTTTGATTTGGGTGATCCATTTTTTATTTGGGTGATTCATTTTTTATTTGTTGGATCCATTTTTTATTTGGGGGATCCATTTTTATTTGGGGGACCCTATTTTTATTTGGGGGATCCATTTTACATTTGGGTGATCCATTTTTTATTTGGGTGATCCATTTTTTATTTGGTGGATCCATTTTTTATTTGGGGTATCCATTTTTTATTTGGGTGATCCATTTTTTATTTGGGGGATCCATTTTTTATTTGGGTTATCCATTTTTTATTTGGGTGATCCATTTTTTATTTGGGTGATCCATTTTTTATTTGTTGGATCCATTTTTAATTTGGGGGATCCATTTTTTATTTGGGGGTTCCATTTTTTATTTGGGGGATCCATTTTACATTTGGGTGATCCATTTTTTATTTGGGTGATCCATTTTTTATTTGGGGGATCCATTTTTTATTTGGGTGATCCATTTTTTATTTGGGTGATCCAGTTTTTGTTTGGGTGATCCATTTTTTATTTGGGGGATCCATTTTTCATTTGGGTGACCCATTTTTTATTCGGGGGATCCATTTTTTATTTGGGGGATCCATTTTTTATTTGGGGGTTCCATTTTTTATTTGGGTGATCCATTTTTTATTTGGGGGATCCATTTTTTATTTAGGTGATCCATTTTTTAGTTGGGTGATCCATTTTTATTTGGGGGATCCATTTTTTATTTGTGTGATCCATTTTTTATTTGGCGGATCCATTTTTTATTTGGGGGATCCATTTTTTATTTGGGTGATCCATTTTTTATTTGGGGTATCCATTTTTTATTAGGGTGATACATTTTTTATTTGGGGGATCCATTTTTTATTTGGGTGATCCATTTTTTATTTGGGTGATCCATATTTTATTTGCGTGATCCATTTTTTATTTGGGTGATCCATTTTTTATTTGGGTGATCCATTTTTTATTTGGGGGATCCATTTTTTATTTGGGTGATCCATTTTTTATTTGGGTGATCCATTTTTTATTTGGGGGATCCATTTTTTTTTGGGGTGATCCATTTTTTATTTGGGGGATCCAGTTTTTGTTTGGGTGATCCATTTTTTATTTGGGGGATCCATTTTTTATTTGGGTGATCCATATTTTATTTAGGGGATCCATTTTTTATTTGGGTGATCCATTTTTTATTTGGGTGATCCATTTTTTATTTGGGTGATCCATTTTTTATTTTGGGGATCTATTTTTTATTTGGGTGATCCATTTTTTATTTGGGGGATCCATTTTTTTTTTGGTGATCCATTTTTTATTTGGGGATCCATTTTTTATTTGGGGGATCCATTTTTTATTTGGGTGATCCATTTTTTATTTGGGGGATCCATTTTTTATTTGGGTGATCCATTTTTAATTTGGGGATCCATTTTTTATTTGGGTGATCCATTTTTTATTTGGGGGATCCATTTTTTATTAGGGTGATCCAATTTTTTATTTGGGTGATCCATTTTTCATTTGGGTGATCCATTTTTTATTTGGGTGATCCATTTTTTATTTGGGGGATCCATTTTTTATTTGGGTGATCCATTTTTGATTTGGGTGATCCATTTTTTATTTGGGGGATCCATTTTTTATTTGGGTGATCCATTTTTTATTTGGGGGATCCATTTTTTATTTGGGAGATCCATTTTTGATTTGGGTGATCCATTTTTTATTTGGGTGATTCATTTTTTATTTGTTGGATCCATTTTTTATTTGGGGGATCCATTTTTATTTGGGGGACCCTATTTTTATTTGGGGGATCCATTTTACATTTGAGTGATCCATTTTTTATTTGGGTGATCCATTTTTTATTTGGTGGATCCATTTTTTATTTGGGGTATCCATTTTTTATTTGGGTGATCCATTTTTTATTTGGGGGATCCATTTTTTATTTGGGTTATCCATTTTTTATTTGGGTGATCCATTTTTTATTTGGGTGATCCATTTTTTATTTGTTGGATCCATTTTTTATTTGGGGGATCCATTTTTTATTTGGGGGTTCCATTTTTTATTTGGGGGATCCATTTTACATTTGGGTGATCCATTTTTTATTTGGGTGATCCATTTTTTATTTGGGGGATCCATTTTTTATTTGGGTGATCCATTTTTTATTTGGGTGATCCAGTTTTTGTTTGGGTGATCCATTTTTTATTTGGGGGATCCATTTTTCATTTGGGTGATCCATTTTTTATTTGTTGGATCCATTTTTTATTTGGGGGATCCATTTTTTATTTGGGGGTTCCATTTTTTATTTGGGGGATCCATTTTACATTTGGGTGATCCATTTTTTATTTGGGTGACCCATTTTTTATTCGGGGGATCCATTTTTTATTTGGGGGATCCATTTTTTATTTGGGGGTTCCATTTTTTATTTGGGTGATCCATTTTTTATTTGGGGGATCCATTTTTTATTTAGGTGATCCATTTTTTAGTTGGGTGATCCATTATTATTTGGGGGATCCATTTTTTATTTGTGTGATCCATTTTTTATTTGGCGGATCCATTTTTTATTTGGGCGATCCATTTTTTATTTGGGTGATCCATTTTTTATTTGGGGTATCCATTTTTTATTAGGGTGATACATTTTTTATTTGGGGGATCCATTTTTTATTTGGGTGATCCATTTTTTATTTGGGTGATCCATATTTTATTTGCGTGATCCATTTTTTATTTGGGTGATCCATTTTTTATTTGGGTGATCCATTTTTTATTTGGGGGATCCATTTTTTATTTGGGTGATCCATTTTTTATTTGGGTGATCCATTTTTTATTTGGGGGATCCATTTTTTATTTGGGTGATCCATTTTTTATTTGGGGGATCCAGTTTTTGTTTGGGTGATCCATTTTTTATTTGGGGGATCCATTTTTTATTTGGGTGATCCATATTTTATTTAGGGGATCCATTTTTTATTTGGGTGATCCATTTTTTATTTGGGTGATCCATTTTTTATTTGGGTGATCCATTTTTTATTTTGGGGATCTATTTTTTATTTGGGTGATCCATTTTTTATTTGGGGGATCCATTTTTTTTTTGGTGATCCATTTTTTATTTGGGGATCCATTTTTTATTTGGGGGATCCATTTTTTATTTGGGTGATCCATTTTTTATTTGGGGGATCCATTTTTTATTTGGGTGATCCATTTTTAATTTGGGGATCCATTTTTTATTTGGGTGATCCATTTTTTATTTGGGGGATCCATTTTTTATATGGGTGATCCATTTTTTATTTGGGGGATCCATTTTGTATTTGGGTGATCCATTTTTTATTTGGGGGATCCATTTTTTATTTGGGGGATCCATTTTTTATTTGGGTGATCCACATTTTATTTGGGTGATCCAATTTTTATTTGAGGGATCCATTTTTTATTTGGGTGATCCATTTTTTATTTGGGTGATCCATTTTTTATTTGGGTGATCCATTTTCTATTTGGGTGATCCATTTTTTATTTGGGGTTTCCATTTTTTATTTGGATGATCCATTTTTTATTTGGGGGATCCATTTTTTATTTGGGCGATCCAATTTTTATTTGGGTGATCCATTTTTTTATTGGGCGATCCATTTTTTATTTGGGTGATCCATTTTTTATTTGGGGGATCCATTATTTATTTGTGTGATCCATTTTATATTTGGGGGATCCATTTTTTATTTGGGTGATCCATTTTTTATTTTGGAGATCCATTTTTTATTTGGGGGATCCATTTTTTATTTGGGTGATCCATTTTTTATTTGGGTGATCCATTTTTTATTTGTTGGATCCATTTTTTATTTGGGGGATCCATTTTTTATTTGGGGGCTCCATTTTTTATTTGGGGGATCCATTTTACATTTGGGTGATCCATTTTTTATTTGGGTGATCCATTTTTTATTTGGCGGATCCATTTTTATTTGGGGGATCCATTTTTTATTTGTGTGATCCATTTTTTATTTGGCAGATCCATTTTTTATTTGGGGGATCCATTTTTTATTTGGGTGATCCATTTTTTATTTGGGGGATCCATTTTTTATTTGGGTGATCCATTTTTTATTTGGGTGATCCAGTTTTTGTTTGGATGATCCATTTTTTATTTGGGGGATCCATTTTTTATTTGGGTGATCCATTTTTTATTTGTTGGATCCATTTTTTATTTGGGGGATCCATTTTTTATTTGGGGGTTCCATTTTTTATTTGGGGGATCCATTTTACATTTGGGTGATCCATTTTTTATTTGGGTGATCCATTTTTTATTTGGGGGATCCATTTTTTATTTGGGTGATACATTTTTTATTTGGGGGATCCATTTTTTATTTGGGTGATCCATTTTTTATTTGGGTGATCCATATTTTATTTGGGTGATCCATTTTTTATTTGGGGGATCCATTTTTTATTAGGGTGATCCAATTTTTTATTTGGGTGATCCATTTTTTATTTGGGTGATCCATTTTTTATTTGGGTGATCCATTTTTTATTTGGGGGATCCATTTTTTATTTGGGTGATCCATTTTTGATTTGGGTGATCCATTTTTTATTTGGGGGATCCATTTTTTATTTGGGTGATCCATTTTTTATTTGGGGGATCCATTTTTTATTTGGGAGATCCATTTTTGATTTGGGTGATCCATTTTTTATTTGGGTGATTCATTTTTTATTTGTTGGATCCATTTTTTATTTGGGGGATCCATTTTTATTTGGGGGACCCTATTTTTATTTGGGGGATCCATTTTACATTTGGGTGATCCATTTTTTATTTGGGTGATCCATTTTTTATTTGGTGGATCCATTTTTTATTTGGGGTATCCATTTTTTATTTGGGTGATCCATTTTTTATTTGGGGGATCCATTTTTTATTTGGGTTATCCATTTTTTATTTGGGTGATCCATTTTTTATTTGGGTGATCCATTTTTTATTTGTTGGATCCATTTTTAATTTGGGGGATCCATTTTTTATTTGGGGGTTCCATTTTTTATTTGGGGGATCCATTTTACATTTGGGTGATCCATTTTTTATTTGGGTGATCCATTTTTTATTTGGGGGATCCATTTTTTATTTGGGTGATCCATTTTTTATTTGGGTGATCCAGTTTTTGTTTGGGTGATCCATTTTTTATTTGGGGGATCCATTTTTCATTTGGGTGACCCATTTTTTATTCGGGGGATCCATTTTTTATTTGGGGGATCCATTTTTTATTTGGGGGTTCCATTTTTTATTTGGGTGATCCATTTTTTATTTGGGGGATCCATTTTTTATTTAGGTGATCCATTTTTTAGTTGGGTGATCCATTTTTATTTGGGGGATCCATTTTTTATTTGTGTGATCCATTTTTTATTTGGCGGATCCATTTTTTATTTGGGGGATCCATTTTTTATTTGGGTGATCCATTTTTTATTTGGGGTATCCATTTTTTATTAGGGTGATACATTTTTTATTTGGGGGATCCATTTTTTATTTGGGTGATCCATTTTTTATTTGGGTGATCCATATTTTATTTGCGTGATCCATTTTTTATTTGGGTGATCCATTTTTTATTTGGGTGATCCATTTTTTATTTGGGGGATCCATTTTTTATTTGGGTGATCCATTTTTTATTTGGGTGATCCATTTTTTATTTGGGGGATCCATTTTTTTTTGGGGTGATCCATTTTTTATTTGGGGGATCCAGTTTTTGTTTGGGTGATCCATTTTTTATTTGGGGGATCCATTTTTTATTTGGGTGATCCATATTTTATTTAGGGGATCCATTTTTTATTTGGGTGATCCATTTTTTATTTGGGTGATCCATTTTTTATTTGGGTGATCCATTTTTTATTTTGGGGATCTATTTTTTATTTGGGTGATCCATTTTTTATTTGGGGGATCCATTTTTTTTTTGGTGATCCATTTTTTATTTGGGGATCCATTTTTTATTTGGGGGATCCATTTTTTATTTGGGTGATCCATTTTTTATTTGGGGGATCCATTTTTTATTTGGGTGATCCATTTTTAATTTGGGGATCCATTTTTTATTTGGGTGATCCATTTTTTATTTGGGGGATCCATTTTTTATATGGGTGATCCATTTTTTATTTGGGGGATCCATTTTGTATTTGGGTGATCCATTTTTTATTTGGGGGATCCATTTTTTATTTGGGGGATCCATTTTTTATTTGGGTGATCCACATTTTATTTGGGTGATCCAATTTTTATTTGAGGGAT
This sequence comes from Eledone cirrhosa, assembly GCA_964016885.1. Classification (NCBI taxonomy): domain Eukaryota; kingdom Metazoa; phylum Mollusca; class Cephalopoda; order Octopoda; family Eledonidae; genus Eledone; species Eledone cirrhosa. The sequence goes on from OZ024740.1 coordinate 296,452,832, forward strand.
CCATTTTTTATTTGGGTGATCCATTTTTTATTTGGGTGATCCATTTTTTATTTGGGTGATCCATTTTCTATTTGGGTGATCCATTTTTTATTTGGGGTTTCCATTTTTTATTTGGATGATCCATTTTTTATTTGGGGGATCCATTTTTTATTTGGGCGATCCAATTTTTATTTGGGTGATCCATTTTTTTATTGGGCGATCCATTTTTTATTTGGGTGATCCATTTTTTATTTGGGGGATCCATTATTTATTTGTGTGATCCATTTTATATTTGGGGGATCCATTTTTTATTTGGGTGATCCATTTTTTATTTTGGAGATCCATTTTTTATTTGGGGGATCCATTTTTTATTTGGGTGATCCATTTTTTATTTGGGTGATCCATTTTTTATTTGTTGGATCCATTTTTTATTTGGGGTATCCATTTTTTATTTGGGGGCTCCATTTTTTATTTGGGGGATCCATTTTACATTTGGGTGATCCATTTTTTATTTGGGTGATCCATTTTTTATTTGGGGGTTCCATTTTTTATTTGGGGGATCCATCAAATAAAAAATGGATCCCCCAAATAAAAAATGGATCCATTTTTTATTTGGGTGATCCATTTTTTATTTGGGGGATCCATTTTTTATTTGGGTGATCCAGTTTTTGTTTGGGTGATCCATTTTTTATTTGGGGGATCCATTTTTTATTTGGGTGATCCATATTTTATTTAGGGGATCGATTTTTTATTTGGTGATCCATTTTTTATTTGGGTGATCCATTCTTTATTTGGGTGATCCATTTTTTATTTTGGGGATCTATTTTTTATTTGGGTGATCCATTTTTTATTTGGGGATCCATTTTTTATTTGGGTGATCCATTTTTTATTTGGGGGATCCATTTTTTATTTGGGGGATCCATTTTTTATTTGGGTGATCCATTTTTTATTTGGGGGATCCATTTTTTATTTGGGTGATCCATTTTTTATTTGGGGGATCCATTTTTTATTTGGGGGGCCATTTTTTATTTGGGGATCCATCAAATAAAAAATGGATCACCCAAATAAAAAATGGATCACCCAAATAAAAAATGGATCCCTCAAATAAAAAATGGATCCATTTTTTATTTGGGGGATCCATTTTTTATTTGGGGGTTCCATTTTTTATTTGGGGGATCCATTTTACATTTGGGTGATCCATTTTTTATTTGGGTGATCCATATTTTATTTGGGGGATCCATTTTTTATTTGGGGGATCCATTTTTTATTTGGGTGATCCATTTTTTATTTGGGGGATCCATTTTTTATTTAGGTGATCCATTCTTTAGTTGGGTGATCCATTTATATTTGGGGGATCCATTTTTTATTTGGGTGATCCATTTTTTATTTGGGGGATCCATTTTTTATTTGGGAGATCCATTTTTTATTTGGGTGATCCATTTTTTATTTGGGTGATCCATTTTTTATTTGTTGGATCCATTTTTTATTTGGGGGATCCATTTTTATTTGGGGGACCCTATTTTTATTTGGGGGATCCATTTTACATTTGGGGTATCCATTTTTTATTTGGGTGATCCATTTTTTATTTGGGGGATCCATTTTTTATTTGGGTGATCCATTTTTTATTTGGGTGATCCATTTTTTATTTGGGTGATCCATTTTATATTTGTTGGATCCATTTTTTATTTGGTGGATCGACTTTTTATTTGGGGGTTCCATTTTTTATTTGGGGGATCCATTTTACATTTGGGTGATCCATTTTTTATTTGGGTGATCCATTTTTTATTTGGGGGATGCATTTTTTATTTGGGTGATCCATTTTTTATTTGGGGGATCCATTTTTCATTTGGGTGATCCATTTTCTCTTTGGGGGATCGATTTTTTATTTGGGGGTTCCATTTTTTATTTGGGGGATCCATCAAATAAAAAATGGATCACCCAAATAAAAAATGGATCACCCAAATAAAAAATGGATCCCCCAAATAGAAAATGGATCCATTTTTTATTTGGGTGATCCATATTTTATTTGGGTGATCCATTTTTATTTGGGGGATCCATTTTTTATTTGTGTGATCCATTTTTTATTTGGCGGATCCATTTTTTATTTGGAGGATCCATTTTTTATTTGGGGATCCATTTTTTATTTAGGTGATCCATTTTTTAGTTGGGTGATCCATTTTTATTTGGGGGATCCATTTTTTATTTGTGTGATCCATTTTTTATTTGGCGGATCCATTTTTATTTGGGGGATCCATTTTTTATTTGTGTGATCCATTTTTTATTTGGCAGATCCATTTTTTATTTGGGGGAACCATTTTTTATTTGGGTGATCCATTTTTTATTTGGCGGATCCATTTTTTATTTGGGTGATCCATTTTTTATTTGGGGGATCCATTTTTTATTTGGGTGATCCATTTTTTATTTGGGTGATCCATTTTTGATTTGGGTGATCCATTTTTTATTTGGGGGATCCATTTTTTATTTGGGTGATCCATTTTTTATTTGGGGGATCCATTTTTTATTTGGGAGATCCATTTTTTATTTGGGTGATCCATTTTTTATTTGGGTGATCCATTTTTTATTTGTTGGATCCATTTTTTATTTGGGGGATCCATTTTTATTTGGGGGACCCTATTTTTATTTGGGGGATCCATTTTACATTTGGGGTATCCATTTTTTATTTGGGTGATCCATTTTTTATTTGGGGGATCCATTTTTTATTTGGGTGATCCATTTTTTATTTGGGTGATCCATTTTTTATTTGGGTGATCCATTTTTTATTTGTTGGATCCATTTTTTATTTGGTGGATCGACTTTTTATTTGGGGGTTCCATTTTTTATTTGGGGGATCCATTTTACATTTGGGTGATCCATTTTTTATTTGGGTGATCCATTTTTTATTTGGGGCATCCATTTTTTATTTGGGTGATCCATTTTTTATTTGGGGGATCCATTTTTTATTTGGGTGATCCATTTTCTATTTGGGGGATCGATTTTTTATTTGGGGGTTCCATTTTTTATTTGGGGGATCCATCAAATAAAAAATGGATCACCCAAATAAAAAATGGATCACCCAAATAAAAAATGGATCCCCCAAATAGAAAATGGATCCATTTTTTATTTGGGTGATCCATATTTTATTTGGGTGATCCATTTTTATTTGGGGGATCCATTTTTTATTTGTGTGATCCATTTTTTATTTGGCGGATCCATTTTTTATTTGGAGGATCCATTTTTTATTTGGGGATCCATTTTTTATTTAGGTGATCCATTTTTTAGTTGGGTGATCCATTTTTATTTGGGGGATCCATTTTTTATTTGTGTGATCCATTTTTTATTTGGCGGATCCATTTTTATTTGGGGGATCCATTTTTTATTTGTGTGATCCATTTTTTATTTGGCAGATCCATTTTTATTTGGGGGAACCATTTTTTATTTGGGTGATCCATTTTTTATTTGGCGGATCCATTTTTTATTTGGGTGATCCATTTTTTATTTGGGGGATCCATTTTTTATTTGGGTGATCCATTTTTTATTTGGGTGATCCATTTTTGATTTGGGTGATCCATTTTTTATTTGGGGGATCCATTTTTTATTTGGGTGATCCATTTTTTATTTGGGTGATCCATTTTTTATTTGGGAGATCCATTTTTTATTTTGGTGACCCATTTTTTATTTTGGTGATCCATTTTTTATTTGTTGGATCCATTTTTTATTTGGGGGATCTATTTTTATTTGGGGGTCCCTATTTTTATTTGGGGGATCCATTTTACATTTGGGTGATCCATTTTTTATTTGGGTGATCCATTTTTTATTTGGTGGATCCATTTTTTATTTGGGGTATCCATTTTTTATTTGGGTGATCCATTTTTTATTTGGGGGATCCATTTTTTATTTGGGTGATCCATTTTTTATTTGGGTGATCCATTTTTTATTTGGGTGATCCATTTTTTATTTGTTGGATCCATTTTTTATTTGGGGGATCCATTTTTTATTTGGGGGTTCCATTTTTTATTTGGGGGATCCATTTTACATTTGGGTGATCCATTTTTTATTTGGGTGATCCATTTTTTATTTGGGGGATCCATTTTTTATTTGGGTGATCCATTTTTTATTTGGGTGATCCAGTTTTTGTTTGGGTGATCCATTTTTTATTTGGGGGATCCATTTTTTATTTGGGTGATCCATTTTTTATTTGTTGGATCCATTTTTTATTTGGGGGATCCATTTTTTATTTGGGGGATCCATTTTTTATTTGGGTGATCCATTTTTTATTTGGGGGATCCATTTTTTATTTAGGTGATCCATTTTTTAGTTGGGTGATCCATTTTTTGGGGGGGATCCATTTTTTATTTGTGTGATCCATTTTTTATTTGGCGGATCCATTTTTATTTGGGGGATCCATTTTTTATTTGTGTGATCCATTTTTTATTTGGCAGATCCATTTTTTATTTGGGGGATCCATTTTTTATTTGGGTGATCCATTTTTTATTTGGGGGATCCATTTTTTATTTGGGTGATCCATTTTTTATTTGGGTGATCCAGTTTTTGTTTGGATGATCCATTTTTTATTTGGGGGATCCATTTTTTATTTGGGTGATCCATTTTTTATTTGTTGGATCCATTTTTTATTTGGGGGATCCATTTTTTATTTGGGGGTTCCATTTTTTATTTGGGGGATCCATTTTACATTTGGGTGATCCATTTTTTATTTGGGTGATCCATTTTTTATTTGGGGGATCCATTTTTTATTTAGGGGATCCATTTTTTATTTGGGGGTTCCATTTTTTATTTGGGTGATCCATTTATTATTTGGGGGATCCATTTTTTATTTAGGTGATCCATTTTTTAGTTGGGTGATCCATTTTTATTTGGGGGATCCATTTTTTATTTGTGTGATCCATTTTTTATTTGGCGGATCCATTTTTTATTTGGGGGATCCATTTTTTATTTGGGGATCCATTTTTTATTTAGGTGATCCATTTTTTAGTTGGGTGATCCATTTTTATTTGGGGGATCCATTTTTTATTTGTGTGATCCATTTTTTATTTGGCGTATCCATTTTTATTTGGGGGATCCATTTTTTATTTGTGTGATCCATTTTTTATTTGGCAGATCCATTTTTTATTTGGGGGATCCATTTTTTATTTGGGTGATCCATTTTTTATTTGGGGGATCCATTTTTTATTTGGGTGATACATTTTTTATTTGGGGGATCCATTTTTTATTTGGGTGATCCATTTTTTATTTGGGTGATCCATATTTTATTTGGGTGATCCATTTTTTATTTGGGGGATCCATTTTTTATTAGGGTGATCCAATTTTTTATTTGGGTGATCCATTTTTTATTTGGGTGATCCATTTTTTATTTGGGTGATCCATTTTTTATTTGGGGGATCCATTTTTTATTTGGGTGATCCATTTTTGATTTGGGTGATCCATTTTTTATTTGGGGGATCCATTTTTTATTTGGGTGATCCATTTTTTATTTGGGGGATCCATTTTTTATTTGGGAGATCCATTTTTGATTTGGGTGATCCATTTTTTATTTGGGTGATTCATTTTTTATTTGTTGGATCCATTTTTTATTTGGGGGATCCATTTTTATTTGGGGGACCCTATTTTTATTTGGGGGATCCATTTTACATTTGGGTGATCCATTTTTTATTTGGGTGATCCATTTTTTATTTGGTGGATCCATTTTTTATTTGGGGTATCCATTTTTTATTTGGGTGATCCATTTTTTATTTGGGGGATCCATTTTTTATTTGGGTTATCCATTTTTTATTTGGGTGATCCATTTTTTATTTGGGTGATCCATTTTTTATTTGTTGGATCCATTTTTTATTTGGGGGATCCATTTTTTATTTGGGGGTTCCATTTTTTATTTTGGGGATCCATTTTACATTTGGGTGATCCATTTTTTATTTGGGTGATCCATTTTTTATTTGGTGGATCCATTTTTTATTTGGGTGATCCATTTTTTATTTGGGTGATCCAGTTTTTGTTTGGGTGATCCATTTTTTATTTGGGGGATCCATCAAATAAAAAATGGATCACCCAAATAAAAAATGGATCACCCAAATAAAAAATGGATCCCCCAAATAGAAAATGGATCCATTTTTTATTTGGGTGATCCATATTTTATTTGGGTGATCCATTTTTATTTGGGGGATCCATTTTTTATTTGTGTGATCCATTTTTTATTTGGCGGATCCATTTTTTATTTGGAGGATCTATTTTTTATTTGGGGATCCATTTTTTATTTAGGTGATCCATTTTTTAGTTGGGTGATCCATTTTTATTTGGGGGATCCATTTTTTATTTGTGTGATCCATTTTTTATTTGGCGGATCCATTTTTATTTGGGGGATCCATTTTTTATTTGTGTGATCCATTTTTTATTTGGCAGATCCATTTTTTATTTGGGGGAACCATTTTTTATTTGGGTGATCCATTTTTTATTTGGCGGATCCATTTTTTATTTGGGTGATCCATTTTTTATTTGGGGGATCCATTTTTTATTTGGGTGATCCATTTTTTATTTGGGTGATCCATTTTTGATTTGGGTGATCCATTTTTTATTTGGGGGATCCATTTTTTATTTGGGTGATCCATTTTTTATTTGGGGGTTCCATTTTTTATTTGGGAGATCCATTTTTTATTTGGGTGATCCATTTTTTATTTGGGTGATCCATTTTTTATTTGTTGGATCCATTTTTTATTTGGGGGATCCATTTTTATTTGGGGGACCCTATTTTTATTTGGGGGATCCATTTTACATTTGGGGTATCCATTTTTTATTTGGGTGATCCATTTTTTATTTGGGGGATCCATTTTTTATTTGGGTGATCCATTTTTTATTTGGGTGAGCCATTTTTTATTTGGGTGATCCATTTTTTATTTGTTGGATCCATTTTTTATTTGGTGGATCGACTTTTTATTTGGGGGTTCCATTTTTTATTTGGGGGATCCATTTTACATTTGGGTGATCCATTTTTTATTTGGGTGATCCATTTTTTATTTGGGGGATCCATTTTTTATTTGGGTGATCCATTTTTTATTTGGGGTATCCATTTTTTATTTGGGTGATCCATTTTCTATTTGGGGGATCGATTTTTTATTTGGGGGTTCCATTTTTTATTTGGGGGATCCATCAAATAAAAAATGGATCACCCAAATAAAAAATGGATCACCCAAATAAAAAATGGATCCCCCAAATAGAAAATGGATCCATTTTTTATTTGGGTGATCCATATTTTATTTGGGTGATCCATTTTTATTTGGGGGATCCATTTTTTATTTGTGTGATCCATTTTTTATTTGGCGGATCCATTTTTTATTTGGAGGATCCATTTTTTATTTGGGGATCCATTTTTTATTTAGGTGATCCATTTTTTAGTTGGGTGATCCATTTTTATTTGGGGGATCCATTTTTTATTTGTGTGATCCATTTTTTATTTGGCGGATCCATTTTTATTTGGGGGATCCATTTTTTATTTGTGTGATCCATTTTTTATTTGGCAGATCCATTTTTTATTTGGGGGAACCATTTTTTATTTGGGTGATCCATTTTTTATTTGGCGGATCCATTTTTTATTTGGGTGATCCATTTTTTATTTGGGGGATCCATTTTTTATTTGGGTGATCCATTTTTTATTTGGGTGATCCATTTTTGATTTGGGTGATCCATTTTTTATTTGGGGGATCCATTTTTTATTTGGGTGATCCATTTTTTATTTGGGTGATCCATTTTTTATTTGGGAGATCCATTTTTTATTTTGGTGACCCATTTTTTATTTTGGTGATCCATTTTTTATTTGTTGGATCCATTTTTTATTTGGGGGATCTATTTTTATTTGGGGGTCCCTATTTTTATTTGGGGGATCCATTTTACATTTGGGTGATCCATTTTTTATTTGGGTGATCCATTTTTTATTTGGTGGATCCATTTTTTATTTGGGGTATCCATTTTTTATTTGGGTGATCCATTTTTTATTTGGGGGATCCATTTTTTATTTGGGTGATCCATTTTTTATTTGGGTGATCCATTTTTTATTTGGGTGATCCATTTTTTATTTGTTGGATCCATTTTTTATTTGGGGGATCCATTTTTTATTTGGGGGTTCCATTTTTTATTCGGGGGATCCATTTTACATTTGGGTGATCCATTTTTTATTTGGGTGATCCATTTTTTATTTGGGGGATCCATTTTTTATTTGGGTGATCCATTTTTTATTTGGGTGATCCAGTTTTTGTTTGGGTGATCCATTTTTTATTTGGGGGATCCATTTTTAATTTGGGTGATCCATTTTTTATTTGTTGGATCCATTTTTTATTTGGGGGATCCATTTTTTATTTGGGGGATCCATTTTTTATTTGGGTGATCCATTTTTTATTTGGGGGATCCATTTTTTATTTAGGTGATCCATTTTTTAGTTGGGTGAACCATTTTTGGGGGGGGGATCCATTTTTTATTTGTGTGATCCATTTTTTATTTGGCGGATCCATTTTTATTTGGGGGATCCATTTTTTATTTGTGTGATCCATTTTTTATTTGGCAGATCCATTTTTTATTTGGGGGATCCATTTTTTATTTGGGTGATCCATTTTTTATTTGGGGGATCCATTTTTTATTTGGGTGATCCATTTTTTATTTGGGTGATCCAGTTTTTGTTTGGATGATCCATTTTTTATTTGGGGGATCCATTTTTTATTTGGGTGATCCATTTTTTATTTGTTGGATCCATTTTTTATTTGGGGGATCCATTTTTTATTTGGGGGTTCCATTTTTTATTTGGGGGATCCATTTTACATTTGGGTGATCCATTTTTTATTTGGGTGATCCATTTTTTATTTGGGGGATCCATTTTTTATTTAGGGGATCCATTTTTTATTTGGGGGTTCCATTTTTTATTTGGGTGATCCATTTTTTATTTGGGGGATCCATTTTTTATTTAGGTGATCCATTTTTTAGTTGGGTGATCCATTTTTATTTGGGGGATCCATTTTTTATTTGTGATCCATTTTTTATTTGGCGGATCCATTTTTTATTTGGGGGATCCATTTTTTATTTGGGGATCCATTTTTTATTTAGGTGATCCATTTTTTAGTTGGGTGATCCATTTTTATTTGGGGGATCCATTTTTTATTTGTGTGATCCATTTTTTATTTGGCGTATCCATTTTTATTTGGGGGATCCATTTTTTATTTGTGTGATCCATTTTTTATTTGGCAGATCCATTTTTTATTTGGGGGATCCATTTTTTATTTGGGTGATCCATTTTTTATTTGGGGGATCCATTTTTTATTTGGGTGATACATTTTTTATTTGGGGGATCCATTTTTTATTTGGGTGATCCATTTTTTATTTGGGTGATCCATATTTTATTTGGGTGATCCATTTTTTATTTGGGGGATCCATTTTTTATTAGGGTGATCCAATTTTTTATTTGGGTGATCCATTTTTTATTTGGGTGATCTATTTTTTATTTGGGTGATCCATTTTTTATTTGGGGGATCCATTTTTTATTTGGGTGATCCATTTTTGATTTGGGTGATCCATTTTTTATTTGGGGGATCCATTTTTTATTTGGGTGATCCATTTTTTATTTGGGGGATCCATTTTTTATTTGGGAGATCCATTTTTGATTTGGGTGATCCATTTTTTATTTGGGTGATTCATTTTTTATTTGTTGGATCCATTTTTTATTTGGGGGATCCATTTTTATTTGGGGGACCCTATTTTTATTTGGGGGATCCATTTTACATTTGGGTGATCCATTTTTTATTTGGGTGATCCATTTTTTATTTGGTGGATCCATTTTTTATTTGGGGTATCCATTTTTTATTTGGGTGATCCATTTTTTATTTGGGGGATCCATTTTTTATTTGGGTTATCCATTTTTTATTTGGGTGATCCATTTTTTATTTGGGTGATCCATTTTTTATTTGTTGGATCCATTTTTTATTTGGGGGATCCATTTTTTATTTGGGGGTTCCATTTTTTATTTGGGGGATCCATTTTACATTTGGGTGATCCATTTTTTATTTGGGTGATCCATTTTTTATTTGGGGGATACATTTTTTATTTGGGTGATCCATTTTTTATTTGGGTGATCCAGTTTTTGTTTGGGTGATCCATTTTTTATTTGGGGGATCCATTTTTCATTTGGGTGATCCATTTTTTATTTGTTGGATCCATTTTTTATTTGGGGGATCCATTTTTTATTTGGGGGTTCCATTTTTTATTTGGGGGATCCATTTTACATTTGGGTGATCCATTTTTTATTTGGGTGACCCATTTTTTATTCGGGGGATCCATTTTTTATTTGGGGGATCCATTTTTTATTTGGGGGTTCCATTTTTTATTTGGGTGATCCATTTTTTATTTGGGGGATCCATTTTTTATTTAGGTGATCCATTTTTTAGTTGGGTGATCCATTTTTTATTTGTGTGATCCATTTTTTATTTGGGGGATCCATTTTTTATTTGGGGGATCCATTTTTTATTTAGGTGATCCATTTTTAGTTGGGTGATCCATTTTTTATTTGTGTGATCCATTTTTTATTGGGGGGATCCATTTTTTATTTGGGGGTTCCATTTTTTATTTGGGTGATCCATTTTTTATTTGGGGGATCCATTTTTTATTTAGGTGATCCATTTTTTAGTTGGGTGATCCATTTTTTATTTGTGTGATCCATTTTTTATTTGGCGGATCCATTTTTTATTTGGGGGATCCATTTTTTATTTGGGTGATCCATTTTTTATTTGGGTGATCCATTTTTTATTTGGGTGATCCATATTTTATTTGCGTGATCCATTTTTTATTTGGGTGATCCATTTTTTATTTGGGTGATCCATTTTTTATTTGGGGGATCCATTTTTTATTTGGGTGATCCATTTTTTATTTGGGTGATCCATTTTTTATTTGGGGGATCCATTTTTTATTTGGGTGATCCATTTTTTATTTGGGGGATCCAGTTTTTGTTTGGGTGATCCATTTTTTATTTGGGGGATCCATTTTTTATTTGGGTGATCCATATTTTATTTAGGGGATCCATTTTTTATTTGGGCGATCCATTTTTTATTTGGGTGATCCATTTTTTATTTGGGTGATCCATTTTTTATTTTGGGGATCTATTTTTTATTTGGGTGATCCATTTTTTATTTGGGGGATCCATTTTTTTTTTTGGTGATCCATTTTTTATTTGGGGATCCATTTTTTATTTGGGGGATCCATTTTTTATTTGGGTGATCCATTTTTTATTTGGGGGATCCATTTTTTATTTGGGTGATCCATTTTTAATTTGGGGATCCATTTTTTATTTGGGTGATCCATTTTTTATTTGGGGGATCCATTTTTTATATGGGTGATCCATTTTTTATTTGGGGGATCCATTTTTTTTTTTGGTGATCCATTTTTTATTTGGGGATCCATTTTTTATTTGGGGGATCCATTTTTTATTTGGGTGATCCATTTTTTATTTGGGGAATCCATTTTTTATTTGGGTGATCCATTTTTAATTTGGGGATCCATTTTTTATTTGGGTGATCCATTTTTTATTTGGGGGATCCATTTTTTATTTGGGGGATCCATTTTTTATTTGGGTGATCCACATTTTATTTGGGTGATCCAATTTTTATTTGAGGGATCCATTTTTTATTTGGGTGATCCATTTTTTATTTGGGTGATCCATTTTTTATTTGGGTGATCCATTTTCTATTTGGGTGATCCATTTTTTATTTGGGGGATCCATTTTTTATTTGGATGATCCATTTTTTATTTGGGGGATCCATTTTTTATTTGGGCGATCCAATTTTTATTTGGGTGATCCATTTTTTTATTGGGCGATCCATTTTTTATTTGGGTGATCCATTTTTTATTTGGGGGATCCATTATTTATTTGTGTGATCCATTTTTTATTTTGGAGATCCATTTTTTATTTGGGGGATCCATTTTTTATTTGGGGGATCCATTTTTTATTTGGGTGATCCATTTTTTATTTGGGTGATCCATTTTTTATTTGTTGGATCCATTTTTTATTTGGGGGATCCATTTTTTATTTGGGGGCTCCATTTTTTATTTGGGGGATCCATTTTACATTTGGGTGATCCATTTTTTATTTGGGTGATCCATTTTTTATTTGGGGGTTCCATTTTTTATTTGGGGGATCCATCAAATAAAAAATGGATCCCCCAAATAAAAAATGGATCCATTTTTTATTTGGGTGATCCATTTTTTATTTGGGGGATCCATTTTTTATTTGGGTGATCCAGTTTTTGTTTGGGTGATCCATTTTTTATTTGGGGGATCCATTTTTTATTTGGGTGATCCATATTTTATTTAGGGGATCGATTTTTTATTTGGTGATCCATTTTTTATTTTGGTGATCCATTCTTTATTTGGGTGATCCATTTTTTATTTTGGGGATCTATTTTTTATTTGGGTGATCCATTTTTTATTTGGGGATCCATTTTTTATTTGGGTGATCTATTTTTTATTTGGGGGATCCATTTTTTATTTGGGGGATCCATTTTTTATTTGGGTGATCCATTTTTTATTTGGGGGATCCATTTTTTATTTGGGTGATCCATTTTTTATTTGGGGGATCCATTTTTTATTTGGGGGGCCATTTTTTATTTGGGGATCCATCAAATAAAAAATGGATCACCCAAATAAAAAATGGATCACCCAAATAAAAAATGGATCCCTCAAATAAAAAATGGATCCATTTTTTATTTGGGGGATCCATTTTTTATTTGGGGGTTCCATTTTTTATTTGGGGGATCCATTTTACATTTGGGTGATCCATTTTTTATTTGGGTGATCCATATTTTATTTGGGGGATCCATTTTTTATTTGGGGGATCCATTTTTTATTTGGGTGATCCATTTTTTATTTGGGGGATCCATTTTTTATTTAGGTGATCCATTCTTTAGTTGGGTGATCCATTTATATTTGGGGGATCCATTTTTTATTTGTGTGATCCATTTTTTATTTGGCAGATCCATTTTTTATTTGGGGGATCCATTTTTTATTTGGGTGATCCATTTTTTATTTGGGGGATCCATTTTTTATTTGGGTTATACATTTTTTATTTGGGGGATCCATTTTTTATTTGGGTGATCCATTTTTTATTTGGGTGATCCATATTTTATTTGGGTGATCCATTTTTTATTTGGGGGATCCATTTTTATTTGGGTGATCTATTTTTGATTTGGGTGATCCATTTTTTATTTGGGGGATCCATTTTTTATTTGGGTGATCCATTTTTTATTTGGGGGATCCATTTTTTATTTGGGAGATCCATTTTTGATTTGGGTGATCCATTTTTTATTTGGGTGATCCATTTTTTATTTGTTGGATCCATTTTTTATTTGGGGGATCCATTTTTTATTTGGGTGATCCATTTTTTATTTGGGGGATCCATTTTTTATTTGGGAGATCCATTTTTGATTTGGGTGATCCATTTTTTATTTGGGTGATCCATTTTTTATTTGTTGGATCCATTTTTTATTTGGGGGATCCATTTTTATTTGGGGGACCCTATTTTTATTTGGGGGATCCATTTTACATTTGGGGTATCCATTTTTTATTTGGGTGATCCATTTTTTATTTGGGGGATCCATTTTTTATTTGGGTGATCCATTTTTTATTTGGGTGATCCATTTTTTATTTGGGTGATCCATTTTTTATTTGTTGGATCCATTTTTTATTTGGTGGATCGACTTTTTATTTGGGGGTTCCATTTTTTATTTGGGGGATCCATTTTACATTTGGGTGATCCATTTTTTATTTGGGTGATCCATTTTTTATTTGGGGGATCCATTTTTTATTTGGGTGATCCATTTTTTATTTGGGGGATCCATTTTTTATTTGGGTGATCCATTTTCTATTTGGGGGATCGATTTTTTATTTGGGGGTTCCATTTTTTATTTGGGGGATCCATCAAATAAAAAATGGATCACCCAAATAAAAAATGGATCACCCAAATAAAAAATGGATCCCCCAAATAGAAAATGGATCCATTTTTTATTTGGGTGATCCATATTTTATTTAGGGGATCCATTTTTTATTTGGGTGATCCATTTTTTATTTGGGTGATCCATTTTTTATTTGGGTGATCCATTTTTTATTTGGGTGATCCATTTTTTATTTTGGGGATCTATTTATTATTTGGGTGATCCATTTTTTATTTGGGGGATCCATTTTACATTTGGGTGATCCATTTTTTATTTGGGTGATCCATTTTTTATTTGGGGGATCCATTTTTTATTTGGGTGATCCATTTCTTATTTGGGTGATCCAGTTTTTGTTTGGGTGATCCATTTTTTATTTGTTGGATCCATTTTTTATTTGGGGGATCCATTTTTTATTTGGGGGATCCATTTTTTATTTGGGTGATCCATTTTTTATTTGGGGGATCCATTTTTTATTTAGGTGATCCATTTTTTAGTTGGGTGATCCATTTTTGGGGGGGGATCCATTTTTTATTTGTGTCATCCATTTTTTATTTGGCGGATCCATTTTTATTTGGGGGATCCATTTTTTATTTGTGTGATCCATTTTTTATTTGGCAGATCCATTTTTTATTTGGGGGATCCATTTTTTATTTGGGTGATCCATTTTTTATTTGGGTGATCCATTTTTCATTTGGGGGATCCATTTTTTATTTAGGTGATCCATTTTTTAGTTGGGTGATCCATTTTTTTGGGGGGGATCCATTTTTTATTTGTGTCATCCATTTTTTATTTGGCGGATCCATTTTTATTTGGGGGATCCATTTTTTATTTGTGTGATCCATTTTTTATTTGGCAGATCCATTTTTTATTTGGGGGATCCATTTTTTATTTGGGTGATCCATTTTTTATTTGGGGGATCCATTTTTTATTTGGGTGATCCATTTTTTATTTGGGTGATCCAGTTTTTGTTTGGGTGATCCATTTTTTATTTGGGGGATCCATTTTTTATTTGGGTGATCCATTTTTTATTTGTTGGATCCATTTTTTATTTGGGGGATCCATTTTTTATTTGGGGGTTCCATTTTTTATTTGGGGGATCCATTTTACATTTGGGTGATCCATTTTTTATTTGGGTGATCCATTTTTTATTTGGGGGATCCATTTTTTATTTAGGGGATCCATTTTTTATTTGGGGGTTCCATTTTTTATTTGGGTGATCCATTTTTTATTTGGGGGATCCATTTTTTATTTAGGTGATCCATTTTTTAGTTGGGTGATCCATTTTTATTTGGGGGATCCATTTTTTATTTGTGTGATCCATTTTTTATTTGGCGGATCCATTTTTTATTTGGGGGATCCATTTTTTATTTGGGGATCCATTTTTTATTTAGGTGATCCATTTTTTAGTTGGGTGATCCATTTTTATTTGGGGGATCCATTTTTTATTTGTGTGATCCATTTTTTATTTGGCGTATCCATTTTTATTTGGGGGATCCATTTTTTATTTGTGTGATCCATTTTTTATTTGGCAGATCCATTTTTTATTTGGGGGATCCATTTTTTATTTGGGTGATCCATTTTTTATTTGGGGGATCCATTTTTTATTTGGGTGATACATTTTTTATTTGGGGGATCCATTTTTTATTTGGGTGATCCATTTTTTATTTGGGTGATCCATATTTTATTTGGGTGATCCATTTTTTATTTGGGGGATCCATTTTTTATTTGGGTGATCCAATTTTTTATTTGGGTGATCCATTTTTTATTTGGGTGATCCATTTTTTATTTGGGTGATCCATTTTTTATTTGGGGGATCCATTTTTTATTTGGGTGATCCATTTTTGATTTGGGTGATCCATTTTTTATTTGGGGGATCCATTTTTTATTTGGGTGATCCATTTTTTATTTGGGGGATCCATTTTTTATTTGGGAGATCCATTTTTGATTTGGGTGATCCATTTTTTATTTGGGTGATTCATTTTTTATTTGTTGGATCCATTTTTTATTTGGGGGATCCATTTTTATTTGGGGGACCCTATTTTTATTTGGGGGATCCATTTTACATTTGGGTGATCCATTTTTTATTTGGGTGATCCATTTTTTATTTGGTGGATCCATTTTTTATTTGGGGTATCCATTTTTTATTTGGGTGATCCATTTTTTATTTGGGGGATCCATTTTTTATTTGGGTTATCCATTTTTTATTTGGGTGATCCATTTTTTATTTGGGTGATCCATTTTTTATTTGTTGGATCCATTTTTTATTTGGGGGATCCATTTTTTATTTGGGGGTTCCATTTTTTATTTGGGGGATCCATTTTACATTTGGGTGATCCATTTTTTATTTGGGTGATCCATTTTTTATTTGGGGGATCCATTTTTTATTTGGGTGATCCATTTTTTATTTGGGTGATCCAGTTTTTGTTTGGGTGATCCATTTTTTATTTGGGGGATCCATTTTTTATTTGGGTGATCCATTTTTTATTTGTTGGATCCATTTTTTATTTGGGGGATCCATTTTTTATTTGGGGGTTCCATTTTTTATTTGGGGGATCCATTTTACATTTGGGTGATCCATTTTTTATTTGGGTGACCCATTTTTTATTCGGGGGATCCATTTTTTATTTGGGGGATCCATTTTTTATTTGGGGGTTCCATTTTTTATTTGGGTGATCCCTTTTTTATTTGGGGGATCCATTTTTTATTTAGGTGATCCATTTTTTAGTTGGGTGATCCATTTTTTATTTGTGTGATCCATTTTTTATTTGGGGGATCCATTTTTTATTTGGGGGTTCCATTTTTTATTTGGGTGATCCATTTTTTATTTGGGGGATCCATTTTTTATTTAGGTGATCCATTTTTTAGTTGGGTGATCCATTTTTTATTTGTGTGATCCATTTTTTATTTGGCGGATCCATTTTTTATTTGGGGGATCCATTTTTTATTTGGGTGATCCATTTTTTATTTGGGGTATCCATTTTTTATTAGGGTGATACATTTTTTATTTGGGGGATCCATTTTTTATTTGGGTGATCCATTTTTTATTTGGGTGATCCATATTTTATTTGCGTGATCCATTTTTTATTTGGGTGATCCATTTTTTATTTGGGTGATCCATTTTTTATTTGGGGGATCCATTTTTTATTTGGGTGATCCATTTTTTATTTGGGTGATCCATTTTTTATTTGGGGGATCCATTTTTTATTTGGGTGATCCATTTTTTATTTGGGGGATCCAGTTTTTGTTTGGGTGATCCATTTTTTATTTGGGGGATCCATTTTTTATTTGGGTGATCCATATTTTATTTAGGGGATCCATTTTTTATTTGGGTGATCCATTTTTTATTTGGGTGATCCATTTTTTATTTGGGTGATCCATTTTTTATTTTGGGGATCTATTTTTTATTTGGGTGATCCATTTTTTATTTGGGGGATCCATTTTTTTTTTTGGTGATCCATTTTTTATTTGGGGATCCATTTTTTATTTGGGGGATCCATTTTTTATTTGGGTGATCCATTTTTTATTTGGGGATCCATTTTTTATTTGGGTGATCCATTTTTAATTTGGGGATCCATTTTTTATTTGGGTGATCCATTTTTTATTTGGGGGATCCATTTTTTATATGGGTGATCCATTTTTTATTTGGGGGATCCATTTTGTATTTGGGTGATCCATTTTTTATTTGGGGGATCCATTTTTTTATTTGGGGGATCCATTTTTTATTTGGGTGATCCACATTTTATTTGGGTGATCCAATTTTTATTTGAGGGATCCATTTTTTATTTGGGTGATCCATTTTTTATTTGGGTGATCCATTTTTTATTTGGGTGATCCATTTTCTATTTGGGTGATCCATTTTTTATTTGGGGTTTCCATTTTTTATTTGGATGATCCATTTTTTATTTGGGGGATCCATTTTTTATTTGGGCGATCCAATTTTTATTTGGGTGATCCATTTTTTTATTGGGCGATCCATTTTTTATTTGGGTGATCCATTTTTTATTTGGGGGATCCATTATTTATTTGTGTGATCCATTTTATATTTGGGGGATCCATTTTTTATTTGGGTGATCCATTTTTTATTTTGGAGATCCATTTTTTATTTGGGGGATCCATTTTTTATTTGGGGGATCCATTTTTTATTTGGGTGATCCATTTTTTATTTGGGTGATCCATTTTTTATTTGTTGGATCCATTTTTTATTTGGGGGATCCATTTTTTATTTGGGGGCTCCATTTTTTATTTGGGGGATCCATTTTACATTTGGGTGATCCATTTTTTATTTGGGTGATCCATTTTTTATTTGGGGGTTCCATTTTTTATTTGGGGGATCCATCAAATAAAAAATGGATCCCCCAAATAAAAAATGGATCCATTTTTTATTTGGGTGATCCATTTTTTATTTGGGGGATCCATTTTTTATTTGGGTGATCCAGTTTTTGTTTGGGTGATCCATTTTTTATTTGGGGGATCCATTTTTTATTTGGGTGATCCATATTTTATTTAGGGGATCGATTTTTTATTTGGTGATCCATTTTTTATTTGGGTGATCCATTCTTTATTTGGGTGATCCATTTTTTATTTTGGGGATCTATTTTTTATTTGGGTGATCCATTTTTTATTTGGGGATCCATTTTTTATTTGGGTGATCCATTTTTTATTTGGGGGATCCATTTTTTATTTGGGGGATCCATTTTTTATTTGGGTGATCCATTTTTTATTTGGGGGATCCATTTTTTATTTGGGTGATCCATTTTTTATTTGGGGGATCCATTTTTTATTTGGGTGATCCATTTTTTATGTGGGTGATCCATTTTTTATTTGGGTGATCCATTTTTTATTTGTTGGATCCATTTTTTATTTGGGGGATCCATTTTTTATTTGGGGGTTCCATTTTTTATTTGGGGCATCCATTTTACATTTGGGTGATCCATTTTTTATTTGGGTGATCCATTTTTTATTTGGGGGATCCATTTTTTATTTGGGTGATCCATTTTTTATTTGGGTGATCCAGTTTTTGTTTGCGTGATCCATTTTTTATTTGGGGGATCCATTTTTTATTTGGGTGATCCATTTTTTATTTGTTGGATCCATTTTTTATTTGGGGGATCCATTTTTTATTTGGGGGATCCATTTTTTATTTGGGTGATCCATTTTTTATTTGGGGGATCCATTTTTTATTTGGCGGATCCATTTTTATTTGGGGGATCCATTTTTTATTTGTGTGATCCATTTTTTATTTGGCAGATCCATTTTTTATTTGGGGGATCCATTTTTTATTTGGGTGATCCATTTTTTATTTGGGGGATCCATTTTTTATTTGGGTGATCCATTTTTTATTTGGGTGATCCAGTTTTTGTTTGGGTGATCCATTTCTTATTTGGGGGATCCATTTTTTATTTGGGTGATCCATTTTTTATTTGTTGGATCCATTTTTTATTTGGGGGATCCATTTTTTATTTGGGGGTTCCATTTTTTATTTGGGGGATCCATTTTACATTTGGGTGATCCATTTTTTATTTGGGTGATCCATTTTTTATTTGGGGGATCCATTTTTTATTTAGGGGATCCATTTTTTATTTGGGGGATCCATTTTTTATTTGGGTGATCCATTTTTTATTTGTTGGATCCATTTTTTATTTGGGGGATCCATTTTTTATTTGGGGGATCCATTTTACATTTGGGTGATCCATTTTTTATTTGGGTGATCCATTTTTTATTTGGGGGATCCATTTTTTATTTGGGTGATCCATTTTTTATTTGGGTGATCCAGTTTTTGTTTGCGTGATCCATTTTTTATTTGGGGGATCCATTTTTTATTTGGGTGATCCATTTTTTATTTGTTGGATCCATTTTTTATTTGGGGGATCCATTTTTTATTTGGGGGATCCATTTTTTATTTGGGTGATCCATTTTTTATTTGGGGGATCCATTTTTTATTTAGGTGATCCAATTTTTAGTTGGGTGATCCATTTTTCTGGGGGGGGATCCATTTTTTATTTGTGTCATCCATTTTTTATTTGGCGGATCCATTTTTATTTGGGGGATCCATTTTTTATTTGTGTGATCCATTTTTTATTTGGCGGATCCATTTTTTATTTGGGGGATCCATTTTTTATTTGGGTGATCCATTTTTTATTTGGGGGATCCATTTTTTATTTGGGTGATCCATTCTTTATTTGGGTGATCCAGTTTTTGTTTGGGTGATCCATTTTTTATTTGGGGGATCCATTTTTTATTTGGGTGATCCATTTTTTATTTGTTGGATCCATTTTTTATTTGGGGGATCCATTTTTTATTTGGGGGTTCCATTTTTTATTTGGGGGATCCATTTTACATTTGGGTGATCCATTTTTTATTTGGGTGATCCATTTTTTATTTGGGGGATCCATTTTTTATTTAGGGGATCCATTTTTTATTTGGGGGATCCATTTTTTATTTGGGTGATCCATTTTTTATTTGTTGGATCCATTTTTTATTTGGGGGATCCATTTTTTATTTGGGGGTTCCATTTTTTATTTGGGGGATCCATTTTACATTTGGGTGATCCATTTTTTATTTGGGTGATCCATTTTTTATTTGGGGGATCCATTTTTTATTTAGGGGATCCATTTTTTATTTGGGGGTTCCATTTTTTATTTGGGTGATCCATTTTTTATTTGGGGGATCCATTTTTTATTTAGGTGATCCATTTTTTAGTTGGGTGATCCATTTTTATTTGGGGGATCCATTTTTTATTTGTGTGATCCATTTTTTATTTGGCGGATCCATTTTTTATTTGGGGGATCCATTTTTTATTTGGGGATCCATTTTTTATTTAGGTGATCCATTTTTTAGTTGGGTGATCCATTTTTATTTGGGGGATCCATTTTTTATTTGTGTGATCCATTTTTTATTTGGCGTATCCATTTTTATTTGGGGGATCCATTTTTTATTTGTGTGATCCATTTTTTATTTGGCAGATCCATTTTTTATTTGGGGGATCCATTTTTTATTTGGGTGATCCATTTTTTATTTGGGGGATCCATTTTTTATTTGGGTGATACATTTTTTATTTGGGGGATCCATTTTTTATTTGGGTGATCCATTTTTTATTTGGGTGATCCATATTTTATTTGGGTGATCCATTTTTTATTTGGGGGATCCATTTTTTATTTGGGTGATCCAATTTTTTATTTGGGTGATCCATTTTTTATTTGGTGGATCCATTTTTTATTTGGGGTATCCATTTTTTATTTGGGTGATCCATTTTTTATTTGGGGGATCCATTTTTTATTTGGGTTATCCATTTTTTATTTGGGTGATCCATTTTTTATTTGGGTGATCCATTTTTTATTTGTTGGATCCATTTTTTATTTGGGGGATCCATTTTTTATTTGGGGGTTCCATTTTTTATTTGGGGGATCCATTTTACATTTGGGTGATCCATTTTTTATTTGGGTGATCCATTTTTTATTTGGGGGATCCATTTTTTATTTGGGTGATCCATTTTTTATTTGGGTGATCCAGTTTTTGTTTGGGTGATCCATTTTTTATTTGGGGGATCCATTTTTTATTTGGGTGATCCATTTTTTATTTGTTGGATCCATTTTTTATTTGGGGGATCCATTTTTTATTTGGGGGTTCCATTTTTTATTTGAGGGATCCATTTTACATTTGGGTGATCCATTTTTTATTTGGGTGACCCATTTTTTATTCGGGGGATCCATTTTTTATTTGGGGGATCCATTTTTTATTTGGGGGTTCCATTTTTTATTTGGGTGATCCATTTTTTATTTGGGGGATCCATTTTTTATTTAGGTGATCCATTTTTTAGTTGGGTGATCCATTTTTTATTTGTGTGATCCATTTTTTATTTGGGGGATCCATTTTTTATTTGGGGGATCCATTTTTTATTTAGGTGATCCATTTTTAGTTGGGTGATCCATTTTTTATTTGTGTGATCCATTTTTTATTTGGGGGATCCATTTTTTATTTGGGGGTTCCATTTTTTATTTGGGTGATCCATTTTTTATTTGGGGGATCCATTTTTTATTTAGGTGATCCATTTTTTAGTTGGGTGATCCATTTTTTATTTGTGTGATCCATTTTTTATTTGGCGGATCCATTTTTTATTTGGGGGATACATTTTTTATTTGGGTGATCCATTTTTTATTTGGGTGATCCATTTTTTATTTGGGTGATCCATTTTTTATTTGGGGGATCCATTTTTTATTTGGGTGATCCATTTTTTATTTGGGTGATCCATTTTTTATTTGGGGGATCCATTTTTTATTTGGGTGATCCATTTTTTATTTGGGGGATCCAGTTTTTGTTTGGGTGATCCATTTTTTATTTGGGGGATCCATTTTTTATTTGGGTGATCCATATTTTATTTAGGGGATCCATTTTTTATTTGGGTGATCCATTTTTTATTTGGGTGATCCATTTTTTATTTGGGTGATCCATTTTTTATTTTGGGGATCTATTTTTTATTTGGGTGATCCATTTTTTATTTGGGGGATCCATTTTTTTTTTTGGTGATCCATTTTTTATTTGGGGATCCATTTTTTATTTGGGGGATCCATTTTTTATTTGGGTGATCCATTTTTTATTTGGGGGATCCATTTTTTATTTGGGTGATCCATTTTTAATTTGGGGATCCATTTTTTATTTGGGTGATCCATTTTTTATTTGGGGGATCCATTTTTTATATGGGTGATCCATTTTTTATTTGGGGGATCCATTTTGTATTTGGGTGATCCATTTTTTATTTGGGGGATCCATTTTTTATTTGGGTGATCCACATTTTATTTGGGTGATCCAATTTTTATTTGAGGGATCCATTTTTTATTTGGGTGATCCATTTTTTATTTGGGTGATCCATTTTTTATTTGGGTGATCCATTTTCTATTTGGGTGATCCATTTTTTATTTGGGGGATCCATTTTTTATTTGGATGATCCATTTTTTATTTGGGGGATCCATTTTTTATTTGGGCGATCCAATTTTTATTTGGGTGATCCATTTTTTTATTGGGCGATCCATTTTTTATTTGGGTGATCCATTTTTTATTTGGGGGATCCATTATTTATTTGTGTGATCCATTTTTTATTTTGGAGATCCATTTTTTATTTGGGGGATCCATTTTTTATTTGGGGGATCCATTTTTTATTTGGGTGATCCATTTTTTATTTGGGTGATCCATTTTTTATTTGTTGGATCCATTTTTTATTTGGGGGATCCATTTTTTATTTGGGGGCTCCATTTTTTATTTGGGGGATCCATTTTACATTTGGGTGATCCATTTTTTATTTGGGTGATCCATTTTTTATTTGGGGGTTCCATTTTTTATTTGGGGGATCCATCAAATAAAAAATGGATCCCCCAAATAAAAAATGGATCCATTTTTTATTTGGGTGATCCATTTTTTATTTGGGGGATCCATTTTTTATTTGGGTGATCCAGTTTTTGTTTGGGTGATCCATTTTTTATTTGGGGGATCCATTTTTTATTTGGGTGATCCATATTTTATTTAGGGGATCGATTTTTTATTTGGTGATCCATTTTTTATTTGGGTGATCCATTCTTTATTTGGGTGATCCATTTTTTATTTTGGGGATCTATTTTTTATTTGGGTGATCCATTTTTTATTTGGGGATCCATTTTTTATTTGGGTGATCTATTTTTTATTTGGGGGATCCATTTTTTATTTGGGTGATCCATTTTTTATTTGGGGGATCCATTTTTTATTTGGGTGATCCATTTTTTATTTGGGGGATCCATTTTTTATTTGGGGGGCCATTTTTTATTTGGGGATCCATCAAATAAAAAATGGATCACCCAAATAAAAAATGGATCACCCAAATAAAAAATGGATCCCTCAAATAAAAAATGGATCCATTTTTTATTTGGGGGATCCATTTTTTATTTGGGGGTTCCATTTTTTATTTGGGGGATCCATTTTACATTTGGGTGATCCATTTTTTATTTGGGTGATCCATATTTTATTTGGGGGATCCATTTTTTATTTGGGAGATCCATTTTTTATTTGGGTGATCCATTTTTTATTTGGGGGATCCATTTTTTATTTAGGTGATCCATTCTTTAGTTGGGTGATCCATTTATATTTGGGGGATCCATTTTTTATTTGTGTGATCCATTTTTTATTTGGCAGATCCATTTTTTATTTGGGGGATCCATTTTTTATTTGGGTGATCCATTTTTTATTTGGGGGATCCATTTTTTATTTGGGTTATACATTTTTTATTTGGGGGATCCATTTTTTATTTGGGTGATCCATTTTTTATTTGGGTGATCCATATTTTATTTGGGTGATCCATTTTTTATTTGGGGGATCCATTTTTATTTGGGTGATCTATTTTTGATTTGGGTGATCCATTTTTTATTTGGGGGATCCATTTTTTATTTGGGTGATCCATTTTTTATTTGGGGGATCCATTTTTTATTTGGGAGATCCATTTTTGATTTGGGTGATCCATTTTTTATTTGGGTGATCCATTTTTTATTTGTTGGATCCATTTTTTATTTGGGGGATCCATTTTTTATTTGGGTGATCCATTTTTTATTTGGGGGATCCATTTTTTATTTGGGAGATCCATTTTTGATTTGGGTGATCCATTTTTTATTTGGGTGATCCATTTTTTATTTGTTGGATCCATTTTTTATTTGGGGGATCCATTTTTATTTGGGGGACCCTATTTTTATTTGGGGGATCCATTTTACATTTGGGGTATCCATTTTTTATTTGGGTGATCCATTTTTTATTTGGGGGATCCATTTTTTATTTGGGTGATCCATTTTTTATTTGGGTGATCCATTTTTTATTTGGGTGATCCATTTTTTATTTGTTGGATCCATTTTTTATTTGGTGGATCGACTTTTTATTTGGGGGTTCCATTTTTTATTTGGGGGATCCATTTTACATTTGGGTGATCCATTTTTTATTTGGGTGATCCATTTTTTATTTGGGGGATCCATTTTTTATTTGGGTGATCCATTTTTTATTTGGGGAATCCATTTTTTATTTGGGTGATCCATTTTCTATTTGGGGGATCGATTTTTTATTTGGGGGTTCCATTTTTTATTTGGGGGATCCATCAAATAAAAAATGGATCACCCAAATAAAAAATGGATCACCCAAATAAAAAATGGATCCTCCAAATAGAAAATGGATCCATTTTTTATTTGGGTGATCCATATTTTATTTAGGGGATCCATTTTTTATTTGGGTGATCCATTTTTTATTTGGGTGATCCATTTTTTATTTGGGTGATCCATTTTTTATTTGGGTGATCCATTTTTTATTTTGGGGATCTATTTATTATTTGGGTGATCCATTTTTTATTTGGGGGATCCATTTTTTTTTGGGTGATCCATTTTTTATTTGGGGATCCATTTTTTATTTGGGGGATCCATTTTTTATTTGGGTGATCCATTTTTTATTTGGGGGATCCATTTTTTATTTGGGTGATCCATTTTTAATTTGGGGATCCATTTTTTATTTGGGTGATCCATTTTTTATTTGGGGGATCCATTTTTTGTTTGGGTTATCCATTTTTTATTTGGGGGATCCATTTTGTATTTGGGTGATCCATTTTTTATTTGGCGGATCCATTTTTTATTTGGGGGATCCATTTTTTATTTGGGGATCCATTTTTTATTTAGGTGATCCATATTTTAGTTGGGTGATCCATTTTTATTTGGGGGATCCATTTTTTATTTGTGTGATCCATTTTTTATTTGGCGTATCCATTTTTATTTGGGGGATCCATTTTTTATTTGTGTGATCCATTTTTTATTTGGCAGATTCATTTTTTATTTGGGGGATCCATTTTTTATTTGGGTGATCCATTTTTTATTTGGGGGATCCATTTTTTATTTGGGTGATACATTTTTTATTTGGGGGATCCATTTTTTATTTGGGTGATCCATTTTTTATTTGGGTGATCCATATTTTATTTGGGTGATCCATTTTTTATTTGGGGGATCCATTTTTTATTTGGGTGATCCAATTTTTTATTTGGGTGATCCATTTTTTATTTGGGTGATCCATTTTTTATTTGGGTGATCCATTTTTTATTTGGGGGATCCATTTTTTATTTGGGTGATACATTTTTGATTTGGGTGATCCATTTTTTATTTGGGGGATCCATTTTTTATTTGGGTGATCCATTTTTTATTTGGGGGATCCATTTTTTATTTGGGAGATCCATTTTTCATTTGGGTGATCCATTTTTTATTTGGGTGATTCATTTTTTATTTGTTGGATCCATTTTTTATTTGGGGGATCCATTTTTATTTGGGGGACCCTATTTTTATTTGGGGGATCCATTTTACATTTGGGTGATCCCTTTTTTATTTGGGTGATCCATTTTTTATTTGGTGGATCCATTTTTTATTTGGGGTATCCATTTTTTATTTGGGTGATCCATTTTTTATTTGGGGGATCCATTTTTTATTTGGGTTATCCATTTTTTATTTGGGTGATCCATTTTTTATTTGGGTGATCCATTTTTTATTTGTTGGATCCATTTTTTATTTGGGGGATCCATTTTTTATTTGGGGGTTCCATTTTTTATTTGGGGGATCCATTTTACATTTGGGTGATCCATTTTTTATTTGGGTGATCCATTTTTTATTTGGGGGATCCATTTTTTATTTGGGTGATCCATTTTTTATTTGGGTGATCCAGTTTTTGTTTGGGTGATCCATTTTTTATTTGGGGGATCCATTTTTTATTTGGGTGATCCATTTTTTATTTGTTGGATCCATTTTTTATTTGGGGGATCCATTTTTTATTTGGGGGTTCCATTTTTTATTTGAGGGATCCATTTTACATTTGGGTGATCCATTTTTTATTTGGGTGACCCATTTTTTATTCGGGGGATCCATTTTTTATTTGGGGGATCCATTTTTTATTTGGGGGTTCCATTTTTTATTTGGGTGATCCATTTTTTATTTGGGAGATCCATTTTTTATTTAGGTGATCCATTTTTTAGTTGGGTGATCCATTTTTTATTTGTGTGATCCATTTTTTATTTGGGGGATCCATTTTTTATTTGGGGGTTACATTTTTTATTTGGGTGATCCATTTTTTATTTGGGGGATCCATTTTTTATTTAGGTGATCCATTTTTTAGTTGGGTGATCCATTTTTTATTTGTGTGATCCATTTTTTATTTGGCGGATCCATTTTTTATTTGGGGGATCCATTTTTTATTTGGGTGATCCATTTTTTATTTGGGTGATCCATTTTTTATTTGGGTGATCCATATTTTATTTGCGTGATCCATTTTTTATTTGGGTGATCCATTTTTTATTTGGGTGATCCATTTTTTATTTGGGGGATCCATTTTTTATTTGGGTGATCCATTTTTTATTTGGGTGATCCATTTTTTATTTGGGGGATCCATTTTTTATTTGGGTGATCCATTTTTTATTTGGGGGATCCAGTTTTTGTTTGGGTGATCCATTTTTTATTTGGGGGATCCATTTTTTATTTGGGTGATCCATATTTTATTTAGGGGATCCATTTTTTATTTGGGTGATCCATTTTTTATTTGGGTGATCCATTTTTTATTTGGGTGATCCATTTTTTATTTTGGGGATCTATTTTTTATTTGGGTGATCCATTTTTTATTTGGGGGATCCATTTTTTTTTTTGGTGATCCATTTTTTATTTGGGGATCCATTTTTTATTTGGGGGATCCATTTTTTATTTGGGTGATCCATTTTTTATTTGGGGGATCCATTTTTTATTTGGGTGATCCATTTTTAATTTGGGGATCCATTTTTTATTTGGGTGATCCATTTTTTATTTGGGGGATCCATTTTTTATTTGGGTGATCCATTTTTTATTTGGGGGATCCATTTTTTATTTGGGTGATCCATTTTTTATTTTGGAGATCCATTTTTTATTTGGGGGATCCATTTTTTATTTGGGGGTTCCATTTTTTATTTGGGGGATCCATCAAATAAAAAATGGATCCCCCAAATAAAAAATGGATCCATTTTTTATTTGGGTGATCCATTTTTTATTTGGGGGATCCATTTTTTATTTGGGTGATCCAGTTTTTGTTTGGGTGATCCATTTTTTATTTGGGGGATCCATTTTTTATTTGGGTGATCCATATTTTATTTAGGGGATCGATTTTTTATTTGGTGATCCATTTTTTATTTGGGTGATCCATTCTTTATTTGGGTGATCCATTTTTTATTTTGGGGATCTATTTTTTATTTGGGTGATCCATTTTTTATTTGGGGATCCATTTTTTATTTGGGTGATCCATTTTTTATTTGGGGGATCCATTTTTTATTTGGGGGATCCATTTTTTATTTGGGTGATCCATTTTTTATTTGGGGGATCCATTTTTTATTTGGGTGATCCATTTTTTATTTGGGGGATCCATTTTTTATTTGGGGGGCCATTTTTTATTTGGGGATCCATCAAATAAAAAATGGATCACCCAAATAAAAAATGGATCACCCAAATAAAAATGGATCCCTCAAATAAAAAATGGATCCATTTTTTATTTGGGGGATCCATTTTTTATTTGGGGGTTCCATTTTTTTATTTGGGGGATCCATTTTTTATTTGGGTGATACATTTTTGATTTGGGTGATCCATTTTTTATTTGGGGGATCCATTTTTTATTTGGGTGATCCATTTTTTATTTGGGGGATCCATTTTTTATTTGGGAGATCCATTTTTCATTTGGGTGATCCATTTTTTATTTGGGTGATTCATTTTTTATTTGTTGGATCCATTTTTTATTTGGGGGATCCATTTTTATTTGGGGGACCCTATTTTTATTTGGGGGATCCATTTTACATTTGGGTGATCCCTTTTTTATTTGGGTGATCCATTTTTTATTTGGTGGATCCATTTTTTATTTGGGGTATCCATTTTTTATTTGGGTGATCCATTTTTTATTTGGGGGATCCATTTTTTATTTGGGTTATCCATTTTTTATTTGGGTGATCCATTTTTTATTTGGGTGATCCATTTTTTATTTGTTGGATCCATTTTTTATTTGGGGGATCCATTTTTTATTTGGGGGTTCCATTTTTTATTTGGGGGATCCATTTTACATTTGGGTGATCCATTTTTTATTTGGGTGATCCATTTTTTATTTGGGGGATCCATTTTTTATTTGGGTGATCCATTTTTTATTTGGGTGATCCAGTTTTTGTTTGGGTGATCCATTTTTTATTTGGGGGATCCATTTTTTATTTGGGTGATCCATTTTTTATTTGTTGGATCCATTTTTTATTTGGGGGATCCATTTTTTATTTGGGGGTTCCATTTTTTATTTGAGGGATCCATTTTACATTTGGGTGATCCATTTTTTATTTGGGTGACCCATTTTTTATTCGGGGGATCCATTTTTTATTTGGGGGATCCATTTTTTATTTGGGGGTTCCATTTTTTATTTGGGTGATCCATTTTTTATTTGGGAGATCCATTTTTTATTTAGGTGATCCATTTTTTAGTTGGGTGATCCATTTTTTATTTGTGTGATCCATTTTTTATTTGGGGGATCCATTTTTTATTTGGGGGTTACATTTTTTATTTGGGTGATCCATTTTTTATTTGGGGGATCCATTTTTTATTTAGGTGATCCATTTTTTAGTTGGGTGATCCATTTTTTATTTGTGTGATCCATTTTTTATTTGGCGGATCCATTTTTTATTTGGGGGATCCATTTTTTATTTGGGTGATCCATTTTTATTTGGGTGATCCATTTTTTATTTGGGTGATCCATATTTTATTTGCGTGATCCATTTTTTATTTGGGTGATCCATTTTTTATTTGGGTGATCCATTTTTTATTTGGGGGATCCATTTTTTATTTGGGTGATCCATTTTTTATTTGGGTGATCCATTTTTTATTTGGGGGATCCATTTTTTATTTGGGTGATCCATTTTTTATTTGGGGGATCCAGTTTTTGTTTGGGTGATCCATTTTTTATTTGGGGGATCCATTTTTTATTTGGGTGATCCATATTTTATTTAGGGGATCCATTTTTTATTTGGGTGATCCATTTTTTATTTGGGTGATCCATTTTTTATTTGGGTGATCCATTTTTTATTTTGGGGATCTATTTTTTATTTGGGTGATCCATTTTTTATTTGGGGGCTCCATTTTTTTTTTTGGTGATCCATTTTTTATTTGGGGATCCATTTTTTATTTGGGGGATCCATTTTTTATTTGGGTGATCCATTTTTTATTTGGGGGATCCATTTTTTATTTGGGTGATCCATTTTTAATTTGGGGATCCATTTTTTATTTGGGTGATCCATTTTTTATTTGGGGGATCCATTTTTTATATGGGTGATCCATTTTTTATTTGGGGGATCCATTTTGTATTTGGGTGATCCATTTTTTATTTGGGGGATCCATTTTTTATTTGGGGGATCCATTTTTTATTTGGGTGATCCACATTTTATTTGGGTGATCCAATTTTTATTTGAGGGATCCATTTTTTATTTGGGGGATCCATTTTTTATTTGGGTGATCCATTTTTTATTTGGGTGATCCATTTTCTATTTGGGTGATCCATTTTTTATTTGGGGGATCCATTTTTTATTTGGATGATCCATTTTTTATTTGGGGGATCCATTTTTTATTTGGGCGATCCGATTTTTGTTTGGGTGATCCATTTTTTTATTGGGCGATCCATTTTTTATTTGGGTGATCCATTTTTTATTTGGGGGATCCATTATTTATTTGTGTGATCCATTTTATATTTGGGGGATCCATTTTTTATTTGGGTGATCCATTTTTTATTTTGGAGATCCATTTTTTATTTGGGGGATCCATTTTTTATTTGGGGGATCCATTTTTTATTTGGGTGATCCATTTTTTATTTGGGTGATCCATTTTTTATTTGTTGGATCCATTTTTTATTTGGGGGATCCATTTTTTATTTGGGGGCTCCATTTTTTATTTGGGGGATCCATTTTACATTTGGGTGATCCATTTTTTATTTGGGTGATCCATTTTTTATTTGGGGGTTCCATTTTTTATTTGGGGGATCCATCAAATAAAAAATGGATCCCCCAAATAAAAAATGGATCCATTTTTTATTTGGGTGATCCATTTTTTATTTGGGGGATCCATTTTTTATTTGGGTGATCCAGTTTTTGTTTGGGTGATCCATTTTTTATTTGGGGGATCCATTTTTTATTTGGGTGATCCATATTTTATTTAGGGGATCGATTTTTTATTTGGTGATCCATTTTTTATTTGGGTGATCCATTCTTTATTTGGGTGATCCATTTTTTATTTTGGGGATCTATTTTTTATTTGGGTGATCCATTTTTTATTTGGGGATCCATTTTTTATTTGGGTGATCCATTTTTTATTTGGGGGATCCATTTTTTATTTGGGGGATCCATTTTTTATTTGGGTGATCCATTTTTTATTTGGGGGATCCATTTTTTATTTGGGTGATCCATTTTTTATTTGGGGGATCCATTTTTTATTTGGGGGGCCATTTTTTATTTGGGGATCCATCAAATAAAAAATGGATCAACCAAATAAAAAATGGATCACCCAAATAAAAAATGGATCCCTCAAATAAAAAATGGATCCATTTTTTATTTGGGGGATCCATTTTTTATTTGGGGGTTCCATTTTTTTATTTGGGGGATCCATTTTACATTTGGGTGATCCCTTTTTTATTTGGGTGATCCATATTTTATTTGGGGGATCCATTTTTTATTTGGGGGATCCATTTTTTATTTGGGTGATCCATTTTTTATTTGGGGGATCCATTTTTTATTTAGGTGATCCATTCTTTAGTTGGGTGATCCATTTATATTTGGGGGATCCATTTTTTATTTGTGTGATCCATTTTTTATTTGGCAGATCCATTTTTTATTTGGGGGATCCATTTTTTATTTGGGTGATCCATTTTTTATTTGGGGGATCCATTTTTTATTTGGGTTATA
Organism: Eledone cirrhosa; assembly: GCA_964016885.1. NCBI lineage: Eukaryota > Metazoa > Mollusca > Cephalopoda > Octopoda > Eledonidae > Eledone > Eledone cirrhosa. Next base: position 296,484,731 of record OZ024740.1, read on the forward strand.
CATTTTTTATTTGGGGGATCCATTTTTTATTTGGGTGATCCATTTTTTATTTGGGTGATCCATATTTTATTTGGGTGATCCATTTTTTATTTGGGGGATCCATTTTTATTTGGGTGATCTATTTTTGATTTGGGTGATCCATTTTTTATTTGGGGGATCCATTTTTTATTTGGGTGATCCATTTTTTATTTGGGGGATCCATTTTTTATTTGGGAGATCCATTTTTGATTTGGGTGATCCATTTTCTATTTGGGTGATCCATTTTTTATTTGTTGGATCCATTTTTTATTTGGGGGATCCATTTTTATTTGGGGGACCCTATTTTTATTTGGGGGATCCATTTTACATTTGGGGTATCCATTTTTTATTTGGGTGATCCATTTTTTATTTGGGGGATCCATTTTTTATTTGGGTGATCCATTTTTTATTTGGGTGATCCATTTTTTATTTGGGTGATCCATTTTTTATTTGTTGGATCCATTTTTTATTTGGTGGATCGACTTTTTATTTGGGGGTTCCATTTTTTATTTGGGGGATCCATTTTACATTTGGGTGATCCATTTTTTATTTGGGTGATCCATTTTTTATTTAGGGGATCCATTTTTTATTTGGGTGATCCATTTTTTATTTGGGGGATCCATTTTTTATTTGGGTGATCCATTTTCTATTTGGGGGATCGATTTTTTATTTGGGGGTTCCATTTTTTATTTGGGGGATCCATCAAATAAAAAATGGATCACCCAAATAAAAAATGGATCACCCAAATAAAAAATGGATCCCCCAAATAGAAAATGGATCCATTTTTTATTTGGGTGATCCATATTTTATTTAGGGGATCCATTTTTTATTTGGGTGATCCATTTTTTATTTGGGTGATCCATTTTTTATTTGGGTGATCCATTTTTTATTTGGGTGATCCATTTTTTATTTTGGGGATCTATTTATTATTTGGGTGATCCATTTTTTATTTGGGGGATCCATTTTTTTTTGGGTGATCCATTTTTTATTTGGGGATCCATTTTTTATTTGGGGGATCCATTTTTTATTTGGGTGATCCATTTTTTATTTGGGGGATCCATTTTTTATTTGGGTGATCCATTTTTAATTTGGGGATCCATTTTTTATTTGGGTGATCCATTTTTTATTTGGGGGATCCATTTTTTGTTTGGGTTATCCATTTTTTATTTGGGGGATCCATTTTGTATTTGGGTGATCCATTTTTTATTTTGGGGATCCATTTTTTATTTGGGGGATCCATTTTTTATTTGGGTGATCCATTTTTTATTTGGGTGATCCATTTTTTTATTTGTGGATCCATTTTTTATTTGTGGGATCCATTTTTTATTTGGGGGTTCCCTTTTTTATTTGGGGGATCCATTTTACATTTGGGTGATCCATTTAGTAATTGGGTGATCCATTTTTTATTTGGGGGATCCATTTTTTATTTGGGTGATCCATTTTTTATTTGGGTGATCCCTTTTTTATTTGGGTGATCCATTTTTTATTTGGGGAATCCATTTTTATTTGGGGGTTCCATTTTTTATTTGGGGGATCCATTTTTTATTTGGGTGATCCATATTTTATTTAGGGGATCCATTTTTTATTTGGGTGATCCATTTTTTATTTGGGTGATCCATTTTTTATTTGGGTGATCCATTTTTTATTTTGGGGATCCATTTTTTATTTGGGTGATCCATTTTTTATTTGGGTGATGAATTTTTTATTTGGGTGATCCATTTTTTATTTGGGGGATCCATTTTTTATTTGGGTGATCCATTTTTTATTTTGGGGATCCATTTTTTATTTGGGTGATCCATTTTTTTATTTGGGGGATCCATTTTTTATTTGGGTGATCCATTTTTTATTTGGGGGATCCATTTTTTATTTGGGTGATCCATTTTTTATTTGGGGGATCCATTTTTTATTCGGGGGATCCATTTTTTATTTGGGTGATCCATTTTTTATTTGGGTGATCCATTTTTTATTTGGGGGATCCATTTTTTATTTCGGTGATCCATTTTTTATTTGGGTGATCCATTCTTTATGTGGGTGATCCATTTTTGATTTGAGGGATCCATTTTTTATTTGGGTGGTCCATTTTTTATTTGGGTGATCCATTTTTTATTTGGGTGATCCATTTTTTATTTGGGTGATCCATTTTTTATTTGGGTGATCCATTTTTTATTTGGGGGATCCATTTTTTATTTGTGTGATCCATTTTATATTTGGGGGATCCATTTTTTATTTGGGTATTCATTTTTTATTTGGGGGATCCATTTTTTGTTTGGGGGTCCCATTTTTTATTTGGGGGATCCATCAAACAAAAAATGGATCACCCAAATAAAAAATGGATCACCCAAATAAAAAATGGACCCCCAAACAAAAAATGGATCCATTTTTTATTTGGGGGATCCATTTTTTATTTGGGGGATCCATTTTTTATTTGGGTGATCCATTTTTTATTTGGGTGATCCATTTTTTATTTGGGTGATCCATTTTTTATTTGGGGGATCCATTTTTTATTTGGATGATCCATTTTTTATTTGGGGGATCCATTTTTTATTTGGGCGATCCAATTTTTATTTGGGTGATCCATTTTTTATTTGGGTGATCCATTTTTTATTTGGGTGATCCATTTTTTATTTGGGGGATCCATTTTTTATTTGTGTGATCCATTTTATATTTGGGGGATCCATTTTTTATTTGGGTATCCATTTCTTATTTGGGTGATCCATTTTTTATTTTGGGGATCCATTTTTTATTTGGGGGATCCATTTTTTATTTGGGTGATCCATTTTTTATTTGGGTGATCCATTTTTTATTTGTGGATCCATTTTTTATTTGTGGGATCCATTTTTTATTTGGGGGTTCCATTTTTTATTTGGGGGATCCATTTTACATTTGGGTGATCCATTTAGTAATTGGGTGATCCATTTTTTATTTGGGGGATCCATTTTTTATTTGGGTGATCCATTTTTTATTTGGGTGATCCCTTTTTTATTTGGGTGATCCATTTTTTATTTGGGGGATCCATTTTTATTTGGGGGTTCCATTTTTTATTTGGGGATCCATCAAATAAAGAATGGATCACCCAAATAAAAAAGGGATCACCCAAATAAAAAATGGATCCCCCAAATAAAAAATGGATCCATTTTTTATTTGGGTGATCCATTTTTTATTTGGGGAATCCATTTTTTATTTGGGTGATGCAGTTTTTGTTTGGGTGATCCATTTTTTATTTGGGGGATCCATTTTTTATTTGGGTGATCCATATTTTATTTAGGGGATCCATTTTTTATTTGGGTGATCCATTTTTTATTTGGGTGATCCATTTTTTATTTGGGGGATCCATTTTACATTTGGGTGATCCATTTTTTATTTGGGTGATCCATTTTTTATTTGGGGGTTCCATTTTTTATTTGGGGGATCCATCAAATAAAAAATGGATCCCCCAAATAAAAAATGGATCCATTTTTTATTTGGGTGATCCATTTTTTATTTGGGGGATCCATTTTTTATTTGGGTGATCCAGTTTTTGTTTGGGTGATCCATTTTTTATTTGGGGGATCCATTTTTTATTTGGGTGATCCATATTTTATTTAGGGGATCGATTTTTTATTTGGTGATCCATTTTTTATTTGGGTGATCCATTCTTTATTTGGGTGATCCATTTTTTATTTTGGGGATCTATTTTTTATTTGGGTGATCCATTTTTTATTTGGGGATCCATTTTTTATTTGGGTGATCCATTTTTTATTTGGGGGATCCATTTTTTATTTGGGGGATCCATTTTTTATTTGGGTGATCCATTTTTTATTTGGGGGATCCATTTTTTATTTGGGTGATCCATTTTTTATTTGGGGGATCCATTTTTTATTTGGGGGGCCATTTTTTATTTGGGGATCCATCAAATAAAAAATGGATCACCCAAATAAAAAATGGATCACCCAAATAAAAAATGGATCCCTCAAATAAAAAATGGATCCATTTTTTATTTGGGGGATCCATTTTTTATTTGGGGGTTCCATTTTTTTATTTGGGGGATCCATTTTACATTTGGGTGATCCATTTTTTATTTGGGTGATCCATATTTTATTTGGGGGATCCATTTTTTATTTGAGGGATCCATTTTTTATTTGGGTGATCCATTTTTTATTTGGGGGATCCATTTTTTATTTAGGTGATCCATTCTTTAGTTGGGTGATCCATTTATATTTGGGGGATCCATTTTTTATTTGTGTGATCCATTTTTTATTTGGCAGATCCATTTTTTATTTGGGGGATCCATTTTTTATTTGGGTGATCCATTTTTTATTTGGGGGATCCATTTTTTATTTGGGTTATACATTTTTTATTTGGGGGATCCATTTTTTATTTGGGTGATCCATTTTTTATTTGGGTGATCCATATTTTATTTGGGTGATCCATTTTTTATTTGGGGGATCCATTTTTATTTGGGTGATCTATTTTTGATTTGGGTGATCCATTTTTTATTTGGGGGATCCATTTTTTATTTGGGTGATCCATTTTTTATTTGGGGGATCCATTTTTTATTTGGGAGATCCATTTTTGATTTGGGTGATCCATTTTTTATTTGGGTGATCCATTTTTTATTTGTTGGATCCATTTTTTATTTGGGGGATCCATTTTTATTTGGGGGACCCTATTTTTATTTGGGGGATCCATTTTACATTTGGGGTATCCATTTTTTATTTGGGTGATCCATTTTTTATTTGGGGGATCCATTTTTTATTTGGGTGATCCATTTTTTATTTGGGTGATCCATTTTTTATTTGGGTGATCCATTTTTTATTTGTTGGATCCATTTTTTATTTGGTGGATCGACTTTTTATTTGGGGGTTCCATTTTTTATTTGGGGGATCCATTTTACATTTGGGTGATCCATTTTTTATTTGGGTGATCCATTTTTTATTTAGGGGATCCATTTTTTATTTGGGTGATCCATTTTTTATTTGGGGGATCCATTTTTTATTTGGGGGATCCATTTTCTATTTGGGGGATCGATTTTTTATTTGGGGGTTCCATTTTTTATTTGGGGGATCCATCAAATAAAAAATGGATCACCCAAATAAAAAATGGATCACCCAAATAAAAAATGGATCCCCCAAATAGAAAATGGATCCATTTTTTATTTGGGTGATCCATATTTTATTTAGGGGATCCATTTTTTATTTGGGTGATCCATTTTTTATTTGGGTGATCCATTTTTTATTTGGGTGATCCATTTTTTATTTGGGTGATCCATTTTTTATTTTGGGGATCTATTTATTATTTGGGTGATCCATTTTTTATTTGGGGGATCCATTTTTTTTTGGGTGATCCATTTTTTATTTGGGGATCCATTTTTTATTTGGGGGATCCATTTTTTATTTGGGTGATCCATTTTTTATTTGGGGGATCCATTTTTTATTTGGGTGATCCATTTTTAATTTGGGGATCCATTTTTTATTTGGGTGATCCATTTTTTATTTGGGGGATCGATTTTTTGTTTGGGTTATCCATTTTTTATTTGGGGGATCCATTTTGTATTTGGGTGATCCATTTTTTATTTTGGGGATCCATTTTTTATTTGGGGGATCCATTTTTTATTTGGGTGATCCATTTTTTATTTGGGTGATCCATTTTTTTATTTGTGGATCCATTTTTTATTTGTGGGATCCATTTTTTATTTGGGGGTTCCATTTTTTATTTGGGGGATCCATTTTACATTTGGGTGATCCATTTAGTAATTGGGTGATCCATTTTTTATTTGGGGGATCCATTTTTTATTTGGGTGATCCATTTTTTATTTGGGTGATCCCTTTTTTATTTGGGTGATCCATTTTTTATTTGGGGAATCCATTTTTATTTGGGGGTTCCATTTTTTATTTGGGGGATCCATTTTTTATTTGGGTGATCCATATTTTATTTAGGGGATCCATTTTTTATTTGGGTGATCCATTTTTTATTTGGGTGATCCATTTTTTATTTGGGTGATCCATTTTTGATTTTGGGGATCCATTTTTTATTTGGGTGATCCATTTTTTATTTGGGTGATGAATTTTTTATTTGGGTGATCCATTTTTTATTTGGGGGATCCATTTTTTATTTGGGTGATCCATTTTTTATTTTGGGGATCCATTTTTTATTTGGGTGATCCATTTTTTTATTTGGGGGATCCATTTTTTATTTGGGTGATCCATTTTTTATTTGGGGGATCCATTTTTTATTTGGGTGATCCATTTTTTATTTGGAGGATCCATTTTTTATTCGGGGGATCCATTTTTTATTTGGGTGATCCATTTTTTATTTGGGTGATCCATTTTTTATTTGGGGGATCCATTTTTTATTTCGGTGATCCATTTTTTATTTGGGTGATCCATTCTTTATGTGGGTGATCCATTTTTGATTTGAGGGATCCATTTTTTATTTGGGTGGTCCATTTTTTATTTGGGTGATCCATTTTTTATTTGGGTGATCCATTTTTTATTTGGGTGATCCATTTTTTATTTGGGTGATCCATTTTTTATTTGGGGGATCCATTTTTTATTTGTGTGATCCATTTTATATTTGGGGGATCCATTTTTTATTTGGGTATTCATTTTTTATTTGGGGGATCCATTTTTTATTTGGGGGTCCCATTTTTTATTTGGGGGATCCATCAAACAAAAAATGGATCACCCAAATAAAAAATGGATCACCCAAATAAAAAATGGACCCCCAAACAAAAAATGGATCCATTTTTTATTTGGGGGATCCATTTTTTATTTGGGGGATCCATTTTTTATTTGGGTGATCCATTTTTTATTTGGGTGATCCATTTTTTATTTGGGTGATCCATTTTTTATTTGGGGGATCCATTTTTTATTTGGATGATCCATTTTTTATTTTGGGGATCCATTTTTTATTTGGGCGATCCAATTTTTATTTGGGTGATCCATTTTTTATTTGGGTGATCCATCAAATAAAGAATGGATCACCCAAATAAAAAATGGATCCCCCAAATGTAAAATGGATCCCCCAAATAAAAAATGGATCCCCCAAATAAAAGTGGATCCATTTTTTATTTGGGGGATCCATTTTTTATTTGAGTGATCCATTTTTTATTTGGGTGATCCATTTCTTATTTGATGGAACCCCCAAATAAAAAATGGAACACCCAAATAAAAAATGGATCCCCCAAATAAAAAATGGATCACCCAAATAAAAAATGGATCCCCCAAATAAAAAATGGATCACCCAAATAAAAAATGGATCCCCCAAATAAAAAATGGATCAGCCAAATAAAAAATAGATCCCCAAAATAAAAAATAGATCACCCAAATAAAAAATGGATCACCCAAATAAAAAATGGATCACCCAAATAAAAAATGGATCCCCTAAATAAAATATGGATCACCCAAATAAAAAATGGATCCCCCAAATAAAAAATGGATCACCCAAACAAAAACTGCATCACCCAAATAAAAAATGGATTCCCCAAATAAAAAATGGATCACCCAAATAAAAAATGGATCCATTTTTTATTTGGGGGATCCATTTTTTATTTGGGTGATCCCTTTTTTATTTGGGTGATCCATTTTTTATTTGACGGATCCCCCAAATAAAAAATGGAACCCCCAAATAAAAATGGATCCCCCAAATAAAAAATGGATCACCCAAATAAAAAAGGGATCACCCAAATAAAAAATGGATCACCCAAATAAAAAATGGATCCCCCAAATAAAAAATGGATCACCCAATTACTAAATGGATCACCCAAATGTAAAATGGATCCCCCAAATAAAAAATGGAACCCCCAAATAAAAAATGGATCCCACAAATAAAAAATGGATCCACAAATAAAAAATGGATCACCCAAATAAAAAATGGATCACCCAAATAAAAAATGGATCCCCCAAATAAAAAATGGATCCCCAAAATAAAAAATGGATCACCCAAATAAGAAATGGATACCCAAATAAAAAATGGATCCCCCAAATATAAAATGGATCACACAAATAAAAAATGGATCCCCCAAATAAAAAATGGATCACCCAAATAAAAAATGGATCACCCAAATAAAAAATGGATCACCCAAATAAAAATTGGATCGCCCAAATAAAAAATGGATCCCCCAAATAAAAAATGGATCATCCAAATAAAAAATGGATCCCCCAAATAAAAAATGGATCACCCAAATAAAAAATGGATCACCCAAATAAAAAATGGATCACCCAAATAAAAAATGGATCCCCCAAATATAAAATGGATCCCCCAAATAAAAAATGGATCCATTTTTTGTTTGGGGGGTCCATTTTTTATTTGGGTGATCCATTTTTTATTTGGGTGATCCATTTTTTATTTGATGGATCCCCCAAATAAAAAATGGATCCCCCAAATAAAAAATGGATCACCCAAATAAAAAATGGATCACCCAAATAAAAAATGGATCACCCAAATAAAAAATGGATCACCCAAATAAAAAATGGATCCCTCAAATCAAAAATGGATCACCCACATAAAAAATGGATCACCCAAATAAAAAATGGATCACCCAAATAAAAAATGGATCCCCCAAATAAAAAATGGATCACCCAAATAAAAAATGGATCACCCAAATAAAAAATGGATCCCCCGAATAAAAAATGGATCCCCCAAATAAAAAATGGATCACCCAAATAAAAAATGGATCCCCCAAATAAAAAATGGATCACCCAAATAAAAAATGGATCCCCCAAATAAAAAATGGATCACCCAAATAAAAAATGGATCCCCAAAATAAAAAATGGATCACCCAAATAAAAAATGGATCCCCCAAATAAAAAATGGATCACCCAAATAAAAAATGCATCACCCAAATAAAAAATGGATCACCCAAATAAAAAATGGATCCCCAAAATAAAAAATGGATCACCCAAATAAAAAATGGATCACCCAAATAAAAAATGGATCACCCAAATAAAAAATGGATCCCCTAAATAAAATATGGATCACCCAAATAAAAAATGGATCCCCCAAATAAAAAATGGATCACCCAAACAAAAACTGCATCACCCAAATAAAAAATGGATTCCCCAAATAAAAAATGGATCACCCAAATAAAAAATGGATCCATTTTTTATTTGGGGGATCCATTTTTTATTTGGGTGATCCCTTTTTTATTTGGGTGATCCATTCTTTATTTGATGGATCCCCCAAATAAAAAATGGAACCCCCAAATAAAAATGGATCCCCCAAATAAAAAATGGATCACCCAAATAAAAAAGGGATCACCCAAATAAAAAATGGATCACCCAAATAAAAAATGGATCCCCCAAATAAAAAATGGATCACCCAATTACTAAATGGATCACCCAAATGTAAAATGGATCCCCCAAATAAAAAATGGAACCCCCAAATAAAAAATGGATCCCACAAATAAAAAATGGATCCACAAATAAAAAATGGATCACCCAAATAAAAAATGGATCACCCAAATAAAAAATGGATCCCCCAAATAAAAAATGGATCCCCAAAATAAAAAATGGATCACCCAAATAAGAAATGGATACCCAAATAAAAAATGGATCCCCCAAATATAAAATGGATCACACAAATAAAAAATGGATCCCCCAAATAAAAAATGGATCACCCAAATAAAAAATGGATCACCCAAATAAAAAATGGATCACCCAAATAAAAATTGGATCGCCCAAATAAAAAATGGATCCCCAAAATAAAAAATGGATCATCCAAATAAAAAATGGATCCCCCAAATAAAAAATGGATCACCCAAATAAAAAATGGATCACCCAAATAAAAAATGGACCCCCAAACAAAAAATGGATCCATTTTTTATTTGGGGGATCCATTTTTTATTTGGGGGATCCATTTTTTATTTGGGTGATCCATTTTTTATTTGGGTGATCCATTTTTTATTTGGGTGATCCATTTTTTATTTGGGGGATCCATTTTTTATTTGGATGATCCATTTTTTATTTTGGGGATCCATTTTTTATTTGGGCGATCCAATTTTTATTTGGGTGATCCATTTTTTATTTGGGTGATCCATTTTTTATTTGGGTGATCCATTTTTTATTTGGGGGATCCATTTTTTATTTGTGTGATCCATTTTATATTTGGGGGATCCATTTTTTATTTGGGTATCCATTTCTTATTTGGGTGATCCATTTTTTATTTTGGGGATCCATTTTTTATTTGGGGGATCCATTTTTTATTTGGGTGATCCATTTTTTATTTGGGTGATCCATTTTTTATTTGTGGATCCATTTTTTATTTGTGGGATCCATTTTTTATTTGGGGGTTCCATTTTTTATTTGGGGGATCCATTTTACATTTGGGTGATCCATTTAGTAATTGGGTGATCCATTTTTTATTTGGGGGATCCATTTTTTATTTGGGTGATCCATTTTTTATTTGGGTGATCCCTTTTTTATTTGGGTGATCCATTTTTTATTTGGGGGATCCATTTTTATTTGGGGGTTCCATTTTTTATTTGGGGGATCCATCAAATAAAGAATGGATCACCCAAATAAAAAAGGGATCACCCAAATAAAAAATGGATCCCCCAAATAAAAAATGGATCCATTTTTTATTTGGGTGATCCATTTTTTATTTGGGGAATCCATTTTTTATTTGGGTGATGCAGTTTTTGTTTGGGTGATCCATTTTTTATTTGGGGGATCCATTTTTTATTTGGGTGATCCATATTTTATTTAGGGGATCCATTTTTTATTTGGGTGATCCATTTTTTATTTGGGTGATCCATTTTTTATTTGGGTGATCCATTTTTTATTTTGGGGATCCATTTTTTATTTGGGTGATCCATTTTTTATTTGGGTGATGCATTTTTTATTTGGGTGATCCATTTTTTATTTGGGGGATCCATTTTTTATTTGGGTGATCCATTTTTTATTTTGGGGATCCATTTTTTATTTGGGTGATCCATTTTTTATTTGGGGGATCCATTTTTTATTTGGGTGATCCATTTTTTATTTGGGGGATCCATTTTTTATTTGGGTGATCCATTTTTTATTTGGGGGATCCATTTTTTATTCGGGGGATCCATTTTTTATTTGGGTGATCCATTTTTTATTTGGGTGATCCATTTTTTATTTGGGGGATCCATTTTTTATTTGGGTGATCCATTTTTTATTTGGGTGATCCATTTTTTATGTGGGTGATCCATTTTTGATTTGAGGGATCCATTTTTTATTTGGGTGGTCCATTTTTTATTTGGGTGATCCATTTTTTATTTGGGTGATCCATTTTTTATTTGGGTGATCCATTTTTTATTTGGGTGATCCATTTTTTATTTGGGGGATCCATTTTTTATTTGTGTGATCCATTTTATATTTGGGGGATCCATTTTTTATTTGGGTATTCATTTTTTATTTGGGGGATCCATTTTTTATTTGGGGGTCCCATTTTTTATTTGGGGGATCCATCAAATAAAAAATGGATCACCCAAATAAAAAATGGATCACCCAAATAAAAAATGGACCCCCCAAACAAAAAATGGATCCATTTTTTATTTGGGGGATCCATTTTATATTTGGGGGATCCATTTTTTATTTGGGTGATCCATTTTTTATTTGGGTGATCCATTTTTTATTTGGGTGATCCATTTTTTATTTGGGGGATCCATTTTTTATTTGGATGATCCATTTTTTATTTGGGGGATCCATTTTTTATTTGGGCGATCCAATTTTTATTTGGGTGATCCATTTTTTATTTGGGTGATCCATTTTTTATTTGGGTGATCCATTTTTTATTTGGGGGATCCATTTTTTATTTGTGTGATCCATTTTATATTTGGGGGATCCATTTTTTATTTGGGTATCCATTTCTTATTTGGGTGATCCATTTTTTATTTTGGGGATCCATTTTTTATTTGGGGGATCCATTTTTTATTTGGGTGATCCATTTTTTATTTGGGTGATCCATTTTTTATTTGTGGATCCATTTTTTATTTGTGGGATCCATTTTTTATTTGGGGGTTCCATTTTTTATTTGGGGGATCCATTTTACATTTGGGTGATCCATTTAGTAATTGGGTGATCCATTTTTTATTTGGGGGATCCATTTTTTATTTGGGTGATCCATTTTTTATTTGGGTGATCCCTTTTTTATTTGGGTGATCCATTTTTTATTTGGGGGATCCATTTTTATTTGGGGGTTCCATTTTTTATTTGGGGGATCCGTCAAATAAAAAATGGATCACCCAAATAAAAAAGGGATCACCCAAATAAAAAATGGATCCCCCAAATAAAAAATGGATCCATTTTTTATTTGGGTGATCCATTTTTTATTTGGGGAATCCATTTTTTATTTGGGTGATGCAGTTTTTGTTTGGGTGATCCATTTTTTATTTGGGGGATCCATTTTTTATTTGGGTGATCCATATTTTATTTAGGGGATCCATTTTTTATTTGGGTGATCCATTTTTTATTTGGGTGATCCATTTTTTATTTGGGTGATCTATTTTTTATTTTGGGGATCTATTTTTTATTTGGCTGATCCATTTTTTATTTGGGGGATCCATTTTTTATTTGGGTGATCCATTTTTTATTTGGGGGATCCATTTTTTATTTGGGTGATCCATTTTTTATTTGGGGGATCCATTTTTTATTTGGGTGTTCCATTTTTTATTTGGGGGTTCCATCAAATAAGAAATGGATCACCCAAATAAAAAATGGATCACTCAAATAAAAAATGGATCCCCCAAATAAAAAATGGATCCACTTTTATTTGGGGGATCCATTTTTTATTTGGGGGATCCATTTTACATTTGGGGGATCCATTTTTTATTTTGGAGATCCATTTTTTATTTGGGGGATCCATTTTTTATTTGGGTGATCCATTTTTTATTTGGGTGATCCATTTTTTATTTGTTGGATCCATTTTTTATTTGGGGGATCCATTTTTTATTTGAGTGATCCATTTTTTATTTGGGGGATCCATTTTTTATTTGGGGGTTCCATTTTTTATTTGGGGGATCCATCAAATAAAAAATGGATCACCCAAATAAAAAATGTATCCCCCAAATAAAAAATGGATCCATTTTTTATTTGGGTGATCCATTTTTTATTTGGGTGATCCATTTTTTATTTGGGGGATCCATTTTTTATTTGTGTGATCCATTTTATATTTGGGGGATCCATTTTTTATTTGGGTATCCATTTCTTATTTGGGTGATCCATTTTTTATTTTGGGGATCCATTTTTTATTTGGGGGATCCATTTTTTATTTGGGTGATCCATTTTTTATTTGGGTGATCCATTTTTTATTTGTGGATCCATTTTTTATTTGTGGGATCCATTTTTTATTTGGGGGTTCCATTTTTTATTTGGGGGATCCATTTTACATTTGGGTGATCCATTTAGTAATTGGGTGATCCATTTTTTATTTGGGGGTTCCATTTTTTATTTGGGGGATCCATTTTACATTTGGGTGATCCATTTTTTATTTGGGGGATCCATTTTTTATTTGGGTGATCCATTTTTTATTTGGGTGATCCAGTTTTTGTTTGGGTGATCCATTTTTTATTTGGGGGATCCATTTTTTATTTGGGTGATCCATTTTTTATTTGTTGGATCCATTTTTTATTTGGGGGATCCATTTTTTATTTGGGGGTTCCATTTTTTATTTGGGGGATCCATTTTACATTTGGGTGATCCATTTTTTATTTGGGTGACCCATTTTTTATTCGGGGGATCCATTTTTTATTTGGGGGATCCATTTTTTATTTGGGGGTTCCATTTTTTATTTGGGTGATCCATTTTTTATTTGGGGGATCCATTTTTTATTTAGGTGATCCATTTTTTAGTTGGGTGATCCATTTTTTATTTGTGTGATCCATTTTTTATTTGGGGGATCCATTTTTTATTTGGGGGTTCCATTTTTTATTTGGGTGATCCATTTTTTATTTGGGGGATCCATTTTTTATTTAGGTGATCCATTTTTTAGTTGGGTGATCCATTTTTTATTTGTGTGATCCACTTTTTATTTGGCGGATCCATTTTTTATTTGGGGGATCCATTTTTTATTTGGGTGATCCATTTTTTATTTGGGGTATCCATTTTTTATTAGGGTGATACATTTTTTATTTGGGGGATCCATTTTTTATTTGGGTGATCCATTTTTTATTTGGGTGATCCATATTTTATTTGCGTGATCCATTTTTTATTTGGGTGATCCATTTTTTATTTGGGTGATCCTTTTTTTATTTGGGGGATCCATTTTTTATTTGGGTGATCCATTTTTTATTTGGGTGATCCATTTTTTATTTGGGGGATCCATTTTTTATTTGGGTGATCCATTTTTTATTTGGGGGATCCAGTTTTTGTTTGGGTGATCCATTTTTTATTTGGGGGATCCATTTTTTATTTGGGTGATCCATATTTTATTTAGGGGATCCATTTTTTATTTGGGTGATCCATTTTTTATTTGGGTGAACCATTTTTTATTTGGGTGATCCATTTTTTATTTTGGGGATCTATTTTTTATTTGGGTGATCCATTTTTTATTTGGGGGATCCATTTTTTTTTTTGGTGATCCATTTTTTATTTGGGGATCCATTTTTTATTTGGGGGATCCATTTTTTATTTGGGTGATCCATTTTTTATTTGGGGGATCCATTTTTTATTTGGGTGATCCATTTTTAATTTGGGGATCCATTTTTTATTTGGGTGATCCATTTTTTATTTGGGGGATCCATTTTTTATATGGGTGATCCATTTTTTATTTGGGGGATCCATTTTGTATTTGGGTGATCCATTTTTTATTTGGGGGATCCATTTTTTATTTGGGGGATCCATTTTTTATTTGGGTTATACATTTTTTATTTGGGGGATCCATTTTTTATTTGGGTGATCCATTTTTTATTTGGGTGATCCATATTTTATTTGGGTGATCCATTTTTTATTTGGGGGATCCATTTTTATTTGGGTGATCTATTTTTGATTTGGGTGATCCATTTTTTATTTGGGGGATCCATTTTTTATTTGGGTGATCCATTTTTTATTTGGGGGATCCATTTTTTATTTGGGAGATCCATTTTTGATTTGGGTAATCCATTTTTTATTTGGGTGATCCATTTTTTATTTGTTGGATCCATTTTTTATTTGGGGGATCCATTTTTATTTGGGGGACCCTATTTTTATTTGGGGGATCCATTTTACATTTGGGGTATCCATTTTTTATTTGGGTGATCCATTTTTTATTTGGGGGATCCATTTTTTATTTGGGTGATCCATTTTTTATTTGGGTGATCCATTTTTTATTTGGGTGATCCATTTTTTATTTGTTGGATCCATTTTTTATTTGGTGGATCGACTTTTTATTTGGGGGTTCCATTTTTTATTTGGGGGATCCATTTTACATTTGGGTGATCCATTTTTTATTTGGGTGATCCATTTTTTATTTGGGGGATCCATTTTTTATTTGGGTGATCCATTTTTTATTTGGGGGATCCATTTTTTATTTGGGTGATCCATTTTCTATTTGGGGGATCGATTTTTTATTTGGGGGTTCCATTTTTTATTTGGGGGATCCATCAAATAAAAAATGGATCACCCAAATAAAAAATGGATCACCCAAATAAAAAATGGATCCCCCAAATAGAAAATGGATCCATTTTTTATTTGGGTGATCCATATTTTATTTAGGGGATCCATTTTTTATTTGGGTGATCCATTTTTTATTTGGGTGATCCATTTTTTATTTGGGTGATCCATTTTTTATTTGGGTGATCCATTTTTTATTTTGGGGATCTATTTATTATTTGGGTGATCCATTTTTTATTTGGGGGATCCATTTTTTTTTGGGTGATCCATTTTTTATTTGGGGATCCATTTTTTATTTGGGGGATCCATTTTTTATTTGGGTGATCCATTTTTTATTTGGGGGATCCATTTTTTATTTGGGTGATCCATTTTTAATTTGGGGATCCATTTTTTATTTGGGTGATCCATTTTTTATTTGGGGGATCCATTTTTTGTTTGGGTTATCCATCTTTTATTTGGGGGATCCATTTTGTATTTGGGTGATCCATTTTTTATTTTGGGGATCCATTTTTTATTTGGGGGATCCATTTTTTATTTGGGTGATCCATTTTTTATTTGGGTGATCCATTTTTTTATTTGTGGATCCATTTTTTATTTGTGGGATCCATTTTTTATTTGGGGGTTCCATTTTTTATTTGGGGGATCCATTTTACATTTGGGTGATCCATTTAGTAATTGGGTGATCCATTTTTTATTTGGGGGATCCATTTTTTATTTGGGTGATCCATTTTTTATTTGGGTGATCCCTTTTTTATTTGGGTGATCCATTTTTTATTTGGGGGATCCATTTTTATTTGGGGGTTCCATTTTTTATTTGGGGGATCCATCAAATAAAAAATGGATCACCCAAATAAAAAATGGATCCATTTTTTATTTGGGTGATCCATTTTTTATTTGGGGAATCCATTTTTTATTTGGGTGATGCAGTTTTTGTTTGGGTGATCCATTTTTTATTTGGGGGATCCATTTTTTATTTGGGTGATCCATATTTTATTTAGGGGATCCATTTTTTATTTGGGTGATCCATTTTTTATTTGGGTGATCCATTTTTTATTTGGGTGATCCATTTTTTATTTTGGGGATCCATTTTTTATTTGGGTGATCCATTTTTTATTTGGGTGATGCATTTTTTATTTGGGTGATCCATTTTTTATTTGGGGGATCCATTTTTTATTTGGGTGATCCATTTTTTATTTTGGGGATCCATTTTTTATTTGGGTGATCCATTTTTTTATTTGGGGGATCCATTTTTTATTTGGGTGATCCATTTTTTATTTGGGGGATCCATTTTTTATTTGGGTGATCCATTTTTTATTTGGGGGATCCATTTTTTATTCGGGGGATCCATTTTTTATTTGGGTGATCCATTTTTTATTTGGGTGATCCATTTTTTATTTGGGGGATCCATTTTTTATTTCGGTGATCCATTTTTTATTTGGGTGATCCATTCTTTATGTGGGTGATCCATTTTTGATTTGAGGGATCCATTTTTTATTTGGGTGGTCCATTTTTTATTTGGGTGATCCATTTTTTATTTGGGTGATCCATTTTTTATTTGGGTGATCCATTTTTTATTTGGGTGATCCATTTTTTATTTGGGGGATCCATTTTTTATTTGTGTGATCCATTTTATATTTGGGGGATCCATTTTTTATTTGGGTATTCATTTTTTATTTGGGGGATCCATTTTTTATTTGGGGGATCCATCAAACAAAAAATGGATCACCCAAATAAAAAATGGATCACCCAAATAAAAAATGGACCCCCAAACAAAAAATGGATCCATTTTTTATTTGGGGGATCCATTTTTTATTTGGGGGATCCATTTTTTATTTGGGTGATCCATTTTTTATTTGGGTGATCCATTTTTTATTTGGGTGATCCATTTTTTATTTGGGGGATCCATTTTTTATTTGGATGATCCATTTTTTATTTGGGGGATCCATTTTTTATTTGGGCGATCCAATTTTTATTTGGGTGATCCATTTTTTATTTGGGTGATCCATTTTTTATTTGGGTGATCCATTTTTTATTTGGGGGATCCATTTTTTATTTGTGTGATCCATTTTATATTTGGGGGATCCATTTTTTATTTGGGTATCCATTTCTTATTTGGGTGATCCATTTTTTATTTTGGGGATCCATTTTTTATTTGGGGGATCCATTTTTTATTTGGGTGATCCATTTTTTATTTGGGTGATCCATTTTTTATTTGTGGATCCATTTTTTATTTGTGGGATCCATTTTTTATTTGGGGGTTCCATTTTTTATTTGGGGGATCCATTTTACATTTGGGTGATCCATTTAGTAATTGGGTGATCCATTTTTTATTTGGGGGATCCATTTTTTATTTGGGTGATCCATTTTTTATTTGGGTGATCCCTTTTTTATTTGGGTGATCCATTTTTTATTTGGGGGATCCATTTTTATTTGGGGGTTCCATTTTTTATTTGGGGGATCCATCAAATAAAAAATGGATCACCCAAATAAAAAAGGGATCACCAAAATAAAAAATGGATCCCCCAAATAAAAAATGGATCCATTTTTTATTTGGGTGATCCATTTTTTATTTGGGGAATCCATTTTTTATTTGGGTGATGCAGTTTTTGTTTGGGTGATCCATTTTTTATTTGGGGGATCCATTTTTTATTTGGGTGATCCATATTTTATTTAGGGGATCCATTTTTTATTTGGGTGATCCATTTTTTATTTGGGTGATCCATTTTTTATTTGGGTGATCCATTTTTTATTTTGGGGATCCATTTTTTATTTGGGTGATCCATTTTTTATTTGGGTGATGCATTTTTTATTTGGGTGATCCATTTTTTATTTGGGGGATCCATTTTTTATTTGGGTGATCCATTTTTTATTTTGGGGATCCATTTTTTATTTGGGTGATCCATTTTTTATTTGGGGGATCCATTTTTTATTTGGGTGATCCATTTTTTATTTGGGGGATCCATTTTTTATTTGGGTGATCCATTTTTTATTTGGGGGATCCATTTTTTATTCGGGGGATCCATTTTTTATTTGGGTGATCCATTTTTTATTTGGGTGATCCATTTTTTATTTGGGGGATCCATTTTTTATTTCGGTGATCCATTTTTTATTTGGGTGATCCATTTTTTATGTGGGTGATCCATTTTTGATTTGAGGGATCCATTTTTTATTTGGGTGGTCCATTTTTTATTTGGGTGATCCATTTTTTATTTGGGTGATCCATTTTTTATTTGGGTGATCCATTTTTTATTTGGGTGATCCCTTTTTTATTTGGGTGATCCATTTTTTATTTGGGGGATCCATTTTTATTTGGGGGTTCCATTTTTTATTTGGGGGATCCGTCAAATAAAAAATGGATCACCCAAATAAAAAAGGGATCACCCAAATAAAAAATGGATCCCCCAAATAAAAAATGGATCCATTTTTTATTTGGGTGATCCATTTTTTATTTGGGTGATCCATTTTTTATTTGTTGGATCCATTTTTTATTTGGGGGATCCATTTTTTATTTGGGCGTTCCATTTTTTATTTGGGGGATCCATTTTACATTTGGGTGATCCATTTTTTATTTGGGTGATCCATTTTTTATTTGGGGGATCCATTTTTTATTTGGGTGATCCATTTTTTATTTGGGTGATCCAGTTTTTAGTTGGGTGATCCATTTTTTATTTGGGGGATCCATTTTTTATTTGGGTGATCCATTTTTTATTTGTTGGATCCATTTTTTATTTGGGGGATCTATTTTTTATTTGGGGGTTCCATTTTTTATTTGGGGGATCCATTTTACATTTGGGTGATCCATTTTTTATTTGGGTGATCCATTTTTTATTTGGGGTATCCATTTTTTATTTGGGGGATCCATTTTTTATTTGTGTGATCCATTTTTTATTTGGCGGATCCATTTTTTATTTGGGGGATCCATTTTTTATTTGGGGATCCATTTTTTATTTAGGTGATCCATTTTTTAGTTGGGTGATCCATTTTTATTTGGGGGATCCATTTTTCATTTGTGTGATCCATTTTTTATTTGGCGGATCCATTTTTATTTGGGGGATCCATTTTTTATTTGTGTGATCCATTTTTTATTTGGCAGATACATTTTTTATTTGGGGGAACCATTTTTTATTTGGGTGATCCATTTTTTATTTGGGGGATCCATTTTTTATTTGGGTGATACATTTTTTATTTGGGGGATCCATTTTTTATTTGGGTGATCCATTTTTTATTTGGGTGATCCATTTTTTATTTGGGAGATCCATTTTTTATTTTGGTGACCCATTTTTTATTTTGGTGATCCATTTTTTATTTGTTGGATCCATTTTTTATTTGGGGGATCTATTTTTATTTGGGGGACCCTATTTTTATTTGGGGGATCCATTTTACATTTGGGTGATCCATTTTACATTTGGGTGATCCATTTTTTATTTGGGTGATCCATTTTTTATTTGGTGGATCCATTTTTTATTTGGGGTATCCATTTTTTATTTGGGTGATCCATTTTTTATTTCGGGGATCCATTTTTTATTTGGGTGATCCATTTTTTATTTGGGTGATCCATTTTTTATTTGGGTGATCCATTTTTTATTTGTTGGATCCATTTTTTATTTGGGGGATCTATTTTTTATTTGGGGGTTCCATTTTTAATTTGGGGGATCCATTTTACATTTGGGTGATCCATTTTTTATTTGGGTGATCCATTTTTTATTTGGGGGATCCATTTTTTATTTGGGTGATCCATTTTTTATTTGGGTGATCCAGTTTTTGTTTGGGTGATCCATTTTTTATTTGGGGGATCCATTTTTTATTTGGGTGATCCATTTTTTATTTGTTGGATCCATTTTTTATTTGGGGGATCCATTTTTTATTTGGGGGATCCATTTTTTATTTGGGGGATCCATTTTTTATTTGGGGGATCCATTTTTTATTTGGGGGATCCATTTTTTATTTGGGTGATCCATTTTTTATTTGGGGGATCCATTTTTTATTTAGCTGATCCATTTTTTAGTTGGGTGATCCATTTTTATTTGGGGGATCCATTTTTTATTTGTGTGATCCATTTTTTATTTGGCGGATCCATTTTTATTTGGGGGATCCATTTTTTATTTGTGTGATCCATTTTTTATTTGGCAGATCCATTTTTTATTTGGGGGATCCATTTTTTATTTGGGTGATCCATTTTTTATTTGGGGGATCCATTTTTTATTTGGGTGATCCATTTTTTATTTGGGGGATCCATTTTTTATTTGGGTGATCCATTTTTTATTTGGGTGATCCATATTTTATTTGGGTGATCCATTTTTTATTTCGGGGATCCATTTTTTATTTGGGTGATCCATTTTTTATTTGGGTGATCCATTTTTTATTTGGGTGATCCATTTTTTATTTGTTGGATCCATTTTTTATTTGGGGGATCTATTTTTTATTTGGGGGTTCCATTTTTTATTTGGGGGATCCATTTTACATTTGGGTGATCCATTTTTTATTTGGGTGATCCATTTTTTATTTGGGGGATCCATTTTTTATTTGGGTGATCCATTTTTTATTTGGGTGATCCAGTTTTTGTTTGGGTGATCCATTTTTTATTTGGGGGATCCATTTTTTATTTGGGTGATCCATTTTTTATTTGTTGGATCCATTTTTTATTTGGGGGATCCATTTTTTATTTGGGGGATCCATTTTTTATTTGGGGGATCCATTTTTTATTTGGGGGATCCATTTTTTATTTGGGGGATCCATTTTTTATTTGGGTGATCCATTTTTTATTTGGGGGATCCATTTTTTATTTAGCTGATCCATTTTTTAGTTGGGTGATCCATTTTTATTTGGGGGATCCATTTTTTATTTGTGTGATCCATTTTTTATTTGGCGGATCCATTTTTATTTGGGGGATCCATTTTTTATTTGTGTGATCCATTTTTTATTTGGCAGATCCATTTTTTATTTGGGGGATCCATTTTTTATTTGGGTGATCCATTTTTTATTTGGGGGATCCATTTTTTATTTGGGTGATCCATTTTTTATTTGGGGGATCCATTTTTTATTTGGGTGATCCATTTTTTATTTGGGTGATCCATATTTTATTTGGGTGATCCATTTTTTATTTGGGGGATCCATTTTTTATTTGGGTGATCCAATTTTTTATTTGGGTGATCCATTTTTTATTTGGGTGATCCATTTTTTATTTGGGTGATCCATTTTTTATTTGGGGGACCCTATTTTTATTTGGGGGATCCATTTTACATTTGGGTAATCCATTTTTTATTTGGGTGATCCATTTTTTATTTCGTGGATCCATTTTTTATTTGGGGTATCCATTTTTTATTTGGGTGATCCATTCTTTATTTGGGGGATCCATTTTTTATTTGGGTGATCCATTTTTTATTTGGGTGATCCATTTTTTATTTGGGTAAACCATTTTTTATTTGTTGGATCCATTTTTTATTTGGGGGATCCATTTTTTATTTGGGGGTTCCATTTTTTATTTGGGGGATCCATTTTACATTTGGGTGATCCATTTTTTATTTGGGTGATCCATTTTTTATTTGGTGGATCCATTTTTTATTTGGGTGATCCATTTTTTATTTGGGTGATCCAGTTTTTGTTTGGGTGATCCATTTTTTATTTGGGGGATCCATTTTTTATTTGGGTGATCCATTTTTTATTTGTTGGATCCATTTTTTATTTGGGGGATCCATTTTTTATTTGGGGGTTCCATTTTTTATTTGGGGGATCCATTTTACATTTGGGTGATCCATTTTTTATTTGGGTGATCCATTTTTTATTTGGGGCATCCATTTTTTATTTGGGGGATCCATTTTTTATTTGTGTGATCCATTTTTTATTTGGCGGATCCATTTTTTATTTGGGGGATCCATTTTTTATTTGGGGATCCATTTTTTATTTAGGTGATCCATTTTTTAGTTGGGTGATCCATTTTTATTTGGGGGATCCATTTTTTATTTGTGTGATCCATTTTTTATTTGGCGGATCCATTTTTATTTGGGGGATCCATTTTTTATTTGTGTGATCCATTTTTTATTTGGCAGATACATTTTTTATTTGGGGGAACCATTTTTTATTTGGGTGATCCATTTTTTATTTGGGGGATCCATTTTTTATTTGGGTGATACATTTTTTATTTGGGGGATCCATTTTTTATTTGGGTGATCCATTTTTTATTTGGGTGATCCATTTTTTATTTGGGAGATCCATTTTTTATTTTGGTGACCCATTTTTTATTTTGGTGATCCATTTTTTATTTGTTGGATCCATTTTTTATTTGGGGGATCTATTTTTATTTGGGGGACCCTATTTTTATTTGGGGGATCCATTTTACATTTGGGTGATCCATTTTACATTTGGGTGATCCATTTTTTATTTGGGTGATCCATTTTTTATTTGGTGGATCCATTTTTTATTTGGGGTATCCATTTTTTATTTGGGTGATCCATTTTTTATTTGGGGGATCCATTTTTTATTTGGGTGATCCATTTTACATTTGGGTGATCCATTTTTTATTTGGGTGATCCATTTTTTATTTGGGGGATCCATTTTTTATTTGGGTGATCCATTTTTTATTTGGGTGATCCAGTTTTTGTTTGGGTGATCCATTTTTTATTTGGGGGATCCATTTTTTATTTGGGTGATCCATTTTTTATTTGTTGGATCCATTTTTTATTTGGGGGATCCATTTTTTATTTGGGGGATCAATTTTTTATTTGGGGGATCCATTTTTTATTTGGGGGATCCATTTTTTATTTGGGGGATCCATTTTTTATTTGGGTGATCCATTTTTTATTTGGGGGATCCATTTTTTATTTAGCTGATCCATTTTTTAGTTGGGTGATCCATTTTTATTTGGGGGATCCATTTTTTATTTGTGTGATCCATTTTTTATTTGGCGGATCCATTTTTATTTGGGGGATCCATTTTTTATTTGTGTGATCCATTTTTTATTTGGCAGATCCATTTTTTATTTGGGGGATCCATTTTTTATTTGGGTGATCCATTTTTTATTTGGGGGATCCATTTTTTATTTGGGTGATCCATTTTTTATTTGGGGGATCCATTTTTTATTTGGGTGATCCATTTTTTATTTGGGTGATCCATATTTTATTTGGGTGATCCATTTTTTATTTGGGGGATCCATTTTTTATTTGGGTGATCCAATTTTTTATTTGGGTGATCCATTTTTTATTTGGGTGATCCATTTTTTATTTGGGTGATCCATTTTTTATTTGTGTGATCCATTTTTTATTTGGCAGATCCATTTTTTATTTGGGGGATCCATTTTTTATTTGGGTGATCCATTTTTTATTTGGGGGATCCATTTTTTATTTGGGTGATCCATTTTTTATTTGGGGGATCCATTTTTTATTTGGGTGATCCATTTTTTATTTGGGTGATCCATATTTTATTTGGGTGATCCATTTTTTATTTGGGGGATCCATTTTTTATTTGGGTGATCCAATTTTTTATTTGGGTGATCCATTTTTTATTTGGGTGATCCATTTTTTATTTGGGTGATCCATTTTTTATTTGGGGGATCCATTTTTTATTTGGGTGATCCATTTTTGATTTGGGTGATCCATTTTTTATTTGGGGGATCCATTTTTTGTTTGGGTGATCCATTTTTTATTTGGGGGATCCATTTTTTATTTGGGAGATCCATTTTTGATTTGGGTGATCCATTTTTTATTTGGGTGATTCATTCTTTATTTGTTGGATCCATTTTTTATTTGCGGGATCCATTTTTATTTGGGGGACCCTATTTTTATTTGGGGGATCCATTTTACATTTGGGTAATCCATTTTTTATTTGGGTGATCCATTTTTTATTTGGTGGATCCATTTTTTATTTGGGGTATCCATTTTTTATTTGGGTGATCCATTCTTTATTTGGGGGATCCATTTTTTATTTGGGTGATCCATTTTTTATTTGGGTGATCCATTTTTTATTTGGGTGATCCATTTTTTATTTGTTGGATCCATTTTTTATTTGGGGGATCCATTTTTTATTTGGGGGTTCCATTTTTTATTTGGGGGATCCATTTTACATTTGGGTGATCCATTTTTTATTTGGGTGATCCATTTTTTATTTGGGGGATCCATTTTTTATTTGGGTGATCCATTTTTTATTTGGGTGATCCAGTTTTTGTTTGGGTGATCCATTTTTTATTTGGGGTATCCATTTTTTATTTGGGTGATCCATTTTTTATTTGTTGGATCCATTTTTTATTTGGGGGATCCATTTTTTATTTGGGGGTTCCATTTTTTATTTGGGGGATCCATTTTACATTTGGGTGATCCATTTTTTATTTGGGTGATCCATTTTTTATTTGGGGGATCCATTTTTTATTTGGGGGATCCATTTTTTATTTGGGGGTTCCATTTTTTATTTGGGTGATCCATTTTTTATTTGGGGGATCCATTTTTTATTTAGGTGATCCATTTTTTAATTGGGTGATCCATTTTTATTTGGGGGATCCATTTTTTATTTGTGTGATCCATTTTTTATTTGGCGGATCCATTTTTTATTTGGAGGATCCATTGTTTATTTGGGGATCCATTTTTTATTTAGGTGATCCATTTTTTAGTTGGGTGATCCATTTTTATTTGGGGGATCCATTTTTTATTTGTGTGATCCATTTTTTATTTGGCGGATCCATTTTTATTTGGGGGATCCATTTTTTATTTGTGTGATCCATTTTTTATTTGGCAGATCCATTTTTTATTTGGGGGAACCATTTTTTATTTGGGTGATCCATTTTTTATTTGGCGGATCCATTTTTTATTTGGGTGATACATTTATTATTTGGGGGATCCATTTTTTATTTGGGTGATCCATTTTTTATTTGGGTGATCCATTTTTGATTTGGGTGATCCATTTTTTATTTGGGGGATCCATTTTTTATTTGGGTGATCCATTTTTTATTTGGGTGATCCATTTTTTATTTGGGAGATCCATTTTTTATTTTGGTGACCCATTTTTTATTTTGGTGATCCATTTTTTATTTGTTGGATCCATTTTTTATTTGGGGGATCTATTTTTATTTGGGGGACCCTATTTTTATTTGGGGGATCCATTTTACATTTGGGTGATCCATTTTTTATTTGCGTGATCCATTTTTTATTTGGTGGATCCATTTTTTATTTGGGGTATCCATTTTTTATTTGGGTGATCCATTTTTTATTTGGGGGATCCATTTTTTATTTGGGTGATCCATTTTTTATTTGGGTGATCCATTTTTTATTTGGGTGATCCATTTTTTATTTGTTGGATCCATTTTTTATTTGGGGGTTCCATTTTTTATTTGGGGGATCCATTTTACATTTGGGTGATCCATTTTTTTTTTGGGTGATCCATTTTTTATTTGGGGGATCCATTTTTTATTTGGGTGATCCATTTTTGATTTGGGTGATCCAGTTTTTGTTTGGGTGATCCATTTTTTATTTGGGGGATCCATTTTTTATTTGGGTGATCCATTTTTTATTTGTTGGATCCATTTTTTATTTGGGGGATCCATTTTTTATTTGGGGGATCCATTTTTTATTTGGGTGATCCATTTTTTATTTGGGGGATCCATTTTTTATTTAGGTGATCCATTTTTTAGTTGGGTGATCCATTTTTTGGGGGGGGATCCATTTTTTATTTGTGTGATCCATTTTTTATTTGGCGGATCCATTTTTATTTGGGGGATCCATTTTTTATTTGGTGGATCCATTTTTTATTTGGGGTATCCATTTTTTATTTGGGTGATCCATTTTTTATTTGGGGGATCCATTTTTTATTTGGGTGATCCATTTTACATTTGGGTGATCCATTTTTTATTTGGGTGATCCATTTTTTATTTGGGGGATCCATTTTTTATTTGGGTGATCCATTTTTTATTTGGGTGATCCAGTTTTTGTTTGGGTGATCCATTTTTTATTTGGGGGATCCATTTTTTATTTGGGTGATCCATTTTTTATTTGTTGGATCCATTTTTTATTTGGGGGATCCATTTTTTATTTGGGGGATCAATTTTTTATTTGGGGGATCCATTTTTTATTTGGGGGATCCATTTTTTATTTGGGGGATCCATTTTTTATTTGGGTGATCCATTTTTTATTTGGGGGATCCATTTTTTATTTAGCTGATCCATTTTTTAGTTGGGTGATCCATTTTTATTTGGGGGATCCATTTTTTATTTGTGTGATCCATTTTTTATTTGGCGGATCCATTTTTATTTGGGGGATCCATTTTTTATTTGTGTGATCCATTTTTTATTTGGCAGATCCATTTTTTATTTGGGGGATCCATTTTTTATAGGGGTGATCCATTTTTTATTTGGGGGATCCATTTTTTATTTGGGTGATCCATTTTTTATTTGGGGGATCCATTTTTTATTTGGGTGATCCATTTTTTATTTGGGTGATCCATATTTTATTTGGGTGATCCATTTTTTATTTGGGGGATTCATTTTTTATTTGGGTGATCCAATTTTTTATTTGGGTGATCCATTTTTTATTTGGGTGATCCATTTTTTATTTGGGTGATCCATTTTTTATTTGGGGGATCCATTTTTTATTTGGGTGATCCATTTTTGATTTGGGTGATCCATTTTTTATTTGGGGGATCCATTTTTTGTTTGGGTGATCCATTTTTTATTTGGGGGATCCATTTTTTATTTGGGAGATCCATTTTTGATTTGGGTGATCCATTTTTTATTTGGGTGATTCATTCTTTATTTGTTGGATCCATTTTTTATTTGCGGGATCCATTTTTATTTGGGGGACCCTATTTTTATTTGGGGGATCCATTTTACATTTGGGTAATCCATTTTTTATTTGGGTGATCCATTTTTTATTTGGTGGATCCATTTTTTATTTGGGGTATCCATTTTTTATTTGGGTGATCCATTCTTTATTTGGGGGATCCATTTTTTATTTGGGTGATCCATTTTTTATTTGGGTGATCCATTTTTTATTTGGGTGATCCATTTTTTATTTGTTGGATCCATTTTTTATTTGGGGGATCCATTTTTTATTTGGGGGTTCCATTTTTTATTTGGGGGATCCATTTTACATTTGGGTGATCCATTTTTTATTTGGGTGATCCATTTTTTATTTGGGGGATCCATTTTTTATTTGGGTGATCCATTTTTTATTTGGGTGATCCAGTTTTTGTTTGGGTGATCCATTTTTTATTTGGGGTATCCATTTTTTATTTGGGTGATCCATTTTTTATTTGTTGGATCCATTTTTTATTTGGGGGATCCATTTTTTATTTGGGGGTTCCATTTTTTATTTGGGGGATCCATTTTACATTTGGGTGATCCATTTTTTATTTGGGTGATCCATTTTTTATTTGGGGGATCCATTTTTTATTTGGGGGATCCATTTTTTATTTGGGGGTTCCATTTTTTATTTGGGTGATCCATTTTTTATTTGGGGGATCCATTTTTTATTTAGGTGATCCATTTTTTAGTTGGGTGATCCATTTTTATTTGGGGGATCCATTTTTTATTTGTGTGATCCATTTTTTATTTGGCGGATCCATTTTTTATTTGGAGGATCCATTGTTTATTTGGGGATCCATTTTTTATTTAGGTGATCCATTTTTTAGTTGGGTGATCCATTTTTATTTGGGGGATCCATTTTTTATTTGTGTGATCCATTTTTTATTTGGCGGATCCATTTTTATTTGGGGGATCCATTTTTTATTTGTGTGATCCATTTTTTATTTGGCAGATCCATTTTTTATTTGGGGGAACCATTTTTTATTTGGGTGATCCATTTTTTATTTGGCGGATCCATTTTTTATTTGGGTGATACATTTATTATTTGGGGGATCCATTTTTTATTTGGGTGATCCATTTTTTATTTGGGTGATCCATTTTTGATTTGGGTGATCCATTTTTTATTTGGGGGATCCATTTTTTATTTGGGTGATCCATTTTTTATTTGGGTGATCCATTTTTTATTTGGGAGATCCATTTTTTATTTTGGTGACCCATTTTTTATTTTGGTGATCCATTTTTTATTTGTTGGATCCATTTTTTATTTGGGGGATCTATTTTTATTTGGGGGACCCTATTTTTATTTGGGGGATCCATTTTACATTTGGGTGATCCATTTTTTATTTGCGTGATCCATTTTTTATTTGGTGGATCCATTTTTTATTTGGGGTATCCATTTTTTATTTGGGTGATCCATTTTTTATTTGGGGGATCCATTTTTTATTTGGGTGATCCATTTTTTATTTGGGTGATCCATTTTTTATTTGGGTGATCCATTTTTTATTTGTTGGATCCATTTTTTATTTGGGGGATCCATTTTTTATTTGGGGGTTCCATTTTTTATTTGGGGGATCCATTTTACATTTGGGTGATCCATTTTTTTTTGGGGTGATCCATTTTTTATTTGGGGGATCCATTTTTTATTTGGGTGATCCATTTTTTATTTGGGTGATCCAGTTTTTGTTTGGGTGATCCATTTTTTATTTGGGGGATCCATTTTTTATTTGGGTGATCCATTTTTTATTTGTTGGATCCATTTTTTATTTGGGGGATCCATTTTTTATTTGGGGGATCCATTTTTTATTTGGGTGATCCATTTTTTATTTGGGGGATCCATTTTTTATTTAGGTGATCCATTTTTTAGTTGGGTGATCCATTTTTTTGGGGGGGGGATCCATTTTTTATTTGTGTGATCCATTTTTTATTTGGCGGATCCATTTTTATTTGGGGGATCCATTTTTTATTTGTGTGATCCATTTTTTATTTGGCAGATCCATTTTTTATTTGGGGGATCCATTTTTTATTTGGGTGATCCATTTTTTATTTGGGGGATCCATTTTTTATTTGGGTGATCCATTTTTTATTTGGGTGATCCAGTTTTTGTTTGGATGATCCATTTTTTATTTGGGGGATCCATTTTTTATTTGGGTGATCCATTTTATATTTGTTGGATCCATTTTTTATTTGGGGGATCCATTTTTTATTTGGGGGTTCCATTTTTTATTTGGGGGATCCATTTTACATTTGGGTGATCCATTTTTTATTTGGGTGATCCATTTTTTATTTGGGGGATCCATTTTTTATTTAGGGGATCCATTTTCTATTTGGGGGTTTCATTTTTTATTTGGGTGATCCATTTTTTATTTGGGGGATCCATTTTTTATTTAGGTGATCCATTTTTTAGTTGGGTGATCCATTTTTATTTGGGGGATCCATTTTTTATTTGTGTGATCCATTTTTTATTTGGGTGATCCAGTTTTTTTTTGGGTGATCCATTTTTTATTTGGGGGATCCATTTTTTATTTGTTGGATCCATTTTTTATTTGGGGGATCCATTTTTTATTTGGGGGATCCATTTTTTATTTGGGGGATCCATTTTTTATTTGGGGGATCCATTTTTTATTTGGGTGATCCATTTTTTATTTGGGGGATCCATTTTTTATTTAGCTGATCCATTTTTTAGTTGGGTGATCCATTTTTATTTGGGGGATCCATTTTTTATTTGTGTGATCCATTTTTTATTTGGCGGATCCATTTTTATTTGGGGGATCCATTTTTTATTTGTGTGATCCATTTTTTATTTGGCAGATCCATTTTTTATTTGGGGGATCCATTTTTTATTTGGGTGATCCATTTTTTATTTGGGGGATCCATTTTTTATTTGGGTGATCCATTTTTTATTTGGGGGATCCATTTTTTATTTGGGTGATCCATTTTTTATTTGGGTGATCCATATTTTATTTGGGTGATCCATTTTTTATTTGGGGGATCCATTTTTTATTTGGGTGATCCAATTTTTTATTTGGGTGATCCATTTTTTATTTGGGTGATCCATTTTTTATTTGGGTGATCCATTTTTTATTTGGGGGATCCATTTTTTATTTGGGTGATCCATTTCTGATTTGGGTGATCCATTTTTTATTTGGGGGATCCATTTTTTATTTGGGTGATCCATTTTTTATTTGGGGGATCCATTTTTTATTTGGGAGATCCATTTTTGATTTGGGTGATCCATTTTTTATTTGGGTGATTCATTTTTTATTTGTTGGATCCATTTTTTATTTGCGGGATCCATTTTTATTTGGGGGACCCTATTTTTATTTGGGGGATCCATTTTACATTTGGGTAATCCATTTTTTATTTGGGTGATCCATTTTTTATTTGGTGGATCCATTTTTTATTTGGGGTATCCATTTTTTATTTGGGTGATCCATTCTTTATTTGGGGGATCCATTTTTTATTTGGGTGATCCATTTTTTATTTGGGTGATCCATTTTTTATTTGGGTGATCCATTTTTTATTTGTTGGATCCATTTTTTATTTGGGGGATCCATTTTTTATTTGGGGGTTCCATTTTTTATTTGGGGGATCCATTTTACATTTGGGTGATCCATTTTTTATTTGGGTGATCCATTTTTTATTTGGGGGATCCATTTTTTATTTGGGTGATCCATTTTTTATTTGGGTGATCCAGTTTTTGTTTGGGTGATCCATTTTTTATTTGGGGTATCCATTTTTTATTTGGGTGATCCATTTTTTATTTGTTGGATCCATTTTTTATTTGGGGGATCCATTTTTTATTTGGGGGTTCCATTTTTTATTTGGGGGATCCATTTTACACTTGGGTGATCCATTTTTTATTTGGGTGATCCATTTTTTATTTGGGGGATCCATTTTTTATTTGGGGGATCCATTTTTTATTTGGGGGTTCCATTTTTTATTTGGGTGATCCATTTTTTATTTGGGGGATCCATTTTTTATTTAGGTGATCCATTTTTTAGTTGGGTCATCCATTTTTATTTGGGGGATCCATTTTTTATTTGTGTGATCCATTTTTTATTTGGCGGATCCATTTTTTATTTGGAGGATCCATTTTTTATTTGGGGATCCATTTTTTATTTAGGTGATCCATTTTTTAGTTGGGTGATCCATTTTTATTTGGTGGATCCATTTTTTATTTGTGTGATCCATTTTTTATTTGGCGGATCCATTTTTATTTGGGGGATCCATTTTTTATTTGTGTGATCCATTTTTTATTTGGCAGATCCATTTTTTTATTTGGGGGAACCATTTTTTATTTGGGTGATCCATTTTTTATTTGGCGGATCCATTTTTTATTTGGGTGATCCATTTTTTATTTGGGGGATCCATTTTTTATTTGGGTGATCCATTTTTTATTTGGGTGATCCATTTTTGATTTGGGTGATCCATTTTTTATTTGGGGGATCCATTTTTTATTTGGGTGATCCATTTTTTATTTGGGTGATCCATTTTTTATTTGGGAGATCCATTTTTTATTTTGGTGACCCATTTTTTATTTTGGTGATCCATTTTTTATTTGTTGGATCCATTTTTTATTTGGGGGATCTATTTTTATTTGGGGGACCCTATTTTTATTTGGGGGATCCATTTTACATTTGGGTGATCCATTTTTTATTTGGGTGATCCATTTTTTATTTGGTGGATCCATTTTTTATTTGGGGTATCCATTTTTTATTTGGGTGATCCATTTTTTATTTGGGGGATCCATTTTTTATTTGGGTGATCCATTTTTTATTTGGGTGATCCATTTTTTATTTGGGTGATCCATTTTTTATTTGTTGGATCCATTTTTTATTTGGGGGATCCATTTTTTATTTGGGGGTTCCATTTTTTATTTGGGGGATCCATTTTACATTTGGGTGATCCATTTTTTATTTGGGTGATCCATTTTTTATTTGGGGGATCCATTTTTTATTTGGGTGATCCATTTTTTATTTGGGTGATCCAGTTTTTGTTTGGGTGATCCATTTTTTATTTGGGGGATCCATTTTTTATTTTGGTCATCCATTTTTTATTTGTTGGATCCATTTTTTATTTGGGGGATCCATTTTTTATTTGGGGGATCCATTTTTTATTTGGGTGATCCATTTTTTATTTGGGGGATCCATTTTTTATTTAGGTGATCCATTTTTTAGTTGGGTGATCCATTTTTTGGGGGGGGGATCCATTTTTTATTTGTGTGATCCATTTTTTATTTGGCGGATCCATTTTTATTTGGGGGATCCATTTTTTATTTGTGTGATCCATTTTTTATTTGGCAGATCCATTTTTTATATGGGGGATCCATTTTTTATTTGGGTGATCCATTTTTTATTTGGGGGATCCATTTTTTATTTGGGTGATCCATTTTTTATTTGGGTGATCCAGTTTTTGTTTGGATGATCCATTTTTTATTTGGGGGATCCATTTTTTATTTATTGGAGCCATTTTTTATTTGGGGGAACCATTTTTTATTTGGGGGTTCCATTTTTTATTTGGGGGATCCATTTTACATTTGGGTGATCCATTTTTTATTTGGGTGATCCATTTTTTATTTGGGGGATCCATTTTTTATTTAGGGGATCCATTTTTTATTTGGGGGTTCCATTTTTTATTTGGGTGATCCATTTTTTATTTGGGGGATCCATTTTTTATTTAGGTGATCCATTTTTTAGTTGGGTGATCCATTTTTATTTGGGGGATCCATTTTTTATTTGTGTGATCCATTTTTTATTTGGCGGATCCATTTTTTATTTGGGGGATCCATTTTTTATTTGGGGATCCATTTTTTATTTAGGTGATCCATTTTTTAGTTGGGTGATCCATTTTTATTTGGGGGATCCATTTTTTATTTGTGTGATCCATTTTTTATTTGGCGTATCCATTTTTATTTGGGGGATCCATTTCTTATTTGTGTGATCCATTTTTTATTTGGCAGATCCATTTTTTATTTGGGGGATCCATTTTTTATTTGGGTGATCCATTTTTTATTTGGGGGATCCATTTTTTATTTGGGTGATACATTTTTTATTTGGGGGATCCATTTTTTATTTGGGTGATCCATTTTTTATTTGGGTGATCCATATTTTATTTGGGTGATCCATTTTTTATTTGGGGGATCCATTTTTTATTAGGGTGATCCAATTTTTTATTTGGGTGATCCATTTTTTATTTGGGTGATCCATTTTTTATTTGGGTGATCCATTTTTTATTTGGGGGATCCATTTTTTATTTGGGTGATCCATTTTTGATTTGGGTGATCCATTTTTTATTTGGGGGATCCATTTTTTATTTGGGTGATCCATTTTTTATTTGGGGGATCCATTTTTTATTTGGGAGATCCATTTTTGATTTGGGTGATCCATTTTTTATTTGGGTGATTCATTTTTTATTTGTTGGATCCATTTTTTATTTGGGGGATCCATTTTTATTTGGGGGACCCTATTTTTATTTGGGG
The DNA here is from genome assembly GCA_964016885.1 of Eledone cirrhosa. Lineage (NCBI taxonomy): Eukaryota > Metazoa > Mollusca > Cephalopoda > Octopoda > Eledonidae > Eledone > Eledone cirrhosa. The sequence continues at coordinate 296,518,536 of OZ024740.1, forward strand.
GATCCATTTTACATTTGGGTGATCCATTTTTTATTTGGGTGATCCATTTTTTATTTGGTGGATCCATTTTTTATTTGGGGTATCCATTTTTTATTTGGGTGATCCATTTTTTATTTGGGGGATCCATTTTTTATTTGGGTTATCCATTTTTTATTTGGGTGATCCATTTTTTATTTGGGTGATCCATTTTTTATTTGTTGGATCCATTTTTTATATGGGGGATCCATTTTTTATTTGGGGGTTCCATTTTTTATTTGGGGGATCCATTTTACATTTGGGTGATCCATTTTTTATTTGGGTGATCCATTTTTTATTTGGGGGATCCATTTTTTATTTGGGTGATCCATTTTTTATTTGGGTGATCCAGTTTTTGTTTGGGTGATCCATTTTTTATTTGGGGGATCCATTTTTCATTTGGGTGATCCATTTTTTATTTGTTGGATCCATTTTTTATTTGGGGGTTCCATTTTTTATTTGGGGGATCCATTTTACATTTGGGTGATCCATTTTTTATTTGGGTGACCCATTTTTTATTCGGGGGATCCATTTTTTATTTGGGGGATCCATTTTTTATTTGGGGGTTCCATTTTTTATTTGGGTGATCCATTTTTTATTTGGGGGATCCATTTTTTATTTAGGTGATCCATTTTTTAGTTGGGTGATCCATTATTATTTGGGGGATCCATTTTTTATTTGTGTGATCCATTTTTTATTTGGCGGATCCATTTTTTATTTGGGGGATCCATTTTTTATTTGGGTGATCCATTTTTTATTTGGGGTATCCATTTTTTATTAGGGTGATACATTTTTTATTTGGGGGATCCATTTTTTATTTGGGTGATCCATTTTTTATTTGGGTGATCCATATTTTATTTGCGTGATCCATTTTTTATTTGGGTGATCCATTTTTTATTTGGGTGATCCATTTTTTATTTGGGGGATCCATTTTTTATTTGGGTGATCCATTTTTTATTTGGGTGATCCATTTTTTATTTGGGGGATCCATTTTTTATTTGGGTGATCCATTTTTTATTTGGGGGATCCAGTTTTTGTTTGGGTGATCCATTTTTTATTTGGGGGATCCATTTTTTATTTGGGTGATCCATATTTTATTTAGGGGATCCATTTTTTATTTGGGTGATCCATTTTTTATTTGGGTGATCCATTTTTTATTTGGGTGATCCATTTTTTATTTTGGGGATCTATTTTTTATTTGGGTGATCCATTTTTTATTTGGGGGATCCATTTTTTTTTTGGTGATCCATTTTTTATTTGGGGATCCATTTTTTATTTGGGGGATCCATTTTTTATTTGGGTGATCCATTTTTTATTTGGGGGATCCATTTTTTATTTGGGTGATCCATTTTTAATTTGGGGATCCATTTTTTATTTGGGTGATCCATTTTTTATTTGGGGGATCCATTTTTTATATGGGTGATCCATTTTTTATTTGGGGGATCCATTTTGTATTTGGGTGATCCATTTTTTATTTGGGGGATCCATTTTTTATTTGGGGGATCCATTTTTTATTTGGGTGATCCACATTTTATTTGGGTGATCCAATTTTTATTTGAGGGATCCATTTTTTATTTGGGTGATCCATTTTTTATTTGGGTGATCCATTTTTTATTTGGGTGATCCATTTTCTATTTGGGTGATCCATTTTTTATTTGGGGTTTCCATTTTTTATTTGGATGATCCATTTTTTATTTGGGGGATCCATTTTTTATTTGGGCGATCCAATTTTTATTTGGGTGATCCATTTTTTTATTGGGCGATCCATTTTTTATTTGGGTGATCCATTTTTTATTTGGGGGATCCATTATTTATTTGTGTGATCCATTTTATATTTGGGGGATCCATTTTTTATTTGGGTGATCCATTTTTTATTTTGGAGATCCATTTTTTATTTGGGGGATCCATTTTTTATTTGGGTGATCCATTTTTTATTTAGGTGATCCATTTTTTATTTGTTGGATCCATTTTTTATTTGGGGGATCCATTTTTTATTTGGGGGCTCCATTTTTTATTTGGGGGATCCATTTTACATTTGGGTGATCCATTTTTTATTTGGGTGATCCATTTTTTATTTGGCGGATCCATTTTTATTTGGGGGATCCATTTTTTATTTGTGTGATCCATTTTTTATTTGGCAGATCCATTTTTTATTTGGGGGATCCATTTTTTATTTGGGTGATCCATTTTTTATTTGGGGGATCCATTTTTTATTTGGGTGATCCATTTTTTATTTGGGTGATCCAGTTTTTGTTTGGATGATCCATTTTTTATTTGGGGGATCCATTTTTTATTTGGGTGATCCATTTTTTATTTGTTGGATCCATTTTTTATTTGGGGGATCCATTTTTTATTTGGGGGTTCCATTTTTTATTTGGGGGATCCATTTTACATTTGGGTGATCCATTTTTTATTTGGGTGATCCATTTTTTATTTGGGGGATCCATTTTTTATTTGGGTGATACATTTTTTATTTGGGGGATCCATTTTTTATTTGGGTGATCCATTTTTTATTTGGGTGATCCATATTTTATTTGGGTGATCCATTTTTTATTTGGGGGATCCATTTTTTATTAGGGTGATCCAATTTTTTATTTGGGTGATCCATTTTTTATTTGGGTGATCCATTTTTTATTTGGGTGATCCATTTTTTATTTGGGGGATCCATTTTTTATTTGGGTGATCCATTTTTGATTTGGGTGATCCATTTTTTATTTGGGGGATCCATTTTTTATTTGGGTGATCCATTTTTTATTTGGGGGATCCATTTTTTATTTGGGAGATCCATTTTTGATTTGGGTGATCCATTTTTTATTTGGGTGATTCATTTTTTATTTGTTGGATCCATTTTTTATTTGGGGGATCCATTTTTATTTGGGGGACCCTATTTTTATTTGGGGGATCCATTTTACATTTGGGTGATCCATTTTTTATTTGGGTGATCCATTTTTTATTTGGTGGATCCATTTTTTATTTGGGGTATCCATTTTTTATTTGGGTGATCCATTTTTTATTTGGGGGATCCATTTTTTATTTGGGTTATCCATTTTTTATTTGGGTGATCCATTTTTTATTTGGGTGATCCATTTTTTATTTGTTGGATCCATTTTTTATTTGGGGGATCCATTTTTTATTTGGGGGTTCCATTTTTTATTTGGGGGATCCATTTTACATTTGGGTGATCCATTTTTTATTTGGGTGATCCATTTTTTATTTGGGGGATCCATTTTTTATTTGGGTGATCCATTTTTTATTTGGGTGATCCAGTTTTTGTTTGGGTGATCCATTTTTTATTTGGGGGATCCATTTTTCACTTGGGTGACCCATTTTTTATTCGGGGGATCCATTTTTTATTTGGGGGATCCATTTTTTATTTGGGGGTTCCATTTTTTATTTGGGTGATCCATTTTTTATTTGGGGGATCCATTTTTTATTTAGGTGATCCATTTTTTAGTTGGGTGATCCATTTTTATTTGTGGGATCCATTTTTTATTTGTGTGATCCATTTTTTATTTGGCGGATCCATTTTTTATTTGGGGGATCCATTTTTTATTTGGGTGATCCATTTTTTATTTGGGGTATCCATTTTTTATTAGGGTGATACATTTTTTATTTGGGGGATCCATTTTTTATTTGGGTGATCCATTTTTTATTTGGGTGATCCATATTTTATTTGCGTGATCCATTTTTTATTTGGGTGATCCATTTTTTATTTGGGTGATCCATTTTTTATTTGGGGGATCCATTTTTTATTTGGGTGATCCATTTTTTATTTGGGTGATCCATTTTTTATTTGGGGGATCCATTTTTTTTTTGGGTGATCCATTTTTTATTTGGGGGATCCAGTTTTTGTTTGGGTGATCCATTTTTTATTTGGGGGATCCATTTTTTATTTGGGTGATCCATATTTTATTTAGGGGATCCATTTTTTATTTGGGTGATCCATTTTTTATTTGGGTGATCCATTTTTTATTTGGGTGATCCATTTTTTATTTTGGGGATCTATTTTTTATTTGGGTGATCCATTTTTTATTTGGGGGATCCATTTTTTTTTGGTGATCCATTTTTTATTTGGGGATCCATTTTTTATTTGGGGGATCCATTTTTTATTTGGGTGATCCATTTTTTATTTGGGGGATCCATTTTTTATTTGGGTGATCCATTTTTAATTTGGGGATCCATTTTTTATTTGGGTGATCCATTTTTTATTTGGGGGATCCATTTTTTATATGGGTGATCCATTTTTTATTTGGGGGATCCATTTTGTATTTGGGTGATCCATTTTTTATTTGGGGGATCCATTTTTTATTTGGGGGATCCATTTTTTATTTGGGTGATCCACATTTTATTTGGGTGATCCAATTTTTATTTGAGGGATCCATTTTTTATTTGGGTGATCCATTTTTTATTTGGGTGATCCATTTTTTATTTGGGTGATCCATTTTCTATTTGGGTGATCCATTTTTTATTTGGGGTTTCCATTTTTTATTTGGATGATCCATTTTTTATTTGGGGGATCCATTTTTTATTTGGGCGATCCAATTTTTATTTGGGTGATCCATTTTTTTATTGGGCGATCCATTTTTTATTTGGGTGATCCATTTTTTATTTGGGGGATCCATTATTTATTTGTGTGATCCATTTTATATTTGGGGGATCCATTTTTTATTTGGGTGATCCATTTTTTATTTTGGAGATCCATTTTTTATTTGGGGGATCCATTTTTTATTTGGGTGATCCATTTTTTATTTGGGTGATCCATTTTTTATTTGTTGGATCCATTTTTTATTTGGGGGATCCATTTTTTATTTGGGGGCTCCATTTTTTATTTGGGGGATCCATTTTACATTTGGGTGATCCATTTTTTATTTGGGTGATCCATTTTTTATTTGGGGGTTCCATTTTTTATTTGGGGGATCCATCAAATAAAAAATGGATCCCCCAAATAAAAAATGGATCCATTTTTTATTTGGGTGATCCATTTTTTATTTGGGGGATCCATTTTTTATTTGGGTGATCCAGTTTTTGTTTGGGTGATCCATTTTTTATTTGGGGGATCCATTTTTTATTTGGGTGATCCATATTTTATTTAGGGGATCGATTTTTTATTTGGTGATCCATTTTTTATTTGGGTGATCCATTCTTTATTTGGGTGATCCATTTTTTATTTTGGGGATCTATTTTTTATTTGGGTGATCCATTTTTTATTTGGGGATCCATTTTTTATTTGGGTGATCCATTTTTTATTTGGGGGATCCATTTTTTATTTGGGGGATCCATTTTTTATTTGGGTGATCCATTTTTTATTTGGGGGATCCATTTTTTATTTGGGTGATCCATTTTTTATTTGGGGGATCCATTTTTTATTTGGGGGGCCATTTTTTATTTGGGGATCCATCAAATAAAAAATGGATCACCCAAATAAAAAATGGATCACCCAAATAAAAAATGGATCCCTCAAATAAAAAATGGATCCATTTTTTATTTGGGGGATCCATTTTTTATTTGGGGGTTCCATTTTTTATTTGGGGGATCCATTTTACATTTGGGTGATCCATTTTTTATTTGGGTGATCCATATTTTATTTGGGGGATCCATTTTTTATTTGGGGGATCCATTTTTTATTTGGGTGATCCATTTTTTATTTGGGGGATCCATTTTTTATTTAGGTGATCCATTCTTTAGTTGTTTGATCCATTTATATTTGGGGGATCCATTTTTTATTTGTGTGATCCATTTTTTATTTGGCAGATCCATTTTTTATTTGGGGGATCCATTTTTTATTTGGGTGATCCATTTTTTATTTGGGGGATCCATTTTTTATTTGGGTTATACATTTTTTATTTGGGGGATCCATTTTTTATTTGGGTGATCCATTTTTTATTTGGGTGATCCATATTTTATTTGGGTGATCCATTTTTTATTTGGGGGATCCATTTTTATTTGGGTGATCTATTTTTGATTTGGGTGATCCATTTTTTATTTGGGGGATCCATTTTTTATTTGGGTGATCCATTTTTTATTTGGGGGATCCATTTTTTATTTGGGAGATCCATTTTTTATTTGGGTGATCCATTTTTTATTTGGGTGATCCATTTTTTATTTGTTGGATCCATTTTTTATTTGGGGGATCCATTTTTATTTGGGGGACCCTATTTTTATTTGGGGGATCCATTTTACATTTGGGGTATCCATTTTTTATTTGGGTGATCCATTTTTTATTTGGGGGATCCATTTTTTATTTGGGTGATCCATTTTTTATTTGGGTGATCCATTTTTTATTTGGGTGATCCATTTTTTATTTGTTGGATCCATTTTTTATTTGGTGGATCGACTTTTTATTTGGGGGTTCCATTTTTTATTTGGGGGATCCATTTTACATTTGGGTGATCCATTTTTTATTTGGGTGATCCATTTTTTATTTGGGGGATGCATTTTTTATTTGGGTGATCCATTTTTTATTTGGGGGATCCATTTTTCATTTGGGTGATCCATTTTCTATTTGGGGGATCGATTTTTTATTTGGGGGTTCCATTTTTTATTTGGGGGATCCATCAAATAAAAAATGGATCACCCAAATAAAAAATGGATCACCCAAATAAAAAATGGATCCCCCAAATAGAAAATGGATCCATTTTTTATTTGGGTGATCCATATTTTATTTGGGTGATCCATTTTTATTTGGGGGATCCATTTTTTATTTGTGTGATCCATTTTTTATTTGGCGGATCCATTTTTTATTTGGAGGATCCATTTTTTATTTGGGGATCCATTTTTTATTTAGGTGATCCATTTTTTAGTTGGGTGATCCATTTTTATTTGGGGGATCCATTTTTTATTTGTGTGATCCATTTTTTATTTGGCGGATCCATTTTTATTTGGGGGATCCATTTTTTATTTGTGTGATCCATTTTTTATTTGGCAGATCCATTTTTTATTTGGGGGAACCATTTTTTATTTGGGTGATCCATTTTTTATTTGGCGGATCCATTTTTTATTTGGGTGATCCATTTTTTATTTGGGGGATCCATTTTTTATTTGGGTGATCCATTTTTTATTTGGGTGATCCATTTTTGATTTGGGTGATCCATTTTTTATTTGGGGGATCCATTTTTTATTTGGGTGATCCATTTTTTATTTGGGGGATCCATTTTTTATTTGGGAGATCCATTTTTTATTTGGGTGATCCATTTTTTATTTGGGTGATCCATTTTTTATTTGTTGGATCCATTTTTTATTTGGGGGATCCATTTTTATTTGGGGGACCCTATTTTTATTTGGGGGATCCATTTTACATTTGGGGTATCCATTTTTTATTTGGGTGATCCATTTTTTATTTGGGGGATCCATTTTTTATTTGGGTGATCCATTTTTTATTTGGGTGATCCATTTTTTATTTGGGGGATCCATTTTTTATTTGGGTGATCCATTTTTTATTTGGGGGATCCATTTTTTATTTGGGTGATCCATTTTCTATTTGGGGGATCGATTTTTTATTTGGGGGTTCCATTTTTTATTTGGGGGATCCATCAAATAAAAAATGGATCACCCAAATAAAAAATGGATCACCCAAATAAAAAATGGATCCCCCAAATAGAAAATGGATCCATTTTTTATTTGGGTGATCCATATTTTATTTGGGTGATCCATTTTTATTTGGGGGATCCATTTTTTATTTGTGTGATCCATTTTTTATTTGGCGGATCCATTTTTTATTTGGAGGATCCATTTTTTATTTGGGGATCCATTTTTTATTTAGGTGATCCATTTTTTAGTTGGGTGATCCATTTTTATTTGGGGGATCCATTTTTTATTTGTGTGATCCATTTTTTATTTGGCGGATCCATTTTTATTTGGGGGATCCATTTTTTATTTGTGTGATCCATTTTTTATTTGGCAGATCCATTTTTTATTTGGGGGAACCATTTTTTATTTGGGTGATCCATTTTTTATTTGGCGGATCCATTTTTTATTTGGGTGATCCATTTTTTATTTGGGGGATCCATTTTTTATTTGGGTGATCCATTTTTTATTTGGGTGATCCATTTTTGATTTGGGTGATCCATTTTTTATTTGGGGGATCCATTTTTTATTTGGGTGATCCATTTTTTATTTGGGTGATCCATTTTTTATTTGGGAGATCCATTTTTTATTTTGGTGACCCATTTTTTATTTTGGTGATCCATTTTTTATTTGTTGGATCCATTTTTTATTTGGGGGATCTATTTTTATTTGGGGGTCCCTATTTTTATTTGGGGGATCCATTTTACATTTGGGTGATCCATTTTTTATTTGGGTGATCCATTTTTTATTTGGTGGATCCATTTTTTATTTGGGGTATCCATTTTTTATTTGGGTGATCCATTTTTTATTTGGGGGATCCATTTTTTATTTGGGTGATCCATTTTTTATTTGGGTGATCCATTTTTTATTTGGGTGATCCATTTTTTATTTGTTGGATCCATTTTTTATTTGGGGGATCCATTTTTTATTTGGGGGTTCCATTTTTTATTTGGGGGATCCATTTTACATTTGGGTGATCCATTTTTTATTTGGGTGATCCATTTTTTATTTGGGGGATCCATTTTTTATTTGGGTGATCCATTTTTTATTTGGGTGATTCAGTTTTTGTTTGGGTGATCCATTTTTTATTTGGGGGATCCATTTTTTATTTGGGTGATCCATTTTTTATTTGTTGGATCCATTTTTTATTTGGGGGATCCATTTTTTATTTGGGGGATCCATTTTTTATTTGGGTGATCCATTTTTTATTTGGGGGATCCATTTTTTATTTAGGTGATCCATTTTTTAGTTGGGTGATCCATTTTTTGGGGGGGGATCCATTTTTTATTTGTGTGATCCATTTTTTATTTGGCGGATCCATTTTTATTTGGGGGATCCATTTTTTATTTGTGTGATCCATTTTTTATTTGGCAGATCCATTTTTTATTTGGGGGATCCATTTTTTATTTGGGTGATCCATTTTTTATTTGGGGGATCCATTTTTTATTTGGGTGATCCATTTTTTATTTGGGTGATCCAGTTTTTGTTTGGATGATCCATTTTTTATTTGGGGGATCCATTTTTTATTTGGGTGATCCATTTTTTATTTGTTGGATCCATTTTTTATTTGGGGGATCCATTTTTTATTTGGGGGTTCCATTTTTTATTTGGGGGATCCATTTTACATTTGGGTGATCCATTTTTTATTTGGGTGATCCATTTTTTATTTGGGGGATCCATTTTTTATTTAGGGGATCCATTTTTTATTTGGGGTTCCATTTTTTATTTGGGTGATCCATTTTTTATTTGGGGGATCCATTTTTTATTTAGGTGATCCATTTTTTAGTTGGGTGATCCATTTTTATTTGGGGGATCCATTTTTTATTTGTGTGATCCATTTTTTATTTGGCGGATCCATTTTTTATTTGGGGGATCCATTTTTTATTTGGGGATCCATTTTTTATTTAGGTGATCCATTTTTTAGTTGGGTGATCCATTTTTATTTGGGGGATCCATTTTTTATTTGTGTGATCCATTTTTTATTTGGCGTATCCATTTTTATTTGGGGGATCCATTTTTTATTTGTGTGATCCATTTTTTATTTGGCAGATCCATTTTTTATTTGGGGGATCCATTTTTTATTTGGGTGATCCATTTTTTATTTGGGGGATCCATTTTTTATTTGGGTGATACATTTTTTATTTGGGGGATCCATTTTTTATTTGGGTGATCCATTTTTTATTTGGGTGATCCATATTTTATTTGGGTGATCCATTTTTTATTTGGGGGATCCATTTTTTATTAGGGTGATCCAATTTTTTATTTGGGTGATCCATTTTTTATTTGGGTGATCCATTTTTTATTTGGGTGATCCATTTTTTATTTGGGGGATCCATTTTTTATTTGGGTGATCCATTTTTGATTTGGGTGATCCATTTTTTATTTGGGGGATCCATTTTTTATTTGGGTGATCCATTTTTTATTTGGGGGATCCATTTTTTATTTGGGAGATCCATTTTTGATTTGGGTGATCCATTTTTTATTTGGGTGATTCATTTTTTATTTGTTGGATCCATTTTTTATTTGGGGGATCCATTTTTATTTGGGGGACCCTATTTTTATTTGGGGGATCCATTTTACATTTGGGTGATCCATTTTTTATTTGGGTGATCCATTTTTTATTTGGTGGATCCATTTTTTATTTGGGGTATCCATTTTTTATTTGGGTGATCCATTTTTTATTTGGGGGATCCATTTTTTATTTGGGTTATCCATTTTTTATTTGGGTGATCCATTTTTTATTTGGGTGATCCATTTTTTATTTGTTGGATCCATTTTTTATTTGGGGGATCCATTTTTTATTTGGGGGTTCCATTTTTTATTTGGGGGATCCATTTTACATTTGGGTGATCCATTTTTTATTTGGGTGATCCATTTTTTATTTGGGGGATCCATTTTTTATTTGGGTGATCCATTTTTTATTTGGGTGATCCAGTTTTTGTTTGGGTGATCCATTTTTTATTTGGGGGATCCATCAAATAAAAAATGGATCACCCAAATAAAAAATGGATCACCCAAATAAAAAATGGATCCCCCAAATAGAAAATGGATCCATTTTTTATTTGGGTGATCCATATTTTATTTGGGTGATCCATTTTTATTTGGGGGATCCATTTTTTATTTGTGTGATCCATTTTTTATTTGGCGGATCCATTTTTTATTTGGAGGATCCATTTTTTATTTGGGGATCCATTTTTTATTTAGGTGATCCATTTTTTAGTTGGGTGATCCATTTTTATTTGGGGGATCCATTTTTTATTTGTGTGATCCATTTTTTATTTGGCGGATCCATTTTTATTTGGGGGATCCATTTTTTATTTGTGTGATCCATTTTTTATTTGGCAGATCCATTTTTTATTTGGGGGAACCATTTTTTATTTGGGTGATCCATTTTTTATTTGGCGGATCCATTTTTTATTTGGGTGATCCATTTTTTATTTGGGGGATCCATTTTTTATTTGGGTGATCCATTTTTGATTTGGGTGATCCATTTTTTATTTGGGGGATCCATTTTTTATTTGGGTGATCCATTTTTTATTTGGGTGATCCATTTTTTATTTGGGGGATCCATTTTTTATTTGGGAGATCCATTTTTTATTTGGGTGATCCATTTTTTATTTGGGTGATCCATTTTTTATTTGTTGGATCCATTTTTTATTTGGGGGATCCATTTTTACTTGGGGGACCCTATTTTTATTTGGGGGATCCATTTTACATTTGGGGTATCCATTTTTTATTTGGGTGATCCATTTTTTATTTGGGGGATCCATTTTTTATTTGGGTGATCCATTTTTTATTTGGGTGAGCCATTTTTTATTTGGGTGATCCATTTTTTATTTGTTGGATCCATTTTTTATTTGGTGGATCGACTTTTTATTTGGGGGTTCCATTTTTTATTTGGGGGATCCATTTTACATTTGGGTGATCCATTTTTTATTTGGGTGATCCATTTTTTATTTGGGGGATCCATTTTTTATTTGGGTGATCCATTTTTTATTTGGGGGATCCATTTTTTATTTGGGTGATCCATTTTCTATTTGGGGGATCGATTTTTTATTTGGGGGTTCCATTTTTTATTTGGGGGATCCATCAAATAAAAAATGGATCACCCAAATAAAAAATGGATCACCCAAATAAAAAATGGATCCCCCAAATAGAAAATGGATCCATTTTTTATTTGGGTGATCCATATTTTATTTGGGTGATCCATTTTTATTTGGGGGATCCATTTTTTATTTGTGTGATCCATTTTTTATTTGGCGGATCCATTTTTTATTTGGAGGATCCATTTTTTATTTGGGGATCCATTTTTTATTTAGGTGATCCATTTTTTAGTTGGGTGATCCATTTTTATTTGGGGGATCCATTTTTTATTTGTGTGATCCATTTTTTATTTGGCGGATCCATTTTTATTTGGGGGATCCATTTTTTATTTGTGTGATCCATTTTTTATTTGGCAGATCCATTTTTTATTTGGGGGAACCATTTTTTATTTGGGTGATCCATTTTTTATTTGGCGGATCCATTTTTTATTTGGGTGATCCATTTTTTATTTGGGGGATCCATTTTTTATTTGGGTGATCCATTTTTTATTTGGGTGATCCATTTTTGATTTGGGTGATCCATTTTTTATTTGGGGGATCCATTTTTTATTTGGGTGATCCATTTTTTATTTGGGTGATCCATTTTTTATTTGGGAGATCCATTTTTTATTTTGGTGACCCATTTTTTATTTTGGTGATCCATTTTTTATTTGTTGGATCCATTTTTTATTTGGGGGATCTATTTTTATTTGGGGGTCCCTATTTTTATTTGGGGGATCCATTTTACATTTGGGTGATCCATTTTTTATTTGGGTGATCCATTTTTTATTTGGTGGATCCATTTTTTATTTGGGGTATCCATTTTTTATTTGGGTGATCCATTTTTTATTTGGGGGATCCATTTTTTATTTGGGTGATCCATTTTTTATTTGGGTGATCCATTTTTTATTTGGGTGATCCATTTTTTATTTGTTGGATCCATTTTTTATTTGGGGGATCCATTTTTTATTTGGGGGTTCCATTTTTTATTTGGGGGATCCATTTTACATTTGGGTGATCCATTTTTTATTTGGGTGATCCATTTTTTATTTGGGGGATCCATTTTTTATTTGGGTGATCCATTTTTTATTTGGGTGATTCAGTTTTTGTTTGGGTGATCCATTTTTTATTTGGGGGATCCATTTTTTATTTGGGTGATCCATTTTTTATTTGTTGGATCCATTTTTTATTTGGGGGATCCATTTTTTATTTGGGGGATCCATTTTTTATTTGGGTGATCCATTTTTTATTTGGGGGATCCATTTTTTATTTAGGTGATCCATTTTTTAGTTGGGTGATCCATTTTTTGGGGGGGGATCCATTTTTTATTTGTGTGATCCATTTTTTATTTGGCGGATCCATTTTTATTTGGGGGATCCATTTTTTATTTGTGTGATCCATTTTTTATTTGGCAGATCCATTTTTTATTTGGGGGATCCATTTTTTATTTGGGTGATCCATTTTTTATTTGGGGGATCCATTTTTTATTTGGGTGATCCATTTTTTATTTGGGTGATCCAGTTTTTGTTTGGATGATCCATTTTTTATTTGGGGGATCCATTTTTTATTTGGGTGATCCATTTTTTATTTGTTGGATCCATTTTTTATTTGGGGGATCCATTTTTTATTTGGGGGTTCCATTTTTTATTTGGGGGATCCATTTTACATTTGGGTGATCCATTTTTTATTTGGGTGATCCATTTTTTATTTGGGGGATCCATTTTTTATTTAGGGGATCCATTTTTTATTTGGGGTTCCATTTTTTATTTGGGTGATCCATTTTTTATTTGGGGGATCCATTTTTTATTTAGGTGATCCATTTTTTAGTTGGGTGATCCATTTTTATTTGGGGGATCCATTTTTTATTTGTGTGATCCATTTTTTATTTGGCGGATCCATTTTTTATTTGGGGGATCCATTTTTTATTTGGGGATCCATTTTTTATTTAGGTGATCCATTTTTTAGTTGGGTGATCCATTTTTATTTGGGGGATCCATTTTTTATTTGTGTGATCCATTTTTTATTTGGCGTATCCATTTTTATTTGGGGGATCCATTTTTTATTTGTGTGATCCATTTTTTATTTGGCAGATCCATTTTTTATTTGGGGGATCCATTTTTTATTTGGGTGATCCATTTTTTATTTGGGGGATCCATTTTTTATTTGGGTGATACATTTTTTATTTGGGGGATCCATTTTTTATTTGGGTGATCCATTTTTTATTTGGGTGATCCATATTTTATTTGGGTGATCCATTTTTTATTTGGGGGATCCATTTTTTATTAGGGTGATCCAATTTTTTATTTGGGTGATCCATTTTTTATTTGGGTGATCCATTTTTTATTTGGGTGATCCATTTTTTATTTGGGGGATCCATTTTTTATTTGGGTGATCCATTTTTGATTTGGGTGATCCATTTTTTATTTGGGGGATCCATTTTTTATTTGGGTGATCCATTTTTTATTTGGGGGATCCATTTTTTATTTGGGAGATCCATTTTTGATTTGGGTGATCCATTTTTTATTTGGGTGATTCATTTTTTATTTGTTGGATCCATTTTTTATTTGGGGGATCCATTTTTATTTGGGGGACCCTATTTTTATTTGGGGGATCCATTTTACATTTGGGTGATCCATTTTTTATTTGGGTGATCCATTTTTTATTTGGTGGATCCATTTTTTATTTGGGGTATCCATTTTTTATTTGGGTGATCCATTTTTTATTTGGGGGATCCATTTTTTATTTGGGTTATCCATTTTTTATTTGGGTGATCCATTTTTTATTTGGGTGATCCATTTTTTATTTGTTGGATCCATTTTTTATTTGGGGGATCCATTTTTTATTTGGGGGTTCCATTTTTTATTTGGGGGATCCATTTTACATTTGGGTGATCCATTTTTTATTTGGGTGATCCATTTTTTATTTGGGGGATCCATTTTTTATTTGGGTGATCCATTTTTTATTTGGGTGATCCAGTTTTTGTTTGGGTGATCCATTTTTTATTTGGGGGATCCATCAAATAAAAAATGGATCACCCAAATAAAAAATGGATCACCCAAATAAAAAATGGATCCCCCAAATAGAAAATGGATCCATTTTTTATTTGGGTGATCCATATTTTATTTGGGTGATCCATTTTTATTTGGGGGATCCATTTTTTATTTGTGTGATCCATTTTTTATTTGGCGGATCCATTTTTTATTTGGAGGATCCATTTTTTATTTGGGGATCCATTTTTTATTTAGGTGATCCATTTTTTAGTTGGGTGATCCATTTTTATTTGGGGGATCCATTTTTTATTTGTGTGATCCATTTTTTATTTGGCGGATCCATTTTTATTTGGGGGATCCATTTTTTATTTGTGTGATCCATTTTTTATTTGGCAGATCCATTTTTTATTTGGGGGAACCATTTTTTATTTGGGTGATCCATTTTTTATTTGGCGGATCCATTTTTTATTTGGGTGATCCATTTTTTATTTGGGGGATCCATTTTTTATTTGGGTGATCCATTTTTTATTTGGGTGATCCATTTTTGATTTGGGTGATCCATTTTTTATTTGGGGGATCCATTTTTTATTTGGGTGATCCATTTTTTATTTGGGGGATCCATTTTTTATTTGGGAGATCCATTTTTTATTTGGGTGATCCATTTTTTATTTGGGTGATCCATTTTTTATTTGTTGGATCCATTTTTTATTTGGGGGATCCATTTTTATTTGGGGGACCCTATTTTTATTTGGGGGATCCATTTTACATTTGGGGTATCCATTTTTTATTTGGGTGATCCATTTTTTATTTGGGGGATCCATTTTTTATTTGGGTGATCCATTTTTTATTTGGGTGAGCCATTTTTTATTTGGGTGATCCATTTTTTATTTGTTGGATCCATTTTTTATTTGGTGGATCGACTTTTTATTTGGGGGTTCCATTTTTTATTTGGGGGATCCATTTTACATTTGGGTGATCCATTTTTTATTTGGGTGATCCATTTTTTATTTGGGGGATCCATTTTTTATTTGGGTGATCCATTTTTTATTTGGGGGATCCATTTTTTATTTGGGTGATCCATTTTCTATTTGGGGGATCGATTTTTTATTTGGGGGTTCCATTTTTTATTTGGGGGATCCATCAAATAAAAAATGGATCACCCAAATAAAAAATGGATCACCCAAATAAAAAATGGATCCCCCAAATAGAAAATGGATCCATTTTTTATTTGGGTGATCCATATTTTATTTGGGTGATCCATTTTTATTTGGGGGATCCATTTTTTATTTGTGTGATCCATTTTTTATTTTGCGGATCCATTTTTTATTTGGAGGATCCATTTTTTATTTGGGGATCCATTTTTTATTTAGGTGATCCATTTTTTAGTTGGGTGATCCATTTTTATTTGGGGGATCCATTTTTTATTTGTGTGATCCATTTTTTATTTGGCGGATCCATTTTTATTTGGGGGATCCATTTTTTATTTGTGTGATCCATTTTTTATTTGGGTGATCCATTTTTTATTTGGGTGATCCATTTTTTATTTGTTGGATCCATTTTTTATTTGGGGGATCCATTTTTTATTTGGGGGTTCCATTTTTTATTTGGGGGATCCATTTTACATTTGGGTGATCCATTTTTTATTTGGGTGATCCATTTTTTATTTGGGGGATCCATTTTTTATTTGGGTGATCCATTTTTTATTTGGGTGATCCAGTTTTTGTTTGGGTGATCCATTTTTTATTTGGGGGATCCATCAAATAAAAAATGGATCACCCAAATAAAAAATGGATCACCCAAATAAAAAATGGATCCCCCAAATAGAAAATGGATCCATTTTTTATTTGGGTGATCCATATTTTATTTGGGTGATCCATTTTTATTTGGGGGATCCATTTTTTATTTGTGTGATCCATTTTTTATTTGGCGGATCCATTTTTTATTTGGAGGATCCATTTTTTATTTGGGGATCCATTTTTTATTTAGGTGATCCATTTTTTAGTTGGGTGATCCATTTTTATTTGGGGGATCCATTTTTTATTTGTGTGATCCATTTTTTATTTGGCGGATCCATTTTTATTTGGGGGATCCATTTTTTATTTGTGTGATCCATTTTTTATTTGGCAGATCCATTTTTTATTTGGGGGAACCATTTTTTATTTGGGTGATCCATTTTTTATTTGGCGGATCCATTTTTTATTTGGGTGATCCATTTTTTATTTGGGGGATCCATTTTTTATTTGGGTGATCCATTTTTTATTTGGGTGATCCATTTTTGATTTGGGTGATCCATTTTTTATTTGGGGGATCCATTTTTTATTTGGGTGATCCATTTTTTATTTGGGGGATCCATTTTTTATTTGGGAGATCCATTTTTTATTTGGGTGATCCATTTTTTATTTGGGTGATCCATTTTTTATTTGTTGGATCCATTTTTTATTTGGGGGATCCATTTTTATTTGGGGGACCCTATTTTTATTTGGGGGATCCATTTTACATTTGGGGTATCCATTTTTTATTTGGGTGATCCATTTTTTATTTGGGGGATCCATTTTTTATTTGGGTGATCCATTTTTTATTTGGGTGAGCCATTTTTTATTTGGGTGATCCATTTTTTATTTGTTGGATCCATTTTTTATTTGGTGGATCGACTTTTTATTTGGGGGTTCCATTTTTTATTTGGGGGATCCATTTTACATTTGGGTGATCCATTTTTTATTTGGGTGATCCATTTTTTATTTGGGGGATCCATTTTTTATTTGGGTGATCCATTTTTTATTTGGGGGATCCATTTTTTATTTGGGTGATCCATTTTCTATTTGGAGGATCGATTTTTTATTTGGGGGTTCCATTTTTTATTTGGGGGATCCATCAAATAAAAAATGGATCACCCAAATAAAAAATGGATCACCCAAATAAAAAATGGATCCCCCAAATAGAAAATGGATCCATTTTTTATTTGGGTGATCCATATTTTATTTGGGTGATCCATTTTTATTTGGGGGATCCATTTTTTATTTGTGTGATCCATTTTTTATTTTGCGGATCCATTTTTTATTTGGAGGATCCATTTTTTATTTGGGGATCCATTTTTTATTTAGGTGATCCATTTTTTAGTTGGGTGATCCATTTTTATTTGGGGGATCCATTTTTTATTTGTGTGATCCATTTTTTATTTGGCGGATCCATTTTTATTTGGGGGATCCATTTTTTATTTGTGTGATCCATTTTTTATTTGGCAGATCCATTTTTTATTTGGGGGAACCATTTTTTATTTGGGTGATCCATTTTTTATTTGGCGGATCCATTTTTTATTTGGGTGATCCATTTTTTATTTGGGGGATCCATTTTTTATTTGGGTGATCCATTTTTTATTTGGGTGATCCATTTTTGATTTGGGTGATCCATTTTTTATTTGGCAGATCCATTTTTTATTTGGGGGAACCATTTTTTATTTGGGTGATCCATTTTTTATTTGGCGGATCCATTTTTTATTTGGGTGATCCATTTTTTATTTGGGGGATCCATTTTTTATTTGGGTGATCCATTTTTTATTTGGGTGATCCATTTTTGATTTGGGTGATCCATTTTTTATTTGGGGGATCCATTTTTTATTTGGGTGATCCATTTTTTATTTGGGGGATCCATTTTTTATTTGGGAGATCCATTTTTTATTTGGGTGATCCATTTTTTATTTGGGTGATCCATTTTTTATTTGTTGGATCCATTTTTTATTTGGGGGATCCATTTTTATTTGGGGGACCCTATTTTTATTTGGGGGATCCATTTTACATTTGGGGTATCCATTTTTTATTTGGGTGATCCATTTTTTATTTGGGGGATCCATTTTTTATTTGGGTGATCCATTTTTTATTTGGGTGAGCCATTTTTTATTTGGGTGATCCATTTTTTATTTGTTGGATCCATTTTTTATTTGGTGGATCGACTTTTTATTTGGGGGTTCCATTTTTTATTTGGGGGATCCATTTTACATTTGGGTGATCCATTTTTTATTTGGGTGATCCATTTTTTATTTGGGGGATCCATTTTTTATTTGGGTGATCCATTTTTTATTTGGGGGATCCATTTTTTATTTGGGTGATCCATTTTCTATTTGGGGGATCGATTTTTTATTTGGGGGTTCCATTTTTTATTTGGGGGATCCATCAAATAAAAAATGGATCACCCAAATAAAAAATGGATCACCCAAATAAAAAATGGATCCCCCAAATAGAAAATGGATCCATTTTTTATTTGGGTGATCCATATTTTATTTGGGTGATCCATTTTTATTTGGGGGATCCATTTTTTATTTGTGTGATCCATTTTTTATTTTGCGGATCCATTTTTTATTTGGAGGATCCATTTTTTATTTGGGGATCCATTTTTTATTTAGGTGATCCATTTTTTAGTTGGGTGATCCATTTTTATTTGGGGGATCCATTTTTTATTTGTGTGATCCATTTTTTATTTGGCGGATCCATTTTTATTTGGGGGATCCATTTTTTATTTGTGTGATCCATTTTTTATTTGGGTGATCCATTTTTTATTTGGGTGATCCATTTTTTATTTGTTGGATCCATTTTTTATTTGGGGGATCCATTTTTTATTTGGGGGTTCCATTTTTTATTTGGGGGATCCATTTTACATTTGGGTGATCCATTTTTTATTTGGGTGATCCATTTTTTATTTGGGGGATCCATTTTTTATTTGGGTGATCCATTTTTTATTTGGGTGATCCAGTTTTTGTTTGGGTGATCCATTTTTTATTTGGGGGATCCATCAAATAAAAAATGGATCACCCAAATAAAAAATGGATCACCCAAATAAAAAATGGATCCCCCAAATAGAAAATGGATCCATTTTTTATTTGGGTGATCCATATTTTATTTGGGTGATCCATTTTTATTTGGGGGATCCATTTTTTATTTGTGTGATCCATTTTTTATTTGGCGGATCCATTTTTTATTTGGAGGATCCATTTTTTATTTGGGGATCCATTTTTTATTTAGGTGATCCATTTTTTAGTTGGGTGATCCATTTTTATTTGGGGGATCCATTTTTTATTTGTGTGATCCATTTTTTATTTGGCGGATCCATTTTTATTTGGGGGATCCATTTTTTATTTGTGTGATCCATTTTTTATTTGGCAGATCCATTTTTTATTTGGGGGAACCATTTTTTATTTGGGTGATCCATTTTTTATTTGGCGGATCCATTTTTTATTTGGGTGATCCATTTTTTATTTGGGGGATCCATTTTTTATTTGGGTGATCCATTTTTTATTTGGGTGATCCATTTTTGATTTGGGTGATCCATTTTTTATTTGGGGGATCCATTTTTTATTTGGGTGATCCATTTTTTATTTGGGGGATCCATTTTTTATTTGGGAGATCCATTTTTTATTTGGGTGATCCATTTTTTATTTGGGTGATCCATTTTTTATTTGTTGGATCCATTTTTTATTTGGGGGATCCATTTTTATTTGGGGGACCCTATTTTTATTTGGGGGATCCATTTTACATTTGGGGTATCCATTTTTTATTTGGGTGATCCATTTTTTATTTGGGGGATCCATTTTTTATTTGGGTGATCCATTTTTTATTTGGGTGAGCCATTTTTTATTTGGGTGATCCATTTTTTATTTGTTGGATCCATTTTTTATTTGGTGGATCGACTTTTTATTTGGGGGTTCCATTTTTTATTTGGGGGATCCATTTTACATTTGGGTGATCCATTTTTTATTTGGGTGATCCATTTTTTATTTGGGGGATCCATTTTTTATTTGGGTGATCCATTTTTTATTTGGGGGATCCATTTTTTATTTGGGTGATCCATTTTCTATTTGGAGGATCGATTTTTTATTTGGGGGTTCCATTTTTTATTTGGGGGATCCATCAAATAAAAAATGGATCACCCAAATAAAAAATGGATCACCCAAATAAAAAATGGATCCCCCAAATAGAAAATGGATCCATTTTTTATTTGGGTGATCCATATTTTATTTGGGTGATCCATTTTTATTTGGGGGATCCATTTTTTATTTGTGTGATCCATTTTTTATTTTGCGGATCCATTTTTTATTTGGAGGATCCATTTTTTATTTGGGGATCCATTTTTTATTTAGGTGATCCATTTTTTAGTTGGGTGATCCATTTTTATTTGGGGGATCCATTTTTTATTTGTGTGATCCATTTTTTATTTGGCGGATCCATTTTTATTTGGGGGATCCATTTTTTATTTGTGTGATCCATTTTTTATTTGGCAGATCCATTTTTTATTTGGGGGAACCATTTTTTATTTGGGTGATCCATTTTTTATTTGGCGGATCCATTTTTTATTTGGGTGATCCATTTTTTATTTGGGGGATCCATTTTTTATTTGGGTGATCCATTTTTTATTTGGGTGATCCATTTTTGATTTGGGTGATCCATTTTTTATTTGGGGGATCCATTTTTTATTTGGGTGATCCATTTTTTATTTGGGTGATCCATTTTTTATTTGGGAGATCCATTTTTTATTTTGGTGACCCATTTTTTATTTTGGTGATCCATTTTTTATTTGTTGGATCCATTTTTTATTTGGGGGATCTATTTTTATTTGGGGGTCCCTATTTTTATTTGGGGGATCCATTTTACATTTGGGTGATCCATTTTTTATTTGGGTGATCCATTTTTTATTTGGTGGATCCATTTTTTATTTGGGGTATCCATTTTTTATTTGGGTGATCCATTTTTTATTTGGGGGATCCATTTTTTATTTGGGTGATCCATTTTTTATTTGGGTGATCCATTTTTTATTTGGGTGATCCATTTTTTATTTGTTGGATCCATTTTTTATTTGGGGGATCCATTTTTTATTTGGGGGTTCCATTTTTTATTTGGGGGATCCATTTTACATTTGGGTGATCCATTTTTTATTTGGGTGATCCATTTTTTATTTGGGGGATCCATTTTTTATTTGGGTGATCCATTTTTTATTTGGGTGATCCAGTTTTTGTTTGAGTGATCCATTTTTTATTTGGGGGATCCATTTTTAATTTGGGTGATCCATTTTTTATTTGTTGGATCCATTTTTTATTTGGGGGATCCATTTTTTATTTGGGGGATCCATTTTTTATTTGGGTGATCCATTTTTTATTTGGGGGATCCATTTTTTATTTAGGTGATCCATTTTTTAGTTGGGTGATCCATTTTTTTTGGGGGGGATCCATTTTTTATTTGTGTGATCCATTTTTTATTTGGCGGATCCATTTTTATTTGGGGGATCCATTTTTTATTTGTGTGATCCATTTTTTATTTGGCAGATCCATTTTTTATTTGGGGGATCCATTTTTTATTTGGGTGATCCATTTTTTATTTGGGGGATCCATTTTTTATTTGGGTGATCCATTTTCTATTTGGGTGATCCAGTTTTTGTTTGGATGATCCATTTTTTATTTGGGGGATCCATTTTTTATTTGGGTGATCCATTTTTTATTTGTTGGATCCATTTTTTATTTGGGGGATCCATTTTTTATTTGGGGGTTCCATTTTTTATTTGGGGGATCCATTTTACATTTGGGTGATCCATTTTTTATTTGGGTGATCCATTTTTTATTTGGGGGATCCATTTTTTATTTAGGGGATCCATTTTTTATTTGGGGGTTCCATTTTTTATTTGGGTGATCCATTTTTTATTTGGGGGATCCATTTTTTATTTAGGTGATCCATTTTTTAGTTGGGTGATCCATTTTTATTTGGGGGATCCATTTTTTATTTGTGTGATCCATTTTTTATTTGGCGGATCCATTTTTTATTTGGGGGATCCATTTTTTATTTGGGGATCCATTTTTTATTTAGGTGATCCATTTTTTAGTTGGGTGATCCATTTTTATTTGGGGGATCCATTTTTTATTTGTGTGATCCATTTTTTATTTGGCGTATCCATTTTTATTTGGGGGATCCATTTTTTATTTGTGTGATCCATTTTTTATTTGGCAGATCCATTTTTTATTTGGGGGATCCATTTTTTAGTTGGGTGATCCATTTTTTATTTGGGGGATCCATTTTTTATTTGGGTGATACATTTTTTATTTGGGGGATCCATTTTTTATTTGGGTGATCCATTTTTTATTTGGGTGATCCATATTTTATTTGGGTGATCCATTTTTTATTTGGGGGATCCATTTTTTATTAGGGTGATCCAATTTTTTATTTGGGTGATCCATTTTTTATTTGGGTGATCCATTTTTTATTTGGGTGATCCATTTTTTATTTGGGGGATCCATTTTTTATTTGGGTGATCCATTTTTGATTTGGGTGATCCATTTTTTATTTGGGGGATCCATTTTTTATTTGGGTGATCCATTTTTTATTTGGGGGATCCATTTTTTATTTGGGAGATCCATTTTTGATTTGGGTGATCCATTTTTTATTTGGGTGATTCATTTTTTATTTGTTGGATCCATTTTTTATTTGGGGGATCCATTTTTATTTGGGGGACCCTATTTTTATTTGGGGGATCCATTTTACATTTGGGTGATCCATTTTTTATTTGGGTGATCCATTTTTTATTTGGTGGATCCATTTTTTATTTGGGGTATCCATTTTTTATTTGGGTGATCCATTTTTTATTTGGGGGATCCATTTTTTATTTGGGTTATCCATTTTTTATTTGGGTGATCCATTTTTTATTTGGGTGATCCATTTTTTATTTGTTGGATCCATTTTTTATTTGGGGGATCCATTTTTTATTTGGGGGTTCCATTTTTTATTTGGGGGATCCATTTTACATTTGGGTGATCCATTTTTTATTTGGGTGATCCATTTTTTATTTGGGGGATCCATTTTTTATTTGGGTGATCCATTTTTTATTTGGGTGATCCAGTTTTTGTTTGGGTGATCCATTTTTTATTTGGGGGATCCATCAAATAAAAAATGGATCACCCAAATAAAAAATGGATCACCCAAATAAAAAATGGATCCCCCAAATAGAAAATGGATCCATTTTTTATTTGGGTGATCCATATTTTATTTGGGTGATCCATTTTTATTTGGGGGATCCATTTTTTATTTGTGTGATCCATTTTTTATTTGGCGGATCCATTTTTTATTTGGAGGATCCATTTTTTATTTGGGGATCCATTTTTTATTTAGGTGATCCATTTTTTAGTTGGGTGATCCATTTTTATTTGGGGGATCCATTTTTTATTTGTGTGATCCATTTTTTATTTGGCGGATCCATTTTTATTTGGGGGATCCATTTTTTATTTGTGTGATCCATTTTTTATTTGGCAGATCCATTTTTTATTTGGGGGAACCATTTTTTATTTGGGTGATCCATTTTTTATTTGGCGGATCCATTTTTTATTTGGGTGATCCATTTTTTATTTGGGGGATCCATTTTTTATTTGGGTGATCCATTTTTTATTTGGGTGATCCATTTTTGATTTGGGTGATCCATTTTTTATTTGGGGGATCCATTTTTTATTTGGGTGATCCATTTTTTATTTGGGGGATCCATTTTTTATTTGGGAGATCCATTTTTTATTTGGGTGATCCATTTTTTATTTGGGTGATCCATTTTTTATTTGTTGGATCCATTTTTTATTTGGGGGATCCATTTTTATTTGGGGGACCCTATTTTTATTTGGGGGATCCATTTTACATTTGGGGTATCCATTTTTTATTTGGGTGATCCATTTTTTATTTGGGGGATCCATTTTTTATTTGGGTGATCCATTTTTTATTTGGGTGAGCCATTTTTTATTTGGGTGATCCATTTTTTATTTGTTGGATCCATTTTTTATTTGGTGGATCGACTTTTTATTTGGGGGTTCCATTTTTTATTTGGGGGATCCATTTTACATTTGGGTGATCCATTTTTTATTTGGGTGATCCATTTTTTATTTGGGGGATCCATTTTTTATTTGGGTGATCCATTTTTTATTTGGGGGATCCATTTTTTATTTGGGTGATCCATTTTCTATTTGGGGGATCGATTTTTTATTTGGGGGTTCCATTTTTTATTTGGGGGATCCATCAAATAAAAAATGGATCACCCAAATAAAAAATGGATCACCCAAATAAAAAATGGATCCCCCAAATAGAAAATGGATCCATTTTTTATTTGGGTGATCCATATTTTATTTGGGTGATCCATTTTTATTTGGGGGATCCATTTTTTATTTGTGTGATCCATTTTTTATTTTGCGGATCCATTTTTTATTTGGAGGATCCATTTTTTATTTGGGGATCCATTTTTTATTTAGGTGATCCATTTTTTAGTTGGGTGATCCATTTTTATTTGGGGGATCCATTTTTTATTTGTGTGATCCATTTTTTATTTGGCGGATCCATTTTTATTTGGGGGATCCATTTTTTATTTGTGTGATCCATTTTTTATTTGGGTGATCCATTTTTTATTTGGGTGATCCATTTTTTATTTGTTGGATCCATTTTTTATTTGGGGGATCCATTTTTTATTTGGGGGTTCCATTTTTTATTTGGGGGATCCATTTTACATTTGGGTGATCCATTTTTTATTTGGGTGATCCATTTTTTATTTGGGGGATCCATTTTTTATTTGGGTGATCCATTTTTTATTTGGGTGATCCAGTTTTTGTTTGGGTGATCCATTTTTTATTTGGGGGATCCATCAAATAAAAAATGGATCACCCAAATAAAAAATGGATCACCCAAATAAAAAATGGATCCCCCAAATAGAAAATGGATCCATTTTTTATTTGGGTGATCCATATTTTATTTGGGTGATCCATTTTTATTTGGGGGATCCATTTTTTATTTGTGTGATCCATTTTTTATTTGGCGGATCCATTTTTTATTTGGAGGATCCATTTTTTATTTGGGGATCCATTTTTTATTTAGGTGATCCATTTTTTAGTTGGGTGATCCATTTTTATTTGGGGGATCCATTTTTTATTTGTGTGATCCATTTTTTATTTGGCGGATCCATTTTTATTTGGGGGATCCATTTTTTATTTGTGTGATCCATTTTTTATTTGGCAGATCCATTTTTTATTTGGGGGAACCATTTTTTATTTGGGTGATCCATTTTTTATTTGGCGGATCCATTTTTTATTTGGGTGATCCATTTTTTATTTGGGGGATCCATTTTTTATTTGGGTGATCCATTTTTTATTTGGGTGATCCATTTTTGATTTGGGTGATCCATTTTTTATTTGGGGGATCCATTTTTTATTTGGGTGATCCATTTTTTATTTGGGGGATCCATTTTTTATTTGGGAGATCCATTTTTTATTTGGGTGATCCATTTTTTATTTGGGTGATCCATTTTTTATTTGTTGGATCCATTTTTTATTTGGGGGATCCATTTTTATTTGGGGGACCCTATTTTTATTTGGGGGATCCATTTTACATTTGGGGTATCCATTTTTTATTTGGGTGATCCATTTTTTATTTGGGGGATCCATTTTTTATTTGGGTGATCCATTTTTTATTTGGGTGAGCCATTTTTTATTTGGGTGATCCATTTTTTATTTGTTGGATCCATTTTTTATTTGGTGGATCGACTTTTTATTTGGGGGTTCCATTTTTTATTTGGGGGATCCATTTTACATTTGGGTGATCCATTTTTTATTTGGGTGATCCATTTTTTATTTGGGGGATCCATTTTTTATTTGGGTGATCCATTTTTTATTTGGGGGATCCATTTTTTATTTGGGTGATCCATTTTCTATTTGGGGGATCGATTTTTTATTTGGGGGTTCCATTTTTTATTTGGGGGATCCATCAAATAAAAAATGGATCACCCAAATAAAAAATGGATCACCCAAATAAAAAATGGATCCCCCAAATAGAAAATGGATCCATTTTTTATTTGGGTGATCCATATTTTATTTGGGTGATCCATTTTTATTTGGGGGATCCATTTTTTATTTGTGTGATCCATTTTTTATTTTGCGGATCCATTTTTTATTTGGAGGATCCATTTTTTATTTGGGGATCCATTTTTTATTTAGGTGATCCATTTTTTAGTTGGGTGATCCATTTTTATTTGGGGGATCCATTTTTTATTTGTGTGATCCATTTTTTATTTGGCGGATCCATTTTTATTTGGGGGATCCATTTTTTATTTGTGTGATCCATTTTTTATTTGGGTGATCCATTTTTTATTTGGGTGATCCATTTTTTATTTGTTGGATCCATTTTTTATTTGGGGGATCCATTTTTTATTTGGGGGTTCCATTTTTTATTTGGGGGATCCATTTTACATTTGGGTGATCCATTTTTTATTTGGGTGATCCATTTTTTATTTGGGGGATCCATTTTTTATTTGGGTGATCCATTTTTTATTTGGGTGATCCAGTTTTTGTTTGGGTGATCCATTTTTTATTTGGGGGATCCATCAAATAAAAAATGGATCACCCAAATAAAAAATGGATCACCCAAATAAAAAATGGATCCCCCAAATAGAAAATGGATCCATTTTTTATTTGGGTGATCCATATTTTATTTGGGTGATCCATTTTTATTTGGGGGATCCATTTTTTATTTGTGTGATCCATTTTTTATTTGGCGGATCCATTTTTTATTTGGAGGATCCATTTTTTATTTGGGGATCCATTTTTTATTTAGGTGATCCATTTTTTAGTTGGGTGATCCATTTTTATTTGGGGGATCCATTTTTTATTTGTGTGATCCATTTTTTATTTGGCGGATCCATTTTTATTTGGGGGATCCATTTTTTATTTGTGTGATCCATTTTTTATTTGGCAGATCCATTTTTTATTTGGGGGAACCATTTTTTATTTGGGTGATCCATTTTTTATTTGGCGGATCCATTTTTTATTTGGGTGATCCATTTTTTATTTGGGGGATCCATTTTTTATTTGGGTGATCCATTTTTTATTTGGGTGATCCATTTTTGATTTGGGTGATCCATTTTTTATTTGGGGGATCCATTTTTTATTTGGGTGATCCATTTTTTATTTGGGGGATCCATTTTTTATTTGGGAGATCCATTTTTTATTTGGGTGATCCATTTTTTATTTGGGTGATCCATTTTTTATTTGTTGGATCCATTTTTTATTTGGGGGATCCATTTTTATTTGGGGGACCCTATTTTTATTTGGGGGATCCATTTTACATTTGGGGTATCCATTTTTTATTTGGGTGATCCATTTTTTATTTGGGGGATCCATTTTTTATTTGGGTGATCCATTTTTTATTTGGGTGAGCCATTTTTTATTTGGGTGATCCATTTTTTATTTGTTGGATCCATTTTTTATTTGGTGGATCGACTTTTTATTTGGGGGTTCCATTTTTTATTTGGGGGATCCATTTTACATTTGGGTGATCCATTTTTTATTTGGGTGATCCATTTTTTATTTGGGGGATCCATTTTTTATTTGGGTGATCCATTTTTTATTTGGGGGATCCATTTTTTATTTGGGTGATCCATTTTCTATTTGGGGGATCGATTTTTTATTTGGGGGTTCCATTTTTTATTTGGGGGATCCATCAAATAAAAAATGGATCACCCAAATAAAAAATGGATCACCCAAATAAAAAATGGATCCCCCAAATAGAAAATGGATCCATTTTTTATTTGGGTGATCCATATTTTATTTGGGTGATCCATTTTTATTTGGGGTATCCATTTTTTATTTGTGTGATCCATTTTTTATTTTGCGGATCCATTTTTTATTTGGAGGATCCATTTTTTATTTGGGGATCCATTTTTTATTTAGGTGATCCATTTTTTAGTTGGGTGATCCATTTTTATTTGGGGGATCCATTTTTTATTTGTGTGATCCATTTTTTATTTGGCGGATCCATTTTTATTTGGGGGATCCATTTTTTATTTGTGTGATCCATTTTTTATTTGGCAGATCCATTTTTTATTTGGGGGAACCATTTTTTATTTGGGTGATCCATTTTTTATTTGGCGGATCCATTTTTTATTTGGGTGATCCATTTTTTATTTGGGGGATCCATTTTTTATTTGGGTGATCCATTTTTTATTTGGGTGATCCATTTTTGATTTGGGTGATCCATTTTTTATTTGGGGGATCCATTTTTTATTTGGGTGATCCATTTTTTATTTGGGTGATCCATTTTTTATTTGGGCGATCCATTTTTTATTTTGGTGACCCATTTTTTATTTTGGTGATCCATTTTTTATTTGTTGGATCCATTTTTTATTTGGGGGATCTATTTTTATTTGGGGGTCCCTATTTTTATTTGGGGGATCCATTTTACATTTGGGTGATCCATTTTTTATTTGGGTGATCCATTTTTTATTTGGTGGATCCATTTTTTATTTGGGGTATCCATTTTTTATTTGGGTGATCCATTTTTTATTTGGGGGATCCATTTTTTATTTGGGTGATCCATTTTTTATTTGGGTGATCCATTTTTTATTTGGGTGATCCATTTTTTATTTGTTGGATCCATTTTTTATTTGGGGGATCCATTTTTTATTTGGGGGTTCCATTTTTTATTTGGGGGATCCATTTTACATTTGGGTGATCCATTTTTTATTTGGGTGATCCATTTTTTATTTGGGGGATCCATTTTTTATTTGGGTGATCCATTTTTTATTTGGGTGATCCAGTTTTTGTTTGGGTGATCCATTTTTTATTTGGGGGATCCATTTTTAATTTGGGTGATCCATTTTTTATTTGTTGGATCCATTTTTTATTTGGGGGATCCATTTTTTATTTGGGGGATCCATTTTTTATTTGGGTGATCCATTTTTTATTTGGGGGATCCATTTTTTATTTAGGTGATCCATTTTTTAGTTGGGTGATCCATTTTTTTGGGGGGGGATCCATTTTTTATTTGTGTGATCCATTTTTTATTTGGCGGATCCATTTTTATTTGGGGGATCCATTTTTTATTTGTGTGATCCATTTTTTATTTGGCAGATCCATTTTTTATTTGGGGGATCCATTTTTTATTTGGGTGATCCATTTTTTATTTGGGGGATCCATTTTTTATTTGGGTGATCCATTTTCTATTTGGGTGATCCAGTTTTTGTTTGGATGATCCATTTTTTATTTGGGGGATCCATTTTTTATTTGTTGGATCCATTTTTTATTTGGGGGATCCATTTTTTATTTGGGGGTTCCATTTTTTATTTGGGGGATCCATTTTACATTTGGGTGATCCATTTTTTATTTGGGTGATCCATTTTTTATTTGGGGGATCCATTTTTTATTTAGGGGATCCATTTTTTATTTGGGGGTTCCATTTTTTATTTGGGTGATCCATTTTTTATTTGGGGGATCCATTTTTTATTTAGGTGATCCATTTTTTAGTTGGGTGATCCATTTTTATTTGGGGGATCCATTTTTTATTTGTGTGATCCATTTTTTATTTGGCGGATCCATTTTTTATTTGGGGGATCCATTTTTTATTTGGGGATCCATTTTTTATTTAGGTGATCCATTTTTTAGTTGGGTGATCCATTTTTATTTGGGGGATCCATTTTTTATTTGTGTGATCCATTTTTTATTTGGCGTATCCATTTTTATTTGGGGGATCCATTTTTTATTTGTGTGATCCATTTTTTATTTGGCAGATCCATTTTTTATTTGGGGGATCCATTTTTTAGTTGGGTGATCCATTTTTTATTTGGGGGATCCATTTTTTATTTGGGTGATACATTTTTTATTTGGGGGATCCATTTTTTATTTGGGTGATCCATTTTTTATTTGGGTGATCCATATTTTATTTGGGTGATCCATTTTTTATTTGGGGGATCCATTTTTTATTAGGGTGATCCAATTTTTTATTTGGGTGATCCATTTTTTATTTGGGTGATCCATTTTTTATTTGGGTGATCCATTTTTTATTTGGGGGATCCATTTTTTATTTGGGTGATCCATTTTTGATTTGGGTGATCCATTTTTTATTTGGGGGATCCATTTTTTATTTGGGTGATCCATTTTTTATTTGGGGGATCCATTTTTTATTTGGGAGATCCATTTTTGATTTGGGTGATCCATTTTTTATTTGGGTGATTCATTTTTTATTTGTTGGATCCATTTTTTATTTGGGGGATCCATTTTTATTTGGGGGACCCTATTTTTATTTGGGGGATCCATTTTACATTTGGGTGATCCATTTTTTATTTGGGTGATCCATTTTTTATTTGGTGGATCCATTTTTTATTTGGGGTATCCATTTTTTATTTGGGTGATCCATTTTTTATTTGGGGGATCCATTTTTTATTTGGGTTATCCATTTTTTATTTGGGTGATCCATTTTTTATTTGGGTGATCCATTTTTTATTTGTTGGATCCATTTTTTATTTGGGGGATCCATTTTTTATTTGGGGGTTCCATTTTTTATTTGGGGGATCCATTTTACATTTGGGTGATCCATTTTTTATTTGGGTGATCCATTTTTTATTTGGGGGATCCATTTTTTATTTGGGTGATCCATTTTTTATTTGGGTGATCCAGATTTTGTTTGGGTGATCCATTTTTTATTTGGGGGATCCATTTTTCATTTGGGTGATCCATTTTTTATTTGTTGGATCCATTTTTTATTTGGGGGATCCATTTTTTATTTGGGGGTTCCATTTTTTATTTGGGGGATCCATTTTACATTTGGGTGATCCATTTTTTATTTGGGTGACCCATTTTTTATTCGGGGGATCCATTTTTTATTTGGGGGATCCATTTTTTATTTGGGGGTTCCATTTTTTATTTGGGTGATCCATTTTTTATTTGGGGGATCCATTTTTTATTTAGGTGATCCATTTTTTAGTTGGGTGATCCATTTTTATTTGGGGGATCCATTTTTTATTTGTGTGATCCATTTTTTATTTGGCGGATCCATTTTTTATTTGGGGGATCCATTTTTTATTTGGGTGATCCATTTTTTATTTGGGGTATCCATTTTTTATTAGGGTGATACATTTTTTATTTGGGGGATCCATTTTTTATTTGGGTGATCCATTTTTTATTTGGGTGATCCATATTTTATTTGCGTGATCCATTTTTTATTTGGGTGATCCATTTTTTATTTGGGTGATCCATTTTTTATTTGGGGGATCCATTTTTTATTTGGGTGATCCATTTTTTATTTGGGTGATCCATTTTTTATTTGGGGGATCCATTTTTTATTTGGGTGATCCATTTTTTATTTGGGGGATCCAGTTTTTGTTTGGGTGATCCATTTTTTATTTGGGGGATCCATTTTTTATTTGGGTGATCCATATTTTATTTAGGGGATCCATTTTTTATTTGGGTGATCCATTTTTTATTTGGGTGATCCATTTTTTATTTGGGTGATCCATTTTTTATTTTGGGGATCTATTTTTTATTTGGGTGATCCATTTTTTATTTGGGGGATCCATTTTTTTTTTGGTGATCCATTTTTTATTTGGGGATCCATTTTTTATTTGGGGGATCCATTTTTTATTTGGGTGATCCATTTTTTATTTGGGGGATCCATTTTTTATTTGGGTGATCCATTTTTAATTTGGGGATCCATTTTTTATTTGGGTGATCCATTTTTTATTTGGGGGATCCATTTTTTATATGGGTGATCCATTTTTTATTTGGGGGATCCATTTTGTATTTGGGTGATCCATTTTTTATTTGGGGGATCCATTTTTTATTTGGGGGATCCATTTTTTATTTGGGTGATCCACATTTTATTTGGGTGATCCAATTTTTATTTGAGGGATCCATTTTTTATTTGGGTGATCCATTTTTTATTTGGGTGATCCATTTTTTATTTGGGTGATCCATTTTCTATTTGGGTGATCCATTTTTTATTTGGGGTTTCCATTTTTTATTTGGATGATCCATTTTTTATTTGGGGGATCCATTTTTTATTTGGCGATCCAATTTTTATTTGGGTGATCCATTTTTTTATTGGGCGATCCATTTTTTATTTGGGTGATCCATTTTTTATTTGGGGGATCCATTATTTATTTGTGTGATCCATTTTATATTTGGGGGATCCATTTTTTATTTGGGTGATCCATTTTTTATTTTGGAGATCCATTTTTTATTTGGGGGATCCATTTTTTATTTGGGGGATCCATTTTTTATTTGGGTGATCCATTTTTTATTTGGGTGATCCATTTTTTATTTGGGGGATCCATTTTACATTTGGGTGATCCATTTTTTATTTGGGTGATCCATTTTTTATTTGGGGGTTCCATTTTTTATTTGGGGGATCCATCAAATAAAAAATGGATCCCCCAAATAAAAAATGGATCCATTTTTTATTTGGGTGATCCATTTTTTATTTGGGGGATCCATTTTTTATTTGGGTGATCCAGTTTTTGTTTGGGTGATCCATTTTTTATTTGGGGGATCCATTTTTTATTTGGGTGATCCATATTTTATTTAGGGGATCGATTTTTTATTTGGTGATCCATTTTTTATTTGGGTGATCCATTCTTTATTTGGGTGATCCATTTTTTATTTTGGGGATCTATTTTTTATTTGGGTGATCCATTTTTTATTTGGGGATCCATTTTTTATTTGGGTGATCCATTTTTTTATTTGGGGGATCCATTTTTTATTTGGGGGATCCATTTTTTATTTGGGTGATCCATTTTTTATTTGGGGGATCCATTTTTTATTTGGGTGATCCATTTTTTATTTGGGGGATCCATTTTTTATTTGGGGGGCCATTTTTTATTTGGGGATCCATCAAATAAAAAATGGATCACCCAAATAAAAAATGGATCACCCAAATAAAAAATGGATCCCTCAAATAAAAAATGGATCCATTTTTTATTTGGGGGATCCATTTTTTATTTGGGGGTTCCATTTTTTATTTGGGGGATCCATTTTACATTTGGGTGATCCATTTTTTATTTGGGTGATCCATATTTTATTTGGGGGATCCATTTTTTATTTGGGGGATCCATTTTTTATTTGGGTGATCCATTCTTTATTTGGGGGATCCATTTTTTATTTAGGTGATCCATTCTTTAGTTGGGTGATCCATTTATATTTGGGGGATCCATTTTTTATTTGTGTGATCCATTTTTTATTTGGCAGATCCATTTTTTATTTGGGGGATCCATTTTTTATTTGGGTGATCCATTTTTTATTTGGGGGATCCATTTTTTATTTGGGTTATACATTTTTTATTTGGGGGATCCATTTTTTATTTGGGTGATCCATTTTTTATTTGGGTGATCCATATTTTATTTGGGTGATCCATTTTTTATTTGGGGGATCCATTTTTATTTGGGTGATCTATTTTTGATTTGGGTGATCCATTTTTTATTTGGGGGATCCATTTTTTATTTGGGTGATCCATTTTTTATTTGGGGGATCCATTTTTTATTTGGGAGATCCATTTTTTATTTGGGTGATCCATTTTTTATTTGGGTGATCCATTTTTTATTTGTTGGATCCATTTTTTATTTGGGGGATCCATTTTTATTTGGGGGACCCTATTTTTATTTGGGGGATCCATTTTACATTTGGGGTATCCATTTTTTATTTGGGTGATCCATTTTTTATTTGGGGGATCCATTTTTTATTTGGGTGATCCATTTTTTATTTGGGTGATCCATTTTTTATTTGGGTGATCCATTTTTTATTTGTTGGATCCATTTTTTATTTGGTGGATCGACTTTTTATTTGGGGGTTCCATTTTTTATTTGGGGGATCCATTTTACATTTGGGTGATCCATTTTTTATTTGGGTGATCCATTTTTTATTTGGGGGATCCATTTTTTATTTGGGTGATCCATTTTTTATTTGGGGGATCCATTTTTTATTTGGGTGATCCATTTTCTATTTGGGGGATCGATCTTTTATTTGGGGGTTCCATTTTTTATTTGGGGGATCCATCAAATAAAAAATGGATCACCCAAATAAAAAATGGATCACCCAAATAAAAAATGGATCCCCCAAATAGAAAATGGATCCATTTTTTATTTGGGTGATCCATATTTTATTTAGGGGATCCATTTTTTATTTGGGGGATCCATTTTTATTTGGGTGATCTATTTTTGATTTGGGTGATCCATTTTTTATTTGGGGGATCCATTTTTTATTTAGGGGATCCATTTTTTATTTGGGTGATCCATTTTTTATTTGGGGATCCATTTTTTATTTGGGGGATCCATTTTTTATTTGGGTGATCCATTTTTTATTTGGGGGATCCATTTTTTATTTGGGTGATCCATTTTTAATTTGGGGATCCATTTTTTATTTGGGTGATCCATTTTTTATTTGGGGGATCCATTTTTTGTTTGGGTTATCCATTTTTTATTTGGGGGATCCATTTTGTATTTGGGTGATCCATTTTTTATTTGGGGGATCCATTTTTTATTTGAGGGATTATTTTTTATTTGGGTGATCCAATTTTTATTTGAGGGATCCATTTTTTATTTGGGTGATCCATTTTTTATTTGGGTGATCCATTTTTTATTTGGGTGATCCATTTTCTATTTGGGTGATCCATTTTTTATTTGGGGGGCTATTTTTTATTTGGGGATCCATCAAATAAAAAATGGATCACCCAAATAAAAAATGGATCCCTCAAATAAAAAATGGATCCATTTTTTATTTGGGGGATCCATTTTTTATTTGGGGGTTCCATTTTTTATTTGGGGGATCCATTTTACATTTGGGTGATCCATTTTTTATTTGGGTGATCCATATTTTATTTGGGGGATCCATTTTTTATTTGGGGGATCCATTTTTTATTTGGTTGATCCATTTTTTATTTGGGGGATCCATTTTTTATTTAGGTGATCCATTCTTTAGTTGGGTGATCCATTTTTATTTGGGGGATCCATTTTTTATTTGTGTGATCCATTTTTTATTTGGCAGATCCATTTTTTATTTGGGGGATCCATTTTTTATTTGGGTGATCCATTTTTTATTTGGGGGATCCATTTTTTATTTGGGTTATACATTTTTTATTTGGGGGATCCATTTTTTATTTGGGTGATCCATTTTTTATTTGGGTGATCCATATTTTATTTGGGTGATCCATTTTTTATTTGGGGGATCCATTTTTATTTGGGTGATCCATTTTTGATTTGGGTGATCCATTTTTTATTTGGGGGATCCATTTTTTATTTGGGTGATCCATTTTTTATTTGGGGGATCCATTTTTTATTTGGGAGATCCATTTTTGATTTGGGTGATCCATTTTTTATTTGGGTGATCCATTTTTTATTTGTTGGATCCATTTTTTATTTGGGGGATCCATTTTTATTTGGGGGACCCTATTTTTATTTGGGGGATCCATTTTACATTTGGGGTATCCATTTTTTATTTGGGTGATCCATTTTTTATTTGGGGGATCCATTTTACATTTGGGTGATCCATTTTTTATTTGGGGGATCCATTTTTTATTTGGGTGATCCATTTTTTATTTGGGGGATCCATTTTTTATTTGGGTGATCCATTTTCTATTTGGGGGATCGATTTTTTATTTGGGGGTTCCATTTTTTATTTGGGGGATCCATCAAATAAAAAATGGATCACCCAAATAAAAAATGGATCACCCAAATAAAAAATGGATCCCCCAAATAGAAAATGGATCCATTTTTTATTTGGGTGATCCATATTTTATTTAGGGGATCCATTTTTTATTTGGGTGATCCATTTTTTATTTGGGTGATCCATTTTTTATTTGGGTGATCCATTTTTTATTTGGGTGATCCATTTTTTATTTTGGGGATCTATTTATTATTTGGGTGATCCATTTTTTATTTGGGGGATCCATTTTTTTTTGGTGATCCATTTTTTATTTGGGGATCCATTTTTTATTTGGGGGATCCATTTTTTATTTGGGTGATCCATTTTTTATTTGGGGGATCCATTTTTTATTTGGGTGATACATTTTTAATTTGGGGATCCATTTTTTATTTGGGTGATCCATTTTTTATTTGGGGGATCCATTTTTTGTTTGGGTTATCCATTTTTTATTTGGGGGATCCATTTTGTATTTGGGTGATCCATTTTTTATTTGGGGGATCCATTTTTTATTTGGGGGATTATTTTTTATTTGGGTGATCCAATTTTTATTTGAGGGATCCATTTTTTATTTGGGTGATCCATTTTTTATTTGGGTGATCCATTTTTTATTTGGGTGATCCATTTTCTATTTGGGTGATCCATTTTTTATTTGGGGGATCCATTTTTTTATTTGGATGATCCATTTTTTATTTGGGTGATCCATTTTTTATTTGGGGGATCCATTTTTTATTTGGGTGATCCATTTTTTATTTGGGGGATCCATTTTGTATTTGGGTGATCCATTTTTTATTTGGGGGATCCATTTTTTATTTGGGGGATCCATTTTTTATTTGGGTGATCCAATTTTTATTTGAGGGATCCATTTTTTATTTGGGTGATCCATTTTTTATTTGGGTGATCCATTTTTTATTTGGGTGATCCATTTTCTATTTGGGTGATCCATTTTTTATTTGGGGGATCCATTTTTCATTTGGATGATCCATTTTTTATTTGGGG
The DNA here is from genome assembly GCA_964016885.1 of Eledone cirrhosa. Classification (NCBI taxonomy): domain Eukaryota; kingdom Metazoa; phylum Mollusca; class Cephalopoda; order Octopoda; family Eledonidae; genus Eledone; species Eledone cirrhosa. The sequence continues at coordinate 296,555,630 of OZ024740.1, forward strand.
ATCCATTTTTTATTTGGGCGATCCAATTTTTATTTGGGTGATCCATTTTTTAATTGGGCGATCCATTTTTTATTTGGGTGATCCATTTTTTATTTGGGGGATCCATTTTTTATTTGTGTGATCCATTTTATATTTGGGGGATCCATTTTTTATTTGGGTGATCCATTTTTCATTTTGGAGATCCATTTTTTATTTGGGGGATCCATTTTTTATTTGGGTGATCCATTATTTATTTTGGAGATCCATTTTTTATTTGGGGGATCCATTTTTTATTTGGGTGATCCATTTTTTATTTGTTGGATCCATTTTTTATTTGGGGGATCCATTTTTTATTTGGGGGTTCCATTTTTTATTTGGGGGATCCATTTTTCATTTGGGTGATCCATTTTTTATTTGGGTGATCCATTTTTTATTTGGGGGTTCCATTTTTTATTTGGGGGATCCATCAGATAAAATATGGATCACCCAAATAAAAAATGGATCACCCAAATAAAAAATGGATCACCCAAATAAAAAATGGATCCCCCAAATAAAAAAATGGATCCATTTTTTATTTGGGTGATCCATTTTTTATTTGGGGGATCCATTTTTTATTTGGGTGATCCATTTTTTATTTGGGTGATCCATTCTTTATTTGTGTGATCCATTTTTTATTTTGGGGATCTATTTTTTATTTGGGTGATCCATTATTTATTTGGGGATCCATTTTTTATTTGGGTGTTCTATTTTTTATTTGGGGGATCCATTTTTTATTTGGGGGATACATTTTTTATTTGGGTGATCCATTTTTTATTTGGGGGATCCATTTTTTATTTGGGTGATCCATTTTTTATTTGGGGGATCCATTTTTTATTTGGGGGGCCATTTTTTATTTGGGGATCCATCAAATAAAAAATGGATCACCCAAATAAAAAATGGATCACCCAAATAAAAAATGGATCACCCAAATAAAAAATGGATCCCCCAAATAAAAAATGGATCCCCCAAATAAAAAATAGAACACCCAAATAAAAAATGGATCCCCAAATAAAAAATGGATCACCCAAATAAAAAATGGATCCCCCAAATAAAAAATGGATCATCCAAATGAAAAATGGATCCCCCAAATAAAAAATGGATCACCCAAATAAAAAATGGATCCCTCAAATAAAAAATGGATCCATTTTTTATTTGGAGGATCCATTTTTTATTTGGGTGATACATTTTTTATTTGGGGGATCCATTTTTTATTTGGGTGATCCATTTTTTATTTGGGTGATCCATATTTTATTTGGGTGATCCATTTTTTATTTGGGTGATCCATTTTTTATTTGGGGGATCCATTTTTTATTTGGGGTATCCATTTTTTATTAGGGTGATACATTTTTTATTTGGGGGATCCATTTTTTATTTGGGTGATCCATTTTTTATTTAGGTGATCCATTTTTTATTTGGGTGATCCATTTTTTATTTGGGTGATCCATTTTTTATTTGGGTGATCCAATTTTTTATTTGGGTGATCCATTTTTTATTTGGGTGATCCATTTTTTATTTGGGTGATCCATTTTTTATTTGGGGGATACATTTTTTATTTGGGTGATCCATTTTTGATTTGGGTGATCCATTTTTTATTTGGGGGATCCATTTTTTATTTGGGTGATCCATTTTTTATTTGGGGGATCCATTTTTTATTTGGGAGATCCATTTTTGATTTGGGTGATCCATTTTTTATTTGGGTGATCCATTTTTTATTTGTTGGATCCATTTTTTATTTGGGGGATCCATTTTTTATTTGGGGGTTCCATTTTTTTATTTGGGGGATCCATTTTACATTTGGGTGATCCATTTTTTATTTGGGTGATCCATTTTTTATTTGGGGGATCCATTTTTTATTTGGGTGATCCATTTTTTATTTGGGTGATCCAGTTTTTGTTTGGGTGATCCATTTTTTATTTGGGGGATCCATTTTTTATTTGGGTGATCCATTTTTTATTTGTTGGATCCATTTTTTATTTGGGGGATCCATTTTTTATTTGGGGGTTCCATTTTTTATTTGGGTGATCCATTTTACATTTGGGTGATCCATTTTTTATTTGGGTGATCCATTTTTTATTTGGGGGATCCATTTTTTATTTGGGGGATCCATTTTTTATTTGGGGGTTCCATTTTTTATTTGGGTGATCCATTTTTTTATTTGGGGGATCCATTTTTTATTTAGGTGATCCATTTTTTAGTTGGGTGATCCATTTTTATTTGGGGGATCCATTTTTTATTTGTGTGATCCATTTTTTATTTGGCGGATCCATTTTTTATTTGGGGGATCCATTTTTTATTTGGGGATCCATTTTTTATTTAGGTGATCCATTTTTTAGTTGGGTGATCCATTTTTATTTGGGGGATCCATTTTTTATTTGTGTGATCCATTTTTTATTTGGCGGATCCATTTTTATTTGGGGGATCCATTTTTTATTTGCGTGATCCATTTTTTATTTGGCAGATCCATTTTTTATTTGGGGGATCCATTTTTTATTTGGGTGATCCATTTTTTATTTGGGGGATCCATTTTTTATTTGGGTGATACATTTTTTATTTGGGGGATCCATTTTTTATTTGGGTGATCCATTTTTTATTTGGGTGATCCATATTTTATTTGGGTGATCCATTTTTTATTTGGGGGATCCATTTTTTATTTGGGTGATCCAATTTTTTATTTGGGTGATCCATTTTTTATTTGGGTGATCCATTTTTTATTTGGGTGATCCATTTTTTATTTGGGGGATCCATTTTTATTTGGGTGATCCATTTTTGATTTGGGTGATCCATTTTTTATTTGGGGGATACATTTTTTATTTGGGTGATCCATTTTTTATTTGGGGGATCCATTTTTTATTTGGGAGATCCATTTTTGATTTGGGTGATCCATTTTTTATTTGGGTGATTCATTTTTTATTTGTTGGATCCATTTTTTATTTGGGGGATCCATTTTTATTTGGGGGACCCTATCTTTATTTGGGGGATCCATTTTACATTTGGGTGAACCATTTTTTATTTGGGTGATCCATTTTTTATTTGGTGGATCCATTTTTTATTTGGGGTATCCATTTTTAATTTGGGTGATCCATTTTTTATTTGGGGGATCCATTTTTTATTTGTTGGATCCATTTTTTATTTGGGGGATCCATTTTTTATTTGGGGGTTCCATTTTTTATTTGGGGGATCCATTTTACATTTGGGTGATCCATTTTTTATTTGGGTGATCCATTTTTTATTTGGGGGATCCATTTTTTATTTGGGGGATCCATTTTTTATTTGGGGGTTCCATTTTTTATTTGGGTGATCCATTTTTTATTTGGGGGATCCATTTTTTATTTGGGTGATCCATATTTTATTTGGGTGATCCATTTTTTATTTGGGTGATCCATTTTTTATTTGGGGGATCCATTTTTTATTTGGGGTATCCATTTTTTATTAGGGTGATACATTTTTTATTTGGGGGATCCATTTTTTATTTGGGTGATCCATTTTTTATTTAGGTGATCCATTTTTTATTTGGGTGATCCATTTTTTATTTGGGTGATCCATTTTTTATTTGGGTGATCCAATTTTTTATTTGGGTGATCCATTTTTTATTTGGGTGATCCATTTTTTATTTGGGTGATCCATTTTTTATTTGGGGGATACATTTTTTATTTGGGTGATCCATTTTTGATTTGGGTGATCCATTTTTTATTTGGGGGATCCATTTTTTATTTGGGTGATCCATTTTTTATTTGGGGGATCCATTTTTTATTTGGGAGATCCATTTTTGATTTGGGTGATCCATTTTTTATTTGGGTGATCCATTTTTTATTTGTTGGATCCATTTTTTATTTGGGGGATCCATTTTTTATTTGGGGGTTCCATTTTTTTATTTGGGGGATCCATTTTACATTTGGGTGATCCATTTTTTATTTGGGTGATCCATTTTTTATTTGGGGGATCCATTTTTTATTTGGGTGATCCATTTTTTATTTGGGTGATCCAGTTTTTGTTTGGGTGATCCATTTTTTATTTGGGGGATCCATTTTTTATTTGGGTGATCCATTTTTTATTTGTTGGATCCATTTTTTATTTGGGGGATCCATTTTTTATTTGGGGGTTCCATTTTTTATTTGGGTGATCCATTTTACATTTGGGTGATCCATTTTTTATTTGGGTGATCCATTTTTTATTTGGGGGATCCATTTTTTATTTGGGGGATCCATTTTTTATTTGGGGGTTCCATTTTTTATTTGGGTGATCCATTTTTTTATTTGGGGGATCCATTTTTTATTTAGGTGATCCATTTTTTAGTTGGGTGATCCATTTTTATTTGGGGGATCCATTTTTTATTTGTGTGATCCATTTTTTATTTGGCGGATCCATTTTTTATTTGGGGGATCCATTTTTTATTTGGGGATCCATTTTTTATTTAGGTGATCCATTTTTTAGTTGGGTGATCCATTTTTATTTGGGGGATCCATTTTTTATTTGTGTGATCCATTTTTTATTTGGCGGATCCATTTTTATTTGGGGGATCCATTTTTTATTTGCGTGATCCATTTTTTATTTGGCAGATCCATTTTTTATTTGGGGGATCCATTTTTTATTTGGGTGATCCATTTTTTATTTGGGGGATCCATTTTTTATTTGGGTGATACATTTTTTATTTGGGGGATCCATTTTTTATTTGGGTGATCCATTTTTTATTTGGGTGATCCATATTTTATTTGGGTGATCCATTTTTTATTTGGGGGATCCATTTTTTATTTGGGTGATCCAATTTTTTATTTGGGTGATCCATTTTTTATTTGGGTGATCCATTTTTTATTTGGGTGATCCATTTTTTATTTGGGGGATCCATTTTTATTTGGGTGATCCATTTTTGATTTGGGTGATCCATTTTTTATTTGGGGGATACATTTTTTATTTGGGTGATCCATTTTTTATTTGGGGGATCCATTTTTTATTTGGGAGATCCATTTTTGATTTGGGTGATCCATTTTTTATTTGGGTGATTCATTTTTTATTTGTTGGATCCATTTTTTATTTGGGGGATCCATTTTTATTTGGGGGACCCTATCTTTATTTGGGGGATCCATTTTACATTTGGGTGAACCATTTTTTATTTGGGTGATCCATTTTTTATTTGGTGGATCCATTTTTTATTTGGGGTATCCATTTTTAATTTGGGTGATCCATTTTTTATTTGGGGGATCCATTTTTTATTTGTTGGATCCATTTTTTATTTGGGGGATCCATTTTTTATTTGGGGGTTCCATTTTTTATTTGGGGGATCCATTTTACATTTGGGTGATCCATTTTTTATTTGGGTGATCCATTTTTTATTTGGGGGATCCATTTTTTATTTGGGGGATCCATTTTTTATTTGGGGGTTCCATTTTTTATTTGGGTGATCCATTTTTTATTTGGGGGATCCATTTTTTATTTAGGTGATCCATTTTTTAGTTGGGTGATCCATTTTTATTTGGGGGATCCATTTTTTATTTGTGTGATCCATTTTTTATTTGGCGGATCCATTCTTTATTTGGGGGATCCATTTTTTATTTGGGTGATCCATTTTTTATTTGGGTATCCATTTTTTATTAGGGTGATACATTTTTTATTTGGGGGATCCATTTTTTATTTGGGTGATCCATTTTTTATTTGGGTGATCCATATTTTATTTGGGTGATCCATTTTTTATTTGGGTGATCCATTTTTTATTTGGGTGATCCATTTTTTATTTCGGAGATCCATTTTTTATTTGGGTGATCCATTTTTTATTTGGGTGATCCATTTTTTATTTGGGGGATCCATTTTTTATTTGGGTGATCCATTTTTTATTTGGGGGATCCAGTTTTTGTTTGGGTGATCCATTTTTTATTTGGGGGATCCATTTTTTATTTGGGTGATCCATATTTTATTTAGGGGATCCATTTTTTATTTGGGTGATCCATTTTTTATTTGGGTGATCCATTTTTTATTTGGGTGATCCATTTTTTATTTTGGGGATCTATTTTTTATTTGGGTGATCCATTTTTTATTTGGGGGATCCATTTTTTTTTTGGTGATCCATTTTTATTTGGGGATCCATTTTTTATTTGGGGGATCCATTTTTTATTTGGGTGATCCATTTTTTATTTGGGGGATCCATTTTTTATTTGGGTGATCCATTTTTAATTTGGGGATCCATTTTTTATTTGGGTGATCCATTTTTTATTTGGGGGATCCATTTTTTATTTGGGTGATCCATTTTTTATTTGGGGGATCCATTTTGTATTTGGGTGATCCATTTTTTATTTGGGGGATCCATTTTTTATTTGGGGGATCCATTTTTTATTTGGGTGATCCACTTTTTATTTGGGTGATCCAATTTTTATTTGAGGGATCCATTTTTTATTTGGGTGATCCATTTTTTATTTGGGTGATCCATTATTTATTTGGGTGATCCATTTTCTATTTGGGTGATCCATTTTTTATTTGGGGGATCCATTTTTTATTTGGATGATCCATTTTTTATTTGGGGGATCCATTTTTTATTAGGGCGATCCAATTTTTATTTGGGTGATCCATTTTTTTATTGGGCGATACATTTTTTATTTGGGTGATCCATTTTTTATTTGGGGGATCCATTATTTATTTGTGTGATCCATTTTATATTTGGGGGATCCATTTTTTATTTGGGTGATCCATTTTTTATTTTGGAGATCCATTTTTTATTTGGGGGATCCATTTTTTATTTGGGGGATCCATTTTTTATTTGGGTGATCCATTTTTTATTTTGGAGATCCATTTTTTATTTGGGGGATCCATTTTTTATTTGGGTGATCCATTTTTTATTTGGGTGATCCATTTTTTATTTGTTGGATCCATTTTTTATTTGGGGGATCCATTTTTTATTTGGGGGCTCCATTTTTTATTTGGGGGATCCATTTTACATTTGGGTGATCCATTTTTTATTTGGGTGATCCATTTTTTATTTGGGGGTTCCATTTTTTATTTGGGGGATCCATCAAATAAAAAATGGATCACCCAAATAAAAAATGGATCCCCCAAATAAAAAATGGATCCCCCAAATAAAAAATGGATCCATTTTTTATTTGGGTGATACATTTTTTATTTGGGGGATCCATTTTTTATTTGGGTGATCCAGTTTTTGTTTGGGTGATCCATTTTTTATTTGGGGGATCCATTTTTTATTTGGGTGATCCATATTTTATTTAGCGGATCGATTTTTTATTTGGGTGATCCAATTTTTATTTGGGTGATCCATTCTTTATTTGGGTGATCCATTTTTTATTTTGGGGATCTATTTTTTATTTGGGTGATCCATTTTTTATTTGGGGATCCATTTTTTATTTGGGTGATCCATTTTTTATTTGGGGGATCCATTTTTTATTTGGGGGATCCATTTTTTATTTGGGTGATCCATTTTTTATTTGGGGGATCCATTTTTTATTTGGGTGATCCATTTTTTATTTGGGGGATCCATTTTTTATTTGGGGGGCCATTTTTTATTTGGGGATCCATCAAATAAAAAATGGATCACCCAAATAAAAAATGGATCACCCAAATAAAAAATGGATCCCTCAAATAAAAAATGCATCCATTTTTTATTTGGGGGATCCATTTTTTATTTGGGGGTTCCATTTTCTATTTGGGGGATCCATTTTACATTTGGGTGATCCATTTTTTATTTGGGTGATCCATATTTTATTTGGGGGATCCATTTTTTATTTGGGGGATCCATTTTTTATTTGGGTGATCCATTTTTTATTTGGGGGATCCATTTTTTATTTAGGTGATCCATTCTTTAGTTGGGTGATCCATTTTTATTTGGGGGATCCATTTTTTATTTGTGTGATCCATTTTTTATTTGGCAGATCCATTTTTTATTTGGGGGATCCATTTTTTATTTGGGTGATCCATTTTTTATTTGGGGGATCCATTTTTTATTTGGGTTATACATTTTTTATTTGGGGGATCCATTTTTTATTTGGGTGATACATTTTTTATTTGGGTGATCCATATTTTATTTGGGTGATCCATTTTTTATTTGGGGGATCCATTTTTATTTGGGTGATCCATTTTTGATTTGGGTGATCCATTTTTTATTTGGGGGATCCATTTTTTATTTGGGAGATCCATTTTTGATTTGGGTGATCCATTTTTTATTTGGGTGATCCATTTTTTATTTGTTGGATCCATTTTTTATTTGGGGGATCCATTTTTATTTGGGGGACCCTATTTTTATTTGGGGGATCCATTTTACATTTGGGGTATCCATTTTTTATTTGGGTGATCCATTTTTTATTTGGGGGATCCATTTTTTATTTGGGTGATCCATTTTTTATTTGGGTGATCCATTTTTTATTTGGGTGATCCATTTTTTATTTGTTGGATCCATTTTTTATTTGGTGGATCGACTTTTTATTTGGGGGTTCCATTTTTTATTTGGGGGATCCATTTTACATTTGGGTGATCCATTTTTTATTTGGGTGATCCATTTTTTATTTGGGGGATCCATTTTTTATTTGGGTGATCCATTTTTTATTTGGGGGATCCATTTTTTATTTGGGTGATCCATTTTCTATTTGGGGGTTCCATTTTTTATTTGGGGGATCCATCAAATAAAAAATGGATCACCCAAATAAAAAATGGATCACCCAAATAAAAAATGGATCCCCCAAATAGAAAATGGATCCATTTTTTATTTGGGTGATCCATATTTTATTTAGGGGATCCATTTTTTATTTGGGTGATCCATTTTTTATTTGGGTGATCCATTTTCTATTTGGGTGATCCATTTTTTATTTTGGGGATCTATTTTTTATTTGGGTGATCCATTTTTTATTTGGGGGATCCATTTTTTATTTGGGGGATCCATCTTTTATTTCGGGGATCCATTTTTTATATGGGGGATCCATTTTTTATTTGGGTGATCCATTTTTTATTTGGGGGATCCATTTTTTATTTGGGTGATCCATTTTTTATTTGGGGGATCCATTTTTTATTTGGGTGATCCATTTTTTATTTGGGGGTTCCATTTTTTATTTGGGTGATCCATTTTTTATTTGGGGGATCCATTTTGTATTTGGGTGATCCATTTTTTATTTGGGGGATCCATTTTTTATTTGGTGGATCCATTTTTTATTTGGGGTATCCATTTTTTATTTGGGTGATCCATTTTTTATTTGGGGGATCCATTTTTTATTTGGGTGATCCATTTTTTATTTGGGTGATCCATTTTTTATTTGGGTGATCCATTTTTTATTTGTTGGATCCATTTTTTATTAGGGGGATCCATTTTTTATTTGGGGGTTCCATTTTTTATTTGGGAGATCCATTTTACATTTGGGTGATCCATTTTTTATTTGGGTGATCCATTTTTTTGGGGGGGGATCCATTTTTTATTTGGGTGATCCATTTTTTATTTGGGGGATCCATTTTTTACTTGGGTGATCCATTTTTTATTTGGGGGATCCATTTTTTATTTGGGGGTTCCATTTTTTATTTGGGGGATCCATCAAATAAAAAATGGATCACCCAAATAAAAAATGGATCACCCAAATAAAAAATGGATCCCCAAAATAAAAAATGGATCCATTTTTTATTTGGGGGATCCATTTTTTATTTAGGTGATCCATTCTTTAGTTGGGTGATCCATTTTTATTTGGGGGATCCATTTTTTATTTGTGTGATCCATTTTTTATTTGGCAGATCCATTTTTTATTTGGCCGATCCATTTTTTATCTGGGTGATCCATTTTTAATTTGGGGGATCCATTTTTTATTTGGGTGATCCATTTTTTATTTGGGTGATCCATTTTTTATTTGGGTGATCCATTTTTTATTTGGTGGATCCATTTTTTATTTGGGGTATCCATTTTTTATTTGGGTGATCCATTTTTTATTTGGGTGATCCATTTTTTATTTGGGTGATCCATTTTTTATTTGTTGGATCCATTTTTTATTTGGGGGATCCATTTTTTATTTGGGGGTTCCATTTTTTTTGGGAGATCCATTTTACATTTGGGTGATCCATTTTTTATTTGGGTGATCCATTTTTTATTTGGGGGATCCATTTTTTATTTGGGTGATCCATTTTTTATTTGGGGGATCCATTTTTTATTTGGGTGATCCATTTTTTATTTGGGGGATCCATTTTTTATTTGGGGGTTCCATTTTTTATTTGGGGGATCCATCAAATAAAAAATGGATCACCCAAATAAAAAATGGATCCCCCAAATAAAAAATGGATGCATTTTTTATTTAGGTGATCCATTCTTTAGTTGGGTGATCCATTTTTATTTGGGGGATCCATTTTTTATTTGTGTGATCCATTTTTTATTTGGCAGATCCATTTTTTATTTGGGGGATCCATTTTTTATCTGGGTGATCCATTTTTAATTTGGGGGATCCATTTTTTATTTGGGTGATACATTTTTTATTTGGGGATCCATTTTTTATTTGGGTGATCCATTTTTTATTTGGGTGATCCTTTTTTTATTTGGTGGATCGACTTTTTATTTGGGGGTTCCATTTTTTATTTGGGGGATCCATTTTACATTTGGGTGATCCATTTTTTATTTGGGTGATCCATTTTTTATTTGGGTGATCCATTTTTTATTTGGGTGATCCATTTTTTATTTGGGGGATCCATTTTTTATTTGGGTGATCCATTTTCTATTTGGGGGATCGATTTTTTATTTGGAGGTTCCAGTTTTATTTGGGGGATCCATCAAATAAAAAATGGATCACCCAAATAAAAAATGGATCACCCAAATAAAAAATGGATCCCCCAAATAGAAAATGGATCCATTTTTTATTTGGGTGATCCATATTTTATTTAGGGGATACATTTTTTATTTGGGTGATCCATTTTTTATTTGGGTGATCCATTTTTTATTTGGGTGATCCATTTTTTATTTTGGGGATCTATTTTTTATTTGGGTGATCCATTTTTTATTTGGGGGATCCATTTTTTATTTGGGGGATCCATTTTTTATTTGGGTGATCCATTTTTTATTTGGGGGATCCATTTTTTATTTGGGTGATCCATTTTTTATTTGGGGGATCCATTTTTTATTTGGGTGATCCATTTTTTATTTGGGGGATCCATTTTGTATTTGGGTGATCCATTTTTTATTTGGGGGATCCATTTTTTATTTGGGGGATCCATTTTTATTTGGGGCACCCTATTTTTATTTGGGGGATCCATTTTACATTTGGGTGATCCATTTTTTATTTGGGTGATCCATTTTTTATTTGGTGGATCCATTTTTTATTTGGGGTATCCATTTTTTATTTGGGTGATCCATTTTTTATTTGGGGGATCCATTCTTTATTTGGGTGATCCATTTTTTATTTGGGTGATCCATTTTTTATTTGGGTGATCCATTTTTTATTTGTTGGATCCATTTTTTATTTGGGGGATCCATTTTTTATTTGGGGGTTCCATTTTTTATTTGGGAGATCCATTTTACATTTGGGTGATCCATTTTTTATTTGGGTGATCCATTTTTTATTTGGGGGATCCATTTTTTATTTGGGTGATCCATTTTTTATTTGGGGGATCCATTTTTTATTTGGGTGATCCATTTTTTATTTGGGGGATCCATTTTTTATTTGGGGGTTCCATTTTTTATTTGGGGGATCCATCAAATAAAAAATGGATCACCGAAATAAAAAATGGATCACCCAAATAAAAAATGGATCCCCAAAATAAAAAATGGATCCATTTTTTATTTGGGGGATCCATTTTTTTATTTAGGTGATCCATTCTTTAGTTGGGTGATCCATTTTTATTTGGGGGATCCATTTTTTATTTGTGTGATCCATTTTTTATTTGGCAGATCCATTTTTTATTTGGGGGATCCATTTTTTATCTGGGTGATCCATTTTTAATTTGGGGGATCCATTTTTTATTTGGGTGATCCATTTTTTATTTGGGTGATCCATTTTTTATTTGGGTGATCCATTTTTTATTTGGTGGATCCATTTTTTATTTGGGGTATCCATTTTTTATTTGGGTGATCCATTTTTTATTTGGGTGATCCATTTTTTATTTGTTGGATCCATTTTTTATTTGGGGGATCCATTTTTTATTTGGGGGTTCCATTTTTTATTTGGGAGATCCATTTTACATTTGGGTGATCCATTTTTTATTTGGGGTATCCATTTTTTATTTGGGTGATCCATCTTTTATTTGGGTGATCCATTTTTTATTTGGGGGATCCATTTTTTATTTGGGTGATCCATTTTCTATTTGGGGGATCGATTTTTTATTTGGGGGTTCCAGTTTTATTTGGGGGATCCATCAAATAAAAAATGGATCACCCAAATAAAAAATGGATCACCCAAATAAAAAATGGATCCCCCAAATAGAAAATGGATCCATTTTTTATTTGGGTGATCCATATTTTATTTAGGGGATACATTTTTTATTTGGGTGATCCATTTTTTATTTGGGTGATCCATTTTTTATTTGGGTGATCCATTTTTTATTTTGGGGATCTATTTTTTATTTGGGTGATCCATTTTTTATTTGGGGGATCCATTTTTTATTTGGGGGATCCATTTTTTATTTGGGGGATCCATTTTTTATATGGGGGATCCATTTTTTATTTGGGTGATCCATTTTTTATTTGGGGGATCCATTTTTTATTTGGGTGATCCATTTCTTATTTGGGGGATCCATTTTTTATTTGGGTGATCCATTTTTTATTTGGGGGATCCATTTTTTATTTGGGTGATCCATTTTTTATTTGGGGGATCCATTTTGTATTTGGGTGATCCATTTTTTATTTGGGGGATCCATTTTTTATTTGGGGGATCCATTTTTATTTGGGGCACCCTATTTTTATTTGGGGGATCCATTTTACATTTGGGTGATCCATTTTTTATTTGGGTGATCCATTTTTTATTTGGTGGATCCATTTTTTATTTGGGGTATCCATTTTTTATTTGGGTGATCCATTTTTTATTTGGGGGATCCATTCTTTATTTGGGTGATCCATTTTTTATTTGGGTGATCCATTTTTTATTTGGGTGATCCATTTTTTATTTGTTGGATCCATTTTTTATTTGGGGGATCCATTTTTTATTTGGGGGTTCCATTTTTTAATTGGGAGATCCATTTTACATTTGGGTGATCCATTTTTTATTTGGGTGACCCATTTTTTATTTGGGGGATCCATTTTTTATTTGGGTGATCCATTTTTTATTTGGGGGATCCATTTTTTATTTGGGTGATCCATTTTTTATTTGGGGGATCCATTTTTTATTTGGGGGTTCCATTTTTTATTTGGGGGATCCATCAAATAAAAAATGGATCACCCAAATAAAAAATGGATCACCCAAATAAAAAATGGATCCCCAAAATAAAAAATGGATCCATTTTTTATTTGGGGGATCCATTTTTTATTTAGGTGATCCATTCTTTAGTTGGGTGATCCATTTTTATTTGGGGGATCCATTTTTTATTTGTGTGATCCATTTTTTATTTGGCAGATCCATTTTTTATTTGGGGGATCCATTTTTTATCTGGGTGATCCATTTTTAATTTGGGGGATCCATTTTTTATTTGGGTGATCCATTTTTTATTTGGGTGATCCATTTTTTATTTGGGTGATCCATTTTTTATTTGGTGGATCCATTTTTTATTTGGGGTATCCATTTTTTATTTGGGTGATCCATTTTTTATTTGGGTGATCCATTTTTTATTTGTTGGATCCATTTTTTATTTGGGGGATCCATTTTTTATTTGGGGGTTCCATTTTTTATTTGGGAGATCCATTTTACATTTGGGTGATCCATTTTTTATTTGGGGTATCCATTTTTTATTTGGGTGATCCATTTTTTATTTGGGTGATCCATTTTTTATTTGTTGGATCCATTTTTTATTTGGGGGATCCATTTTTTATTTGTTGGATCCATTTTTATTTGGGGGATCCATTTGTATTTGGGGGACCCTATTTTTATTTGGGGGATCCATTTTACATTTGGGGTATCCATTTTTTATTTGGGTGATCCATTTTTTATTTGGGGGATCCATTTTTTATTTGGGTGATCCATTTTTTATTTGGGTGATCCATTTTTTATTTGGGTGATCCATTTTTTATTTGTTGGATCCATTTTTTATTTGGTGGATCGACTTTTTATTTGGGGGTTCCATTTTTTATTTGGGGGATCCATTTTACATTTGGGTGATCCATTTTTTATTTGGGTGATCCATTTTTTATTTGGGGGATCCATTTTTTATTTGGGTGATCCATTTTTTATTTGGGGGATCCATTTTTTATTTGGGTGATCCATTTTCTATTTGGGGTATCGATTTTTTATTTGGGGGTTCCATTTTTTATTTGGGGGATCCATCAAATAAAAAATGGATCACCCAAATAAAAAATGGATCACCCAAATAAAAAATGGATCCCCAAAATAAAAAATGGATCCATTTTTTATTTGGGGGATCCATTTTTTATTTAGGTGATCCATTCTTTAGTTGGGTGATCCATTTTTATTTGGGGGATCCATTTTTTATTTGTGTGATCCATTTTTTATTTGGCAGATCCATTTTTTATTTGGGGGATCCATTTTTTATCTGGGTGATCCATTTTTAATTTGGGGGATCCATTTTTTATTTGGGTGATCCATTTTTTATTTGGGTGATCCATTTTTTATTTGGGTGATCCATTTTTTATTTGGTGGATCCATTTTTTATTTGGGGTATCCATTTTTTATTTGGGTGATCCATTTTTTATTTGGGTGATCCATTTTTTATTTGTTGGATCCATTTTTTATTTGGGGGATCCATTTTTTATTTGGGGGTTCCATTTTTTATTTGGGAGATCCATTTTACATTTGGGTGATCCATTTTTTATTTGGGTGATCCATTTTTTATTTGGGGGATCCATTTTTTATTTGGGGGATCCATTTTTTATTTGGGTGATCCATTTTTTATTTGGGGGATCCATTTTTTATTTGGGTGATCCATTTTTTATTTGGGGGATCCATTTTTTATTTGGGGGTTCCATTTTTTATTTGGGGGATCCATCAAATAAAAAATGGATCACCCAAATAAAAAATGGATCCCCCAAATAAAAAATGGATCCATTTTTTATTTGGGGGATCCATTTTTTATTTAGGTGATCCATTCTTTAGTTGGGTGATCCATTTTTATTTGGGGGATCCATTTTTTATTTGTGTGATCCATTTTTTATTTGGCAGATCCATTTTTTATTTGGGGGATCCATTTTTTATCTGGGTGATCCATTTTTAATTTGGGGGATCCATTTTTTATTTGGGTGATACATTTTTTATTTGGGGATCCATTTTTTATTTGGGTGATCCATTTTTTATTTGGGTGATCCATATATTATTTGGGTGATCCATTTTTTATTTGGGGGATCCATTTTTTATTTGGGTGATCCAATTTTTTATTTGGGTGATCCATTTTTTATTTGGGGGATCCATTTTTTATTTGGGTGAACCTTTTTTTATTTGGGTGATCCATTTTTTATTTGGGTGATCCATTTTTTATTTGGGGGATCCATTTTTTATTTGGGTGATCCATTTTTGATTTGGGTGATCCATTTTTTATTTGGGGGATCCATTTTTTATTTGGGTGATCCATTTTTTATTTGGGGGGATCCATTTTTTATTTGGGAGATCCATTTTTGATTTGGGTGATCCATTTTTTATTTGGGTGATCCATTTTTTATTTGTTGGATCCATTTTTATTTGGGGGATCCATTTGTATTTGGGGGACCCTATTTTTATTTGGGGGATCCATTTTACATTTGGGTGATCCATTTTTTATTTGGGTGATCCATTTTTTATTTGGTGGATCCATTTTTTATTTGGGGTATCCATTTTTTATTTGGGTGATCCATTTTTTATTTGGGGGATCCATTTTTTATTTGGGTGACCCATTTTTTATTTGGGGGATCCATTTTTTATTTGGGTGATCCATATTTTATTTAGGGGATCCATTTTTTATTTGGGTGATCCATTTTTTATTTGGGGGATCCATTTTTTATTTGGGTGATCCATTTTTTATTTGGGGGATCCATTTTTTATTTGGGGGATCCATTTTTTATTTGGGTGATCCATTTTTTATTTGGGGATCCATTTTTTATTTGGGTGATTCGTTTTATATTTGGGTGCCCCGATTTTTATTTGGGTGCCCCGTTTTTTTATGGGCGGGTTCGTTTTTTTATGGGGGGGTCCTTATTTTATTTGGGTGACTCGTTTTTTATTTGGGTGCCCCGATTTTTAATTGGGTGCCCCGTTTTTTTATGGGTGGTCCGTTTTCTATTTGGGTGCCCCGTTTTTTATTTGGGTGCCCCGTTATTTTATGGGGGCCCCTTTTTTAATTGGGTGCCACGTTTATTTATAGGGGGGCGTCCGTTTTTTATTTGGGTACCCTGTTTTTTTATTTGGGTGCCCCTATTTTTTATGGGGGGTCCGTTTTTTTATGGGGTTTCGTTTTTTATTTGTGTGCCCCGTTTTTTATTTCGGTGCCCCGTTTCTTTATGGGTGGGTCCGTTTTTTATTTGGGTGCCCCGATTTTTATGTGGGGTCCGTTTTCTATTTGGGTGACCCGTTTTTTATTTGGGTGCCCCGTTTTTTAATGGGGGGGCGTTTTTTAATTGGGTGCCCCGTTTTCTTATGGGGGTCCGTTTTTTATTTGGGTGCCCCGTTGTTTATTTGGGTGCCCCGTTTTTTTATGGGGGGTTTCAATTTTTATTTGGGTGCCCTGTTTTTTATTTGGGTGCCCCGTTTTTTTATTTGGGTGTCCCGTTTTTGTATGGGGGTGACCGTTTTTCATTTGGGTGCCCCGTTCTTTATTTGGGTGACCCGTTTCTTTATGGGTGGGTCAGTTTTTTATTTGGGTGCCCCGTTTTTTTATGGTGGGTCCTTTTTTTAATTGGGTGCCCCGATTTTTATGGGGGGTTCCGTTTTTTATTTGGGCGCCCCGTTTTTTTATGGGGGGCCGTCTTTTTTTTGGTGCCCGTTTTTTTATGGGGGTCCGTTTTTTATTTAGGTGCCCCGTTTTTTTAATGGGGGGCGTCCGTTTTTTATTTGGGTACCCCGTGTTTTATTTGGGTGCCCCGTTTTTTTTATGGGGGGTTCCTTTTTTTATTTGTGTGCCCCGTTTTTTTATGGGGGTCCGTATCTCATTTGGGTGCCCCGTTACTTTATGGGGCGTCCGTTTTTATTTGGGTGCCCGGTTTCTTTATGGGGGTCCGTTTTTTATTTGGGTGCCCCGTTCTTTATTTGGGTGCCCCTTTTTTTATGGGGGGTTTCATTTTTTATTTGGGTGCCCCGTTTTTCATTTGGGTGCCCCTTTTTTATTTGTGTGCCCGTTCTTTTATGGGGGGCGTCCGTTTTTATTTGTGTCCCCCTATTTTTCTGGGGGTCCGTTTATTTATGGGGGGTCCGTTTTTTATTTGGGTGCCCCGGTTTTTTTATGGGGCTCCGTTTTTTATTTGGGTGCCCCTTTTTTATTTGGGTGCCCAGTTTTTTTATAGGGGGTCCGTTTTTTATTTGGGTACCCCGTTTTTTTATGGGGGTCCGTTTTTTATTTGGGTGCCCGTTCTTTATTTGGGTGCCCCGTTTTTTTATTTGGGTGTCCCTTTTTTATGGGGGGTCCGTTTTTTATTTGGGTGCCCCGTCTTTTTAAGGGTGGTCCGTTTTTTATTTGGGTGCCGCTTTTTATTTGGGTGCCCCGTTTTTTTATAGGGGGGTCCGTTTTTTATTTGGGTACCCCGTTTTTTATTTGGGTGCCCCGTTTTTTATGGGGGGGTCCGTTTTTTATTTGTGTGCCCCGTTTTTTTTATGGGGGTCCGTATTTCATTTGGGTGCCCCGTTTCTTTATGGGGAGTCCGTTTTTTATTTGGGTGCCCCGTTCTTTATTTGGGTGCCCCGTTTTTTTATGGGGGGTTTTATTTATTATTTGGGTGCCCCGTTTTTTATTTGGGTGGCCCTTTTTTATTTGGGTGCCCCGTATTTTATAGGGGGTCCGTTTTTTATTTGGGTGCCCGTTTTTTTATGGGGGGCGTCCGTTTTTATTTGGGTGCTCCGTTTTTTTCTGGGGGTCCGTTTTTTATGGGGGTCCGTTTTTTATTTGGGTGCCTCGTTTTTTTATGGGGCTCCGTGTTTTATTTGGGTCCCCCTTTTTTATTTGGGTGCCCCGTTTTTTTATAGGGGGATCCGTTTTTTATTTGGGTGCCCCGTTCTTTATTTGGGTGCCCCGTTTTTTTATTTGGGTGTCCCGTTTTTTTTATGGGGGGCGTCCGTTTTTTATTCGGGTACCCGTTTTTTATTTGGGTGCTCCGTTTTTTATGGGGGTCTGTTTTTTATGGGGGGGTCCGTTTTTTATGTGTGCCCCGTTTTTTTATGGGGGTCCGTATTTCATTTGGGTGCCCCGTTTTTTATTTGGGTGCCCCGTTTTTTATTTGGGTGCCCCGTTTCTTTATGGGGGGTCCGTTTTTATTTGGGTGCGCCGTTTTTTATGGTGGTCCGTTTTTTATTTGGGTGCCCCGTTCTTTATTTGGGTGTCCCTTTTTTTTATGGGGGGTTTCATTTTTTTTGGGGTGTCCCGTTTTTTATTTGGGTGCCCCGTTTTTTTAATTGGGTGTCCCGTTTTTTTCATGGGGGGTCCGTTTTTTATTTGGGTGCACCGTTTCTTTATGGGGGGTCCGTTTTTTATTTGGGTGCCACGTTTTTTTATTTGGGTGTCCCGCTTTTTATGGGGGGTCCGTTTTTTATTTGGGTGGCCCTTTTTTATTTGGGTGCCCCGTTCTTTATAGGGGGTCCGCTTTTTATTTGGGTGCCCGTTTTTTTATGGGGGGCGTCCGTTTTTATTTGGGTGCTCCGTTTTTTTCTGGGGGTCCGTTTTTTATGGGGGTCCGTTTTTTATTTGGGTGCCCCGTTTTTTTTATGGGGCTCCGTTTTTTATTTGGGTGCCCCTTTTTTATTTGGGTGCCCCGTTTTTTTATAGGGGGGTCCGTTTTTTATTTGGGTGCCCCGTTTTTTTATGGGGGTCCGTTTTTTATTTGGGTGCCCCGTTCTTTATTTGGGTGCACCGTTTTTTTATTTGGGTGTCCCGTTTTTTTTATGGGGGGCGTCCGTTTTTTATTTGGGTACTCGTTTTTTATTTGGGTGCCCCGTTTTTTATGGGGGTCCGTTTTTTATGGGGGGTCCGTTTTTTATGTGTGTGCCCCGTTTTTTTATGGGGGTCCGTATTTCATTTGGGTGTCCCGTTTTTTATCTGGGTGCCCCGTTTTTTATTTGGGTGCCCGTTTTTTTATAGGGGTCCGTTTTTTTTTGGGTGCCCCGTTTTTATATGGGGGTCCGTTTTTTATTTGGGCGCCCCGTTCTTTATTTGGGTGCTCCGTTTTTTTATGGGGGCGTCCGTTTTTTATTTGGGTACCCGTTTTTTATTTGGGTGCCCCGTTTTTTTATGGGGTCCGTATTACATTTGGGTGCCCCGTTTTTTTATTTGGGTGTCCCGTTTTTTATGGGGGGTCCGATTTTTATTTGGGTGCCCCTTTTTTGTTTGGGTGCCCCGTTTTTTTATAGGGGGGTTCGTTTTTTTGTGGGTGCCCCGTTTTTTCATTTGGGTGCCCCGATTTTTCTGGGGGTCCGTTTTTTATGGGGGTCCGTATTTTATTTGGGTGCCCCGTTTTATTATGGGGCTCCGTTTTTTATTTGGGTGCCCCTTTTTTATTTGGGTGCCCCGTTTCTTTATAGGGGGGTCCGTTTTTTTTGGGGTGCCCCGTTTTTTTATGGGGGTCCGTTTTTTATTTGGGTGCCCCGTTCTTTATTTGGGTGCCCCGTTTTTTTATTTGGGTGTCCCGTTTTTTTATGGGGGGTCCGTTTTTTATTTGGGTACCCGTTTTTTATTTTGGTGCCCCGTTTTTTTATGGGTTACGTTTTTTATGGGGGGTCCGTTTTTTATTTGTGCGCCCCGTTTTTTTATGGTGTCCGTATTACATTTGGGTGCCCCGTTTTTTATTTTGCTGCCCCGTTTTTTTGTGGGGGGTTTCATTTTTTATTTGGGTGTCCCGTTTTTTAATGGGCGGGGTCCGTTTTTTATTTGGGTGCCCCGTTTTTTTATGGGGGGGTCCGTTTTTTATTTGGGTGACCCGTTTTTTTATGGGGCTCCGTTTTTTATTTGGGTGTCCCTTTTTTATTTGGTGTTGCCCGTTTTTTTATAGGGGGTCCGTTTTTTATTGGGGTGCCCCGTTTTTTTATGGGGGTCCGTTTTTTATTTGGGTGCCCCGTTTTTTTATGGTGGATCCTTTTTTTATTCGGGTGCCCCGATTTTTATGGGGATGTCATTTTTTTATTTGGGTGCCCCGTTTTTATGGGGGGCCGTCTTTTCTTTGGGTGCCCCGCTTTTTATTTGAGTGCGCTGTTTTTTATCTGGGTGCCCCGTTTTTTTATTTGGGTGTCCCGTTTTTTTATGGGGGGTCCGTTTTTTATTTGGGTGCCCCTTTTTTATTTGGGTGCCCCTTTTTTATTTGGGTGCCCCGTTTCTTTATGGGGGGTCCGTTTTTTATTTGGGTGCCCCGTTTTTTTATGGGGGTCCGTTTTTAATTTGGGTGCCCAGTTCTTTATTTGGGTGCCCCGTTTTTTATGGGGGGTTTCATTTTTTATTTGGGTGACCCGTTTTTTATTTGGGTGCCCCGTTTTTTTATTTGGGTGTCCCGTTTTTTTATGGGGGGTCCGTTTTTTATTTGGGTGCCCCTTTTTTATTTGGGTGCCCCGTTCTTTATAGGGTGTCCGTTTTTTATTTGGGTGCCCCGTTTTTTTATGGGGGGCGTCCGTTTTTATTAGTGAACCCGTTTTTTATTTGGGTGCCCCGTTATTTTATGGGGGTCCATTTTTTTATGGGGTGTCCGTTTTTTATTTGTGTGCCCCATTTTTTTATGGGTGTCCGTATTTCATTTGGGTGCCCCGTTTTTTATTTGGGTGCTCCGTTATTTTATTCGGGTGTCCCGTTTTTTATGGGAGGTCCGTTTTTTATTTGGGTGTCCCGTTTTTTTATTTGGGTGTCCCGTTTTTTTATGGGAGGCGTCCGTTTTTTATTTGGGTACCCGTTCTATATTTGGGTGCCCCGTTTTTTATGGGGGTCCGTTTTTTATGGGGGGTCCGTTTTTTATTTGTGTGTCCCATTTTTTTATGGGTGTCCGTATTTTATTTGGGTGCCCCGTTTTTTATTTGGGTGCCCCGTCTTTTTATTTGGGTGTCCCGTTTTTTTATGGGGGGTCCGTTTTTTATTTGTGTGCCCCGTTTTTTTATGGGGTCCGTATTACATTTGGGTGCCCCGTTTTTTATTTGGCTGCCCCGTTTTTTTATGGGGGGTTTCATCTTTTATTTGGGTGTCCCGTTTTTTTATGGGCGGGGTCCGTTTTTTATTTGGGTGCCCCGTTTTTTTTATGGGGGGGTCCGTTTTTTATTTGGGTGCCCCTTTTTTATTTGGGTGGCCCGTTTTTTTATAGGGGGGCCGTTTTTTATTTGGGTGCCCCGTTTTTTTATGGGGGTCCGTTTTTAATTTGGGTGCCCCGTTTTTTTATGGTGGATCCTTTTTTTATTCGGGTGCCCCGATTTTTATGGGGGTGACATTTTTTTTATTTGGGTGCCCCGTTTTTATGGGGGGCCGTCTTTTCTTTGGGTGCCCCGTTTTTTATTTGAGTGCCCTGTTTTTTATCTGGGTGCCCCGTTTTTTTATTTGGGTGTCCCGTTTTTTTTATGGGGGGTCCGTTTTTTATTTGGGTGCCCCTTTTTTATTTGGGTGCCCCGTTTCTTTATGGGGGGTCAGTTTTTATTTGGGTGCCCCGTTTTTTTATGGGGGGTCCGTTTTTTATTTGGGTGCCCCTTTTTTATTTGGGTGCCCCGTTTCTTTATGGGGGGTCCGTTTTTATTTGGGTGCCCCGTTTTTTTATGGGGGTCCATTTTTTATTTGGGTGCCCAGTTCTTTATTTGGGTGCCCCGTTTTTTTATGGGGGTCCATTTTTTATGGGGGGTCCGTTTTTTATTTGTGTGCCCCATTTTTTTATGGGTGTCCGTATTTCATTTGGGTGCCCCGTTTTTTATTTGGGTGCCCCGTTTCTTTATGGGGGGTCCGTTTTTTTGGGGGGTGCCCCGTTTTCTTATGGGGGTCCGTTTTTTATTTGGGTGCCCCGTTTTTTATTTGGGTGTCCCGTATTTTTATTTGGGTGTCCCGTTTCTTTATGGGGGGTCCGTTTTTTATTTGGGTGCCCCGTTTCTTTATGGGGGGTCCGTTTTTTATTTGGGTGCCCCGTTCTTTTACGGGGAGGTCCGTTTTTTATTTGGGTGTCCCGTTTTTTTATGGGGGGGTCCGTTTTTTATTTGGGTGCTCCGTTTCTTTATGGGGGTCCGTTTTTTATTTGGGTGCCCCGTTTTTTATTTGGGTGTCCCGTTTTTTTCGGAGGGTCCGTTTTTTATTTGGGTGAAACCGCTTTTTTTAAAGGGAAGGTCCGTTTTTTATTTGGGTGCCCCGTTTTTTCTATGCGTGGCTCCGTTTTTTATTTGGGTGTCCCATTATTTATTTGGGTGTCCCGTTTTTTTATGTGCGGGGTCCGTTTTTTATTTGGGTGCCCCGTTTTTTTATGGGGGGGTCCGTTTTTTATTCGGGTGACCCGTTTTTTTATGGGGCTCCGTTTTTTATTTGGGTGCCCCGTTCTTTATTTTGGTGTCCCGTTTTTTATTTGGGTGTCCCGTTTTTTTTATGGGGGGCGTCCGTTTTTTATTTGGGTACCCGTTTTTTATTTGGGTGCCCCGTTTTTTTATGGGGTCCGTTTTTTATGGGGGGTCCGTTTTTTATGTGTGTGCCCCGTTTTTTATTTGGGTGCCCCGTTTTTTATAGGGGGTCCGTTTTTTTTGGGGTGTCCCGTTTTTTAATGGGGGTCCGTTTTTTATTTGGGTGCCCCGTTCTTTATTTGGGTGTCCCGTTTTTTTATTTGGGTGCTCCGTTTTTTTATGGGGGCGTCCGTTTTTTATTTGGGTACCAGTTTTCTATTTGGGTGCCCCGTTTTTTTATGGGGGTCCGTTTTTTATGGGGGGTCCGTTTTTTATTTGTGTGCCCCGTTCTTTTATGGGGTCCGTATTACATTTGGGTGCCCCGTTTTTCTATTTGGGTGTCCCGTTTTTTATGAGGGGTCCGTTTTTTATTTGGGTGCCCCTTTTTTGTTTGGGTGCCCAGTTTTTATAGGGGGGTCCGTTTTTTTGTGGGTGCCCCGTTTTTTATTTGGGTGCCCCGATTTTTCTGGCGGTCCGTTTTTTATGGGGGTCCGTTTTTTATTTGGGTGCCCCGTTTTTTTATGGGGCACCGTTTTTTATTTGGGTGCCCCTTTTTTATTTGGGTGCCCCGTTTCTTTATAGGGGGGTCCGTTTTATTTGGGGTGCCCCGTTTTTTTTATGGGGGTCCGTTTTTTATTTGGGTGCCCCGTTTTATATTTGGGTGCCCCGTTTTTTATTTGGGTGTCTCGTTTTTTTATGGGGGGTCCGTTTTTTATTTGGGTACCCGTTTTTTTATTTGGGTGCCCCGTTTTTTATGGGGGTCCGTTTTTTATGGGGGGTCCGTTTTTTATTTCGGTGCCCCGTTTTTTATGGGGTCCGTATTACATTTGGGTGCCCCGTTTTTTTATGGGGGGTTTCATTTTCTATTTGGGTGTCCCGTTTTTTTATGGGCGGGGTCCGTTTTTTATTTTGGTGACCCGTTTTTTTTATGGGGGCGGGTCCGTTTTTATTTGGGTGACCCGTTTTTTTATGGGTCTCCGTTTTTTATTTGGGTGCCCCTTTTTTATTTGGGTGGCCCGTTTTTTTATAGGGGGTCCGTTATTTATTTGGGTGCCCCGTTTTTTTATGGTGGATCCTTTTTTTATTCGGGTTCCCCGATTTTTATGGGGGTGTCATTTTTTTACTTGGGTGCCCCGTTTTTATGGGGGGCCGTCTTTTCTTTGGGTGCCCCGTTTTTTATTTGAGTGCCCTGTTTTTTATCTGGGTGCCCCGTTTTTTTATTTGGGTGTCCCGTTTTTTTATGGGGGGTCCGTTTTTTATTTGGGTGCCCCGTTTTTTTATGGGGGTCCGTTTTTTATTTGGGTGCCCAGTTCTTTATTTGGGTGCCCCGTTTTTATATGGGGGTCCATTTTTTTATGGGGGTTCCGTTTTTTATTTGTGTGCCCCATTTTTTTATGGGTGTCCGTATTTCATTTGGGTGCCCCGTTTTTTATTTGGGTGCCCCCTTTCTTTATGGGTGCCCCGTTTTTTATGGGGGTCCGTTTTTTATTTGGGTGCCCCGTTTTTTATTTGGGTGCCCCGTTTTTTTATTTGGGTGTCCCGTTTCTTTATGGGGGGTCCGTTTTTTATTTGGGTGCCCCGTTCTTTATTTGGGTGCCCCGTTTTTTTATGGGTGGTTTCATTTTTTATTTGGGTGCCCCGTTTTTTATTTGGGTGCCCCGTTTTTTTATTTGGGTGTCCCGTTTCTTTATGGGGGGTCCGTTTTTTATTTGGGTGCCCCGTTTCTTTATGGGGGGTCCGTTTTTTATTTGGGTGCCCCGTTTTTTTACCGGTAGGTCCGTTTTTTATTTGGGTGTCCCGTTCTTTATGGGGGGTCCGTTTTTTATTTGGGTGCCCCGTTTCTTTATGGGGGGTCCGTTTTTCATTTGGGTGCCCCGTTTTTTATTTGGGTGTCCCGTTTTTTCAGGGGGGTCCGTTTTTTATTTGGGTGCACCGTTTTTTTAAGGGAAGGTCCGTTTTTTATTTGGGTGCCCCGTTTTTTCTATGGGTGTCTCCGTTTTTTATTTGGGTGCCCCATTTTTTATTTGGGTGTCCCGTCTTTTTATGGGCGGGGTCCGTTTTTTATTTGGGTGCCCCGTTTTTTTATGGGGGGCTGCGTTTTTTATTCGGGTGACCCGTTTTTTTATGGGGCTCCGTTTTTTATTTGGGTGCCCCGTTCTTTATTTGGGTGTCCCGTTTTTTATTTGGGTGTCCCGTTTTTTTTATGGGGGGCGTCCGTTTTTTATTTGGGTACCCGTTTTTTATTTGGGTGCCCCGTTTTTTATGGGGTCCGTTTTTTATGGGGGATCCGTTTTTTATGTGTGTGCCCCGTTTTTTTATGGGGGGCCGTATTTCATTTGGGTGCCCCGTTTTTTATCTGGGTGCCCCGTTTTTTATTTGGGTGCCCCATTTTTTTATAGGGGGTCCGTTTTTTTTGGGTGCCCCGTTTTTTTATGGGGGTCCGTTTTTTATTTGGGTGCCCCGTTCTTTATTTGGGTGTCCCGTTTTTTAATTTGGGTGCTCGGTTTTTTGATGGGGGCGTCCGTTTTTTATTTGGGTACCCGTTTTTTATTTGGGTGCCCCGTTTTTTTATGGGGGTCCGTTTTTTATGGGGGGTCCGTTTTTTATTTGTGTGCCCCGTTTTTTTATGGGGTCCGTATTACATTTGGGTGCCCCGTTTTTTTATTTGGGTGTCCCTTTTTTTATGGGGGGTCCGTTTTTTATTTGGGTGCCCCTTTTTTGTTTGGGTGCCCCGTTTTTTTATAGGGGGGGTCCGTTTTTGTGTGGGTGCCCCGTTTTTTATTTCGGTGCCCCGATTTTTATTTGGGTGTCTCTTTATTTTATGGGGGGTCCGTTTTTTATTTGGGTGCCCCGTTTTTTTATGGGGCACCGTTTTTTATTTGGGTGCCCCTTTTTTATTTGGGTGCCCCGTTTCTTTATAGGGGGGTCCGTTTTATTTGGGGTGCCCCGTTTTTTTTATGGGGGTCCGTTTTTTATTTGGGTGCCCCGTTTTTTATTTGGGTGCCCCGTTTTTTATTTGGGTGTCTCGTTTTTTTATGGGGGTCCGTTTTTTATTTGGGTACCCGTTTTTTATTTTGGTGCCCCGTTTTTTTATGGGGGTACGTTTTTTATGGGGGGTCCGTTTTTTATTTGTGCGCCCCGTTTTTTTATGGTGTCCGTATTACATTTGGGTGCCCCGTTTTTTATTTTGCTGCCCCGTTTTTTTGTGGGGGGTTTCATTTTTTATTTGGGTGTCCCGTTTTTTAATGGGCGGGGTCCGTTTTTTATTTGGGTGCCCCGTTTTTTTATGGGGGGGTCCGTTTTTTATTTGGGTGACCCGTTTTTTTATGGGGCTCCGTTTTTTATTTGGGTGTCCCTTTTTTATTTGGTGTTGCCCGTTTTTTTATAGGGGGTCCGTTTTTAATGGGGTGCCCCGTTTTTTTATGGGGGTCCGTTTTCTATTTGGGTGCCCCGTTTTTTTATGGTGGATCCTTTTTTTATTCGGGTGCCCCGATTTTTATGGGGATGTCATTTTTTTATTTGGGTGCCCCGTTTTTATGGGGGGCCGTCTTTTCTTTGGGTGCCCCGCTTTTTATTTGAGTGCGCTGTTTTTTATCTGGGTGCCCCGTTTTTTTATTTGGGTGTCCCGTTTTTTTATGGGGGGTCCGTTTTTTATTTGGGTGCCCCTTTTTTATTTGGGTGCCCCTTTTTTATTTGGGTGCCCCGTTTCTTTATGGGGGGTCCGTTTTTTATTTGGGTGCCCCGTTTTTTTATGGGGGTCCGTTTTTAATTTGGGTGCCCAGTTCTTTATTTGGGTGCCCCGTTTTTTATGGGGGGTTTCATTTTTTATTTGGGTGACCCGTTTTTTATTTGGGTGCCCCGTTTTTTTATTTGGGTGTCCCGTTTTTTTATGGGGGGTCCGTTTTTTATTTGGGTGCCCCTTTTTTATTTGGGTGCCCCGTTCTTTATAGGGTGTCCGTTTTTTATTTGGGTGCCCCGTTTTTTTATGGGGGGCGTCCGTTTTTATTAGTGAACCCGTTTTTTATTTGGGTGCCCCGTTATTTTATGGGGGTCCATTTTTTTATGGGGTGTCCGTTCTTTATTTGTGTGCCCCATTTTTTTATGGGTGTCCGTATTTCATTTGGGTGCCCCGTTTTTTATTTGGGTGCTCCGTTATTTTATTCGGGTGTCCCGTTTTTTATGGGAGGACCGTTTTTTATTTGGGTGTCCCGTTTTTTTATTTGGGTGTCCCGTTTTTTTATGGGAGGCGTCCGTTTTTTATTTGGGTACCCGTTCTTTATTTGGGTGCCCCGTTTTTTATGGGGGTCCGTTTTTTATGGGGGGTCCGTTTTTTATTTGTGTGTCCCATTTTTTTATGGGTGTCCGTATTTTATTTGGGTGTCCCGTTTTTTATTTGGGTGCCCCGTCTTTTTATTTGGGTGTCCCGTTTTTTTATGGGGGGTCCGTTTTTTATTTGTGTGCCCCGTTTTTTTATGGGGTCCGTATTACATTTGGGTGCCCCGTTTTTTATTTGGCTGCCCCGTTTTTTTATGGGGGGTTTCATCTTTTATTTGGGTGTCCCGTTTTTTTATGGGCGGGGTCCGTTTTTCATTTGGGTGCCCCGTTTTTTTTATGGGGGGGTCCGTTTTTTATTTGGGTGCCCCTTTTTTATTTGGGTGGCCCGTTTTTTTATAGGGGGGCCGTTTTTTATTTGGGTGCCCCGTTTTTTTATGGGGGTCCGTTTTTAATTTGGGTGCCCCGTTTTTTTATGGTGGATCCTTTTTTTATTCGGGTGCCCCGATTTTTATGGGGGTGACATTTTTTTTATTTGGGTGCCCCGTTTTTATGGGGGGCCGTCTTTTCTTTGGGTGCCCCGTTTTTTATTTGAGTGCCCTGTTTTTTATCTGGGTGCCCCGTTTTTTTATTTGGGTGTCCCGTTTTTTTTATGGGGGGTCCGTTTTTTATTTGGGTGCCCCTTTTTTATTTGGGTGCCCCGTTTCTTTATGGGGGGTCAGTTTTTATTTGGGTGCCCCGTTTTTTTATGGGGGGTCCGTTTTTTATTTGGGTGCCCCTTTTTTATTTGGGTGCCCCGTTTCTTTATGGGGGGTCCGTTTTTATTTGGGTGCCCCGTTTTTTTATGGGGGTCCATTTTTTATTTGGGTGCCCAGTTCTTTATTTGGGTGCCCCGTTTTTTTATGGGGGTCCATTTTTTTATGGGGGGTCCGTTTTTTATTTGTGTGCCCCATTTTTTTATGGGTGTCCTTATTTCATTTGGGTGCCCCGTTTTTTATTTGGGTGCCCCGTTTCTTTATGGGGGGTCCGTTTTTTTGGGGGGTGCCCCGTTTTCTTATGGGGGTCCGTTTTTTATTTGGGTGCCCCGTTTTTTATTTGGGTGTCCCGTATTTTTATTTGGGTGTCCCGTTTCTTTATGGGGGGTCCGTTTTTTATTTGGGTGCCCCGTTTCTTTATGGGGGTCCGTTTTTTGGGGGGGTGCCCCGTTTTCTTATGGGGGTCCGTTTTTTATTTGGGTGCCCCGTTTTTTATTTGGGTGTCCCGTATTTTTATTTGGGTGTCCCGTTTCTTTATGGGGGGTCCGTTTTTTATTTGGGTGCCCCGTTTCTTTATGGGGGGTCCGTTTTTTATTTGGGTGCCCCGTTTTTTTACGGGGAGGTCCGTTTTTTATTTGGGTGTCCCGTTTTTTTATGGGGGGGTCCGTTTTTTATTTGGGTGCTCCGTTTCTTTATGGGGGTCCGTTTTTTATTTGGGTGCCCCGTTTTTTATTTGGGTGTCCCGTTTTTTTCGGAGGGTCCGTTTTTTATTTGGGTGAAACCGCTTTTTTTAAAGGGAAGGTCCGTTTTTTATTTGGGTGCCCCGTTTTTTCTATGCGTGGCTCCGTTTTTTATTTGGGTGTCCCATTATTTATTTGGGTGTCCCGTTTTTTTATGTGCGGGGTCCGTTTTTTATTTGGGTGCCCCGTTTTTTATTCGGGTGACCCGTTCTTTTATGGGGCTCCGTTTTTTATTTGGGTGCCCCGTTCTTTGTTTTGGTGTCCCGTTTTTTATTTGGGTGTCCCGTTTTTTTTATGGGGGGCGTCCGTTTTTTATTTGGGTACCCGTTTTTTATTTGGGTGCCCCGTTTTTTTATGGGGTCCGTTTTTTATGGGGGGTCCGTTTTTTATGTGTGTGCCCCGTTTTTATTTGGGTGCCCCGTTTTTTATAGGGGGTCCGTTTTTTTTGGGGTGTCCCGTTTTTTAATGGGGGTCCGTTTTTTATTTGGGTGCCCCGTTCTTTATTTGGGTGTCCCGTTTTTTTATTTGGGTGCTCCGTTTTTTTATGGGGGCGTCCTTTTTTTATTTGGGTACCCGTTTTCTATTTGGGTGCCCCGTTTTTTTATGGGGGTCCGTTTTTTATGGGGGGTCCGTTTTTTATTTGTGTGCCCCGTTCTTTTATAGGGTCCGTATTACATTTGGGTGCCCCGTTTTTCTATTTGGGTGTCCCGTTTTTTATGAGGGGTCCGTTTTTTATTTGGGTGCCCCTTTTTTGTTTGGGTGCCCAGTTTTTATAGGGGGGTCCGTTTTTTTGTGGGTGCCCCGTTTTTTATTTGGGTGCCCCGATTTTTCTGGCGGTCCGTTTTTTATGGGGGTCCGTTTTTTATTTGGGTGCCCCGTTTTTTTATGGGGCACCGTTTTTTATTTGGGTGCCCCTTTTTTATTTGGGTGCCCCGTTTCTTTATAGGGGGGTCCGTTTTATTTGGGGTGCCCCGTTTTTTTTATGGGGGTCCGTTTTTTATTTGGGTGCCCCGTTTTATATTTGGGTACCCGTTTTTTTATTTGGGTGCCCCGTTTTTTTATGGGGGTCCGTTTTTTATGGGGGGTCCGTTTTTTATTTCGGTGCCCCGTTTTTTATGGGGTCCGTATTACATTTGGGTGCCCCGTTTTTTTATGGGGGGTTTCATTTTCTATTTGGGTGTCCCGTTTTTTTATGGGCGGGGTCCGTTTTTTATTTTGGTGCCCCGTTTTTTTTATGGGGGCGGGTCCGTTTTTATTTGGGTGACCCGTTTTTTTATGGGGCTCCGTTTTTTATTTGGGTGCCCCTTTTTTATTTGGGTGGCCCGTTTTTTTATAGGGGGTCCGTTTTTTATTTGGGTGTCCCGTTTTTTTATGGTGGATCCTTTTTTTATTCGGGTTCCCCGATTTTTATGGGGGTGTCATTTTTTTACTTGGGTGCCCCGTTTTTATGGGGGGCCGTCTTTTCTTTGGGTGCCCCGTTTTTTATTTGAGTGCCCTGTTTTTTATCTGGGTGCCCCGTTTTTTTATTTGGGTGTCCCGTTTTTTTATGGGGGGTCCGTTTTTTATTTGGGTGCCCCGTTTTTTTATGGGGGTCCGTTTTTTATTTGGGTGCCCAGTTCTTTATTTGGGTGCCCCGTTTTTTTATGGGGGTCCATTTTTTTATGGGGGTTCCGTTTTTTATTTGTGTGCCCCATTTTTTTATGGGTGTCCGTATTTCATTTGGGTGCCCCGTTTTTTATTTGGGTGCCCCCTTTCTTTATGGGTGCCCCGTTTTTTATGGGGGTCCGTTTTTTATTTGGGTGCCCCGTTTTTTATTTGGGTGCCCCGTTTTTTTATTTGGGTGTCCCGTTTCTTTATGGGGGGTCCGTTTTTTATTTGGGTGCCCCGTTCTTTATTTGGGTGCCCCGTTTTTTTATGGGTGGTTTCATTTTTTATTTGGGTGCCCCGTTTTTTATTTGGGTGCCCCGTTTTTTTATTTGGGTGTCCCGTTTCTTTATGGGGGGTCCGTTTTTTATTTGGGTGCCCCGTTTCTTTATGGGGGGTCCGTTTTTTATTTGGGTGCCCCGTTTTTTTACCGGTAGGTCCGTTTTTTATTTGGGTGTCCCGTTCTTTATGGGGGGTCCGTTTTTTATTTGGGTGCCCCGTTTCTTTATGGGGGGTCCGTTTTTCATTTGGGTGCCCCGTTTTTTATTTGGGTGTCCCGTTTTTTCAGGGGGGTCCGTTTTTCATTTGGGTGCACCGTTTTTTTAAGGGAAGGTCCGTTTTTTATTTGGGTGCCCCGTTTTTTCTATGGGTGTCTCCGTTTTTTATTTGGGTGCCCCATTTTTTATTTGGGTGTCCCGTCTTTTTATGGGCGGGGTCCGTTTTTTATTTGGGTGCCCCGTTTTTTTATGGGGGGCTGCGTTTTTTATTCGGGTGACCCGTTTTTTTATGGGGCTCCGTTTTTTATTTGGGTGCCCCGTTCTTTATTTGGGTGTCCCGTTTTTTATTTGGGTGTCCCGTTTTTTTTATGGGGGGCGTCCGTTCTTTATTTGGGTACCCGTTTTTTATTTGGGTGCCCCGTTTTTTATGGGGTCCGTTTTTTATGGGGGATCCGTTTTTTATGTGTGTGCCCCGTTTTTTTATGGGGGGCCGTATTTCATTTGGGTGCCCCGTTTTTTATCTGGGTGCCCCGTTTTTTATTTGGGTGCCCCATTTTTTTATAGGGGGTCCGTTTTTTTTTGGGTGCCCCGTTTTTTTATGGGGGTCCGTTTTTTATTTGGGTGCCCCGTTCTTTATTTGGGTGTCCCGTTTTTTAATTTGGGTGCTCGGTTTTTTTATGGGGGCGTCCGTTTTTTATTTGGGTACCCGTTTTTTATTTGGGTGCCCCGTTTTTTTATGGGGGTCCGTTTTTTATGGGGGGTCCGTTTTTTATTTGTGTGCCCCGTTTTTTTATGGGGTCCGTATTACATTTGGGTGCCCCGTTTTTTTATTTGGGTGTCCCGTTTTTTATGGGGGGTCCGTTTTTTATTTGGGTGCCCCTTTTTTGTTTGGGTGCCCCGTTTTTTTATAGGGGGGGTCCGTTTTTTTGTGGGTGCCCCGTTTTTTATTTGGGTGCCCCGATTTTTATTTGGGTGTCTCGTTTTTTTATGGGGGGTCCGTTTTTTATTTGGGTGCCCCGTTTTTTTATGGGGCACCGTTTTTTATTTGGGTGCCCCTTTTTTATTTGGGTGCCCCGTTTCTTTATAGGGGGGTCCGTTTTATTTGGGGTGCCCCGTTTTTTTTATGGGGGTCCGTTTTTTATTTGGGTGCCCCGTTTTTTATTTGGGTGCCCCGTTTTTTATTTGGGTGTCTCGTTTTTTTATGGGGGTCCGTTTTTTATTTGGGTACCCGTTTTTTTATTTGGGTGCCCCGTTTTTTTATGGGGGTCCGTTTTTTATGGGGGGTCCGTTTTTTATTTCGGTGCCCCGTTTTTTATGGGGTCCGTATTACATTTGGGTGCCCCGTTTTTTTATGGGGGGTTTCATTTTCTATTTGGGTGTCCCGTTTTTTTATGGGCGGGGTCCGTTTTTTATTTTGGTGCCCCGTTTTTTTTATGGGGGCGGGTCCGTTTTTATTTGGGTGACCCGTTTTTTTATGGGGCTCCGTTTTTTATTTGGGTGCCCCTTTTTTATTTGGGTGGCCCGTTTTTTTATAGGGGGTCCGTTTTTTATTTGGGTGCCCCGTTTTTTTATGGTGGATCCTTTTTTTATTCGGGTTCCCCGATTTTTATGGGGGTGTCATTTTTTTACTTGGGTGCCCCGTTTTTATGGGGGGCCGTCTTTTCTTTGGGTGCCCCGTTTTTTATTTGAGTGCCCTGTTTTTTATCTGGGTGCCCCGTTTTTTTATTTGGGTGTCCCGTTTTTTTATGGGGGGTCCGTTTTTTATTTGGGTGCCCCTTTTTTATTTGGGTGCCCCGTTTCTTTATGGGGGGTCCGTTTTTTATTTGGGTGCCCCGTTTTTTTATGGGGGTCCGTTTTTTATTTGGGTGCCCAGTTCTTTATTTGGGTGCCCCGTTTTTTTATGGGGGTCCATTTTTTTATGGGGGTTCCGTTTTTTATTTGTGTGCCCCATTTTTTTATGGGTGTCCGTATTTCATTTGGGTGCCCCGTTTTTTATTTGGGTGCCCCCTTTCTTTATGGGTGCCCCGTTTTTTATGGGGGTCCGTTTCTTATTTGGGTGCCCCGTTCTTTATTTGGGTGCCCCGTTTTTTATTTGGGTGCCCCGTTTTTTTATTTGGGTGTCCCGTTTCTTTATGGGGGGTCCGTTTTTTATTTGGGTGCCCCGTTCTTTATTTGGGTGCCCCGTTTTTTTATGGGTGGTTTCATTTTTTATTTGGGTGCCCCGTTTTTTATGGGGTCCGTTTTTTATGGGGGATCCGTTTTTTATGTGTGTGCCCCGTTTTTTTATGGGGGGCCGTATTTCATTTGGGTGCCCCGTTTTTTATCTGGGTGCCCCGTTTTTTATTTGGGTGCCCCATTTTTTTATAGGGGGTCCGTTTTTTTTTGGGTGCCCCGTTTTTTTATGGGGGTCCGTTTTTTATTTGGGTGCCCCGTTCTTTATTTGGGTGTCCCGTTTTTTAATTTGGGTGCTCGGTTTTTTGATGGGGGCGTCCGTTTTTTATTTGGGTACCCGTTTTTTATTTGGGTGCCCCGTTTTTTTATAGGGGGGGTCCGTTTTTTTGTGGGTGCCCCGTTTTTTATTTGGGTGCCCCGATTTTTCTGGGGGTCCGTTTTTTCTGGGGGTCCGTTTTTTATTTGGGTGCCCCGTTTTTTAATGGGGCTCCGTTTTTTATTTGGGTCCCCCTTTTTTATTTGGGTGCCCCGTTTCTTTATAGGGGGTCCGTTTTTTATTTGGGTCCCCCTTTTTTATTTGGGTGCCCCGTTTCTTTATAGGGGGGTCCGTTTTTTATTTGGGTGCCCCGTTCTTTATTTGGGTGCCCCGTTTTTTTATTTGGGTGTCCCGTTTTCTATGGGGGGTCCGTTTTTTATTTGGGTACCCGTTTTTTATTTGGGTGCCCCGTTTTTTTATGGGGGTCCGTTTTTTATGGGGGGTCCGTTTTTTATTTGTGTGCCCCGTTTTTTTATGGGGTCCGTATTACATTTGGGTGCCCCGTTTTTTATTTGGCTGCCCCGTTTTTTTATGGGGGGTTTCATTTTTTATTTGGGTGTCCCGTTTTTTTATGGGCGGGGTCCGTTTTTTATTTGGGTGCCCCGTTTTTTTTATGGGGGGGGGTCCGTTTTTTATTTGGGTGACCCGTTTTTTTATGGGGCTCCGTTTTTTATTTGGGTGCCCCTTTTTTATTTGGGTGGCCCGTTTTTTTATAGGGGGTCCGTTTTTTATTTGGGTGCCCCGTTTTTTTATGGGGGTCCATTTTTTATTTGGGTGCCCCGTTTTTATGGGGAGCCGTCTTTTCTTTGGGTGCCCCGTTTTTTATTTGAGTGCCCTGTTTTTTATCTTGGTGCCCCGTTTTTTTATTTGGGTGTCCCGTTTTTTATGGGGGGTCCGTTTTTTATTTGGGTGTCCCTTTTTTATTTGGGTGCCCCGTTTCTTTATGGGGGGTCCGTTTTTTATTTGGGTGCCCCGTTTTTTTATGGGGGTCCGTTTTTTATTTGGATGCCCAGTTCTTTATTTGGGTGCCCCGTTTTTTATGGGGGGTTTCATTTTTTATTTGGGTGCCCCGTTTTTTATTTGGGTGCCCCGTTTTTTTATTTGGGTGCCCCGTTTCTTTATTTGGGTGTCCCGTTTTTTTATGGGGGGTCCGTTTTTTATTTGGTTGCCCCTTTTTTATTTGGGTGCCCCGTTTTTTTATAGGGTGTCCGTTTTTTATTTGGGTGCCCCGTTCTTTTATGGGGGGCGTCCGTTTTTATTAGTGAACCCGTTTTTTATTTGGGTGACCCGTTTTTTTATGGGGGTCCATTTTTTTATGGTGGGTACGTTTTTTATTTGTGTGCCCCATTTTTTTATGGGTGTCCGTATTTCATTCGGGTGCCCCGTTTTTTATTTGGGTGCCCCGTTTTTTTATGGGTGGTTTCATTTTTTATTTGGGTGCCCCGTTTTTTATTTGGGTGCCGCGTTTTTTTATTTGGGTGTCCCGTTTCTTTATGGGGGGTCCGTTTTTTATTTGGGTGCCCCGTTTCTTTATGGGGGGTCCGTTTTTTATTTGGGTGCCCCGTTTTTTTACGGGGAGGCCCGTTTTTTATTTGGGTGTCCCGTTTTTTTATGGGGGGTCCGTTTTTCATTTGGGTGTCCCGTTCTTTATTTGGGTGTCCCGTTTTTTTTAGGGGGGTCCGTTTTTTATTTGGGTGCACCGTTTTTTTAAGGGAAGGTCCGTTTTTTATTCGGGTGACCCATTTTTTTATAGGGCTCCGTTTTTTATTTGGGTGCCCCTTTTTTATTTGGGTGCCCCGTTTTTTTATAGGGTGTCCGTTTTTTATTTGGGTGCCCCGTTCTTTTATGGGGGGCGTCCGTTTTTATTAGTGAACCCGTTTTTTATTTGGGTGACCCGTTTTTTTATGGGGGTCCATTTTTTTATGGTGGGTACGTTTTTTATTTGTGTGCCCCATTTTTTTATGGGTGTCCGTATTTCATTCGGGTGCCCCGTTTTTTATTTGGGTGCCCCGTTTTTTTATGGGTGGTTTCATTTTTTATTTGGGTGCCCCGTTTTTTATTTGGGTGCCGCGTTTTTTTATTTGGGTGTCCCGTTTCTTTATGGGGGGTCCGTTTTTTATTTGGGTGCCCCGTTTCTTTATGGGGGGTCCGTTTTTTATTTGGGTGCCCCGTTTTTTTACGGGGAGGCCCGTTTTTTATTTGGGTGTCCCGTTTTTTTATGGGGGGTCCGTTTTTCATTTGGGTGTCCCGTTCTTTATTTGGGTGTCCCGTTTTTTTTTAGGGGGGTCCGTTTTTTATTTGGGTGCACCGTTTTTTTAAGGGAAGGTCCGTTTTTTATTCGGGTGACCCATTTTTTTATAGGGCTCCGTTTTTTATTTGGGTGCCCCTTTTTTATTTGGGTGCCCCGTTTTTTAATACGGGGTCCGTTTTTTATTTGGGTGCCCCGTTTTTTATGGGGGTCCGTTTTTTATCTGGGTGCCCCGTTTTTTTTTGGGGTGTCCCGTTTTTTTTATGGGGTCCGTTTTTTATTTGGGTGCCCCGTTTCTTTATGGGGGTCCGTTTTTCATTTGGATGCCCCGTTTTTTATTTGGGTGCCCCGTTTTTTTATGGTGGATCCTTTTTTTATTTGGGTGCCCCGATATTTATGGGGGTGTCATTTTTTTATTTGGGTGCCCCGTTTTTTATGGGGTGGCCGTCTTTTATTTGGGTGCCCCGTTTTTTATTTGAGTGCCCTGTTTTTTATCTGGGTGCCCCGTTTTTTTATTTGGGTGTCCCGTTTTTTTATGGGGTTCCGTTTTTTATTTGGGTGCCCCTTTTTTATTTGGGTGCTCCGTTTCTTTATGGGGGGTCCGTTTTATATTTGGGTGCCCCGTTTTTTTATGGGTGTCCGTTTTGTATTTGGGTGCCCAGTTCTTTATTTGGGTGCCCCGTTTTTTATGGGGGGGTTTCATTTTTTATTTGGGTGACCCGTTTTTTTATGGGGGTCAATTTTTTTATGGGGGGTCCGTTTTTTATTTGTGTGCCCCATTTTTTATGGGGGTCCGTATTTCATTTGGGTGCCCCGTATCTTATTTGGGTGCCCAGTTTCTTTATGGGGGGTCCGTTTTTATTTGGGTGCCCCGTTTTTTTATTTGGGTGTCCCGTTTCTTTATGGGGGGTCTGTTTTTTATGTGGGTGCCCCCGTTTCTTTATGGGGGGTCCGTTTTTTTATTTGGGTGCCCCGTTCTTTTACGGGGAGGTCCGTTTTTTATTTGGGTGCCCCGTCTGTCTATGGGTGGCTCCGTTTTTTTATTTGGGTGCCCCATTTTTTATTTGGGTGTCCCGTTTTTTTATGGGCGGGGTCCGTTTTTTATTTGGGTGCCCCGTTTTTTATGGGGGGGTCCGTTTTTTATTTGGGTGCCCCGTTTTTTTATGGGGCTCCGTTTTTTATTTGGGTGTCCCTTTTTTAATTGGGTGCCCCGTTTTTTTATAGGGGGGTCCGTTTTTTATTTGGGTGCCCCGTTTCTTTATGGGGGTCCGTTTTTTATTTGGGTGTCCCGTTTTTTTACGGGGAGGCCCGTTTTTTATTTGGGTGCCCCGTCTGTCTATGGGTGGATCCGTTTTTTTATGGGCGGGGTCCGTTTTTATTTGGGTGCCCCGTTTTTTTACGGGGGGTCCGTTTTTTATTTGGGTGCCCCGTTTTTTTATGGGGCTCCGTCTTTTATTTGGGTGCCCCTTTTTTATTTGGGTGCCCCGTTTTTTTATAGGGGGGGTCCGTTTTTTATTTTGGTGCCCCGTTTTTTATGGGGGGCGTCCGTTTTTTATTTGGGTACCCCGTTTTTTATTTGGGTGACCCGTTTTTTTATGGGGCTCCGTTTTTTATTTGGGTGCCCCTTTTTTATTTGGGTGGCCCGTTTTTTTATAGGGGGTCCGTTTTTTATTTGGGTGCCCCGTTTTTTTATGGGGGTCCATTTTTTATTTGGGTGCCCCGTTTTTATGGGGAGCCGTCTTTTCTTTGGGTGCCCCGTTTTTTATTTGAGTGCCCTGTTTTTTATCTTGGTGCCCCGTTTTTTTATTTGGGTGTCCCGTTTTTTATGGGGGGTCCGTTTTTTATTTGGGTGTCCCTTTTTTATTTGGGTGCCCCGTTTCTTTATGGGGGGTCCGTTTTTTATTTGGGTGCCCCGTTTTTTTATGGGGGTCCGTTTTTTATTTGGATGCCCAGTTCTTTATTTGGGTGCCCCGTTTTTTATGGGGGGTTTCATTTTTTATTTGGGTGCCCCGTTTTTTATTTGGGTGCCCCGTTTTTTTATTTGGGTGCCCCGTTTCTTTATTTGGGTGTCCCGTTTTTTTATGGGGGGTCCGTTTTTTATTTGGTTGCCCCTTTTTTATTTGGGTGCCCCGTTTTTTTATAGGGTGTCCGTTTTTTATTTGGGTGCCCCGTTCTTTTATGGGGGGCGTCCGTTTTTATTAGTGAACCC
Source organism: Eledone cirrhosa (assembly GCA_964016885.1). Taxonomy (NCBI): domain Eukaryota; kingdom Metazoa; phylum Mollusca; class Cephalopoda; order Octopoda; family Eledonidae; genus Eledone; species Eledone cirrhosa. The sequence continues at coordinate 296,593,315 of OZ024740.1, forward strand.
GTTTTTTATTTGGGTGACCCGTTTTTTTATGGGGGTCCATTTTTTTATGGTGGGTACGTTTTTTATTTGTGTGCCCCATTTTTTTATGGGTGTCCGTATTTCATTCGGGTGCCCCGTTTTTTATTTGGGTGCCCCGTTTTTTTATGGGTGGTTTCATTTTTTATTTGGGTGCCCCGTTTTTTATTTGGGTGCCGCGTTTTTTTATTTGGGTGTCCCGTTTCTTTATGGGGGGTCCGTTTTTTATTTGGGTGCCCCGTTTCTTTATGGGGGGTCCGTTTTTTATTTGGGTGCCCCGTTTTTTTACGGGGAGGCCCGTTTTTTATTTGGGTGTCCCGTTTTTTTATGGGGGGTCCGTTTTTCATTTGGGTGTCCCGTTCTTTATTTGGGTGTCCCGTTTTTTTTAGGGGGGTCCGTTTTTTATTTGGGTGCACCGTTTTTTTAAGGGAAGGTCCGTTTTTTATTCGGGTGACCCATTTTTTTATAGGGCTCCGTTTTTTATTTGGGTGCCCCTTTTTTATTTGGGTGCCCCGTTTTTTTATAGGGTGTCCGTTTTTTATTTGGGTGCCCCGTTCTTTTATGGGGGGCGTCCGTTTTTATTAGTGAACCCGTTTTTTATTTGGGTGACCCGTTTTTTTATGGGGGTCCATTTTTTTATGGTGGGTACGTTTTTTATTTGTGTGCCCCATTTTTTTATGGGTGTCCGTATTTCATTCGGGTGCCCCGTTTTTTATTTGGGTGCCCCGTTTTTTTATGGGTGGTTTCATTTTTTATTTGGGTGCCCCGTTTTTTATTTGGGTGCCGCGTTTTTTTATTTGGGTGTCCCGTTTCTTTATGGGGGGTCCGTTTTTTATTTGGGTGCCCCGTTTCTTTATGGGGGGTCCGTTTTTTATTTGGGTGCCCCGTTTTTTTACGGGGAGGCCCGTTTTTTATTTGGGTGTCCCGTTTTTTTATGGGGGGTCCGTTTTTCATTTGGGTGTCCCGTTCTTTATTTGGGTGTCCCGTTTTTTTTAGGGGGGTCCGTTTTTTATTTGGGTGCACCGTTTTTTTAAGGGAAGGTCCGTTTTTTATTCGGGTGACCCATTTTTTTATAGGGCTCCGTTTTTTATTTGGGTGCCCCTTTTTTATTTGGGTGCCCCGTTTTTTAATACGGGGTCCGTTTTTTATTTGGGTGCCCCGTTTTTTATGGGGGTCCGTTTTTTATCTGGGTGCCCCGTTTTTTTTTGGGGTGTCCCGTTTTTTTTATGGGGTCCGTTTTTTATTTGGGTGCCCCGTTTCTTTATGGGGGTCCGTTTTTCATTTGGATGCCCCGTTTTTTATTTGGGTGCCCCGTTTTTTTATGGTGGATCCTTTTTTTATTTGGGTGCCCCGATATTTATGGGGGTGTCATTTTTTTATTTGGGTGCCCCGTTTTTTATGGGGTGGCCGTCTTTTATTTGGGTGCCCCGTTTTTTATTTGAGTGCCCTGTTTTTTATCTGGGTGCCCCGTTTTTTTATTTGGGTGTCCCGTTTTTTTATGGGGTTCCGTTTTTTATTTGGGTGCCCCTTTTTTATTTGGGTGCTCCGTTTCTTTATGGGGGGTCCGTTTTATATTTGGGTGCCCCGTTTTTTTATGGGTGTCCGTTTTGTATTTGGGTGCCCAGTTCTTTATTTGGGTGCCCCGTTTTTTATGGGGGGGTTTCATTTTTTATTTGGGTGACCCGTTTTTTTATGGGGGTCAATTTTTTTATGGGGGGTCCGTTTTTTATTTGTGTGCCCCATTTTTTATGGGGGTCCGTATTTCATTTGGGTGCCCCGTATCTTATTTGGGTGCCCAGTTTCTTTATGGGGGGTCCGTTTTTATTTGGGTGCCCCGTTTTTTTATTTGGGTGTCCCGTTTCTTTATGGGGGGTCTGTTTTTTATGTGGGTGCCCCCGTTTCTTTATGGGGGGTCCGTTTTTTTATTTGGGTGCCCCGTTCTTTTACGGGGAGGTCCGTTTTTTATTTGGGTGCCCCGTCTGTCTATGGGTGGCTCCGTTTTTTTATTTGGGTGCCCCATTTTTTATTTGGGTGTCCCGTTTTTTTATGGGCGGGGTCCGTTTTTTATTTGGGTGCCCCGTTTTTTATGGGGGGGTCCGTTTTTTATTTGGGTGCCCCGTTTTTTTATGGGGCTCCGTTTTTTATTTGGGTGTCCCTTTTTTAATTGGGTGCCCCGTTTTTTTATAGGGGGGTCCGTTTTTTATTTGGGTGCCCCGTTTCTTTATGGGGGTCCGTTTTTTATTTGGGTGTCCCGTTTTTTTACGGGGAGGCCCGTTTTTTATTTGGGTGCCCCGTCTGTCTATGGGTGGATCCGTTTTTTTATGGGCGGGGTCCGTTTTTATTTGGGTGCCCCGTTTTTTTACGGGGGGTCCGTTTTTTATTTGGGTGCCCCGTTTTTTTATGGGGCTCCGTCTTTTATTTGGGTGCCCCTTTTTTATTTGGGTGCCCCGTTTTTTTATAGGGGGGGTCCGTTTTTTATTTTGGTGCCCCGTTTTTTATGGGGGGCGTCCGTTTTTTATTTGGGTACCCCGTTCTTTATTTGGGTGCTCCGTTTTTTTATGGGGTCCGTTTTTTGATGGGGGTCCTTTTTTATTTGTGTGCCCCGTTTTTTTATGGGGGTCTGTATTTCATTTGGGTGCCCCGTTTTTTTATTTGGGTGCCCCGTTTCTTTATGAGGGGGTCCGTTTTTTATTTGGGTGCACCGTTTTTTTATGGGGGTCCGTTTTTTATTTGTGTGCCCCTTTTTTTATTTCGGTGCCCCGTTTTTTATGGGTGGGTCCGTTTTTTATTTGGGTGCCCCGTTTTTTTATGGTGGATCCTTTTTTTATTTGGGTGCTCCGATTTTTATGGGGGTGTCATTTTTTTATTTGGGTGCCCCGTTCTTTATGGGGGGGCGTCTTTTATTTGGGTGCCCCGTTTTTTATTTGAGTGCCCTGTTTTTTATCTGTGTGCCCCGATTTTTATTTGGGTGCCCCGTTTTTTTATAGGGGGTCCGTTTTTTATTTGGGTGCCTCTTTTTTATTTGGGTGCCCCGTTTTTTTATAGTGGGGTCCGTTTTTTATTTGGGTGCCCCGTTTTTTATGGGGGGGCGTCCGTTTTTTATTTGGGTACCCCGTTTTTTATTTGGGTGCCCCGTTTTTTTATGGGGGTCCGTTTTTCTATGGGGGCTCCGTTTTTTATTTGTGTGCCCCGTTTTTTTATGGGGGTCCGTATTTAATTTGGGTGCCCCGTTTTTTATTTGGGTGCCCCACTTCTTTATGGGAGGGTCCGTTTTTTATTTGGGTGCCCCGTTTCTTTATGGGGTCCGTTTTTTATTTGGGTGCCCCGTTCTTAATTTGGGTGCCCCGTTTTTTTATGGGGGGTTTCATTTTTTATTTGGGTGGCCCGTTTTTTATTTGGGTGCCCCGTTTTTTTATGTGGTCCGTTTTTTATTTGGGTGCCCCGTTTTTTTATGGGGGGTTTCATTTTTTATTTGGGTGGCCCGTTTTTTATTTGGGTGCCCAGTTTTTTTATTTGGGTGTCCCGTTTTTTTATGGGGGGTCCGTTTTCTATTTGGGTGCCCCGTTTCTTTATGGGGGGTCCGTTTTTTATTTGGGTGCCCCGTTTTTTTACGGGGAGGCCCGTTTTTTATTTGGGTGCCCCGTCATTTATGGGGGGTCCGTTTTTATTTGGGTGCCCCGTTTTTTATTTGGGTCCCCCGTTCTTTATTTGGGTGCCCCGTTTTTTATTTGGGTGTCCCGTTTTTTTATGGGGGGTCCGTTTTTTATTTGGGTGCCCCGTTTCTTTATGGGGCGTCCGTTTTTTATTTGGGTGCCCCGTTTTTTTACGGGGAGGTCCGTTTTTTATTTGGGTGCCCCGTTTGTCTATGGGTGGCTCCGTTTTTTATTTGGGTGCCCCATTTTTTATTTGGGTGTTCCGTTTTTTATGGGCGGGGTCCGTTTTTTATTTGGGTGCCCCGTTTTTTTATGGGGGGGGTCCGTTTTTTATTTGGGTGCCCCGTTTTTTTATGGGGCTCCGTTTTTTATTTGGGTGCCCCTTTTTTATTTGGGTGACCCGTTTTTTAAAGGGGGGGTCCGTTTTTTATTTGGGTGCCCCGTTTCTTTATGGGGGTACGTTTTTTATTTGGGTTCCCCGTTTTTTTACGGGGAGGTCCGTTTTTTATTTGGGTGCCCCGTCTGTCTATGGGTGGCTCCGTTTTTTATTTGGGTGCCCCATTTTTTATTTGGGTGTCCCGTTTCTTTATGGGCGGGGTCCGTTTTTTATTTGGGTCACCCGTTTTCTTATGGGGGGGTCCGTTTTTTATTTGGGTGCCCCGTTCTTTATTTGGGTGCTCCGTTTTTTTAAGGGGTCCGTTTTTTGATGGGGGGTCCTTTTTTATTTGTGTGCCCCGTTTTTTTATGGGGGTCCGTATTTCATTTGGGTGCCCCGTTTTTTATTTGGGTGCCCCGTTTCTTTACGGGGGGGGGGGGTCCGTTTTTTATTTGGGTGCTACGTTTTTTTATGGGGCTCCGTTTTTAATTTGGGTGCCCCTTTTTTATTTGGGTGCCCCGTTTTTTTATAGGGGGGTCCGTTTTTTATTTTGGTGCCCCGTTTTTTATGGGGGGCGTCCGTTTTTTATTTGGGTACCCCGTTCTTTATTTGGGTGTCCCGTTTTTTTATGGGGTCCGTTTTTTTATGGGGGGTCCTTTTTTATTTGTGTGCCCCGTTTTTTTATGGGGGATCCGTTTTTTATTTGGGTGCCCCGTTTTTTGTTTGGGTGCTCCGTTTGTTTATGGGGGGGGGTCCGTTTTTTATTTAGGTGCACCGCTTTTTTATGGGGCTCCGTTGTTTATTTGGGTGCCCCTTTTTTATTTGGGTGCCCCGTTTTTTTATAGGGAGGTCCGTTTTTTATTTTGGTGCCCCGTTTTTTATGCGGGGCGTCCGTTCTTTATTTGGGTGCCCCGTTTTTTTATGGGGTCCGTTTTTTTATGGGGGTCCGTTTTTTATGGGGGGTCCGTTTTTTATTTCGGTACCCCGTTCTTTATTTGTGTGCCCCGTTATTTTATGGGGTCCGTATTTCATTTGGGTGCCCCGTTTCTTTATGGGGGGTCCGTTTTTATTTGGGTGCCCCGTTTTTTTTATGGGGCTCCGTTTTTTATTTGGGTGCCCCGTTCTTTATTTGGGTGCCCCGTTTTTTTATGGGGTGTTTCATTTTTTATTTGTATGCCCCGTTTTTTTATGGGGGTTCGTTTTTTATTTGTGTGCCCCATTTTTTATGGGGGTCCGTATTTCATTTGGATGCCCCGTATCTTATTTGGGTGCCCAGTTTCTTTATGGGGGGTCCGTTTTTATTTGGGTGCCCCGTTCTTTTATTTGGGTGTCCCGTTTCTTTATGGGGGGTCTGTTTTTTATGTGGGTGTTCCGTTTTTTTATGGGGCTCCGTTTTTTATTTGGGTGTCCCTTTTTTAATTGGGTGCCCCGTTTTTTTATAGGGGGGTCCGTTTTTTATTTGGGTGCCCCGTTTCTTTATGGGGGTCCGTTTTTTATTTGGGTGTCCCGTTTTTTTACGGGGAGGCCCGTTTTTTATTTGGGTGCCCCGTCTGTCTATGGGTGGATCCGTTTTTTATGGGCGGGGTCCGTTTTTATTTGGGTGCCCCGTTTTTTTACGGGGGGTCCGTTTTTTATTTGGGTGCCCCGTTTTTTTATGGGGCTCCGTCTTTTATTTGGGTGCCCCTTTTTTATTTGGGTGCCCCGTTTTTTTATAGGGGGGGTCCGTTTTTTATTTTGGTGCCCCGTTTTTTATGGGGGGCGTCCGTTTTTTATTTGGGTACCCCGTTCTTTATTTGGGTGCTCCGTTTTTTTATGGGGTCCGTTTTTTGATGGGGGTCCTTTTTTATTTGTGTGCCCCGTTTTTTTATGGGGGTCCGTATTTCATTTGGGTGCCCCGTTTTTTTATTTGGGTGCCCCGTTTCTTTATGAGGGGGTCCGTTTTTTATTTGGGTGCACCGTTTTTTTATGGGGGTCCGTTTTTTATTTGTGTGCCCCGTTTTTTATTTCGGTGCCCCGTTTTTTATGGGTGGGTCCGTTTTTTATTTGGGTGCCCCGTTTTTTTATGGTGGATCCTTTTTTTATTTGGGTGCCCCATTTTTTATGGGGGTCCGTATTTCATTTGGGTGCCCCGTATCTTATTTGGGTGCCCAGTTTCTTTATGGGGGGTCCGTTTTTATTTGGGTGCCCCGTTTTTTTATTTGGGTGTCCCGTTTCTTTATGGGGGGTCTGTTTTTTATGTGGGTGCCCCGTTTCTTTATGGGGGGTCCGTTTTTTTATTTGGGTGCCCCGTTTTTTTACGGGGAGGTCCGTTTTTTATTTGGGTGCCCCGTCTGTCTATGGGTGGCTCCGTTTTTTATTTGGGTGCCCCATTTTTTATTTGGGTGTCCCGTTTTTTTATGGGCGGGGTCCGTTTTTTATTTGGGTGCCCCGTTTTTAATGGTGGATCCTTTTTTTATTTGGGTGCCCCGATTTTTATGGGGGTGTCATTTTTTTATTTGGGTGCCCCGTTTTTTATGGGGGGGCGTCTTTTATTTGGGTGCACCGTTTTTTATTTGAGTGCCCTGTTTTTTATCTGGGTGCCCCGTTCTTTATTTGCGTGCCCCGTTTTTTTATAGGGGGTCCGTTTTTTATTTGGGTGCCCCTTTTTTATTTGGGTGCCCCGTTTTATATTTGTGTGCCCCGTTTTTTTATGGGGGTCCGTATTTCATTTGGGTGCCACGTTTTTTATTTGGGTGCCCCGTTTCTTTATGGGAGGGTCCCTTTTTATTTGGGTGCCCCGTTTCTTTATGGGGGTCCGTTTTTTATTTGGGTGCCCCGTTCTTTATTTGGGTGCCCCGTTTTTTTATGGGGGGTTTCATTTTTTATTTGGGTGACCCGTTTTTTATTTGGGTGCCCCGTTTTTTTATTTGGGTGTCCCGTTTTTTTATGGGGGGTCCGTTTTTTATTTGGGTGCCCCGTTTCTTTATGGGGGGTCCGTTTTTTATTTGGGTGCCCGGTTTTTTTACAGGGATGTCCGTTTTTTATTTGGGTTCCCCCGTTTTTCTATGGGTGGCTCCGTTTTTTATTTGGATGCCCCATTTTTTATTTGGGTGTCCCGTTTTTTATGGGCGGGGTCCGTTTTTATTTGGGTGTCCCGTTTATTTATGGGGGGGTCCGTTTTTTATTTGGGTGCCCCGTTTTTTTATGGGGCTCCGTCTTTTATTTGGGTGCCCCTTTTTTATTTGGGTGCCCCGTTTTTTTATAGGGGGTCCGTTTTTTATTTTGGTGCCCCGTTTTTTATGGGGGCGTCCGTATTTTATTTGGGTACCCCGTTCTTTATTTGGGTGCCCCGTTTTTTTATGGGGGTCCGTTTTTTATGGGGGGGCCGTTTTTAATTTTTGTGCCCCGTTTTTTTTATGGGGGTCCGTATTTCATTTGGGTGCTCCGTTTTTTATTTGGGTGCCCCGTTTTTAATTTGGGTGTCCCGTTTTTTATTTGGGTGCCCCGTTTTTTTATTTGGGTGTCCCGTTTTTTTATGGGGGTCCGTTTTTTATTTGTGTGCCCCGTTTTTTATTTCGGTGCCCCGTTTCTTTATGGGTGTGTCCGTTTTTTATTTGGGTGCCCCGATTTTTATGGGGGGGGCGTCTTTTATTTGAGTGCCCCGTTTTTTATTTGGGTGCCCCGTTTTTTATTTGGGTGTCCCGTTTTTTATGGGGGGTCCGTTTTTTATTTCGGTGCCCCGTTCCTTTATGGGTGGGTCCGTTTTTTATTTGGGTGGGTCCGTTTTTTATTTGGGTGCCCCGTTTCTTTATGGGGGGTCCGTTTTTTATTTGGGTGCCCCGTTTCTTTATGGGGGGTCCGTTTATCATTTGGGTGTCCCGTTTTTTTATGTGGGTCCGTATTTCATTTCGGTGCCCCGTTTTTTATTTGGGTGCCCCGTTTCTTTATGGGGGGTCCGTTTTTTATTTGGGTGCCCCGTTTCTTTATGGGGGTCCGTTTTTCATTTGGGTGCCTCGTTTTTTATTTGGGTGTCCCGTTATTTTATGGGGGTTCCATTTTTTATTTGGGTGCCCCGTTTTTTATTTGGGTGCCCCGTTTTTTATTTGGGTGGCCCATTTTTTTATTTGGGTGTCCCGTTTTTTTCTATGGTGGGGGTACATTTTTATTTGGGGGTCCCGTTCTTTTATGGGTGGCCCGTTTTTTGGGGGGGTACCCCGTTTTTTATTTGGGTGCGCCGTTTTTTATTTGGGGCGTCCGTTTTTTATTTGGGTGTCCCGTTTTTTTTATGGGGGGTTGTTTTTTATTTGGGTGCCCCGTTTCTTATTTGGGGTCCCCGTTTATTTATGGGGGCCGTTTTTTTTATTTGTGTGTCCCGTTTTTTATTTGGGTGCCCCGTTTCTTTATGGGGGGTCCGTATTTTATTTGGGTGCCCCGTTTTTTTATGGTGGTCCGTTTTTTATATGGGTGTCCCGTTTTTTATGGGGGGTCCGTTTTTATTTGGGTGCCCCGTTTTTTTATGGGGGGTCCGTTTTTCATTTGGGTGCCCCGTCTTTTATTTGTGTGCCCCGTTCTTTATTTGGGTGCCCCGTTTTTTTATGGGGGGTATCATATTTTATCTGGGTGCCACGTTTTTTATTTGGGTGACCCGTTTTTTATTTGGGTGCCCCGTTTTTTTATGGGTGGATCCGATTTTATTTGGGTGCCCCATTTTTTATTTGGGTGTCCCGTTTTTTTATGGAACGGTCCGTTTTTTTATTTGGGTGACCCGTTTTTTATATGGGTGCCCCGCTTTTTTTATTGGGGGGGGGGGTTTAATTGGGTGCCCCGTTTTTTTATGGTAGGTTTTTTTTTAATTGGGTGCCCCGATTTTTATGGGGGGTCCGTTTTTTATTTGGGTGCCCCGTTTTTTATTTGGGCGCCCCGTTTTTTTATGGGGGGCCGTTTTTTATTTGGGTGCCCCGTTTTTTTATGGGGTGTCCGTTTTTTATTTGGGTGCCTCGTTGATTTATGTGGGGTCGGTTTTTTTTTTGGGTGTCCCTTTTTTATTTGGGTGCCCCGTTTTTTTATAGGGGGGTCCGTTTTTTATTTGGATATCCCGTTTTTTGATGGGGGGCGTCCGTTTATTATTTGGGTACCCCGTTTTTTATTTGGGTGCCCCGTTTTTTTATGGGGGTCCGTTTTTTTATGGGGGCTCCGTTTTTTATTTGTGTGCCCCGTTTTTTTATGTGGGTCCGTATTTCATTTCGGTGCCCCGTTTTTTATTTGGGTGCCCCGTTTCTTTATGGGGTGTCCGTTTTTTATTTGGGTGCCCCGTTTCTTTATTTGGGTGTCCCGTTTTTTATGGGGGGTCCGTTTTTTATTCGGGTGTCCCGTTTTTTTACGGATGGCTCCGTTTTTTATTTGGGTGACCCATTTTATATTTGGGTGTCCCGTTTATTTATGGGCGGGGTTCGTTTTTTATTTGGGTGCCCCTTTTTAATGGGGGGTCCGTTTTTTATTTGGGTGCCCCTTTTTTATGGGTGGGTCCGTTTTTTATTTGGGTGACTCGTTTTTTTATGGGGGTCCTTATTTTATTTGGGTGACTCGTTTTTTATTTGGGTGCCCCGTTTTTTGATTGGGTGCCCGGTTATTTTTATGGGGGGTCCGTTTTTTATTTGGGTGCCCCGTTTTTTATTTGGGTGCCCCGTTTTTTATTTGGGTGCCCCGTTTTTTTATGGGGGGGTCCGTTTTTTATTTGGGTGCCCTGTTTTTTTATGGTGGGCGTCCGTTATTTATTTGGGTACCCCGTTTTTTATTTGGGTGCCCCGTCTTTTTATGGGGGTCCGTTTTTTTATGGGGGCTCCGTTTTTTATTTGTGTGCCCCGTTTTTTTATGTGGGTCCGTATTTCATTTCGGTGCCCCGTTTTTTATTTGGGTGCCCCGTTTCTTTATGGGGTGTCCGTTTTTTATTTGGGTGCCCCGTTTCTTTATGGGGGGTCCGTTTTTCATTTGGGTGCCCCGTTTTTTATTTGGGTGTCCCGTTTTTTATGGGGGGTCCGTTTTTTATTTGGGTGTCCCGTTTTTTTATGGGTGGCTCCGTTTTTTATTTGGGTGCCACATTTTTTATTTGGGTGTCCCGTTTATTTATGGGCGGGGTTCGTTTTTTATTTGGGTGCCCCTTTTTAATGGGGGGACCGTTTTTTATTTGGGTACCCCGTTTTTTTATGGGTGGGTCCGTCTTTTATTTGGGTGCCCCGTTTCCTTATGGGGGGTCCGTTTTTTATTTGGGTGCCCCGTTTCTTTATGGGGGGTCCGTTTATCATTTGGGTGCCCCGTTTTTTTATGTGGGTCCGTATTTCATTTCGGTGCCCCGTTTTTTATTTGGGTGCCCCGTTTCTTTATGGGTGTCCGTTTTTCATTTGGGTGCCTCGTTTTTTATTTGGGTGTCCCGTTATTTTATGGGGGTTCCATTTTTTATTTGGGTGCCCCGTTTTTTATTTGGGTGTCCCATTTTTATTATTTGGGTGTCCCGTTTTTTTCTATGGTGGGGGTACATTCTTACTTGGGGGTCCCGTTCTTTTATGGGTGGCCCGTTTTTTGGGGGGTACCCCGTTTTTTATTTGGGTGTCCCGTTTTTTATGGGGGCGTCCGTTTTTTATTTGGGTGTCCCGTTTTTTTTATGGGGGGTTGTTTTTTATTTGTGTGTCCCGTTTTTTATTTGGGTGCCCCGTTTCTTTATGGGGGGTCCGTATTTTATTTGGGTGCCCCGTTTTTTTATGGGGGTCCGTTTTTTATTTGGGTTTCCCGTTTTTTATGGGGTGTCCGTTTTTATTTGGGTGCCCCGTTTTTTTATGGGGGGTCCGTTTTTCATTTGGGTGCCCCGTCTTTTATTTGTGTGCCCCGTTCTTTATTTGGGTGCCCCGTTTTTTGATGGGGGGTATCATATTTTATTTGGGTGCCCCGTTTTTTATTTGGGTGCCCCGTTTTTTTATGGGGGGTCCGTTTTGTATTTGGGTGACCCGTCTTTTATTTGGGTGCCTCGTTTTTTTATGGGTGGATCCGGTTTTATTTGGGTGCCCCATTTTTTATTTGAGTGTCCCGTTTTTTTATGGAACGGTCCGTTTTTTTATTTGGGTGACCCGTTTTTTATTGGGGGGGAGTTTTTTAATTGGGTGCCCCGTTTTTTTATGGTGGTTTTTTTTTAAATTGGGTGCCCCGATTTTTATGGGGGGGTCCGTTTTTATTTGGGTGTCCCGTTTTTTTAATAGGGGGGGTCCGTTTTTTATTTGGATATCCCGTTTTTTTATGGGGGCGTCCGTTTATTATTTGGGTACCCCGTTTTTTATTTGGGTGCCCCGTTTTTTTATGGGGGTCCGTTTTTTTATGGGGGCTCCGTTTTCTATTTGTGTGCCCCGTTTTTTTATGTGGGTCCGTATTTCATTTCGGTGCCCCGTTTTTTATTTGGGTGCCCCGTTTCTTTATGGGGTGTCCGTTTTTTATTTGGGTGCCCCGTTTTTTATGGGGGGTCCGTTTTTTATTTGGGTGTCCCGTTTTTTTATGGATGGCTCCGTTTTTTATTTGGGTGCCCCATTTTTTATTTGGGTGTCCCGTTTATTTATGGGCGGGGTTCGTTTTTTATTTGGGTGCCCCTTTTTAATGGGGGTCCGTTTTTTATTTGGGTGCCCCGTTTTTTTATGGGTGGGTCCGTTTTTTATTTGGGTGACTCGTTTTTTTATGGGGGTCCTTATTTTATTTGGGTGTCCCGTTTTTTATGGGTGGCTCCGTTTTTTATTTGGGTGTCCCGTTTATTTATGGGCGGGGTCCGTTTTTTATTTGGGTGCCCCTTTTTAATGGAGGGTCCGTTTTTTATTTGGGTGCCCCGTTTTTTTATGGGTGGGTCCGTTTTTTATTTGGGTGACCCGTTTTTTTATGGGGGGTCCTTATTTTATTTGGGTGACTCGTTTTTTATTTGGGTGCCCCGTTTTTTGATTGGGTGCCCGGGTTTTTAATGGGGGGTCCGTTTTTTATTTGGGTGCCCCGTTTTTTTATGGGGGTCCGTTTTTTATTCGGGTGCCCTGTTTTTTTATGGGGGGGCGTCCGTTTTTTATTTGGGTACCCCGTTTTTTATTTGGGTGCCCCTATCATTTATGGGGGGACCGTTTTTTTATGTGGTCCGTTTTTTATTTGTGTGCCCTGTATTTTATTTGGGTGCCCCGTTTTTTTATGGTGGGTCCTTTTTTTATTTGGGTGCCCCGATTTTTATGGGGGTGTCCTGTTTTTTTATGGGGGGCCGTCTTTTATTTGGGTGTCCGTTTTTTATTTGAATGCCCCGTTTTTTATTTGGGTGCACCGTTTTTTATTTGGGTGTCCCGTTTTTCTATTTGGTGTCCCGTTTTTTATGGGGGGTCCGTTTTTCAATTGGGTTCCCCGTTTTTTATTTGGGTGTCTCGTTATTTTATGGGGTTCCATTTCTTTTATTTGGGTGTCCCGTTTTTTATTTGGGTGTCCCGTTTTCTTATTTGGGTGTCCCGTTTTTTTTATGGTGGGGGTCCATTTTTTACTTGGGTGCCCCGTTCTTTTATGGGGGCCCGTTTTTTATTTGGGTAACCCGTTTTTTATTTGGGTGCCCCGTTTTTTATGGGGGCGTCCGTTTCTTATTTGGGTGCCCCGTTTTTTTATGGGGGGGTTGTTTTTTATTTGGGTGCCCCGTTTCTTATTTGGGGGCCCCGTTTCTTATTTGGGGGCCCCGTTTTTTATGGGGGGTCCGTTTTTTATTAGGGTTACCCGTTTTTTATTTGGGTGCCCCGTTTTTTATGGGGGGTCCGTTTTTTATTTGGGTGTCCCGTTTTTTTATGGGGGGTCCGTTTTTTATTTGTGTGTCCCGTTTTTTATTTGGGTGCCCCGTTTCTTTATGGGTGGGTCCGTTTTTTATTTGGGTGCCCCGTTTTTTTATGGTGGATCCTTTTTTTATTTGGGTGCCCCGATTTTTATGGGGGGTCCGTTTTTTATTTGGGTGCCCCGTTTATTATTTGGGCGCCCCGTTTTTTTATGGGGGCCTTCTTTTATTTGGGTGCCCGTTTTGTTATGGGGGGTCCGTTTTTTATTTGTGTGCCCCGTTTTTTAATGGGGGGTCCGTTTTTTATTTGGGTGCCCCGTTTTTTATTTGGGTGTCCCGTTTTTTTATGGGTGTCCGTTTGTTATTTGTGTGCCCCGTTTTTTATTTGGGTGCCCCGTTTCTTATTTGTGTTCCCCGTTTTTTAATGGGGGGGTCCGTTTTTTGTTTGGGTGGCCCGTTTTTTAATGGGCGGGTCCGTTTTTTATTTGGGAGCCCCGTTTTTTATGGGGGGGGGGTCCGTTGGGTGCCCCGTTTTTATATGGGGGGCGTCCGTTTTTTATGGGGTGTCCGTTTTTTTACGGGGGTCCGTTTTTTATTTGTGTGCCCCTTTTTTTATTTCGGTGCCGCGTTTCTTTATGGGTGGCTCCGTTTTTTATTTGTGTGCCCCGTTTTTTTATGGTGGGTCCTTTTTTATTTGGGTGCCCCGATGTTTATGGGGGTGTACGTTTTTCATTTGGGTGCCTCGTTTTTTATTTGGGCGCCCCGTGTTTTTATGGGGGGCCGTCTTTTATTTGGTTGCCGGTTTTTTATGGGGGTCCGTTTTCTATTTGGGTGCCCCATTTTTTAATGGGGGGTCCGTTTTTATTTGGGTGGCCCGTATTTTTATGGGGGTGTCCGTTTTTTATTTGGGTGCCCCGTTTTTTATGGGGGATCCGTTTTTTATTTGGGTGCCTCGTTTTTTATTTGGGTGTCCCGTTTTTTTTATGGGGGTCCGTTTTTTATTTGAGTGCCCCGTTTTTTATTTGGGTGCCCCGTTTTTTATTTGGGTGCCCCGTTTATTTATTTGGGTGTCCCGTTTTTTATTTGGGTGTCCCATTTTTTTATGGGGGTCCGTTTTTCATTTGGGTGTCCCGTTTTTTTATGGGGGGCCGTTTTTTATGGGGGTGCGTTTTTTATTTGGGTGCCCCGTTTTTTATTTGGGTGCCCCGTTTTTTATTTGAGTGCCCAGTTTTTTTATTGGGGGGCGTCCGTTTTTTTGGGTACCACGTTTTTTATTTGGGTGCCCTGTTTTTTATGGGGGGTCCGTTTTTTATTTGGGTGTGCCGTTTTTTTATGGTGGGTCCTTTTTTTATTTGGGTGCCCCATTTTCTTATGGGGGTCCGTTTTTTATCTGGGTGCCCCGTTCTTTAATGGGTGGGTCCGTATTTTATTTGGGTGCCCCGTTTTTTTATTTGGGGGTCCGTTTTTCATTTGGGTGCCCCGTTTTTTTATGTGGGGTCCGTTTTTTATTTGGGTGACCCGTTTTTTATTTCGGTGCCCCGTTTTTTTATGCGGGGGGGGGGGGGACGTTTTTTATTTGGGTGCCCCGTTTTTTTATGGGGGGGTCCGTTTTTTATTTGGATGCCCCATTTTTATTTGGGTGCCCCGTTTTTTTTATAGGGGCGTCCGTTTTTTATTTGGGTACCCCGTTTTTTACTTGGGTGCCCCGTTTTTTTACGGGGGGTCCGTTTTTTATGGGGGGTCCGTTTTTTATTCGGGTGCCCCGCTTTTTTTTTATTGGGGGGGAGTTTTTTAATTGGGTGCCCCGTTTTTTTATGGCGGTCCGTCTTTTATTTGGGTACCCCGTTCTTTATTTGGGTGCCCCGTTTTTTTTTATGGGGGGTTTCATTTTTTATTTGGGCGCCCCGTTTTTTACTTGGGTGCCCCGTTTCTTTATTTGGGTGTCCCGTTTTTTTATGGGTGTGTCCGTCTTTCATTTGGGTGCCCCGTTTCTTATTTGGGTGTCCCGTTTCTTTATGGGTGGGTCCGTTTTTTATTTGGGTGCCCCGTTTTTTATGGTGGGTTTTTTTTTTAATTGGGTGCCCTGATTTTTATGGGGCGGTCCGTTTTTTATTTGGGTGCCCCGTTTTTTATTTGGGCGCCCCGTTTTTTTATGGGGGGCCGTCTTTTATTTGAGTGCCCGTTTTTTTTATGGTGTCCGTTTTTTATTTGGGTGCCCCGTTGATTTATGAGGGGTCCGTTTTTTATTTGGGTGCCCCTTTTTTATTTGGGTGCCCCGTTTTTTTTATAGGGGGGTCCGTTTTTTATTTGGATATCCGGTTTTTTTATGGGGGGCGTCCGTTTATTATTTGGGTACCCCGTTTTTTATTTGGGTGCCCCGTTTCTTTATGGGGGGTCCGTTTTTTATTTGGGTGCCCCGTTTCTTTAAGGGGGGTCCGTTTTTCATTTGGGTGCCCCGTTTTTTATTTGGGTGTCCCGTTTTTTATGGGGGGTCCGTTTTTTATTTGGGTGTCCCGTTTAATACGGGGAGGTCCGTTTTTTATTTGGGTGCCCCGTTTTTTTATGGGTGGCTCCGTTTTTTATTTGGGTGCCCCATTTTTTATTTGGGTGTCCCGTTTATTTATGGGCGGGGTCTGTTTTCTTATTTGGGTGCCCCTTTTTTTATGGGGGGTCCGTTTTTTATTTGGGTGCCCCGTTTCTTTATGGGCGGGTCCGTTTTTTATTTGGGTGACCCGTTTTTTTATGGGGGTCCTTATTTTATTTGGGTGACTCGTTTTTTATTTGTGTGCCCCGTTTTTTATTTGGGTGCCTCGTTTTTTTATGGGTGGATCCGGTTTTATTTGGGTGCCCCATTTTTTATTTGGGTGTCCCGTTTTTTTATGGAACGGTCCGTTTTTTTATTTGGGTGACCCGTTTTTTATTGGGGGGGGGGTTTAATTGGGTGCCCCGTTTTTTATGGTGGGTTTTTTTTAAATTGGGTGCCCCGATTTTTATGGGGGGGTCCGTTTTTATTTGGGTGTCCCGTTTTTTTAATAGGGGGGTCCGTTTTTTATTTGGATATCCCGTTTTTTTATGGGGGGCGTCCGTTTATTATTTGGGTACCCCGTTTTTTATTTGGGTGCCCCGTTTTTTTATGGGGGTCCGTTTTTTTATGGGGGCTCCGTTTTTTATTTGTGTGCCCCGTTTTTTTATGTGGGTCCGTATTTCATTTCGGTGCCCCGTTTTTTATTTTGGTGCCCCGTTTCTTTATGGGGTGTCCGTTTTTTATTTGGGTGCCCCGTTTCTTTATGGGGGTGTCCGTTTTTCATTTGGGTGTCCCGTTTTTTATTTGGGTGTCCCGTTTTTTATGGGGGGGCCGTTTTTTATTTGGGTGTCCCGTTTTTTATGGGTGGCTCCGTTTTTTATTTGGGTGTCCCGTTTATTTATGGGCGGGGTCCGTTTCTTATTTGGGTGCCCCTTTTTAATGGAGGGTCCGTTTTTTATTTGGGTGCCCCGTTTTTTTATGGGTGGGTCCGTTTTTTATTTGGGTGACCCGTTTTTTTATGGGGGGTCCTTATTTTATTTGGGTGACTCGTTTTTTATTTCGGTGGCCCGTTTTTTGATTGGGTGCCCGGTTTTTTAATGGGGGGTCCGTTTTTATTTGGGTGCCCCGTTTTTTTATGGGGGGTCCGTTTTTTATTTGGGTGCCCTGTTTTTTATGGGGGGCGTCCGTTTTTTATTTGGGTACCCCGTTTTTTATTTGGGTGCCCCTATCATTTATGGGGGGACCGTTTTTTTATGTGGTCCGTTTTTTATTTGTGTGCCCTGTTTTTTATTTGGGTGCCCCGTTTTTTTATGGTGGGTCCTTTTTTTATTTGGGTGCCCCGATTTTTATGGGGGTTTCCTTTTTTTATTTGGGTGCCCCGTTTTTTATTTGGGCGCCCTGTTTTTTTATGGGGAGCCGTCTTTTATTTGGGTGCCCGTTTTTTATTTGAATGCCCCGTTTTTTATTTGGGTGCACCGTTTTTTATTTGGGTGTCCCGTTTTTCTATTTGGTGTCCCGTTTTTTATGGGGGGTCCGTTTTTCAATTGGGTTCCCCGTTTTTTATTTGGGTGTCTCGTTATTTTATGGGGGTTCCATTTCTTTTATTTGGGTGTCCCGGTTTTTATTTGGGTGTCCCGTTTTTTTATTTGGGTGTCCCGTTTTTTTTATGGTGGGGGGTCCATTTTTTACTTGGGAGCCCCGTTCTTTTATGGGGGGCCCGTTTTTTATTTGGGTACCCCGTTTTTTATTTGGGTGCCCCGTTTTTTATGGGGGCGTCCGTTTCTTATTTGGGTGCCCCGTTTTTTTATGGGGGGGTTGTTTTTTATTTGGGTGCCCCGTTTCTTATTTGGGGGCCCCGTTTTTTATGGGGGGTCCGTTTTTTATTAGGGTTACCCGTTTTTTATTTGGGTGCCCCGTTTTTTTATGGGGCGTCCGTTTTTTATTTGGGTGTCCCGTTTTTTTTATGGGGGGTCCGTTTTTTATGGGAGGTCCGTTTTTTATTTGTGTGCCCCGTATTTTATTTGGGTGCCCCGTTTCTTTATGGGTGGGTCCGTTTTTTATTTGGGTGCCCCGTTTTTTTATGGTGGATCCTTTTTTTATTTGGGTGCCCCGATTTTTATGGGGGGTCCGTTTTTTATTTGGGTGCCCCGTTTATTATTTGGGCGCCCCGTTTTTTTATGGGGGCCTTCTTTTATTTGGGTGCCCGTTTTTTTATGGGGGGTCCGTTTTTT
Source organism: Eledone cirrhosa (assembly GCA_964016885.1). Classification (NCBI taxonomy): domain Eukaryota; kingdom Metazoa; phylum Mollusca; class Cephalopoda; order Octopoda; family Eledonidae; genus Eledone; species Eledone cirrhosa. Next base: position 296,610,908 of record OZ024740.1, read on the forward strand.
ATTTGTGTGCCCCGTTTTTTAATGGGGGGTCCGTTTTTTATTTGGGTGCCCCGTTTTTTATTTGGGTGTCCCGTTTTTTTATGGGTGTCCGTTTTTTATTTGTGTGCCCCGTTTTTTTATGGGGGGTCCGTTTTTTATTTGAGTGCCCCGTTTTTTATTTGGGTGCCCCGTTCCTTATTTGTGTTCCTCGTTTTTTAATGGGGGGGGTCCGTTTTTTGTTTGGGTGGCCCGTTTTTTAATGGGCGGGTCCGTTTTTTATTTGGGAGCCCCGTTTTTTATGGGGGGGTCCGTTGGGTGCCCCATTTTTATATGGGGGCGTCCGTTTTTTATGGGGTGTCCGTTTTTTTACGGGGGTCCGTTTTTTATTTGTGTGCCCCTTTTTTTATTTCGGTGCCGCGTTTCTTTATGGGTGGCTCCGTTTTTTATTTGTGTGCCCCGTTTTTTTATGGTGGGTCCTTTTTTATTTGGGTGCCCCGATGTTTATGGGGGTGTCCGTTTTTCATTTGGGTGCCTCGTTTTTTATTTGGGCGCCCCGTGTTTTTATGGGGGGCCGTCTTTTATTTGGTTGCCCGTTTTTTTATGGGGGGTCCGTTTTCTATTTGGGTGCCCCATTTTTTAATGGGGGGTCCGTTTTTATTTGGGTGGCCCGTATTTTTATGGGGGTGTCCGTTTTTTATTTGGGTGCCCCGTTTTTTATGGGGGATCCGTTTTTTATTTGGGTGCCTCGTTTTTTATTTGGGTGTCCCGTTTTTTTTATGGGGGTCCGTTTTTTATTTGAGTGCCCCGTTTTTTATTTGGGTGCCGCGTTTTTTATTTGGGTGCCCCGTTTATTTATTTGGGTGTCCCGTTTTTTATTTGGGTGTCCCATTTTTTTATGGGGGTCCGTTTTTCATTTGGGTGTCCCGTTTTTTTATGGGGGGCCGTTTTTTATGGGGGTGCGTTTTTTATTTGGGTGCCCCGTTTTTTATTTGGGTGCCCCGTTTTTTATTTGAGTGCCCCGTTTTTTATTTGGGTGCCCCGTTTTTTATTTGGGTGCCCCGTTTTTTTTTGGGGTGCCCCGTTTCTTTATGGGTGGGTCCGTTTTTTATTTGGGTGCCCCGTTTTTTTATGGTGGATCCTTTTTTTTATTTGGGTGCCCCGATTTTTATGGGGGGTCCGTTTTTTATTTGGGTGCCTTGTTTATTATTTGGGCGCCCCGTTTTTTTATGGGGGCCTTCTTTTATTTGGGTGCCCGTTTTTTTATGGGGGGTCCGTTTTTTATTTGTGTGCCCCGTTTTTTAATGGGGGGTCCGTTTTTTATTTGGGTGCCCCGTTTTTTATTTGGGTGTCCCGTTTTTTTATGGGTGTCCGTTTTTTATTTGTGTGCCCCGTTTTTTATTTGTGTGCCCCGTTTTTTTATGGGGGTCCGTTTTTTATTTGAGTGCCCCGTTTCTTATTTGTGTTCCCCGTTTTTTAATGGGGGGGGTCCGTTTTTTGTTTGGGTGGCCCGTTTTTTAATGGGCGGGTCCGTTTTTTATTTGGGAGCCCCGTTTTTTATTTGTGTGCCCCGTTTTTTTATGGGGGGTCCGTTTTTTATTTGGGTGCCCCGTTTCTTATTTGTGTTCCCCGTTTTTTAATGGGGGGGTCCGTTTTTTGTTTGGGTGGCCCGTTTTTTAATGGGCGGGTCCGTTTTTTATTTGGGAGCCCCGTTTTTTATGGGGGGGTCCGTTGGGTGCCCCGTTTTTATATGGGGGGCGTCCGTTTTTTACGGGGTGTCCGTTTTTTTACGGGGGTCCGTTTTTTATTTGTGTGCCCCTTTTTTTATTTCGGTGCCGCGTTTCTTTATGGGTGGCTCCGTTTTTTATTTGTGTGCCCCGTTTTTTTATGGTGGGTCCTTTTTTATTTGGGTGCCCCGATGTTTATGGGGGTGTCCGTTTTTCATTTGGGTGCCTCGTTTTTTATTTGGGCGCCCCGTGTTTTTATGGGGGGCCGTCTTTTATTTGGTTGCCCGTTTTTTTATGGGGGGTCCGTTTTCTATTTGGGTGCCCCATTTTTTAATGGGGGGTCCGTTTTTATTTGGGTGGCCCGTATTTTTATGGGGGTGTCCGTTTTTTATTTGGGTGCCCCGTTTTTTATGGGGGATCCGTTTTTTATTTGGGTGCCTCGTTTTTTATTTGGGTGTCCCGTTTTTTTTATGGGGGTCCGTTTTTTATTTGAGTGCCCCGTTTATTTATTTGGGTGCCCGGTTTTTTATTTGGGTGCCCCGTTTTTTATTTGGGTGCCCCGTTTATTTATTTGGGTGCCCGGTTTTTTATTTGGGTGTCCCATTTTTTTATGGGGGTCCGTTTTTCATTTGGGTGTCCCGTTTTTTTATGGGGGGCCGTTTTTTATGGGGGTGCGTTTTTCATTTGGGTGCCCCGTTTTTTATTTGGGTGCTCCGTTTTTTATTTGAGTGCCCCGTTTTTTATTTGGGTGCCCCGTTTTTTATTTGGGTGCCCCGTTTTTTATTTGGGTGCCCCGTTTCTTTATGGGTGGGTCCGTTTTTTATTTGGGTGCCCCGTTTTTTTATGGTGGATCCTTTTTTTATTTGGGTGCCCCGATTTTTATGGGGGGTCCGTTTTTTATTTGGGTGCCCCGTTTATTATTTGGGCGCCCCGTTTTTTTATGGGGGCCTTCTTTTATTTGGGTGCCCGTTTTTTTATGGGGGGTCCGTTTTTTATTTGTGTGCCCCGTTTTTTAATGGGGGGTCCGTTTTTTATTTGGGTGCCCCGTTTTTTATTTGGGTGTCCCGTTTTTTATGGGTGTCCGTTTTTTATTTGTGTGCCCCGTTTTTTATTTGTGTGCCCCGTTTTTTTATGGGGGGTCCGTTTTTTATTTGAGTGCCCCGTTTTTTATTTGGGTGCCCCGTTTCCTATTTGTGTTCCCCGTTTTTTAATGGGGGGGGTCCGTTTTTTGTTTGGGTGGCCCGTTTTTTAATGGGCGGGTCCGTTTTTTATTTGGGAGCCCCGTTTTTTATGGGGGGGTCCGTTGGGTGCCCCGTTTTTATATGGGGGGCGTCCGTTTTTTACGGGGTGTCCGTTTTTTTACGGCTCTCCGTTTTTTATTTGTGTGCCCCTTTTTTTATTTCGGTGCCGCGTTTCTTTATGGGTGGCTCCGTTTTTTATTTGTGTGCCCCGTTTTTTTATGGTGGGTCCTTTTTTATTTGGGTGCCCCGATGTTTATGGGGGTGTCCGTTTTTCATTTGGGTGCCTCGTTTTTTATTTGGGCGCCCCGTGTTTTTATGGGGGGCCGTCTTTTATTTGGTTGCCCGTTTTTTTATGGGGGGTCCGTTTTCTATTTGGGTGCCCCATCTTTTAATGGGGGGTCCGTTTTTATTTGGGTGGCCCGTATTTTTATGGGGGTGTCCGTTTTTTATTTGGGTGCCCCGTTTTTTATGGGGGATCCGTTTTTTATTTGGGTGCCTCGTTTTTTATTTGGGTGTCCCGTTTTTTTTATGGGGGTCCGTTTTTTATTTGAGTGCCCCGTTTTTTATTTGGGTGCCCCGTTTTTTATTTGGGTGCTCCGTTTATTTATTTGGGTGCCCCGTTTTTTATTTGGGTGTCCCATTTTTTTATGGGGGTCCGTTTTTCATTTGGGTGTCCCGTTTTTTTATGGGGGCCGTTTTTTATGGGGGTGCGTTTTTTATTTGGGTGCCCCGTTTTTTATTTGGGTGCCCCGTTTTTTATTTGAGTGCCCCGTTTTTTATTTGGGTGCCCCGTTTTTTATTTGGGTGCCTCGTTTTTTATTTGGGTGCCCCGTTTTTTATTTGGGTGTCCCATTTTTTTTATGGGGGTCCGTTTTTCATTTGGGCGCCCCGTGTTTTTATGGGGGGCCGTCTTTTATTTGGTTGCCCGTTTTTTTATGGGGGGTCCGTTTTCTATTTGGGTGCCCCATTTTTTAATGGGGGGTCCGTTTTTATTTGGGTGGCCCGTATTTTTATGGGGGTGTCCGTTTTTTATTTGGGTGCCCCGTTTTTTATGGGGGATCCGTTTTTTATTTGGGTGCCTCGTTTTTTATTTGGGTGTCCCGTTTTTTTTATGGGGGTCCGTTTTTTATTTGAGTGCCCCGTTTTTTATTTGGGTGCCCCGTTTTTTATTTGGGTGCCCCGTTTATTTATTTGGGTGCCCGGTTTTTTATTTGGGTGTCCCATTTTTTTATGGGGGTCCGTTTTTCATTTGGGTGTCCCGTTTTTTTATGGGGGGCCGTTTTTTATGGGGGTGCGTTTTTCATTTGGGTGCCCCGTTTTTTATTTGGGTGCTCCGTTTTTTATTTGAGTGCCCCGTTTTTTATTTGGGTGCCCCGTTTTTTATTTGGGTGCCCCGTTTTTTATTTGGGTGCCCCGTTTCTTTATGGGTGGGTCCGTTTTTTATTTGGGTGCCCCGTTTTTTTATGGTGGATCCTTTTTTTATTTGGGTGCCCCGATTTTTATGGGGGGTCCGTTTTTTATTTGGGTGCCCCGTTTATTATTTGGGCGCCCCGTTTTTTTATGGGGGCCTTCTTTTATTTGGGTGCCCGTTTTTTTATGGGGGGTCCGTTTTTTATTTGTGTGCCCCGTTTTTTAATGGGGGGTCCGTTTTTTATTTGGGTGCCCCGTTTTTTATTTGGGTGTCCCGTTTTTTATGGGTGTCCGTTTTTTATTTGTGTGCCCCGTTTTTTATTTGTGTGCCCCGTTTTTTTATGGGGGGTCCGTTTTTTATTTGAGTGCCCCGTTTTTTATTTGGGTGCCCCGTTTCCTATTTGTGTTCCCCGTTTTTTAATGGGGGGGGTCCGTTTTTTGTTTGGGTGGCCCGTTTTTTAATGGGCGGGTCCGTTTTTTATTTGGGAGCCCCGTTTTTTATGGGGGGGTCCGTTGGGTGCCCCGTTTTTATATGGGGGGCGTCCGTTTTTTACGGGGTGTCCGTTTTTTTACGGCTCTCCGTTTTTTATTTGTGTGCCCCTTTTTTTATTTCGGTGCCGCGTTTCTTTATGGGTGGCTCCGTTTTTTATTTGTGTGCCCCGTTTTTTTATGGTGGGTCCTTTTTTATTTGGGTGCCCCGATGTTTATGGGGGTGTCCGTTTTTCATTTGGGTGCCTCGTTTTTTATTTGGGCGCCCCGTGTTTTTATGGGGGGCCGTCTTTTATTTGGTTGCCCGTTTTTTTATGGGGGGTCCGTTTTCTATTTGGGTGCCCCATCTTTTAATGGGGGGTCCGTTTTTATTTGGGTGGCCCGTATTTTTATGGGGGTGTCCGTTTTTTATTTGGGTGCCCCGTTTTTTATGGGGGATCCGTTTTTTATTTGGGTGCCTCGTTTTTTATTTGGGTGTCCCGTTTTTTTTATGGGGGTCCGTTTTTTATTTGAGTGCCCCGTTTTTTATTTGGGTGCCCCGTTTTTTATTTGGGTGCCCCGTTTATTTATTTGGGTGCCCCGTTTTTTATTTGGGTGTCCCATTTTTTTATGGGGGTCCGTTTTTCATTTGGGTGTCCCGTTTTTTTATGGGGGCCGTTTTTTATGGGGGTGCGTTTTTTATTTGGGTGCCCCGTTTTTTATTTGGGTGCCCCGTTTTTTATTTGAGTGCCCCGTTTTTTATTTGGGTGCCCCGTTTTTTATTTGGGTGCCTCGTTTTTTATTTGGGTGCCCCGTTTTTTATTTGGGTGTCCCATTTTTTTTATGGGGGTCCGTTTTTCATTTGGGCGCCCCGTGTTTTTATGGGGGGCCGTCTTTTATTTGGTTGCCCGTTTTTTTATGGGGGGTCCGTTTTCTATTTGGGTGCCCCATTTTTTAATGGGGGGTCCGTTTTTATTTGGGTGGCCCGTATTTTTATGGGGGTGTCCGTTTTTTATTTGGGTGCCCCGTTTTTTATGGGGGATCCGTTTTTTATTTGGGTGCCTCGTTTTTTATTTGGGTGTCCCGTTTTTTTTATGGGGGTCCGTTTTTTATTTGAGTGCCCCGTTTTTTATTTGGGTGCCCCGTTTTTTATTTGGGTGCCCCGTTTATTTATTTGGGTGCCCGGTTTTTTATTTGGGTGTCCCATTTTTTTATGGGGGTCCGTTTTTCACTTGGGTGTCCCGTTCTTTTATGGGGGGCCGTTTTTTATGGGGGTGCGTTTTTCATTTGGGTGCCCCGTTTTTTATTTGGGTGCTCCGTTTTTTATTTGAGTGCCCCGTTTTTTATTTGGGTGCCCCGTTTTTTATTTGGGTGCCCCGTTTTTTATTTGGGTGCCCCGTTTCTTTATGGGTGGGTCCGTTTTTTATTTGGGTGCCCCGTTTTTTTATGGTGGATCCTTTTTTTATTTGGGTGCCCCGATTTTTATGGGGGGTCCGTTTTTTATTTGGGTGCCCCGTTTATTATTTGGGCGCCCCGTTTTTTTATGGGGGCCTTCTTTTATTTGGGTGCCCGTTTTTTTATGGGGGGTCCGTTTTTTATTTGTGTGCCCCGTTTTTTAATGGGGGGTCCGTTTTTTATTTGGGTGCCCCGTTTTTTATTTGGGTGTCCCGTTTTTTATGGGTGTCCGTTTTTTATTTGTGTGCCCCGTTTTTTATTTGTGTGCCCCGTTTTTTTATGGGGGGTCCGTTTTTTATTTGAGTGCCCCGTTTTTTATTTGGGTGCCCCGTTTCCTATTTGTGTTCCCCGTTTTTTAATGGGGGGGTCCGTTTTTTGTTTGGGTGGCCCGTTTTTTAATGGGCGGGTCCGTTTTTTATTTGGGAGCCCCGTTTTTTATGGGGGGGGGTCCGTTGGGTGCCCCGTTTTTATATGGGGGGCGTCCGTTTTTTACGGGGTGTCCGTTTTTTTACGGCTCTCCGTTTTTTATTTGTGTGCCCCTTTTTTTATTTCGGTGCCGCGTTTCTTTATGGGTGGCTCCGTTTTTTATTTGTGTGCCCCGTTTTTTTATGGTGGGTCCTTTTTTATTTGGGTGCCCCGATGTTTATGGGGGTGTCCGTTTTTCATTTGGGTGCCTCGTTTTTTATTTGGGCGCCCCGTGTTTTTATGGGGGGCCGTCTTTTATTTGGTTGCCCGTTTTTTTATGGGGGGTCCGTTTTCTATTTGGGTGCCCCATCTTTTAATGGGGGGTCCGTTTTTATTTGGGTGGCCCGTATTTTTATGGGGGTGTCCGTTTTTTATTTGGGTGCCCCGTTTTTTATGGGGGATCCGTTTTTTATTTGGGTGCCTCGTTTTTTATTTGGGTGTCCCGTTTTTTTTATGGGGGTCCGTTTTTTATTTGAGTGCCCCGTTTTTTATTTGGGTGCCCCGTTTTTTATTTGGGTGCCCCGTTTATTTATTTGGGTGCCCCGTTTTTTATTTGGGTGTCCCATTTTTTTATGGGGGTCCGTTTTTCATTTGGGTGTCCCGTTTTTTTATGGGGGCCGTTTTTTATGGGGGTGCGTTTTTTATTTGGGTGCCCCGTTTTTTATTTGGGTGCCCCGTTTTTTATTTGAGTGCCCCGTTTTTTATTTGGGTGCCCCGTTTTTTATTTGGGTGCCTCGTTTTTTATTTGGGTGCCCCGTTTTTTATTTGGGTGTCCCATTTTTTTTATGGGGGTCCGTTTTTCATTTGGGCGCCCCGTGTTTTTATGGGGGGCCGTCTTTTATTTGGTTGCCCGTTTTTTTATGGGGGGTCCGTTTTCTATTTGGGTGCCCCATTTTTTAATGGGGGGTCCGTTTTTATTTGGGTGGCCCGTATTTTTATGGGGGTGTCCGTTTTTTATTTGGGTGCCCCGTTTTTTATGGGGGATCCGTTTTTTATTTGGGTGCCTCGTTTTTTATTTGGGTGTCCCGTTTTTTTTATGGGGGTCCGTTTTTTATTTGAGTGCCCCGTTTTTTATTTGGGTGCCCCGTTTTTTATTTGGGTGCCCCGTTTATTTATTTGGGTGCCCGGTTTTTTATTTGGGTGTCCCATTTTTTTATGGGGGTCCGTTTTTCACTTGGGTGTCCCGTTCTTTTATGGGGGGCCGTTTTTTATGGGGGTGCGTTTTTCATTTGGGTGCCCCGTTTTTTATTTGGGTGCTCCGTTTTTTATTTGAGTGCCCCGTTTTTTATTTGGGTGCCCCGTTTTTTATTTGGGTGCCCCGTTTTTTATTTGGGTGCCCCGTTTCTTTATGGGTGGGTCCGTTTTTTATTTGGGTGCCCCGTTTTTTTATGGTGGATCCTTTTTTTATTTGGGTGCCCCGATTTTTATGGGGGGTCCGTTTTTTATTTGGGTGCCCCGTTTATTATTTGGGCGCCCCGTTTTTTTATGGGGGCCTTCTTTTATTTGGGTGCCCGTTTTTTTATGGGGGGTCCGTTTTTTATTTGTGTGCCCCGTTTTTTAATGGGGGGTCCGTTTTTTATTTGGGTGCCCCGTTTTTTATTTGGGTGTCCCGTTTTTTATGGGTGTCCGTTTTTTATTTGTGTGCCCCGTTTTTTATTTGTGTGCCCCGTTTTTTTATGGGGGGTCCGTTTTTTATTTGAGTGCCCCGTTTTTTATTTGGGTGCCCCGTTTCCTATTTGTGTTCCCCGTTTTTTAATGGGGGGGTCCGTTTTTTGTTTGGGTGGCCCGTTTTTTAATGGGCGGGTCCGTTTTTTATTTGGGAGCCCCGTTTTTTATGGGGGGGGGTCCGTTGGGTGCCCCGTTTTTATATGGGGGGCGTCCGTTTTTTACGGGGTGTCCGTTTTTTTACGGCTCTCCGTTTTTTATTTGTGTGCCCCTTTTTTTATTTCGGTGCCGCGTTTCTTTATGGGTGGCTCCGTTTTTTATTTGTGTGCCCCGTTTTTTTATGGTGGGTCCTTTTTTATTTGGGTGCCCCGATGTTTATGGGGGTGTCCGTTTTTCATTTGGGTGCCTCGTTTTTTATTTGGGCGCCCCGTGTTTTTATGGGGGGCCGTCTTTTATTTGGTTGCCCGTTTTTTTATGGGGGGTCCGTTTTCTATTTGGGTGCCCCATCTTTTAATGGGGGGTCCGTTTTTATTTGGGTGGCCCGTATTTTTATGGGGGTGTCCGTTTTTTATTTGGGTGCCCCGTTTTTTATGGGGGATCCGTTTTTTATTTGGGTGCCTCGTTTTTTATTTGGGTGTCCCGTTTTTTTTATGGGGGTCCGTTTTTTATTTGAGTGCCCCGTTTTTTATTTGGGTGCCCCGTTTTTTATTTGGGTGCCCCGTTTATTTATTTGGGTGCCCCGTTTTTTATTTGGGTGTCCCATTTTTTTATGGGGGTCCGTTTTTCATTTGGGTGTCCCGTTTTTTTATGGGGGCCGTTTTTTATGGGGGTGCGTTTTTTATTTGGGTGCCCCGTTTTTTATTTGGGTGCCCCGTTTTTTATTTGAGTGCCCCGTTTTTTATTTGGGTGCCCCGTTTTTTATTTGGGTGCCTCGTTTTTTATTTGGGTGCCCCGTTTTTTATTTGGGTGTCCCATTTTTTTTATGGGGGTCCGTTTTTCATTTGGGCGCCCCGTGTTTTTATGGGGGGCCGTCTTTTATTTGGTTGCCCGTTTTTTTATGGGGGGTCCGTTTTCTATTTGGGTGCCCCATTTTTTAATGGGGGGTCCGTTTTTATTTGGGTGGCCCGTATTTTTATGGGGGTGTCCGTTTTTTATTTGGGTGCCCCGTTTTTTATGGGGGATCCGTTTTTTATTTGGGTGCCTCGTTTTTTATTTGGGTGTCCCGTTTTTTTTATGGGGGTCCGTTTTTTATTTGAGTGCCCCGTTTTTTATTTGGGTGCCCCGTTTTTTATTTGGGTGCCCCGTTTATTTATTTGGGTGCCCGGTTTTTTATTTGGGTGTCCCATTTTTTTATGGGGGTCCGTTTTTCATTTGGGTGTCCCGTTTTTTTATGGGGGGCCGTTTTTTATGGGGGTGCGTTTTTCATTTGGGTGCCCCGTTTTTTATTTGGGTGCTCCGTTTTTTATTTGAGTGCCCCGTTTTTTATTTGGGTGCCCCGTTTTTTATTTGGGTGCCCCGTTTTTTATTTGGGTGCCCCGTTTCTTTATGGGTGGGTCCGTTTTTTATTTGGGTGCCCCGTTTTTTTATGGTGGATCCTTTTTTTATTTGGGTGCCCCGATTTTTATGGGGGGTCCGTTTTTTATTTGGGTGCCCCGTTTATTATTTGGGCGCCCCGTTTTTTTATGGGGGCCTTCTTTTATTTGGGTGCCCGTTTTTTTATGGGGGGTCCGTTTTTTATTTGTGTGCCCCGTTTTTTAATGGGGGGTCCGTTTTTTATTTGGGTGCCCCGTTTTTTATTTGGGTGTCCCGTTTTTTATGGGTGTCCGTTTTTTATTTGTGTGCCCCGTTTTTTATTTGTGTGCCCCGTTTTTTTATGGGGGGTCCGTTTTTTATTTGAGTGCCCCGTTTTTTATTTGGGTGCCCCGTTTCCTATTTGTGTTCCCCGTTTTTTAATGGGGGGGGTCCGTTTTTTGTTTGGGTGGCCCGTTTTTTAATGGGCGGGTCCGTTTTTTATTTGGGAGCCCCGTTTTTTATGGGGGGGGGTCCGTTGGGTGCCCCGTTTTTATATGGGGGGCGTCCGTTTTTTACGGGGTGTCCGTTTTTTTACGGCTCTCCGTTTTTTATTTGTGTGCCCCTTTTTTTATTTCGGTGCCGCGTTTCTTTATGGGTGGCTCCGTTTTTTATTTGTGTGCCCCGTTTTTTTATGGTGGGTCCTTTTTTATTTGGGTGCCCCGATGTTTATGGGGGTGTCCGTTTTTCATTTGGGTGCCTCGTTTTTTATTTGGGCGCCCCGTGTTTTTATGGGGGGCCGTCTTTTATTTGGTTGCCCGTTTTTTTATGGGGGGTCCGTTTTCTATTTGGGTGCCCCATCTTTTAATGGGGGGTCCGTTTTTATTTGGGTGGCCCGTATTTTTATGGGGGTGTCCGTTTTTTATTTGGGTGCCCCGTTTTTTATGGGGGATCCGTTTTTTATTTGGGTGCCTCGTTTTTTATTTGGGTGTCCCGTTTTTTTTATGGGGGTCCGTTTTTTATTTGAGTGCCCCGTTTTTTATTTGGGTGCCCCGTTTTTTATTTGGGTGCCCCGTTTATTTATTTGGGTGCCCCGTTTTTTATTTGGGTGTCCCATTTTTTTATGGGGGTCCGTTTTTCATTTGGGTGTCCCGTTTTTTTATGGGGGCCGTTTTTTATGGGGGTGCGTTTTTTATTTGGGTGCCCCGTTTTTTATTTGGGTGCCCCGTTTTTTATTTGAGTGCCCCGTTTTTTATTTGGGTGCCCCGTTTTTTATTTGGGTGCCTCGTTTTTTATTTGGGTGCCCCGTTTTTTATTTGGGTGTCCCATTTTTTTTATGGGGGTCCGTTTTTCATTTGGGCGCCCCGTGTTTTTATGGGGGGCCGTCTTTTATTTGGTTGTCCGTTTTTTTATGGGGGGTCCGTTTTCTATTTGGGTGCCCCATTTTTTAATGGGGGGTCCGTTTTTATTTGGGTGGCCCGTATTTTTATGGGGGTGTCCGTTTTTTATTTGGGTGCCCCGTTTTTTATGGGGGATCCGTTTTTTATTTGGGTGCCTCGTTTTTTATTTGGGTGTCCCGTTTTTTTTATGGGGGTCCGTTTTTTATTTGAGTGCCCCGTTTTTTATTTGGGTGCCCCGTTTTTTATTTGGGTGCCCCGTTTATTTATTTGGGTGCCCGGTTTTTTATTTGGGTGTCCCATTTTTTTATGGGGGTCCGTTTTTCACTTGGGTGTCCCGTTCTTTTATGGGGGGCCGTTTTTTATGGGGGTGCGTTTTTCATTTGGGTGCCCCGTTTTTTATTTGGGTGCTCCGTTTTTTATTTGAGTGCCCCGTTTTTTATTTGGGTGCCCCGTTTTTTATTTGGGTGCCCCGTTTTTTATTTGGGTGCCCCGTTTCTTTATGGGTGGGTCCGTTTTTTATTTGGGTGCCCCGTTTTTTTATGGTGGATCCTTTTTTTATTTGGGTGCCCCGATTTTTATGGGGGGTCCGTTTTTTATTTGGGTGCCCCGTTTATTATTTGGGCGCCCCGTTTTTTTATGGGGGCCTTCTTTTATTTGGGTGCCCGTTTTTTTATGGGGGGTCCGTTTTTTATTTGTGTGCCCCGTTTTTTAATGGGGGGTCCGTTTTTTATTTGGGTGCCCCGTTTTTTATTTGGGTGTCCCGTTTTTTATGGGTGTCCGTTTTTTATTTGTGTGCCCCGTTTTTTATTTGTGTGCCCCGTTTTTTTATGGGGGGTCCGTTTTTTATTTGAGTGCCCCGTTTTTTATTTGGGTGCCCCGTTTCCTATTTGTGTTCCCCGTTTTTTAATGGGGGGGTCCGTTTTTTGTTTGGGTGGCCCGTTTTTTAATGGGCGGGTCCGTTTTTTATTTGGGAGCCCCGTTTTTTATGGGGGGGGGTCCGTTGGGTGCCCCGTTTTTATATGGGGGGCGTCCGTTTTTTACGGGGTGTCCGTTTTTTTACGGCTCTCCGTTTTTTATTTGTGTGCCCCTTTTTTTATTTCGGTGCCGCGTTTCTTTATGGGTGGCTCCGTTTTTTATTTGTGTGCCCCGTTTTTTTATGGTGGGTCCTTTTTTATTTGGGTGCCCCGATGTTTATGGGGGTGTCCGTTTTTCATTTGGGTGCCTCGTTTTTTATTTGGGCGCCCCGTGTTTTTATGGGGGGCCGTCTTTTATTTGGTTGCCCGTTTTTTTATGGGGGGTCCGTTTTCTATTTGGGTGCCCCATCTTTTAATGGGGGGTCCGTTTTTATTTGGGTGGCCCGTATTTTTATGGGGGTGTCCGTTTTTTATTTGGGTGCCCCGTTTTTTATGGGGGATCCGTTTTTTATTTGGGTGCCTCGTTTTTTATTTGGGTGTCCCGTTTTTTTTATGGGGGTCCGTTTTTTATTTGAGTGCCCCGTTTTTTATTTGGGTGCCCCGTTTTTTATTTGGGTGCCCCGTTTATTTATTTGGGTGCCCCGTTTTTTATTTGGGTGTCCCATTTTTTTATGGGGGTCCGTTTTTCATTTGGGTGTCCCGTTTTTTTATGGGGGCCGTTTTTTATGGGGGTGCGTTTTTTATTTGGGTGCCCCGTTTTTTATTTGGGTGCCCCGTTTTTTATTTGAGTGCCCCGTTTTTTATTTGGGTGCCCCGTTTTTTATTTGGGTGCCTCGTTTTTTATTTGGGTGCCCCGTTTTTTATTTGGGTGTCCCATTTTTTTTATGGGGGTCCGTTTTTCATTTGGGCGCCCCGTGTTTTTATGGGGGGCCGTCTTTTATTTGGTTGCCCGTTTTTTTATGGGGGGTCCGTTTTCTATTTGGGTGCCCCATTTTTTAATGGGGGGTCCTTTTTTATTTGGGTGGCCCGTATTTTTATGGGGGTGTCCGTTTTTTATTTGGGTGCCCCGTTTTTTATGGGGGATCCGTTTTTTATTTGGGTGCCTCGTTTTTTATTTGGGTGTCCCGTTTTTTTTATGGGGGTCCGTTTTTTATTTGAGTGCCCCGTTTTTTATTTGGGTGCCCCGTTTTTTATTTGGGTGCCCCGTTTATTTATTTGGGTGCCCGGTTTTTTATTTGGGTGTCCCATTTTTTTATGGGGGTCCGTTTTTCATTTGGGTGTCCCGTTTTTTTATGGGGGGCCGTTTTTTATGGGGGTGCGTTTTTCATTTGGGTGCCCCGTTTTTTATTTGGGTGCTCCGTTTTTTATTTGAGTGCCCCGTTTTTTATTTGGGTGCCCCGTTTTTTATTTGGGTGCCCCGTTTTTTATTTGGGTGCCCCGTTTCTTTATGGGTGGGTCCGTTTTTTATTTGGGTGCCCCGTTTTTTTATGGTGGATCCTTTTTTTATTTGGGTGCCCCGATTTTTATGGGGGGTCCGTTTTTTATTTGGGTGCCCCGTTTATTATTTGGGCGCCCCGTTTTTTTATGGGGGCCTTCTTTTATTTGGGTGCCCGTTTTTTTATGGGGGGTCCGTTTTTTATTTGTGTGCCCCGTTTTTTAATGGGGGGTCCGTTTTTTATTTGGGTGCCCCGTTTTTTATTTGGGTGTCCCGTTTTTTATGGGTGTCCGTTTTTTATTTGTGTGCCCCGTTTTTTATTTGTGTGCCCCGTTTTTTTATGGGGGGTCCGTTTTTTATTTGAGTGCCCCGTTTTTTATTTGGGTGCCCCGTTTCCTATTTGTGTTCCCCGTTTTTTAATGGGGGGGGTCCGTTTTTTGTTTGGGTGGCCCGTTTTTTAATGGGCGGGTCCGTTTTTTATTTGGGAGCCCCGTTTTTTATGGGGGGGTCCGTTGGGTGCCCCGTTTTTATATGGGGGGCGTCCGTTTTTTACGGGGTGTCCGTTTTTTTACGGCTCTCCGTTTTTTATTTGTGTGCCCCTTTTTTTATTTCGGTGCCGCGTTTCTTTATGGGTGGCTCCGTTTTTTATTTGTGTGCCCCGTTTTTTTATGGTGGGTCCTTTTTTATTTGGGTGCCCCGATGTTTATGGGGGTGTCCGTTTTTCATTTGGGTGCCTCGTTTTTTATTTGGGCGCCCCGTGTTTTTATGGGGGGCCGTCTTTTATTTGGTTGCCCGTTTTTTTATGGGGGGTCCGTTTTCTATTTGGGTGCCCCATCTTTTAATGGGGGGTCCGTTTTTATTTGGGTGGCCCGTATTTTTATGGGGGTGTCCGTTTTTTATTTGGGTGCCCCGTTTTTTATGGGGGATCCGTTTTTTATTTGGGTGCCTCGTTTTTTATTTGGGTGTCCCGTTTTTTTTATGGGGGTCCGTTTTTTATTTGAGTGCCCCGTTTTTTATTTGGGTGCCCCGTTTTTTATTTGGGTGCCCCGTTTATTTATTTGGGTGCCCCGTTTTTTATTTGGGTGTCCCATTTTTTTATGGGGGTCCGTTTTTCATTTGGGTGTCCCGTTTTTTTATGGGGGGCCGTTTTTTATGGGGGTGCGTTTTTTATTTGGGTGCCCCGTTTTTTATTTGGGTGCCCCGTTTTTTATTTGAGTGCCCCGTTTTTTTATTGGGGGGTGTCCGTTTTTTTGGGTACCACGTTTTTTATTTGGGTGCCCTGTTTTTTATGGGGGGTCCGTTTTTTATTTGGGTGTGCCGTTTTTTTATGGTGGGTCCATTTTTTATTTGGGTGCCCCATTTTCTTATGGGGGTCCGTTTTTTATCTGGGTGCCCCGTTTTTTAATGGGTGGGTCCGTATTTTATTTGGGTGCCCCGTTTTTTTATTTGGGGGTCCGTTTTTCATTTGGGTGCCCCGTTTTTTATGTGGGGTCCGTTTTTTATTTGGGTGACCCGTTTTTTATTTGGGTGCCCCGTTTTTTTATGCGGGGGGGGGGACGTTTTTTATTTGGGTGCCCCGTTTTTTTATGGGGGGGTCTGTTTTTTATTTGGGTGCCCCATTTTTATTTGGGTGCCCCGTTTTTTTTATAGGGGCGTCCGTTTTTTATTTGGGTACCCCGTTTTTTACTTGGGTGCCCCGTTTTTTTACGGGGGGTCCGTTTTTTATGGGGGGTCCGTTTTTTATTCGGGTGCCCCGCTTTTTTTTATTGGGGGGGAGTTTTTTAATTGGGTGCCCCGTTTTTTTATGGCGGTCCGTCTTTTATTTGGGTACCCCGTTCTTTATTTGGGTGCCCCGTTTTCTTTTATGGGGGTTTTCATTTTTTATTTGGGCGCCCCGTTTTTTACTTGGGTGCCCCGTTTCTTTATTTGGGTGTCCCGTTTTTTTATGGGTGTGTCCGTTTTTCATTTGGGTGCACCGTTTCTTATTTGGGTGTCCCGTTTCTTTATGGGTGGGTCCGTTTTTTATTTGGGTGCCCCGTTTTTTATGGTGGGTTTTTTTTTTAATTGGGTGCCCTGATTTTTATGGGGGGGTCCGTTTTTTATTTGGGTGCCCCGTTTTTTATTTGGGCGCCCCGTTTTTTTATGGGGGGCCTTCTTTTATTTGAGTGCCCGTTTTTTTTATGGTGTCCGTTTTTTATTTGGGTGCCCCGTTGATTTATGGGGGGTCCGTTTTTTATTTGGGTGCACCTTTTTTATTTGGGTGCCCCGTTTTTTTTATAGGGGGGTCCGTTTTTTATTTGGATATCCGGTTTTTTTATGGGGGGCGTCCGTTTATTATTTGGGTATCCCGTTTTTTATTTGGGTGCCCCGTTTCTTTATGGGGGGTCCGTTTTTTATTTGGGTGCCCCGTTTCTTTATGGGGGGTCCGTTTTTCATTTGGGTGCCCCGTTTTTTATTTGGGTGTCCCGTTTTTTATGGGGGGTCCGTTTTTTATTTGGGTGTCCCGTTTAATACGGGGAGGTCCGTTTTTTATTTGGGTGCCCCGTTTTTTTATGGGTGGCTCCGTTTTTTATTTGGGTGCCCCATTTTTTATTTGGGTGTCCCGTTTATTTATGGGCGGGGTCCGTTTTTTTATTTGGGTGCCCCTTTTTTTATGGGGGGTCCGTTTTTTATTTGGGTGCCCCGTTTCTTTATGGGCGGGTCCGTTTTTTATTTGGGTGACCCGTTTTTTTATGGGGGTCCTTATTTTATTTGGGTGACTCGTTTTTTATTTGGGTGCCCCGTTTTTTGATTGGGTGCCCGGTTTTTTTATGGGGGGTCCGTTTTTTATTTGGGTGTCCTGTTTTTTATTTGGGTGCCCCGTTTTTATATGGGGGGCGTCCGTTTTTTATTTGGGTAACCCGTTTTTTATTTGGATGCCCCTATTTTTTATGGGGTGTCCGTTTTTTTATGGGTGTTCCGTTTTTTATTTGTGTGCCCCGTTTTTTATTTCGGTGCCCCGTTTCTTTATGGGTGGCTCCGTTTTTTATTTGTGTGCCCCGTTTTTTTATGGTGGGTCCTTTTTTATTTGGGTGCCCCGATGTTTATGGGGGTGTCCGTTTTTCATTTGGGTGCCTCGTTTTTTATTTGGGCGCCTCGTTTTTTTATGGGGGGCCGTCTTTTATTTGGGTGCCCGTTTTTTTATGGGGGGTCCGTTTTCTATTTGGGTGCCCCATTTTTAATGGGGGGGTCCGTTTTTTTTTTGGGTGCCCCGTTTTTTATGGGGGGGTCCGTTTTTTATTTGGGTGCCCCGTTTTTTATGGGGGATCCGTTTTTTATTTGGGTGCCTCGTTTTTTATTTGGGTGTCCCGTTTTTTTTATGGGGGTCCGTTTTTTATTTGAGTGCCCCGTTTTTTATTTGGGTGCCCCGTTTATTTATTTGGGTGCCCAGTTTTTTATTTGGGTGTCCCATTTTTTTATGGGGGTCCGTTTTTCATTTGGGTGTCCCGTTTTTTTATGGAGGGCCGTTTTTTATGGGGGTGCGTTTTTTATTTGGGTGCCCCGTTTTTTATTTGGGTGTCCCGTTTTTTATTTGAGTGCCCCGTTTTTTATTTGGGTGCCCCGTTTTTTATTTGGGTGCCTCGTTTTTTATTTGGGTGCCCCGTTTATTTATTTGGGTGCCCCGTTTTTTATTTGGGTGTCCCATTTTTTTTATGGGGGTCCGTTTTTCATTTGGGTGTCCCGTTTTTTTTATGGGGGTCGTTTTTTATGGGGGTGCGTTTTTTATTTGGGTGCCCCGTTTTTTATTTGGGTGCCCCGTTTTTTATTTGAGTGCCCCGTTTTTTTATTGGGGGGTGTCCGTTTTTTTGGGTACCACGTTTTTTATTTGGGTGCCCTGTTTTTTATGGGGGGTCCGTTTCTTATTTGGGTGTGCCGTTTTTTTATGGTGGGTCTATTTTTTATTTGGGTGCCCCATTTTCTTATGGGGGTCCGTTTTTTATCTGGGTGCCCCGTTTTTTAATGGGTGGGTCCGTATTTTATTTGGGTGCCCCGTTTTTTTATTTGGGGGTCCGTTTTTCATTTGGGTGCCCCGTTTTTTTATGTGGGGTCCGTTTTTTATTTGGGTGACCCGTTTTTTATTTGGGTGCCCCGTTTTTTTATGCGGGGGGGGACGTTTTTTATTTGGGTGCCCCGTTTTTTTATGGGGGGGTCTGTTTTTTATTTGGGTGCCCCATTTTTATTTGGGTGCCCCGTTTTTTTTATAGGGGCGTCCGTTTTTTATTTGGGTACCCCGTTTTTTACTTGGGTGCCCCGTTTTTTTACGGGGGGTCCGTTTTTTATGTGGGGTCCGTTTTTTATTCGGGTGCCCCGCTTTTTTTATTGGGGGGGAGTTTTTTAATTGGGTGCCCCGTTTTTTTATGGCGGTCCGTCTTTTATTTGGGTACCCCGTTCTTTATTTGGGTGCCCCGTTTTTTTTTATGGGGGTTTTCATTTTTTATTTAGGCGCCCCGTCTTTTACTTGGGTGCCCCGTTTCTTTATTTGGGTGTCCCGTTTTTTTATTGGTGTGTCCGTTTTTCATTTGGGTGCACCGTTTCTTATTTGGGTGTCCCGTTTCTTTATGGGTGGGTCCGTTTTTTATTTGGATGCCCCTATTTTTTATGGGGTGTCCGTTTTTTTATGGGTGTTCCGTTTTTTATTTGTGTGCCCCGTTTTTTATTTCGGTGCCCCGTTTCTTTATGGGTGGCTCCGTTTTTTATTTGTGTGCCCCGTTTTTTTATGGTGGGTCCTTTTTTATTTGGGTGCCCCGATGTTTATGGGGGTGTCCGTTTTTCATTTGGGTGCCTCGTTTTTTATTTGGGCGCCTCGTTTTTTTATGGGGGGCCGTCTTTTATTTGGGTGCCCGTTTTTTTATGGGGGGTCCGTTTTCTATTTGGGTGCCCCATTTTTTAATGGGGGGGTCCGTTTTTTTTTGGGGTGCCCCGTTTTTTATGGGGGGGGGTCCGTTTTTTATTTGGGTGCCCGTTTTTTATGGGGGATCCGTTTTTTATTTGGGTGCCTCGTTTTTTATTTGGGTGTCCCGTTATTTTATGGGGGTCCGTTTTTTATTTGAGTGCCCCGTTTCTTATTTGGGTGCCCCGTTTTTTATTTGGGTGCCCCGTTTATTTATTTGGGTGCCCCGTTTTTTATTTGGGTGTCCCATTTTTTTTATGGGGGCCCGTTTTTCATTTGGGTGTCCCGTTTTTTTTATTTGGGTGTCCCGTTTTTTTATGGGGGTCCGTTTTTTATTTGTGTGCCCCGTTTTGTATTTCGGTGCCCCGTTTCTTTATGGGTGTGTCCGTTTTTTATTTGGGTACCCCGTTTTTTTATGGTGGGTCCTTTTTTATTTGGGTGCCCCGATTTTTATGGGGGGGCGTCTTTTATTTGAGTGCCCCGTTTTTCATTTGGGTGCCCCGTTTTTTATTTGGGTGTCCCGTATTTTATGGGGGGTCCGTTTTTTATTTCGGTGCCCCGTTCCTTTATGGGTGGGTCCGTTTTTTATTTGGGTGCCCCGTTTCTTTATGGGGTGTCCGTTTATCATTTGGGTGCCCCGTTTTTTTATGTGGGTCCGTATTTCATTTCGGTACCCCGTTTTTTATTTGGGTGCCCCGTTTCTTTATGGGGGTCCGTTTTTTATTTGGGTGCCCCGTTTCTTTATGGGGGTTCGTTTTTCATTTGGGTGCCTCGTTTTTTATTTGGGTGTCCCGTTATTTTATGGGGGTTCCATTTTTTTTATTTGGGTGCCCCGTTTTTATTTGGGTGGCCCATTTTTTTATTTGGGTGTCCCGTTTTTTTCTATGGTGGGGGTACATTTTTACTTGGGGGTCCCGTTCTTTTACGGGTGGCCCGTTTTTTGGGGGGGTACCCCGTTTTTTATTTGGGTGCCCCGTTTATTTATGGGGGTCCGTTTTTTTTATTTGTGTGTCCCGTTTTTTATTTGGGTGCCCCGTTTCTTTATGGGGGGTCCGTATTTTATTCGGGTGCCCCGTTTTTTTATGGGGTCCGTTTTTTATTTGGGTGTCCCGTTTTTTATGGGGGGTCCGTTTTTATTTGGGTGCCCCGTTTTTTTATGGGATCCGTTTTTTATTTGGGTGTCCCGTTTTTTATGGGGGGTCCGTTTTTATTTGGGTGCCCCGTTTTTTTATGGGGGGCCGTTTTTCATTTGGGTGCCCCGTCTTTTATTTGTGTGCCCCGTTCTTTATTTGGGTGCCCCGTTTTTTTATGGGGGGTATCATATTTTATTTGGGTGCCCCGTTTTTTATTTGGGTGCCCCGTTTTTTTTATGGGGGGTCCGTTTTGTATTTGGGTGACCCGTTTTTTTATTTGGGTTTCCCGTTTTTTTATTTGGGTGACCCGTTTTTTATTGGGGGGGGGAGTTTTTTAATTGGGTGCCCCGTTTTTTTATGGTGGGGTCCGTTTTTTATTTGGGTGCCCCGTTTTTTATTTGGGCGCCCCGTTATTTATGGGGGGCCGTCTTTTATTTGGGTGCCCGTTTTTTTATGGGGGTCC
Source organism: Eledone cirrhosa (assembly GCA_964016885.1). Classification (NCBI taxonomy): domain Eukaryota; kingdom Metazoa; phylum Mollusca; class Cephalopoda; order Octopoda; family Eledonidae; genus Eledone; species Eledone cirrhosa. Next base: position 296,631,099 of record OZ024740.1, read on the forward strand.
GTTTTTTATTTGGGTGTCCCGTTTTTTTATGGGGTGTCCGTTTTTTATTTGGGTGCCCCGTTGATTTATGTGGGGTCCGTTTTTTATTTGGGTGTCACTTTTTTATTTGGGTGCCCCGTTTTTTTTATAGGGGGGTACGTTTTTTATTTGGATATCCCGTTTTTTTTATGGGGGGCGTCCGTTTATTATTTGGGTACCCCGTTTTTTATTTGGGTGTACCGTTTTTTTATGGAACGGTCCGTTTTTTATTTGGGTGCCCCGTTTTTTATTTGTGCGCCCCATTTTTTATGGGGGGCCGTCTTTTATTTGGGTGCCCGTTTTTTTATGGGGGTCCGTTTTTTATTTGGGTGCCCCGTTTTTTTATGGGGTGTCCGTTTTTTATTTGGGTGCCCCTTTTTTATTTGGGTGCCCCGTTTTTTTTATAGGGGGGGTCCGTTTTTTATTTGGATATCCCGTTTTTTTATGGGGGGCGTCCGTTCATCATTTGGGTACCCCGTTTTTTATTTGGGTGCCCCGTTTTTTTATGGGGGTCCGTTTTTTTATGGGGGCTCCGTTTTTTATTTGTGTGCCCCGTTTTTTTATGTGGGTCCGTATTTCATTTCGGTGCCCCGTTTTTTATTTTGGTGCCCCGTTTCTTTATGGGGTGTCCGTTTTTTATTTGGGTGCCCCGTTTCTTTATGGGGGTCCGTTTTTCATTTGGGTGCCCCGTTTTTTATTTGGGTGTCCCGTTTTTTATGGGGGGTCCGTTTTTTATTTGGGTGTCCCGTTTTTTATGGGTGGCTCCGTTTTTTATTTGGGTGCCCCATTTTTTATTTGGGTGTCCCGTTTATTTATGGGCGGGGTCCGTTTTTTATTTGGATGTCCCTTTTTAATGGGGGGTCCGTTTTTTATTTGGGTGCCCCGTTTTTTTATGGGTGGGTCCGTTTTTTATTTGGGTGACCCGTTTTTTTATGGGGGGTCCTTATTTTATTTGGGTGACTCGTTTTTTATTTAGGTGCCACGTTTTTTGATTGGGTGCCCGGTTTTTTTATGGGGGGTCCGTTTTTTATTTGGGTGCCCCGTTTTTTTATGGGGGGGTCCGTTTTTTATTTGGGTACCCCGTTTTTTATTTGGGTGCCCCTATCTTTTATGGGGGGGACCGTTTTTTTATGTGGTCCGTTTTTTATTTGTGTGCCCCGTTTTTTATTTGGGTGCCCCGTTTTTTTATGGTGGGTCCTTTTTTTATTTGGGTGCCCCGATTTTTATGGGGGTGTCCTTTATTTATTTGGGTGACCCGTTTTTTATTTGGGCGCCCTGTTTTTTTATGGGGGCCGTCTTTTATTTGGGTGCCCGTTTTTTATTTGAATGTCCCGTTTTTTATTTGGGTGTCCCGTTTTTTATTTGAGTGTCCCGTTTTTCTATTTGGTGTCCCGTTTTTTATGGGGGGTCCGTTTTTCAATTGGGTTCCCCGTTTTTTATTTGGGTGCCCCGTTATTTTATGGGGGTACCATTTTTTATTTGGGTGTCCCGTTTGTTATTTGGGTGTCCCGTTTTTTTATTTGGATGTCCCGTTTTTTTATGGTGGGGGGTCCATTTTTTACTTGGGTGCCCCGTTCTTTTATGGGGGGCCCGTTTTTTATTTGGGTACCCCGTTTTTTATTTGGATGCCCCGTTTTTTATGGTGGCGTCCGTTTTTTATTTGGGTGCCCCGTTTTTTTATGGGGGGGTTGTTTTTTATTTGGGTGCCCCGTTTCTTATTTGGGGGCCCCGTTTTTTATGGGAGGTGCGTTTTTTATTCGTGTGCCCCGTTTTTTATTTGGGTGCCCCGTTTCTTTATGGGTGGGTCCGTTTTTTATTTGGGTGCCCCGTTTTTTTATGGTGGATCCTTTTTTTATTTGGGTGCCCCGATTTTTATGGTGGTCCCTTTTTTATTTGGGTGCCCCGTTTATTATTTGGGCGCCCCGTTTTTTTATGGGGGCCTTCTTTTATTTGGGTGCCCGTTTTTTTATGGGGGGTCCGTTTTTTATTTGTGTGCCCCGTTTTTTTATGGGGGGTCCGTTTTTTATTTGGGTGCCCCGTTTTTTATTTGGGTGTCCCGTTTTTTTATGGGTGTCCGTTTTTTATTTGTGTGCCCCGTTTTTTATTTGGGTGACCCGTTTTTTTATGGGGGGTCCGTTTTTTATTTGAGTGCCCCGTTTTTTATTTGGGTGCCCCGTTTCTTATTTGTGTGCCCCTTTTTTTAATGGGGGGGTCCGTTTTTTGTTTGGGTGGCCCGTTTTCTAATGGGCGGGTCCGTTTTTTATTTGGGTGCCCCGTTTTTTCATGGGGGGCGTCCGTTTTTTATGGGGTGTCCGTTTTTTTATGGGGGTCCGTTTTTTATTTGTGTGCCCCTTTTTTTATTTCGGTGCCGCGTTTCTTTATGGGTAACTCCGTTTTTTATTTGTGTGCCCCGTTTTTTTATGGTGGGTCCTTTTTATTTGGGTGCCCCGATGTTTATGGGGGTGTCCGTTTTTCATTTGGGTGCCTCGTTTTTTATTTGGGCGCCCCGTGTTTTTATGGGGGGCCGTCTTTTATTTGGTTGCCCGTTTTTTTATGGGGGGTCCGTTTTCTATTTGGGTGCCCCATTTTTTAATGGGGGGTCCGTTTTTTATTTGGGTGGCCCGTATTTTTATGGGGGGGTCCGTTTTTTATTTGGGTGCCCCGTTTATTTATTTGGGTGCCCCGTTTTTTATTTGGGTGTCCCATTTTTTTATGGGGATCCGTTTTTAATTTGGGTGTCCCGTTTTTTTATGGGGGCCGTTTTTTATGGGGGTGCGTTTTTTATTTGGGTGCCCCGTTTTTTATTTGGGTGCCCCGTTTTTTATTTGAGTGCCCCGTTTTTTTATTGGGGGGCGTCCGTTTTTTGGGGTACCACGTTTTTTATTTGGGTGCCCTGTTTTTTTATGGGGAGTCCGTTTTTTATTTGGGTGTCCCGTTTTTTTATGGGTGGCTCCGTTTTTTATTTGGGTGTCCCATTTTTTATTTGGGTGTCCCGTTTATTTATGGGCGGGGTCCGTTTTTTATTTGGGTGCCCCTTTTTAATGGGGGGTCCGTTTTTTATTTGGGTGCCCCGTTTTTTTATGGGTGGGTCCGTTTTTTATTTGGGTGACCCGTTTTTTTATGGGGGGTCCTTATTTTATTTGGGTGACTCGTTTTTTATTTGGGTGCCCGTTTTTTGATTGGGTGCCCCGTTTTTTATGGGGGATCCGTTTTTTATTTGGGTGCCTCGTTTTTTATTTGGGTGTCCCGTTTTTTTTATGGGGGTCCGTTTTTTATTTGAGTGCCCCGTTTTTTATTTGGGTGCCCCGTTTTTTATTTGGGTGCCCCGTTCATTTATTTGGGTGCCCCGTTTTTTATTTGGGTGTCCCATTTTTTTATGGGGGTCCGTTTTTCATTTGAGTGCCCCGTTTTTTTATTGGGGGGCGACCGTTTTTTTGGGTACCACGTTTTTTATTTGGGTGCCCTGTTTTTTTATGGGGGGTCCGTTTTTTATTTGGGTGCGCCGTTTTTTTATGGTGGGTCCTTTTTTTATTTGGGTGCCCCATTTTCTTATGGGGGTCCGTTTTTTATCTGGGTGCCCCGTTTTTTAATGGGTGGGTCCGTATTTTATTTGGGTGCCCCGTTTTTTTATTTGGGGGTCCGTTTTTTATTTGGGTGCCCCGTTTTTTATGTGGGGTCCGTTTTTTATTTGGGTGACCCGTTTTTTATTTGGGTGCCCCGTTTTTTTATGCGGGGGGGGGGGGGCGTTTTTTATTTGGGTGCCCCGTTTTTTTATGGGGGGGTCCGTTTTTTATTTGGGTGCCCCATTTTTATTTGGGTGCCCCGTTTTTTTTATAGTGGTGTCCGTTTTTTATTTGGGTGCCCCCTTTTTTTATGGGGGCGTCCGTTTTTTATTTGGGTACCCCGTTTTTTACTTGGGTGCCCCGTTTTTTTACGGGGGGTCCGTTTTTTATGGGGGGTCCGTTTTTTATTTGGGTGCCCCGCTCTTTATTTGGGTGCCCCGTTTTTTATTTGGGTGCCCCGTTCATTTATTTGGGTGCCCCGTTTTTTATTTGGGTGTCCCATTTTTTTATGGGGGTCCGTTTTTCATTTGAGTGCCCCGTTTTTTTATTGGGGGGCGACCGTTTTTTTGGGTACCACGTTTCTTATTTGGGTGCCCTGTTTTTTTATGGGGGGTCCGTTTTTTATTTGGGTGCGCCGTTTTTTTATGGTGGGTCCTTTTTTTATTTGGGTGCCCCATTTTCTTATGGGGGTCCGTTTTTTATCTGGGTGCCCCGTTTTTTAATGGGTGGGTCCGTATTTTTTATTTGGGGGTCCGTTTTTTATTTGGGTGCCCCGTTTTTTATGTGGGGTCCGTTTTTTATTTGGGTGACCCGTTTTTTATTTGGGTGCCCCGTTTTTTTATGCGGGGGGGGGGGCGTTTTTTATTTGGGTGCCACGTTTTTTTATGGGGGGGTCCGTTTTTTATTTGGGTGCCCCATTTTTATTTGGGTGCCCCGTTTTTTTTATAGGGGTGTCCGTTTTTTATTTTGGTGCCCCCTTTTTTTATGGGGGCGTCCGTTTTTTATTTGGGTACCCCGTTTTTTACTTGGGTGCCCCGTTTTTTTACGGGGGGTCCGTTTTTTATGGGGGGTCCGTTTTTTATTTGGGTGCCCCGCTTTTTTATGGCGGTCTGTCTTTTATTTGGGTACCCCGTTCTTTATTTGGGTGCCCCGTTTTTTTTTATGGGGGGTTTCATTTTTTATTTGGGTGCCCCGTTTTTTACTTGGGTGCTCCGTTTCTTTATTTGGGTGCCCCGTTTTTTTATGGGTGTGTCCGTTTTTCATTTGGGTGCCCCGTTTCTTATTTGGGTGTCCCGTTTCTTTATGGGTGGGTCCGTTTTTTATTTGGGTGCCCCGTTTTTTTATGGTGGGTTTTTTTTTTAATTGGGTGCCCTGATTTTTATGGGAGGGGGTCCGTTTTTTATTTGGGTGCCCCGTTTTTTATTTGGGCGCCCCGTTTTTTTATGGGGGGCCGTCTTTTATTTGAGTGCCCGTTTTTTTTATGGTGTCCGTTTTTTATTTGGGTGCCCCGTTGATTTATGGGGGGTCCGTTTTTTATTTGGGTGCCCCTTTTTTATTTGGGTGCCCCGTTTTTTTTATAGGGGGGTCCGTTTTTTATTTGGATATCCGGTTATTTTATGGGGGCGTCCGTTTATTATTTGGGTACCCCGTTTTTTATTTGGGTGCCCCGTTTTTTTATGGGGGTCCGTTTTTTTATGGGGGCTCCGTTTTTTATTTGTGTGCCTCGTTTTTTTATGTGGGTCCGTATTTCATTTCGGTGCCCCGTTTTTTATTTGGGTGCCCCGTTTCTTTATGGGGGGTCCGTTTTTTATTTGGGTACCCCGTTTCTTTATGGGGGGTCCGTTTTTTATTTGGGTGTCCCGTTTTTTATGAGGGGTCCGTTTTTTATTTGGGTGTCCCTTTTTTTACGGGGAGGTCCGTTTTTTATTTGGGTGCCCCGTTTTTTTATGGGTGGCTCCGTTTTTTATTTGGGTGCCCCATTTTTTATTTGGGTGTCCCGTTTATTTATGGGCGGGGTCCGTTTTTTTATTTGGGTGCCCCTTTTTTTATGGGGGGTCCGTTTTTTATTTGGGTGCCCCGTTTCTTTATGGGCGGGTCCGTTTTTTATTTGGGTGACCCGTTTTTTTATGGGGGTCCTTATTTTATTTGGGTGACTCGTTTTTTATTTGGGTGCCCCGTTTTTTGATTGGGTGCCCGGTCTTTTTATGGGGGGCCCGTTTTTTATTTGGGTGCCCCGTTTTTATATGGGGGGCGTCCGTTTTTTATTTGGGTAACCCGTTTTTTATTTGGATGCCCCTATTTTTTATGGGGTGTCCGTTTTTTTATGGGTGTTCCGTTTTTTATTTGTGTGCCCCGTTTTTTATTTCGGTGCCCCGTTTCTTTATGGGTGGCTCCGTTTTTTATTTGTGTGCCCCGTTTTTTTATGGTGGGCCCTTTTTTATTTGGGTGCCCCGATGTTTATGGGGGTGTCCGTTTTTCATTTGGGTGCCTCGTTTTTTATTTGGGCGCCCCGTTTTTTTATGGGGGGGCGTCTTTTATTTGGGTGCCCGTTTTTTTATGGGGGGTCCGTTTTCTATTTGTGTGCCCCATTTTTTAATGGGGGGTCCGTTTTTTATTTGGGTGCCCCGTTTTTTATGGGGGGGGGGCCGTTTTTTATTTGGGTGCCCCGTTTTTTATGGGGGATCCGTTTTTTATTTGGGTGCCTCGTTTTTTATTTGGGTGTCCCGTTTTTTTATGGGGGTCCGTTTTTTATTTGAGTGCCCCGTTTTTTATTTGGGCGCCCCGTTTTTTATTTGGGTGCCCCGTTTATTTATTTGGGTGCCCCGTTTTTTATTTGGGTGTCCCATTTTTTTATGGGGGCCTGTTTTTCATTTGGGTGTCCCTTTTTTTATGGGGGGGCCGTTTTTCATTTGGGTGCCCCGTTTTTTGGGGGTGTGTCCCTTATTGTTATGGGGGGTCCGCTTTTTATTTGGGTGCCCCGTTTTTTTACGGGGGGGTCCGTTTTTCATTTTGGTGCCCCATTTTTTTATGGGTGGGTCCGTTTTTATTTGGGTGTCACATTTTTTATTTGGGTGTCCCGTTTTTTTATGGGCGGGGTCCGTTTTTTATTTGGGTGCCCCGTTTGTTATTTGTGTGCCCCGTTTTTTATTTGGGTGCCACGTTTTTTTATGGGGGGGTCCGTTTTTTATTTTGGTGCCCCGTTTCTTATTTGGGTGCCCCGTTCTTTTATGGGGGGTCCGTTTTTTATTAGGGTGCCCCGTTTTTTTGGGGTGCCCCGTTTTTTTATGGGCGGTTCCGTTTTTTATTTGGGTGCCCCGTTTTTTATTTGGGTGACCCGTTTTTTTATGGGTGGTCCTTATTTTATTTGGGTGACTCGTTTTTTATTTGGGTGGCGCGTTATTTTATGGGGGCTCCGTTTTTTATTTGGGTGCCCCGTTTTTTATGGGGGGTCCGTTTTTTAATGGGGTGTCCGTTTTTTATTTGTGTGCCCCGTTTTTTATTTGGGTGTCCCGTTTCTTTATGGGTGGGTCCGTTTTTTATTTGGGTGCCCCGTTATTTTATGGTGGGTCCTTTTTTTATTTGGGTGCCCCGTTTTTTTATGGGGGGTCTGTTTTTTGTTTGGGTGGCCCGTTTTTTAATGGGCGGGTCCGTTTTTTATTTGGGTGCCCCGTTTTTTTATGGGGGGTCCGTTTTTTATTTGGGTGCCCCGTGTTTTTATGGGGGCCGTTTTTTATTTGGGTGACCCGTTTTTTATTTGGGTTCCCCGTTTTTTTATGGGGGGGCCGTTTTTTAATTGGGTGCCCCGTTTTTTTATGGGGGGTCCGTTTTTTATTTGGGTGCCCCGTTTTTTATTTGGGTGCCCCGTTTTTTTATGTGGGGGTCCGTTTTTTATTTGGGTGCCCCGTTTTTTTATGGGGGGGCGTCCGTTTTTTATTTGGGTACCCCGTTTTTTATTTCGGTGCCCCGTTTCTTTATGGGTGGCTCCGTTTTTTATTTGGGTGCCCCGTTTTTTTATGGTGGGTCCTTTTTTTATTTGGGTGCCCCGATTTTTATGGGGGGGTCCGTTTTTTATTTGGGTGCCCCGTTTTTTATTTGGGCCCCCCGTTTTTTCATGGGGGGGGGCGTATTTTATTTGGGTGCCCGTTTTTTTAGGGGGGGGGTCCGTTTTTTTTGGGGTGCCCCGGTTTGGTGTGATTATCGGTCATTCAGCTATGTTGTTGGTGGTTGGATTCAAATCTATTCGCCCGAACGTTGAACTTTGGTGTCGATAGGACATTAACGAGGCAGGGTGAGATCGCATCTGTGGTACAATACGGTACGCAAGGAAATTCTACCGGAGTACTGTGATCCTTGTGATTTCCAGATATACAACCACTGACACTGTTACGAAGACCAGAAAACCATACTCCATATATTGAACCAAGTGATTGATTTGTGCGACCAAAATAACACCAAACACATATTGAACTAGGAATATTGGATCCTCCGTCAATGTCCGGGTGAGCAAAAATAGATTTCTATCTGCATTGGAATTTACGAACTTGTGCATCTGCTGTGGTGTCAAAAACAAACGCACATGACCGCACAAATAAACAATGGACCATGCCACGTGGCTTGAACCCGTAAGTGAATTGAAGGTTCTGCAACTCTGATACACAGATTATTTATTATTAAGATGTATAAACTTGACATAACTATTATCATCTTATATTCTCTCAACTAATCACACTTGATCATATTTCTCTATCCCGTTTTCTTCCCCCATAATTATTATATTTTTATTATTATTTGAAAAAATCGTTTTTTTTACATTGTGTTTTCCCCTCCAAATATTCGCTTATATTTCTTTATATATTCTCTATATATTTTTTTATCTTTATTTTTTTATCTTTATTATTTCCACTCTTATCCTCCTTTATATTTTACCTTATTCTTACTTTTATACCTTATTATAGTGTAATCTTCCCCATGCCTTATTATACACTATTAATTATAGATTATTATTATTACTCTTTTTCCATTTCTAATTACCTCATGTACTTTCTCCTCCGCTATATATATATATATATATTGTACGCCCTTTGTGTTTGTGTAGCCTCTGCGCACCCTCTCACCATACTATCGACGCCACCCTATCTATGGTTCAGCTAACCACCCGACTCCCGGGAATGAATATGACCGCAGCTAGTAAACAAGGACCCACCCCAAAATTAGACTTATCGTCCCCTACTTTTGCTCTTTACTCTCTTTACTCTTTGTTCTTGAATGTTTGGTTGGTAGAGTCCATAACACCAATCAAACCCCTTTTATAGCTCTGACGAATCCTACGGTTACATAAGGAAGAAACAATGTAAGCCAATAAAAATCTTTTGATGTTGTAGACGCTCTTGTGCTCTTTTTCATATATATATATATATATATATATATATATATATATATATATATATATATATATATATATATATATGTATATATGTATATATATATATATATATATATATATATATATATATATATATATATATATATATATATATATATGTATGTATGTATATATATATGTATATCTAATGCTTTATATCTGGAGATCTCTCCGCACTTGTCGTCACATGGTACCATGGGCCCAGCACTATGTGTCAATAATTGTCACATGTGTAGTGTTTGTACCAGAGTTTTCAAGTCGCTGGCTGGACTAAAAAGTCACATTCGTTCAGCGCATCGGTAGGAGTTCTCCTACATGGATATAAAGTAGTGGCCGTACTCGAAAACGAGTTGGCCAGCCACCATATCTAATATATATTTGTGAAATGGGTGGTGGTTGAAATTCAGTTGTGCACGGTTAAATGGTAGTAGACGTGGTCGGACAGACATGAAAATTTACACACCAATGTAAAAACTGCCAAGGAAGCAAATATATGAGGTTTCAAATCTCTAACTTGAAAAATGTGGTCCCTAGGGCCCCCAAACGGTCTATTTACTATCGCTTCCGGTGAGTTATTTCCCCCTGTTCTAATACTCTCAGCTTCATCGATTTCTCCAAAGCATTCGATAGCATTCATCGATCGTCACTCTGGAGCATCATGCATGAGTATGGTCTGCCCCAGAAAGTCATTTCGGCAATCAAACAGATTTACGCAAACTCCAAGTGCTGCATACGGACAGAGGATGGTTACAGTGACTAGTTTGAGGTGGTTACTGGTGTACGTCAAGGTTGCTCGCTCTCTCCAATTCTCTTTGCCATAGCCATTGACTGGGTACTAAGAAGAGCGTCTAAAGACCAGGGTATATCTTGGGTGGGAGAGCAAAAGTTGTCTGACCTGGACTTTGCAGACGATATTGTTGCACTTGCAGAGAGCACAGCTGACCTGCAAATCATCATGAACAATATCAATGTCGAAGCAGGAAGCTTAGGTCTCAATATCAGTGCTAAGAAGACCAAAAGCATGTTATCTGGGACACACTCATCACCAATTAGTGTTTTCATTGAACAGGGGAAGGTGGAGATAGTGGACAACTTCACCTACCTAGGAAGCTCCATTGACAATGGGGGCGCCATGGAAGTGAATTGCAACGTAGAATGGGAAAGTCTTCAGCAGCATTTAACCAGCTTGTCAAGATCTGAAAGAGCAGGAAGTTCACCATCAAAACAAAGATGAGATTCTACAACAGCAACGTGCTGTCCACACTCTTGTACGGAAGTGAAACATGACACCTTAAGACCAGCCAAGAGAAGAAGTTGGACGCATTCGATTCCAGGTGTCTGCGAAAGATCCTGGGGATTAAATGGAGTGACCATGTAACAAACCAGGAAGTCAGGAACCGCACCAACCAGCAGCTAGTCTCTTCTGCCATCTGCAAGCGACGCCTGGGCTGGTTTGGGCACGCTTTGAGACTTCCCCCGGAGAGACTGGCGAACCAAGTACTTAAATGGAACCCACAGGGAAGCAGACGGAGAGGGCGACCCAAAATGCACTGGCGCCAGACAGTTGAGAGGGACCTGCGAGCGACAAACAGACAATGGCGGGACGCTGTGCAACTGGCTGCTGACCGAACGCGGTGGAACACTATGATTGCCTCATGCGTCGCAAGACGCGGGAGCTTCTGAGCCTGAGTAATACTTGGATGAGTTATTTTCCGTAGTCGCTTTCAATATTCATTGTCTTATTTACAATTTCATACAAATTTTTAAACTCATCAACGTTCTTTCGCTGTTAACATACAGTACCGTTTTATGAAATCGATTCTGCAGTACAATTTTACGAAATGCCAAACCGAAAACGGTCACTGTTTTCCATCAAAAGAAATAGAACCCTTAAATAGCGAAGAAGGGACACGTGTTTTTATTTTAATTCTAATACATAGTATTTTTCAAAGTCAAATGAAAAGTTTAAAGAATACATGCATGTTAACTTAATGAATGGGATCTATACGCCTTTGGGTTGCCGAGTTAATTCATTCAGTTTTTTTTTTAATATTCATTGTAAACTTAATGAATTGGATTTATAAGCCGTTAGATTGCCGAGTTAATTAATTCAGTTTTTTTTTTAATATTCATTGTAAACTTAAGGAATGGGATCTATAAGCCCTTTGGTTGCCGAGTTAATTAATTCAGTTTTTTTTTAAATATTCATTGTCTTATTTAAAATAACATATCAAAGACAACGTTATTTCGCTGTTAATAAACTGGTGCCTTCTACAGTACGTTTCATTTTCATTTTTCAATTATAGTTGCTCTATATTAAATTTAAATACTTCTATAACGATCATACAGTACCGTTTTATGAAATCGCTTCTGAAGTAGAATTTTACGAAATGCCAAACCGAAAAAGGTCAGTTTTCTAACAAAAGAAATAAAACCCTTACATTGCGAACCCCTTGTTCTAATACTGGGGTTAGTTATTTCCCCCTCTTCTAATAAACGTCTAATATATAGGGGCCCCTCTTGCTGACCAGGGTAATCAAAGTGTAAACTATCATACAAACCTTCATAATATGCATTTTCAAACTTGCATATCATCGACATTGCTATTTCACTGTTAATAAACAACGCTTTTCACGTCGCTCGACTTCTCATTGTACGCCGTCCAGCGCCAAGTGCATATTCCTTTTTTTTCCCTGAAACTGCTTCTTTATAATAAACTTTCAATAATATTTTTCAAATTATTAACTTAATAAAAAGTGGCCCCGGGTGCAACCGGGCTCAGCTGCTAGTATATATAATTGAAAAAGTGGAGAATAACATGGTCAACAGTACAAAAAAGGGGATTTTTTTTACAGTCTAACAATTGTTTCAGTGATAAAGTTGTCTAAAAATTGCTGAACACTAGAAGCAGTGCCACTCAATTTTAAATGCGATGTTAGCTCGATCAGATCTTCGGAAACTGTTATAAAAAATATATATAACCGGCAAATTTACAAATTCAAATTACATCATCAATAATAATATTAATAATAAAGATAGAGAGAGAAAAGAAGGAAGAAAGGGAGATAGATGCAGTAAAGAAAGAAAGGAAAGGAAAAAGAAAAAGAAGAAGGATAAAGAAAATGAGAAAGAAGAAGAAAAAGGAGAGATAATTACAGAGAGAAATATAAAGAGAAGAGCATATATGTAAAATGATGGTAGACAGAGGAGAGACAAGCATAAGGATAAATAACGTAGGATAGAAAGAAAAATAGAGGGAAAAATAATAACAACAATAAATGAATAAACGTTAATACATGAATAAATCTAAATAAAAATAAAAATAAATATATAAAAAATAGATAAAAAATAGATAAATAAATAAATAAATAAATAAATTACATCTATCTATCTATCTAGGACGGGTAAAATTCCCGAGATCTATGGATGAGTTCTCTCCCGCGGTCTCTGCTCCTCATTATCGCTGCCATGTCCTGCATCTCTAACAGACCAGTGTCTGTCCTTAGGGCATCAACATACGTTAACCTTGGTCTTCCTCTTCCAGTGTGTCCATGTAGGGGCTCCCACAGGAGCACTGTGTGCAATATCAACTGTGGATGTCGGTGAGCACATCTAATGTGATATTAAATGGTATAAAATGTGAAAAATGAAAATAAATACGTTAAAGAAGTAAAAATGTGCGAAGAATATTTAAACATATTAAAATTATTGAGAGTGGTTTTTGAGAATTGTTAAAATATATGGAGAGATATGAAGGTAAAAATATGATAATGTTAAATATATTTATGTGTGTATTGGTTATTTTAATAAATAAATAAATTAATTAGTTTTAAGTTATATTATATGATAAAATAAAATGTCAGAGATGAAATAAATTTAGGGAGAGAAATATAAAGATAGAGAGTAAAAGATAGAGATATATAAAATAAGAATATAAATATAAGAGGTCTTGGTGTTGTTCTTTGATAGATGATGACAATTATAATTATAATCATAATCATAATGATGATGCTGCTGATAATGTGATATTATAAAAGATCTAAGTGGTACAATCCGGATTATGGAATAGATAAGATGGAATTAAGCTGGTCTAAAGTTCTCAAATTTGGTCGCCGATTTATGTCGACAGAAAATAGTTCTTTCAATTTTACTGTTAAGAAGCATTTGTTGTAATTTAAAATTTGGAAAAGTTCCATATTACAGAGACCGCAGTGGGACATACCAATTTGATAGGCCTTTGCTTTTGATAGCTTCGTCCAGCTGATTTTATATTCCAAGTTTGCATCCTTCAGTTGCCAGATTTTATTGGCGAGAGTCGTTGTATTTAAGAGATTCCTGTTAATCATAGAGTGTCTATGTACGTACCACCTTTTCTTAAACTCCCCAGCTGTGGAACCAATGTAATGCCATGCTAAACTACCTGAATTTATAGTACATAGGTATACTATATTTGTCTCTAGGCATCTATTTTGTAAAGGGCATTTATCAGGTAGATGGCAGTTACATTTAGATGCTTTTCTATGTGCCGGTTCTTCGATATGGTTTTGTAGGTTGCTATGTATGGGCTGAGAATTGGGTTTGTTGATGTATTGTGGTGATGTGTTCTGGCGTGTGTTTGGTTGTGATGATGTTATGTGCTTATGTTTTGTATTTGGTATTATGGTACTTATTTGCGGGCCACTTGTATTATAAATTCTTTTATAATTAATTTATAATACAAGTGGCTCGCAAATAAGTACCATATATATATATATATATATATGTATATATATATATATAGGTTAGCATAGGTTAGTCGTTAGTGATATCTAAGTAAGCAAGAGATGGAATGCCATTCAAGATGTGTATGACGAAAAAGAAGACGATTTAGAGACATATGACATAGATAATAACTGGAATTTCTTACGTGGCAACTTACTGTAGGCTACTGATGAAACTTGTGGCTGGAGCAGAGCTCCAACCAGACAGAGAGTGACCTGGTGGTGGAATAACACAGTAGATAGGGCCATTAGAGACAACAGACTAGCATGGAAGGCTTGGGAAAAGGGTGGGAGTAGAGAAGGATATACAGCCGCTAAGAGAGAAGCTAGACGTCAGGTGTACTTAGCACGCAGGGAGGCTGAGAGTAGGAGGTTTGCCAATGTTCTGCGATGGGAAGATCAGAGGCGTGCGGTGTTCCACATTGCAAGGCAGTGTGTCAATGAAAATCAGGATGTTGTTGGAGATAAATGTGTCCGGAATGATGCCGGTGCAATTAGTGTCACGAATGATCAGAAAAAGGGGGCCTGGAAATGACATTATGAGAGACTGATGAATGTGGAGAACGAATGGGAGAGAGAGAAATTACCCTCAGTAGATCCGACAGAAGGACCAGCTATTGAGATTGATGAATATAGGGTCCAAGAGGCGATTAAGGAAATGAAAAATGGTAAGGCTGCTGGACCGTCGGGGATAGTTGCTGAGATGCTAAAGGCATCAGGGGACGTAGGCACTAAACTGGTTGCACGCATAATCAATCAGGCTATATACGGTGGTGTCATACCCAAAGACTGGTGCAGCAGTATTCTCATAGATTGCTACAAAGGTAAGGGGGATGCTCTGGAGAGGAGCAATTATAGGGGTATAAAACTGATGGATCAGGTTATGAAAGTGGCAGAAAGGATATTAGCACAACTAATTAGAGAAAGGGTCAAACTAGATGAGATGCAGTTTGGTTTTGTGCCTGGGAAAAGTACAACAGATGCCCTCTTCTTGGTGAGACAATTACAAGAGAGGTTTTTAGAGAAGAATAAGCCACTATACTTAGCCTTTGTTGACCTAGAGAAGGCCTTTGATAGGGTACGCCGATCTGTCATCTGGTGGTCCCTAAGGAAACTAGGTGTTAAGGAATGGCTTGTGAGGGCAGTGGAAACTGTGTACAGAGGTGCTGTCAGTAAATTCAGGGTAGGAATAGAGTTTAGTGAGGAATTCCAGATACAAGTAGGAGTACATCAAGGTTCGGTCCTCAGCCCGCTCTTGTTCATTATAGTCCTCCAAGCCATAACAGAGGAGTTTAAGACTGGCTGTCCATGGAAACTTCTCTATGCTGACGATTTGGTTCTTATAACAGAATCAGTAGAGGAACTAGAGAATAAATTCTGGCTATGGAAACAGCAGTTGGAAGCAAGAGGACTGAGAGTGAACCTAGCTAAGGCAAAAGTGTTGATGAGTAGAAAAGATGACAAAACTCTGATTCCGTCAGGGAAATGGCCATGTTCGATATGCAGAAAAGGAACTGCCATAAATTCTATAAAATGCACACAATGCAGATGCTGAGTACACAAGAGATGTAGTGTGATAGCAGGAAAACTAACCCGTAGGGAGAAATACGTATGCAGTAGATGTACAGGGAAATTAGACAGTAGCAGTCGCATTGATAGACACATTTTTCAAATGTAGGCGGGTGCTATAGAAGTGGCGGATAGCTTCCGGTACCTAGGAGATCAGATTAGCATGGGAGGGGGGGGGGGGGGTTCCGTGGCCATAGTATCTAGAATAAGGACGGGTTGGAAGAAGTTTAGAGATCTGCTTCCTCTGCTGACGAAGGAGAGTTTCTACCTGCATACGAAAGGCCGGTTATATGATGCCTGTGTGAGGAGCGCGATACTGCATGGTAGTGAGACATGGGCAGCAACTGCAGAGGATATGTGACGGCTGGAGAGAAATGAGGCAAGCATACTCCGTTGGATGTACAATGTCAATGTGCGTGAATGACACAGCATGGATGTGTTGAGAGAGAAACTGTGTCTGAGAGGGATAGAATGTAATGTGCGGGAGAGGAGACTGAGGTGGTATGGACATGTGATGCGCATGGAGGATGACCGATGGGTATATATATTCAGGTGTGAATCAAAGTACAACGGTGTGAGTTCAAATAGCATCATGTCCAAAATGAGGTGTTCTCAGTTTATAAGTAATTCAACAAACAAACACAATGAACTATAGATATTACAGATAGTTCCAGATTTTCTCTCTCTCTCTCTCTCTCTCTCTCTCTCTCTCTCTCTCTCTCTCTCTCTTCTCCCGCTCACTCTCTCTCTCTCTCTCTCTCTCTCTCTCTCTCTCTCTCTCTCTCTCTAACCCATTCTAGCATGGAAGATGGACGCTGAACGAAGATGATGATGATGATATATATATATATTATGGAGGCACATGGCTTAGTGATTAGAGCATTGACCTTGCAATTGAAAGGTTGTGAGTTCAATTCTTAGACCGGGGATGTGTTGTTTCCTTGAGCAAGACACTTTATTTCACATTGTTCCAGTTTATACAGCTGTAGAAATGAGATGATAGGGACTGGGATCCCTATCATTCCACTGCAAAGTGGTCGTGGAGGTGCCACGGCAAAAGAGCACCCAGCCCACACTGTAAAGTGGTCGTGTAGGCGCCACAGTAAATGAGGTTGGTGTTAGGAAGGGCATCTAGCTGAATAAATCAAGCCAGAATCAGTTCCCATCCCACCCTTGCAAGCCGGGAAAAGCGGACGCAAAATGATGATGATGATATATATGTAGTGGATAAAGGTGTATTCCTTTCGGGATGAATGATAAAAAGAATAATGCCAGAATGTGATGTTAACAATGTTTATTTTACAATAACAATATTCACTTGTTGGTACATTGAGTATCGAGTAATAAACTTGTGGCAGCAATTATCACTATATTATTTACTGGCTAGCTACTTCGAGCTAGCGTGTATGCATGTATCAATACAGCGATATAAATAACAGGAAGACGAAGGATTAGTAAAAAACATAAGTAAACCTACCGTGTGTTTATGTTTGTCTATCCTGTCGTTGGTCAAATTTGCTGAGCGGGTATGAAATGCGAGAGCCTTAGGCCAGGAGAAAGAAAGAGTAAAAGGTCTGCTGATGCCTATATCGTTATCTCTCGCGGACTGTTTGCTGCTTCGGGGTCTCTCTGCCTAGTGGTGTAGTCTGTGGCCGAAAAGGTGAGAGCCAGTAAGGCCAGGAGAGATAGATAGAGTAAAAGGGAATTGACTACATCGTTATTCTCTCAAGGACTACTGCTTCATGGTGTGACTGCTGGGTACTCCAAGTCTTTGTATTTATAAGTTTTCTATAGCTATGTGTATATGTGTATATGGGGTTGATTTATGATCAGCCATGTGGATATCTATCTATCTATCTATCTATCTATCTACGGAGGGCAAAACTTTCGTCAAGGCATAATCGTCTCCACACCTTAAACTTATAAGGGTTTCTATGGAAACCTATAATGACCTAAAAAATAAATTTTCACAGGACGTGGGCAACCCCTGCCACAAACCCATCAAACGCGTCCTGTTAAAATGTTTCCCCACCCCACCCAACACCCCATCCAGCACCCAAATGGAGATTGAACAACCCTATCTCCAGGAAACGAAAAGGTAAGTGCACCTTTCGTCCTTTTTCTCCAACTTTTCTTCACCAACATGACTAGTTTACGAGTTGGAACCGTGAATGTGCGTGGCCTAGGGATGCCCTGGAAACAGGGCCAACTTTTAAACGACCTTAGGTCACACAGTATGGATGTGATAGCCATCACCGAGTCCAGGATCCACAACAGTCAGAAACTAACCCCCATCTTCGTCGCCTTTGAGATCTACGCATCTCTCTGTCAGCCAGGAGGTGGAGGTGGAGTGGCTGTCATGTTTCGGAAGAACCTGAACGTCGGAGTACAGCAAGTACACTTGGACCCGGAGGGTAGACTGGTAGTCCTAGACGTGAACAGTATCGGAGGTGGAGCCTTCAGACTGGTGGCCGTTTATGCCCCGACCGGGCAATCGCAATCACGGCCAGACTTCTTTAAGCGTCTAGAGTCTTTTCTGGGAACGTCTCGCTCCTTACTTTTAGTGGGGGACTGGAATGGTATCCTAGATGCACGATGGAACTATGTGGGAGCATGTCCCAGTAGAGCTGGGTGCAACAGCCTCAAAACTTTAATCGACCAATTCCAACTGGCCGATAGGTATCGACTGGATTTTCCGACTGCACCACAGTGGACGTGGGCAAACCGCAATGGGACATATAGATCGTATTTAGATAGGTTCTTCATTAGAGAAAGGGACAAGGAGATGTTAAGCTGTCCACGAATGCACGTGGTTGCCTATTCAGATCACAAGTTAGTCGTCTGCTTAGTCAACCGTGATAGAATACATAGACAGGGTCCCGGATACTGGAAGCTGAACGTGTCATTGCCGGCACGTAAAGCTTACAGTGAACGGATAAGTAGACTAGTCAAGCAACAGTTAACGGGAGCCATCGTCAACAATAGATGGTGGTACTCTCTCAAGAAAGCAATTAGAATAGAATCGATAATGTATAGCAGAGAGTTAGCCTTAGAGAAAAACAGAATAGAAAGAGAATTAGTAGCCAAGGTAGAGGAGGCACTTAGAAGTGGAAACGCGGCTAGAGTGTTAGCGTCAAGAACAGCACTGGACCAGTTCTTCGATGCGAAACACGAAGGCTGCGTGGTCAGAAGCAAAACACGTGCTCTAGGAAACGAAGGAGTGAAAGCTGTCAGCTGAGCCCGAGTGGCGGAGGCAAAAAGTGGCAACAAGTCCACAATTCGGTCTTTGAAAGACCAAAACGGACGCGTGCTATTTGACCCCAAGCAAATGTGCACGGCCTTTCAGCGGCACTTTGCGCGACTGTTTGAGCAGAACGACGGTGAGCCGAACGGGGCAATGGACTTTAGTTCATACCTCGACGGCCTGCCGCGTCTCTCAAACACGGACGCCGAGTTCTGCGAAAGACCGATCACGGACACTGAGATACGGGACGCTCTGGGCCGCTGCAGGAAACGCAAGTCACCCGGTCTAGATGGTCTACCCTACGAATTTTACATAGGCATGCCGGACTTGTTCTCTGGCGTCCTCAAAGCCGTCTACTGCAATTGGCAGCAGAACGGGAGAATTCCCAGTTCTGAAGGCAAAGGCGTAGTAACGCTGATCAGGAAAGACGAGAACAAGGGGGACAAAATTAACAACTTCAGACCCATAACTCTGCTCAACACAGAGTTAAAGATTTTGGCCAAGGTGCTAGCGACGAGGTTGGCGCTTGTCGTCGAGAACCTGGTAGGTAAAGCGCAAACGTGTGCAATCCAGACCAGGTCCATACACGACAACCTCCACCTCATGCGATACATCATAGAGAGGGTGGGTAGTAAACCCGGCTTCGGTGTGGCTCTGATCAACTTGGATCAGTCTAAGGCATTCGATAGGGTCGACCATTGATACTTGGAAGCGGTTCTCAAGGCGGCCGGTTTCGGTCCCGTGGTCAGAGGATGGATCGAGGCGATGCACACCAGCATCTGCTCGAGGGTCAAGGTGAACAGTTACTTCGGAGCCGTTCGCAATCACGCGTTCCATTCGACAGGGGTGCCATCTCTCCTCCATTCTGTATGTATTGACTCTAGAGCCACTACTGCGGAAATTGGAGCTGTTGCAGGGCTTATGCCGACGACGTGACGGTAATGGTGTCGAGCACCTCGGAAATCGGGGTGATCGGCAACTTACTGAAAGAATACGAAACGCTGACGGGAGCAAAACTAAACCCGGACAAGTCTGTCGGTTTGCAACTCGGTACGTAGAGAGGCAAACCGATGACATCCGACAGCGTCGTTGGACGCTGGGCGGACGGACCGGTGAAATTGCTCGGGGTCTGGTTCGGTCCAGACCTCCAGGTGGAGAAAAACTGGAACGAGGTCACGGCCAAGGTGTTTGCACTCACCCAGAAGTGGGCAGAGTGCAAACTGTCCTTGAAAGGTCGAGCGGAGGTGGCGAACACTTTCATAGCGTCCGTCATCTACTACCGCTTGACTGTCGTGCCTTGTCCCCGTGAACACCTCGCCAAGATGGAACGCATGCTCTTCCAGTTTCTGTGGAAGAAGCAGGCTCCGCTGGTGAGGAGATCCGTCTGCTGTCAGCACCCTTCCAACGGAGGGCTGGGAATGCCGTGGCTGATGATGCGCAAACATGTGCTGAAGCTGCGGCATCTCCAGGTATTCCTCACCGACCCCCAACCGGTGTGGGCGCCGTTTGTGAGACAGGCTTTCCCACTGCTCGTCTCGTTGACGGAGCTGCAGTCCTGGGTGAAGAAAAGACCGAAAACGATGGGTGCCTGGCACATTGAATGCGCTCAGGCGCTCACAGTCCTCTGGCAGCAATCAGTGGATACTCCACTTCGACATTCTATAGAGGGATTGTACGTTACAATGGCGACGACGTGCTCGGAGAGACTCTGGGCGTCGAAGACGATGAGCTCACCAGTCTGTTTGGTAGGACTTTCCGCCCGAGACCTATGGACAACTTCCAGAGGTCCCTGGCCTGGCAGTGCTACCGAGGAGCTCTACCGGTTCGTGACAAGATCTACAGGCACGGACGCCCCGGCAGGGATCCTTCCAAGAGGACGTGTCCAAGATGCGCGCAGGACATTGAAACAGTCCTGCACGCAATTGTACACTGCCCGGGCGTAACCGATCTGTGGAACTATGCAGAACAACTGCTGTCGCGTATGGGACAAATCCAGTTGACTGCCGAGTCCATAGTAAGGATCAAACCGCCAGCCTCTTTCAAAAACGAAAGAGAGGCGGTTTTCCTCTGTACAGTGGCTATGGTGAAAGAAGTTATATAGTGGACGAGGTTGAGAGGACTGAGGACAGATGCCTTTCTCTCCGGACAACAATTGATTCTATTCTTTAAGTATCACTTTAGAAGGAGAATCAGGGTGGAGAGAGAGGCACTGCACCCCAGTAAATTTACTGAAAGGTGGGTGAATGAAGCGAAAATGGCCCGAGTGATTGGGCCTTCTCTGTTTATAAGCCTGTAGGTTGAGGAAGAGAGCAAAAGGAAGAAAGGAGCACTTACACAACACGCTCATGGAGTTGAGGGTTGTTCTATCGACGGGGTATTAAACAACCCATTTGTGGTGCCTTCCCCCTATTGGGGATTTCGATTGTTGTAATTGTTTGTTTTTATATTTTTACACGACTGTATGTAAAATCCCCGGCATGTCTTTGTATTGTCCCCTTTTCTTGTGCGCCCTTGTAACTAATAAAGAAATATATCTATCTATCTATCTATCTATATACCTACCTACCTGTCTATATACCTATCTACCTACCTACAGGTCTATCTACCTATCTATCTACCTACCTACCTGTCTATCTACCTGCCTACCTACCTGTCTGCCTACCTGTCTGCCTACCTATCTATCTACCCATCTATCTACCTCTCTCTCTCTAAATATTTACATATATATATATATATATATATATATATATATATATATATATATATATATATATATATATATATATATATATATATATATATATATATATATATGAATGAATAGATATATTAGTGTGTGTGTGTCCGTTAGATGTATTATTGCATTTCAAGAATTACGAAGAATTTGCAAGTTACTTCATCCAGAGAGGATTAATAATAGCTTCACTAACTTTGGGGGACTATTTGTGTGTGGTGGTGTGTATGTATATATGTATATATATATTCGTGCATGCGCACTTCGGTCCAGCCTTTGCACATGTCCACTTCGGTCCAGCCTTTGCACATGTCCACTTAGGTCCAGCCTTCACACATGTTCACTTAGGCCCAGCCTTTACACATGCGGACTTAAGTCCAGCCTTCGCGCATGCGCACTTCGGTCCAGCCTTCACTGAGAGAGAATCAACATGACATTGAACGCTAGTAGTTTGTGATCTGATGCTACTTGGAGAATTTTATATATATTATTTATATTGCAAAAGGGATTGCCAAAGTTGTAATAATTTATAGTTTTAAAGGACTTAATGTTCAATCCTTCCTTACATGAACAGTTAATTAATTTTAATCTGTGTGGATTCTTATTTGTTACAACTAGGTGTTTTGTATTTAGTTTGCAAACTTTGTACACTTTAAAACCTGTGTATTCTTTCTTTATATCATCTAGATCCACTTCATAATAGAATGAGACTGAAGGAATGTATGTATGCTAAAAGATATAAGAATATGCTATAAACATACATGCAACTTTGTTTTTGAGTTTCTCCAATACTGATTGCAAATAATCATTTATAAGCAACTTATTTTTTAAATACCCCTACTTTTCATTAATATTAAAATTTAAGAAATAAAATGAATCAAAATTTCCCACTCAAATTGCAGTTACGATTTTTAGAAATTCTTGTTAGTGTGATACAACAAATACTTTTATTTTTGTTATAAACTTTTCTTTAGTTAAGGATATGCATGCAGCCTCACCTGTAACTTTTATGTTGTGAAGACTCGAACGTCGTTTGAACTTATCAAACCAGACTTTGCTTGGCTTGAATACAAAGTCCTCCACCCCCATTTCAGTCTTGAGCCTGTCAATAATGGGCAATGCTTTCTCACTGATTACATTTAAAGACAGAGGCATATTTTGACGATTTTGGTCGTCGATCCAACTTTTGAGCAACTTTTCTATCCTATCCATAATCGGCTCACGATGTTTGGTCAACAATTTACTCTGTAGACTCGTAGCATTCTCCCCAACTTTATTGACAGCCTCACTAATTTTTAAAACAGTCCAGACTATAGACTGGCCTAGGCCTAAGTTACGACTTATGGCAGATGTACCTTGCTCCTGTTCCTTCCTTTTCAAAACGTCCAGCTTTATTTCCAAAGTCAGGCTCTTCCTGATGCGTTTGGCCTTTCCATCTGCATCAGCAATATTCGCAGGACGTTTTGGGGCCATGAAATATGAAGTTATAAGATATGCCGTGATAATTATGCTCCAAAAACACGCCGTCGGGTTTTCTCTTACTTTGAATGACGTCATAACTCTTAACTGATCACTTCAGTTCGGCAAAAATTCTCTCACGCTAGTTTGCCGAACTGAAGTGATCAGTTAAGAGTTGTGACGTCATCGACCGATATCTGAACACGCTCGTGATTGGCCAGTTTCTCGGTAAGGTCAGTTAGTACGATAGCAGTAGTAACACAATTTTCCTAGAATTCGAATAGCAGTCAGTTTCCATGAATGCAAGGGGGAATTTATTGCTTACTACAGGTGGTGCTACGGTACAATATAAACAAAACAGGACCAAAAACCGTATCTGTGAATTTTTTTTACCGTAAATAGACTTGATGGTAGTAATTACCCAAAACCGTATCTGTGAATTTACCGGATAAAGAACTACCATATATCGAGGACCCACTGTATATATATAAGAGAAGTTAGAGTTTTCCAAGAGATGTCAACATGAATGGACCTGTTATTTTTACCTAAAGACACTTTTTCCAATTCCACCCAGCCCGTCCCATCAATCTATCTTATTTCTCATTCTTTCTTCTGATGAAGGACTGGTGTCCAAAACGTTAAGACCCTCTTCCTGCTATTTCAAGTGTCAACCAAATATATTCCTTCCATATACCGTACTGATTGTGTTGTTATTTCTGTTTACCTTTTACATATATATATATATATATATATATATATATATATATATGTGTGTGTGTGATGAAGTGAAGTGTTATATTATATATATATATACAATAGGAATTTAGCTCAATACCATGCTAAATGCATTGAAGCATTTACAATTATTTCAACCTTTATTGCCCATAGAACTGCTTGGTGATAACAAGTGCAAAAAATACTTGTATCAGAGGAAACATAAATGATACATTCACAGTGCAACCTACCTGTTGATTTTTCCTGTGCACCTGTCTCACATGAAGTTTACCATCTCTGTCTGTCTACATGTGATCTTGCTACATTACTTGTGTTTCTACTTACTTTTTCACAGCATATTAAACAAGGCCATTAACTTGATGGTTTCAGAGTTCTATCCTATTTCATCATTGTTACATCTGTTTTTCCACACTTGCATATAGGTTGGATGGGTCTTTTTCAGCACAGCATCACTCCACTCATCACATTCTGTCCTTATCTCTTCTGTGAGTCTCAGCAATTTGAGATCAGCTTTTACCACCACCACCCAGGTCTTCCTTACTCTACCTGATCTGTAGCTTCCTTCTGCTGGGATTTCCTGGCACTTTTTCACCCAGTGATCATCATCCATGCACATTATATGCTTATTCCAACACAGTTTTCTCTCTTGTACACCACCTCTGATTCCTCTTAGACCCAGTTCGTTGAAACTCTGCCTTTCTCTCACATTTACATTGCACATCCAACGAAGCATGGTTGTTTCATTTCTCTCCAGCCTACATGTCACTGACCATGTTTCACTACCATGATGCATTGCACCTCACACACCGCCATCCTTTTGTATGTAGGGAGAAACATTTTTGTCAACAGTGAGTGTCTCTCTAAACTTATTCAGATTTTATTTCTATATTTTCTGCTATGGGGGCTAGATATCAGCATACCAGTGTTCCAATGGATATCCAGTCATGGAGTCCTCTCTTATGACATTGAGGACTATAATGAACAGGATAGAGCTGAGAACAGATACCTGGTGGACTCCTTCTAGCATACTAAAT
The DNA here is from genome assembly GCA_964016885.1 of Eledone cirrhosa. Lineage (NCBI taxonomy): Eukaryota > Metazoa > Mollusca > Cephalopoda > Octopoda > Eledonidae > Eledone > Eledone cirrhosa. Next base: position 296,655,636 of record OZ024740.1, read on the forward strand.
TAATTTCTGTACTCATTGTTAACTCTAACTTTGCTAACTGCACCCATGTACAGGGGTTATACAGCTCTCAAAGGCCATTCAAACTTCATTTGTGAAAGGGAACAATACAAACGTATACTGACATATTTGATTTTTGCAGTCCATTTAATGAAATACAGAAACATTTATTCTCTATAAATGGTGGCCCTGTGATTAAGTAGTGATGGAATTCAATCCATATCCCAATATGATGATTGACATTAAGGAAACACATTATTGTAATAGCTCAGCATAGAACTTCTGATGAGATTTGAATCATTATTGTCTTTCAATTAAAACAGTTTTGTCTATCAATTCTTGGCTATTCCATAGTCTCAACTCTAGGATGACATTGTGGAGTAAATCCCTAATATTAAAAAGGTGGTTTTACAGTTGCAATTTAATTTAATACTTAGGTTGGGTAAATATATTTACTGTCATAAGAGATAGTATAAGTACACCAATATGTTATAAATTCATATTTAATTTGTTTGATTAATGAAAATCATGTAAATAGAGGGAAATTATACATTATTTTATTGACAATATATTTTATTTATAAAGAAACAATAGGAAATGTTAGATAAAGGATATGTTGATTTCAGAAAATATCTATCAACACATGTGAAAAGAAGCAACTATAATTTAGTATTAATATTGAGGAAAGCAATATTCTCTTTATGATCAAACTACTACATTGAACAGTGAATATCCTATTGAATATCACATTTCAACATAAACAGTGTGTAGATATTACATATACATTTCAACATAAACAATGTGTAGATAAGATACACATCTCAACATAAACTGTGTGTAGATAAAACATACACATTTCAACATAAACAGTGTGTAGATATTACATACACATCTCAACATAAACAGTGTGTAGATAAGACATACACATCTCAACATAAACTGTGTGTAGATAAGACACACACATCTCAACATAAACAGTGTGTAGATGAGACACACACATCTCAACATAAACAGTGTGTAGATGAGACACACATCTCAACATAAACAGTGTGTAGATGAGACACACATCTCAACATAAACAGTGTGTAGATGAGACACACATCTCAACATAAACAGTGTGTAGATAAGACATACACATCTCAACATAAACAGTGTGTAGATAAGACATACACATCTCAACATAAACAGTGTGTAGATAAGACACACATCTCAACATAAACAGTGTGTAGATGAGACACACATCTCAACATAAACAGTGTGTAGATAAGACACACATCTCAACATAAACAGTGTGTAGATAAGACATACACATTTTGACATAAACAGTGTGTAGATAAGACATACACATCTCAACATAAACAGTGTGTAGATAAGACATACACATCTCAACATAAACAGTGTGTAGAGAAGACATACACATTTTGACATAAACAGTGTGTAGATAAGACATACACATCTCAACATAAACAGTGTGTAGATAAGACATACACATCTCAACATAAACAGTGTGTAGATAAGACATACACATCTCAACATAAACAGTGTGTAGATAAGACATACACATTTTGACATAAACAGTGTGTAGATAAGACATACACATCTCAACATAAACAGTGTGTAGATATTACATACACATTTCAACACAAATAGTGTGTAGATAAGACACACACATCTCAACATAAACAGTGTGTAGATAAGACACACACATCTCAACATAAACAGTGTGTAGATAAGACATACACATCCCAACATAAACAGTGTGTAGATAAGACATACACATCTCAATATAAACAGTGTGTAGATAAGACACACACATCTCAACATAAACAGTGTGTAGATAAGACATACACATCTCAACATAAACAGTGTGTAGATAAGACATACAAATCTCAACATAAACAGTGTGTAGATAAGACATACACATCTCAACATAAACAGTGTGTAGATAAGACACACACATCTCAACATAGACAATGTGTAGATAAGACATACACATCTCAACATAAACAGTGTGTAAATAAGACACACACATCTCAACATAAACAGTGTGTAGATAAGACACACACATCTCAACATAAACAGTGTGTAGATAAGACATACACATCTCAACATAAACAGTGTGTAGATAAGACATACACATCTCAATATAAACAGTGTGTAAATAGGACATACACATCTCAACATAAACAGTGTGTAGATAAGACACACATCTCAATATAAACAGTGTGTAGATAAGACACACACATCTCAATATAAACAGTGTGTAGATAAGACATACACATCTCAACATAAACAGTGTGAAGATAAGACATACAACAATCTTCCATATATTAATTATTAATTTTATGACAATCTCTAAATAATATTAAAAAAGGGGAAATATTAGTTCATTAAAATAGCATTTCAACCCATCCCTGTGTTGAACCACCATACTATAATTACAACAATTATCTATAAGTCAGTTTGATAGAAACAGGATTCAAAGGTTTCAGTACCAACTCTGAGGATGGAGAAAGATCTTCTATCTGTTGAGTTGTTTCAAGATTAAATTTTCTGAGAATTTGTGATAAGACAATTTTCTCTTCTAACATGGCAAACTTTTGTCCTGAAATTATAAAAAAAATATTTTGAAGGTTAATTTCATTTCAATGTAACAGAAAATTTTCAAAATATTTAGTCAATATTATCGTCTATTAGTTATTTTAGATTTACAGTACAACGTATTACATTTCCTAAAAATATTTATATCATTGAAATGTTGAAACAATTTCTGAACTTAGATCATATAATATTCTAAAAGGTTGAAAGGATTCTTCAGTTGTATCAAATATATGACACATTCCCTAGTGATGTGATTTACATGATAAATGCACTCAGTATACTTTATAAAGTGATATGAAGTGTACCCAACCATCACAAGCATGCCAAATTGTCAGCTGGCAAAATGGTATATTGCAGGTGTGAATTCAAATCCCACAGACGGCGCTGTACTCGTTTTTCCCCTCTCCAATGTTTATATACCCAATTTTTTAGTTTATTTTTCATAGTAAAAAAAAACGTTGACATTTCTAAATTTCCTATCACTCAACGGTTCTAAAACTAGATTGTTTACACTCCATGTGATAGTAAAATTTGTCAGCTGGTGCTTTAGTGTAAAGGTTAGCACAGAGAAACAATATGTTACAGGCATGGGTTCGAATTCCATGGATAAAATCTTTTCTGTCTTCAGTATTTGTATGCATAGTAAAAAAACGTTGGTGCTTTTAAAACGTGCACAAAAAAAATATGTCTTCAAATGGTCTTATATATATATATGTGTGTGTCTTTTAATGGTATCTTATAAACTCATATGGGCACATGAAAAAAGTTACTAAATCTTGTATTCAGAAGGTACAGAAAAATCTGGGCCTTAAAACCTTGGGTAGTACCTTTGTTCCATGTATGAACATAAATATATAATGTGTAGGCACGTGGCTGGTGTAGGCATGTGGCTGAGAGGTTAGAGAATTGGATTGGCAATTGTGAGGTTGAAATTTCAATTCTTGGACCGGGTGATGTGTTATGTCCTTGAGCAAGACACTTTACTTCACATTGCTCCTTCTGCCTGGATTTGCGACCGACAGATAGTATTAGCAATTGGAAAGACCAATGGAAACATTGCTTCCTTGGTCCAATTTGACGAGCTCGACCCCACTTGTTAAGCAAATGAGGTATGGGATCTTGTTGATCGACTGTCGATATATATAAAATGTATTGAAGACATGTGGGTTTTTTTTTGTTTTAGACATATTTGAACAAGTAATATATGAAGTAAAAATTAGAACGATAAGAAATTCACATACGCTTCATTATTGAGATATGTCTATATATTAATTTGATTATTACTAATAGTACATTCAAGGGATTTACCATTTACACTCAATGTCACTTAATCCTGTATCATCAGAGACATGAGAAAATATACAAAAAAATGTTGGTGTTGGCAATCTCTTGGAAAATACATCCTAACATTACAATATCATCATAGTTATATATATACACACAGATATATATTTTAAAAAAAAGAGAAAAAATACCTATACAATTGCGGGGTCCTGCTGAGAATGGTATGAAGGCATATGGATGTCGGTCAGAATTATTTTCATTATGAAATCGATCAGGATCAAAAGTTTCTGGGTCAGGAAAATTTTGCGGATCTTTATGTAAAGCAGAAATCCCTATTGTTATATGACTACCTTTCTTTATTTCATAAGTACCTGTAGAAAAAATACCAGCATTTCAAATATTGGTCATTCACAAAGAAAAACAGGGAATATCTCTAGCTATTTTGTTTATTACTCAGCAATGGATTTGAGGATTTGAGTAAACATATTTAATCCTCTATCAGACTGCCCCCCCCCCCCACACACACACAGAAAGAAAGAAAGGGTGATTTATATCAGAAACATTCATACAAATCAGGGCTACTAAAGCTGATTTTTTCCTCCTCTGATCTGGAATTTGTTCCTATATTTTGAAACTTGACTACAATTTATATTTCTTTTTCATACCACAAATGTGCAAAACCTTGAAAATAACTCATCCAAATATAAATTTATAGGGGGAATACTGAACAATCAATTTGAATAGAGTCTTGGTCAAGGGTAATTTTAATAATTAAAACTGAAAGGATTTGAGGGAAAATAACTAAAAATGACCAGTAGTATGAATTTGGTCAATTCAGTTAAGGGAGAGTATATATGATAAATTCTTGATTTACTGAAACTATACACTCAGAGAAGGGAAACAAAATCAGCAGTTATTGTAAGCAGCAGTGAAGAAGTAGTGGTAATATCATTCTATCTCTCTGATTCAGGCCAGAACTCAGAATTGTTGGAACCTTATAGACCTTGGACCTATTGCTGGGCCTTCTTAATTCTTAAAAGAATGTAAATGCAGATAATATCTTTATAAACGTGATAGAAGTGGCTCTGGTATACTAAATTTATACTATGATGTTTTCATAATCTCAGTTTTTCTTTATATGTGTCATAGACACATATATTACAAACTAATTAGAGAGCCTCTGTTCAGTTGCTCTATCTGCCTAGAATATCTTCCAGCTTGTCATCAAATCATACACAACTGTCTTAAAGAGGAAAAGATACATTTGATATAATGACAGAAAAATAAAGACAATGTTGTTGGTCCCAAGTCTAGTTGATCAATGCTGTCTTGGGGTATAAACAACCACAGCAGCAATGTATATATGGTAAAAGTTCATACTTAAGTTGTTCTTGCTTAGCTACCATGACCAAACAAATCTATAATCAAAGGTATTTTAGTCTTGAACATTTCATTTCTTTTCTGTATATTTAAGACAATATTGTTCAATGTCTTAATATTGTTTCTATTTTAAAGACAGTGGGGTGTTATATAAGGTATACTTAGCTGCTATATCTAGCATGTCAAATGATCTTATATAAGATCTTCCATCTATTTAATTCATTGTACTTATCTGTTTGTAGTTATTAGTTATACACTCACCCATTTTGAAATCCTCAGCAGCTACTCGTCCAATCAGAGGCACTGATGGAGAAATACGCTGAACCTCCTGAAAATAGAACATTTGATTGATTACTATTCTCACCATAATATTGATATTGAATTATTTCAGTTTCTCAATTGACTTTTAAAGATTTTGTTTAAAGACTTTTAATAATACTTATTGAATAAAATCAAAGGAAATTAAAAAAATAACAACCACCATCATCATCATCATTATCATCATCATCATCATCATTAGTAGAGTTTTTCCTCTTCTTTTTAGATTGTTTCCATTTCTTGCCGAGTGATTTCCCTGACACCTAGGGCAGAGTAACTGCATACATTGATAAACCACAAAATAAGCACACCAGATTGTTTACATCACACACTTTACACATCATAATCACCATTTTTAAGTCCATTTTTCCATGCTTGCATGGATTGGATGGGTTCATCTCAGCACAGCATCTCTCCACTCACTCCGTTCCTTCGCCATCTCCTTTGTGAGTCTCAGAAATTTAAGGTCAGCTCTCACAACCTCTGCCCAGGATTTTCTTGGTTTACCTCTACTGCAGCTTCCCTACACTGGGATTTCCTGGCACTTCTTCACCAAACAATCATCATCCACATCTCATCTCCATATCAACACATTCTTCTCTCTTGCACACCACTTCAGATTCCTCTTAAACCCAGTTTCTCATTCAGATCATCCAAACATTGATTTTCTCTCACATTTACATTCCATATCCAAGGAAGCGTGGTTGCTTAATTTCTCTCCAGTCTACACATCATGTCCTTTGCAGTTACAGCCCACATTTCACTACCATCCAGCATCCCACTTCACACACAGACATCATACAGTTGTTTTTTTTTGTATGTAGGGAAAAGCCTTTTGTTATCAACTGTGAGAATAGCTTTCTAAACTTATTCCATCCTCTCCTTATTCTAGCTATTATGCTCAAGGCCGGATTTAATTGGGGGCAAAGGGGTTAATTGTCTTAGTGGGGGTTCTCCACCAGTGACGGCTGTTGCAATTTATTTGTACCCTCAGCTGGGCTTTTTAGTTTTAGGATGGTTAAATGTTTTGAATTTAATACCTGTATGTATAACTTTTCAATTCCAATTAATTGTGCCAAGCTAACTTTGATATGTAAAATGGGAGGGAGGGTTGCTGAGTATTCTAAATTTTTGTGTATGAGTCCCCCCAAGGTCTGAAACCAACCCTGCTTATGATGTCAGAGCACCTTCCTCTGCTGATAATTAAGTCACCTAGATAGCAGAAGCTATAAACCACTTCTATAGATCCTTCCTGTGATTGAAAAGGGTTTATATCCTTGATGCACTTCCCTTCAATTACTCCTGGGTATCCTCAACATACAAAGTGTTCCCTTCCTATTAGTCAACCTGTTATCCCACTGCATCTTTTGTGTACCAAGGATTTACATTTGTATACATCATATAGAGCTTATGCATACTCTTTTTCTATATATTGAGCAGGGCCACTTACAAGCATTTTAGTTTTGACTAAGTTTACTCTCAGACATTTTTTGATTCCAAATTCTGTTTCCATAGATGGAACTTATTCTCTAGTTCTTTTATGGATTTAAGTATAAGGACCAGGTCATCCATGTAAAGAAGCTCCCAAGGGCAGCCAGTTTTAAACTCCTCTGTTATGGCCTGGAGAAATATGATGAATAGTAGTGGGCTAACAACTGAATCCTGATGATCTCCAACTAAATTCCTCACTAAACTCACATCCTATTCTCTCTTTGTACATAGCTTGCGCTGCTCTCACAACCCATTCTTCTACACCTATTTCTTTAAGGACAACCAGATAATAAATCGAGGTATTCTGTCAAAGGCATTTCTACATCAACTAATGGTAACTATAGTAACTTATTCTTGGTTAGAAACTTCTCTCTTGTTGTCTCACTAATAAGAGGGCATCAATAGGCATGAAACCAAACTGCATCTCATCTAATCTGACTCTTTCCCTAATTAGTTGTGCTATAACTCTTCCCATCACTTTCATAACTTGGTCTATTAGTTTTATTCCTCTGTATTAGCTCCTTTCTAGAGCATCACCTTCACTCTTGTAGCAGTTTATAATTGTACTGCTGCACCAGTCATTGGGTTTGACGCCAATCTGTATTACCTGATTGATTATACTAGTTCAACTCCTACTTCTCCCAATGCTACTATCTCTGACAGTCCTGCATTTTTACCTTTCTTCATCTCCTTAATTGCTTCTTCAGCTTCTCTCTGAGTTGTATATACCTGTTGTCTAGCTTCTCTCTTAGCTATCTGGGACTCGTCTCTGCTACTACTATTTCTCCAGTCTTTTCACACCTGTCTCTTGGCTTAAATGGCTCTATCCACAGTGCTGTTCCACCACCTGGTTACCCTGTGTCTAGCTGGTACTTTGCTCTAATCACATGTCTCATCAGTAGTTCACAAAATGTTGTCATGCAAGAATTTCCAACTGTCCTCTCTATTATATGTATCTAGCTCATCACCCCTCTCATCAAATGCAACCCATAAGGACCTTTCTAAACCTATCTGTAACTGAAAGGTCCTTTAGCTTCCAAACCCCTGTTACCATGTTTTCCTGTGTTTCGTGTTCTGACTTGTATTTAGTCTGATGTCACTAATAACTAGCTTGTGTTTGGCATCATATTCTTCCCCAGGTAAGGCCTTAGAATTTATTACAGTCCATTACAAGCAAGAAATCAATCTGGCTTGTGTATTACCCTGATTGCTATATGATTGGATGGCTAGCCAGTTTCTGGAAATTTGTGTTGCAGATGTTTAGTTCATTTGCCTCACAGAATTCCAGGTGCCTTATTCTTTCTTCATGTCTTGAGTCATAGCCATAGCCACCATGATCTTTACAGAAAATGTCCTGATACTGCTCCACATGTCCATTGAAGTCAGCTGCCATGATGATGAAGTTTGTTTCATCAATAGTTGAGGTTGTCAGTAAAAGTTCCTCATAGAACCTGCCCTTTGTTCTTTACTATGCCTGTGGTGCACAAGTAGATGTAATTGTTACTATTCTATTTCCTTCAGCTATTCTAAGTTTGATAATTCTGTCACTTACTCTAACTACCTCTAACACCTTATCGATCTATTTCTCAGCAAGAAGAATGCCTACACCACCTACCCCAATGTTATTTCCTACCCAGCAGATTGTATCTCCATGCTGTTTGCCTGTGAGTAGACCCGCTGAGTTACAAGTATATCATTTGTTTATACATGTGCACATTATCTGTTTAAAATCATATTTACAACAGAATGATAATCATTAATATAAGAATGCTCAATTATTTACAATTTTCATAATTATGGCATATAATCAAATAACATTATGTAAAAAAATTACATAGATTATTATCTTTCTCACAGTGATAGTGCTCGTCTCACTAAATATGCCATACCTGATAAAACAATTTTTTGCACTTCTTGCAGTGATGGTAAGCCAGGGGGTCATTCTAAAACAATTTTCTGTTACTTTTCTGATCATTTTTAGTGCTCCTGCAATTACTGGTATCGTAACCACCTTCAGATGCCACATTTTTTTTAATTTAACATAGTTCTCAAACCCATGAGGGGTTTATGGCTGTCCATAGAAACTTCCCTATACTGATGACCTGGCTCTTATAGCTCAATATGAGGAAGAGCTTCAGAAAAGTTCCTGTTGTAGAAAACTAGAATCAAAATGACTCAAAATAAACTTAAAGACCAAAGTTTTAGTAAGTAGGAAAGAAGACAGGACTCTGGTTCCAACAGGGAAGTGGCCATACTGAATATGTAGACAAGGAGTATATCGGAACTCTATACAATGTACACAATATAAAACTTTGGTATAAAATTGTGTAGAGGGATTGTAGGAAACTTAATAAAATATGTAGGATATATATGTGGCAGATGTACAGGAACAGTTTGTAGTAAGGGTCATGGGAAATATATATTTTCCCATCTCAGGAAGGTACCATATAAGTAATTGTTAGTTTCTATTAATTGAGAGATTTATTTAGCAGTAGAGGGAGTTTCTCTAAGAGCATATTAGCTAAAATAAGAAGAGGCTAGAACAAGTTCATGGAGATATACTTCTGTTTATAATAAAGGTCTTTTCTCTACAAGTTAAGGGTAGATTATATAATGCCTGCATGAGAAGTGTAATGCTGTATGGGTGGTAATTGTAGAAGACATAGGGAGACTAGAGAGAAATGAAGCAAGCATGCTCCATTTGTTGTGCAATGTTAGTTTGCATGAACAACAGAGCATGGATGAAATAAGAACAAGGCTGGGTTATAAGAGTAATAAGATGTAGTGTGCTGGTTTGGTCATGTGATACATAAGGATTAGGGACACTAGGTGAAGATGTACCAGGTGATGTCAGTGGAAGGACTGAGAAAGACCTAGGCAAAGATAGAGCAGATCTCAAAAGGCTGAGTTTTATTCCTAGTTTTAAGCTATTATGATCATCCTTAGAATTTCTAGTTACCTTGATAACACAATCTAGATAGACCAATTTCTTAAGTTGTTGCTGTATGTGTTCTTCAGTTGCATCTGTGATAAAATAATAGAACAATCATATATTCTCAAACAATGGATAATTTACAAGAACATAATATCTAATATTTAGATATGATGTTTCAAATGTTTTAGTGATTAGAGTATGATCCCTAACGGGATCATTATCAAATCACTAAAACATTTGAAAAAACCCCTTGCCTTCAAGGGGTTTTGTCAATTAGATCGATCTCAGTACTTTGTCTGGTACATATTTTATCAACATATTGAGGGAATATAGGAAAAGAAAGTAACTTCCATAGAACAGACTACTGCAAGATTGTCAATCCTAAAATATATAATAAAATTACTTGAATAACCCAAACATCTTAAAGGAGAGCCTAATACAAAGACAAGATGGTCATTTATGTAACACTTGTGAATACAGGACTGCTTTATCAAAGCTGGCTTGGAACTAAACAACAATGAGAAGAGTTTCTTTTTATAGATTTTATGTCTAAAGCAAGCAAGGATGTCTTTGTTTGATCTACTACAAATAGCAACAACATCTTCAAATCACATGTTACTGACTTAAAACCTGGACATATTGCATAGTTTTAGATTCTCTATATTTAAACATAAAATTGGGCCAGTCATGATTGAAATACTTGTTGATGATTGTTCCAGTCAACATATGCTTAACTAATTTGCTAATCCAGCCTTGGTAAGCTATGCATGTAGGGAAAATTTACATTCAGCTTCCAGTAACTGAATTTCTGTCTGTAAATTCTATCTAAGTCAATCATATAGATCACAAATATGTGGTTTGTGTAGCTGACCACTTTAAATAGTGGACAAACTAAGCTATCCCTTTCTACTGGCCTACAGAATACCCTGTTTAAATATATATTATCTGGCTGGCCTGATGAGTTTTGTACATGGCCTCATTAGCACATTGAGGAAATCAAGTCAATACTTACCTGAGAGTTGGAAACATTTAAGTAGCCTTGTAAGGCTTTTGTACACTCCAGTGTATATACAAGATAGTGTTCTAATCCCTCAATAACACTAAGAAGTCTCAAGAAATCTAAACACACTGCCCTTTTGGGGGCATAGACAGCTACTATACAAAAGGCATTGCCTTCACTGGTGGTCATATCCAGAATCAGTGACTTACCTTCTGTGTCCAGGAAGATGGTCTGTATTGCAAGATCCAGACATTTCAAAACTAACACAGTGATTCTACTTGGAGATGTGCACAACTCATAGCCATCATTGATTGACACAGATTCTGGCTTCACTCATTGACACCACAATTATAGTTAGTGACCTAAGGTCATTGAACAAGTGACCTTGCTTCTAAGGAAACCCCAGGCCATATTTCTTTCTCTTTCGCTATTCTGAATAAAGCCATGTTGGATAAATAGTAAAAAAGTGAAATAATTAGTACCATGTGATTGTACACATTTCTTCCTGTAAATAATGTACTGTTATGGTACCTACTATGTAGATAGCTGAAAGCAACTACTTATTGTCTCTTGTACCATATCCTAGGTAATGACCTAGTAAGTCAGTATATTGTACTAGGTCCTAGTTAATGACCCAGTAAGCCAGTATAATATACCAGGTCCTAGGTAATCACCCAGTTAGTATATTGTACCAGATCCTAGTTAATGACCCAGTAAGTCAGTATATTGTACCAGGTCCTAGTTAATGACCCAGTAAATCAGTATAAAATCAACAAATCAAGAGACAACAACAAAGATAAGTTAGAACTCACCATAACAATCATCAATTTCTTTATGTAGTTTCTTTTGTACATTAGGATAAGCTGCTATGAAATAGAGAGTCCAAATAATTCCCACTGCTGTTGTATCATGACCCTAGTAAAACAATATAAGTCTTTTGTACATTAGGATAAGCTGCTATGAAATACAATGTCCAAATAATTCCCACTGCTGTTGTGTCATGACCCTAGTAAAATAATATAAGTCTTTTATTTTACTGGACATTGGACAATTAGATAAGTTTAAATATATAATGAGGTTGCAATGGATTAAAGGGTAAATAGAATTCAGTAGAAATTGAAGTTAGAATACAGAATTGTGAGATGTGAGCTAATACAACATCAAGCCTGGCTGGGTAATTTCACAATAAAAAATACAATAGATTTATATATAAATATATTTCAGCACAATAAATATTTGAATTATCAAATGTAGACAGTACAATACAACAGATATTAGACATGTTGAATGTAGATAGTGTGGTATTGATCAGTTGTTTTTTAGGTTGAAAAGCCTAAATTTAGGAAGATAGGAAGATTATATTACCAGAGATGTGGCCTTGTTTGATATCTTAAAAAAGGTAGGATAGACATTTTATAAGATGTACACAGTGTAATCTATACACAAGAGACTTAGTTGGATTACAGGCATGTTAAAGAAGATAGAAATTGTATATGGTAGATGCACAGTAGATAGACTTTGTATATCGTAGAGCACATATAAAATAGATTGCTTCAATTGCCTAATAGACACCAAAAATGTGTTGACAATTGTTTTAACTTAGGTGACCTAATCAACGATGGGGGAGGATACTATGAAATTGTGATAGTGAGAATAAGAATGGGCTAGAAGTTTAGGGAGCTAGTATTTCTGTTGCAACAAATCATACAAACAAACACACACATATATATATATCTTATTTCCCATATATATATATACATATATATTATAATATGTAACCCATGTGTTTTCCTCTTTCTTCCCATGTTTTTTATATATATATATTACGAAAATGTAATGTATTATAGAACATTTTCTTCTTGTCTCCTTAAAACCTCGTTCATTCATCCATATATATCTACAATCGTTGCTATCCTTGCCCTAAATTAATCTTCTCCACGCTTGTTCTAAATAATCTCTCTCATTGCTAAAAAATTTTCCAGGATTCATAAAAATAGATTCTCTCTCGCCCACCAAAATCGCTATTACTCCCACTCTTTCTAACATATACGTCCCTCTCGATCTCTCACTCCCTAATATAAATAAGAATGTTACGAGGGACAAAACCTCAGAATTTGTCAACTCTTATTAAATGGTCAGTCGATTCTACGAAAATGTAATGTATTATAGAACATTTTCTTCTTGTCTCCTTAAAACCTCGTTCATTCATCCATATATATCTACAATCGTTGCTATCCTTGCCCTAAATTAATCTTCTCCACGCTTGTTCTAAATAATCTCTCTCATTGCTAACTACCCCATATCCCTCCCTCCCGCCCCCAGTCTCCACCTTTACTATTTGGACCAATCACAAGTCAACGGCCTATGCTATCACTACTGGCTGCTTTTCGATATGATGGATGGACTAAGGAATTTCTGGAGAGTCTGAAGAATCTGGACACTCGATGACAATGCCAAAGATAACGACAAATTCACCTGATGCTGCCGGACGAAAGGGCAAGCCCCCCCTCTTTGTTTCGGCCGCGGATGGCCAACATAACCCCAAACTCATTCCCCTCACCCCTCCCCGCGCCCCATCCTCCAAACACAATCCAAAACTTCAGAGTTGGTACCATGAACGTAGGCACCTTAAAAGGCCGCTCTAACGAGGTTGTAGAATTGCTTGAACGTAAGGAGGTTGATGTTTGCTGTATCCAAGAGACTAGGTGGAGGGGCGGGTCTGCTAGATTCATTGTGGGTAAAAAACATTGTTATAAGCTTTTCTGGGTGGGGAATGACAATGAGATAGGTGGGGTAGGAATCATGTTAGCAGAAAAATGGGTGGATAAGATAATAGATGTAAATAGAGTGAATGACAGAATAATTAAAATAAGACTTGTTCTAAACAGAACTACTGTGACAGTAATATCTGCATACGCACCCCAATCCGGACTGCCTGGCGCTATAAAAGACAGATTCTATGAGACACTGATGCTCACTACCTCCCAAATAACCGACAGTGACTATATAATTATTGCTGGCGACCTAAATGGTCACGTTGGACAACATTGTGACGGCTATGACGGAATCCACGGAGGCTATGGGTTTGGTACTAGAAACGAGGAAGGCTCCAGAATCCTGGAATTCTGTGATGCAAACAACCTAACTATCTGTAACACTAACTTCAAAAAACGAGACAATCACTTGATCACCTACAGATCAGGAGAAAATACCAGCCACGTAGATTATATCCTTACCAGAAGACGTGACAGAATATCTGTTGTAAACACTAAATCCCTCCCCCATGAAGAATGCACCTCCCAACATAGACTGATAATTAGCGATCTCATAGTCAGGACGAGACGTACTAGACAGCAGAAGAGGACTATCCTCAGGAGAAAAATATGGAAGCTAAAGGATCCCACAGCCAGAAATAAATTTCAAAGCATATTACTTGATGCTTTCGACAGTAAGGAAGAGCAATTAGAGTCGTACAAGGTAGAGGAACAGTGGGAATTCCTGAAAGCAAACCTGCTGATGGCGGCAGACGGAGTCTGTGGCTGGAGCAGGCCTGTAGGCAGGAGGAGAGTAACATGGTGGTGGAACAGTAAGGTGGAGGGGTCAATCAAGGCCAAAAAGCAGGTTTGGAAAGCATGGCGGGATGGGGGAAGTAGAGAAGACTATCAAGTGGCCAGGAGGGAAGCTAGGAGACAAGTGTACTTCGCAAGAAGGGAAGCAGAGGAAAGAAAGTTCAAGCATGTTCTACAACGCGAGGACCAAAAACGTGAGGTGTTCAGGATTGCTAGGCAATGTGTCAAGGAAAACCATGATATTGTCGGGGAGAAGTGTGTACTTAACGATGATGGCGTACTTGCCATCACTGACGCTGATAAGAAGGTAGCTTGGAAGTGTCACTACGAAAGGCTACTAAATGAGGAGAATAAATGGGAGAAAGACAGTCTCCCCCACATCGACCCAATAGAGGGACCAGCAGTGTTAGTCGAAGGTAGTATAATAAGTAAGGCAATCAAAGATATGAAGACGGGTAAGGCGGCTGGGCCTTCGGAAATAGTTGCTGAGATGCTGAAAGCCTCCGGTACGGTGGGACACACCATGGTCACTCGGATAGTAAACCAAGTCATACAGAATGGGGTTGTTCCGAAGGACTGGCGTAGCAGCATCATCGTTAACTGTTACAAGGGTAAAGGAGACGCCCTAGATAGGAGTAACTTTAGAGGCATTAAATTAATCGACCAGGTCATGAAGGTCACAGAAAAAGTAATAGCGCAACTAATCAGAGAGAGAATTGATCTAGATGAAATGCAGTTCGGGTTTGTGTCAGGCAAAAGTACCACAGACGCTCTTTTCATTGTACGACAACTACAGGAGAAGTAACTAGCTAAAAGTAAACCCCTATACTTAGCTTTTGTCGACTTGGAGAAAGCCTTCGACAGAGTCCCCTGTTCCATTATCTGGTGGGCTCTTAGAAAACTAGGTGTTGACGAATGGCTTGTGAGAGCTATACAAGCCATGTATAAAGAAACAGTCAGCAAGGTTAGAATTAACAACGAATATAGTGAAGAGTTTAGCGTAAAAGTTGGTGTCCATCAGGGCTCTGATCTTAGCCCCCTACTATTTATTATTGCCCTTCAGGCTATAATAGAGGAGTTGAAGACCGGCTGCCCATGGGAACTCCTATACGCAGATGATCTAATGCTCATAGCTGAATCAATGGCCGAGCTAGAGAAGAAATTCCAAACATGGAAGCACGGCCTAGAATCAAAAGGCCTTAAAATTAACCTGGCTAAGACTAAAGTTCTAGTTTGTAGGAAAGAAAATAAGGCGCCGGTCCCCTCCAGGAAATGGCCATGCTCAGTGTGTAGGAAAGGCGTAGGTAGAAACTCCATTTTATGTCCCAAATGCAAAGTATGGGTGCATAAAAGATGTAGTGGGATCACAGGTAAGTTAACTAAGAACACAGATTTTACATGTGGCCGGTGCTCTGGTGCAATAAGTAGCAGCAAGTGCCCAAAAAATACTAGCTCTTTCAATTGCGCAGGGGGTTCTATAGAAATAGTGGACAGCTTCTGTTACCTGGGTGACAAAATCAGCAGTGGGGGAGGGTGCTCTGAAAGTACAGTAGCTAGAGTCAGAACTGGATGGAAAAAGTTCAGAGAGCTTATACCACTATTAGCCGCTAAAGGGTTCTCCCTAAACATGAAAGGCAGGTTGTATGATGCCTGCATACGAACAGCAATGTTGCATGGCAGTGAGACCTGGGCATTGTGTGCAGAGGATATACGCAGACTAGAGAGGAACGAAGCTTGCATGCTCCGCTGGATGTGTAATAGTAATATACGTGAACGGCAAAGCATAAACGAACTAAGGAAAAAATTAGAAATAAGAGGGATCAGATGTTGTTTACTCGAGAGAAGGCTACGTTGGTATGGTCATGTGATGCGCATGAAAGACGACAGCTGTATAACAAAGTGCAGGGCAATAAAGATAGATGGTAGCCACGGAGTAGGCAGACCCAGGAAAACCTGGGACGAGCTGATAAATTCCGACCTCACACACTTACACCTCTCCAAGACAATGTCACTGGACCGAGACCTTTGGCGGTACTCAGTAACAGAGAATACCCGCCTTACCTAAATACAAAGTAAAACCTACTACAGTCAGTAGGCATCTCTAACAAAATACACCCAAGTCCCACCACCCCCACCCCATCCACACCGCCCCCTTCAATGCAAAGTTATGTTGGTGTCACAACATCCAGGCCGAAACAAATGAGATCGTGTAGGTGTCACGACAAAAAACACCCAGTCCACGCTGTAATGTGGCCTTGTAGGCAACACGGTAAAAACCTCCCAGCCCCACACTCTAAATGTGGTTGGTGTTAGGAAGGGCATCCAGCTGTAGAAAACCCGCCAGACAGTCCTATGCGAGCAAGACAACCACTCTTGCCTCAAGTGGGAAAACCCCCGTCCAAACCCATGCAAGCGTGGAACATGGACATTAAACGTTGATGATGATGATGATGATGATATATATATATATATATATATATATATATATATATATATATAGGAACCAGTAAGACCCCGACGGCTGAGCTCAAGCCGTTTCGACGGCTAATTCTGGACTAAATGAAAATTTATCCTGGTATTTAAATAGCCGATCTTCTCAAGGGGTAATTCCATATATGGTCAAAGTGATTGTCAAAAATCAGTAGTAATTCTGTGATTGCAAATTAGTAGGGGAGATGGTGGCTAAACCTGCCAGTAGGAGAAAGAGGGGAGGGGTGGAGTAGACCCAATCAAGCGTTGGTAGTGCCAGCTACAGCTGGGCATGAGGTCAAAGAAGATACTGGGGAGGGGAGGGGGAGGAGGTCGGAACGGTAGGTAGAACAATGGGGGGTAAAAATATATATGAAAGAAAAAATACTGAGAGTGAAGAAAAGCGGATAAGTGTAAAGAAAAAAGTAAAGCAAGTTCTACGACCTAGGTCTCTAGCTATTGTTAGGCTAGAATAAATAAATAAATAAAGAAAGAAAGAAGTAAAGAAAGAAATAAAGAAATAACGAAATAAGTAAATGAACTAGGTGGGACGGAATAGGCAAGGACCCTTTTAAGAGGTATAAGTACGTAAATGATACGGTGACAGGTCAACAAATGGGGCCGAAATACTAAAGAGACTACCACGAAATAAATAATAAAGGTTTCTATCCCAGGCACAATGCCAGCAACCACCCAGTGCAGCAAAGTGAACTAGTACGAGATAATAATTCTGAGTCCCGAAAAAAATATATACTAATGCTAACTCTAAAAGTATATATTTTTTTCGGGACTCAGAATTATTATCTCGTACTAGTTCACTTTGCTGCACCGGGTGGTTGCTGGCATTGTGCCCGGGATAGAAACCTTTATTATTTATTTCGTGGTAGTCTCTTTAGTATTTTGGCCCCATTTGTTGACCTGTCACCGTATCATTTACGTACTTATACCTCTTAAAAGGGTCCTTGCCTATTCCGTCCCACCTAGTTCATTTACTTATTTCGTTATTTCTTTATTTCTTTCTTTCTTTATTTATTTATTTATTCTAGCCTAACAATAGCTAGAGACCTAGGTCGTAGAACTTGCTTTACTTTTTTCTTTACACTTATCCGCTTTTCTTCACTCTCAGTATTTTTTCTTTCATATATATTTTTACCCCCCATTGTTCTACCTACCGTTCCGACCTCCTCCCTCTCCCCCTCCCCAGTATCTTCTTTGACCTCATGCCCAGCTGTAGCTGGCACTACCAACGCTTGATTGGGTCTACTCCACCCCTCCCCTCTTTCTCCTACTGGCAGGTTTAGCCACCATCTCCCCTACTAATTTGCAATCACAGAATTACTACTGATTTTTGACAATCACTTTGACCATATATGGAATTACCCCTTGAGAAGATCGGCTATTTAAATAAAAGGATAAATTTTCATTTAGTCCAGAATTAGCCGTCGAAACGGCTTGAGCTCAGCCGTCGGGGTCTTACTGGTTCCTATTACCCACTCTACTACCCCAAGTATTGAGTACTTTGGTGCGTTATGGTCCACCTGGTTCCTTACCACATTTCCTTCGTTATATATATATATATATATATATATCTTGTTTTCCAGTTCCCTTAGATTGTTCTAGAGAAAAACAAAATAATGTATACCTCATGCTTCTTCTCCTTCCCTGTCCCCTATAACACTTTAGGCTATAACAGAGGAGTTTAAAATGGGCTGCCCATGGGAACTTTTTTATGCAGATGAGTTGGTCCTTATAGCTGAAACCAAAATATTAACTAGAAAATAAATTCTGATTATAGAAACTGAATTTTGAATCAAAATGTCTGAGAGTAAACTTAGCCAAAACTAAAGTGCTAGTAAATAGGAAAGGAGATAGGAGCCTGATTCCTTCAGGGAAGTGGTCCTGATCAATATGTAGAAAAGGAGTAGGCATAAACTCTATATGACATATACAAATGTAAATCCTTGATACACAGAAGATGTAGTAGGATAATGAGTAGACTAACAGGAAAGGAGAACTTTGCATGTAGAAGATGCACAGGAGAAATTGAGACAAAGAGTGCCAATGATATAAAGCTTTTCCAATCACAGGAAGGATCCATTGATGTGGTTGATAGCTTCTGCTATCTAGGTGACCTAATTAGCAGTGGAGGAGGGTGTTCTGAGAGTATAATAGTTAGAATAATGATAGGATGGAAGAAGTTTAGAGAACTACTCCCCTGCTGACAAAAAAATGTTTCTTCCTATGTACAAAAGGAAGGCTGTATGACACCTGTATGCAGTGCATGATGCTGTATGGAAGTGTAACACAGACTGTCACTGTTGGGTGAAGAAATGTCAGGAGATCCCAAGAAAGATCTGGACAGGGGTTGTGAGAGCTGACCTCAAAATTCTAAGACTGGCAGAGGAGATGAAGAAGGAATAAGGCAAGTGGAGGGATACCATGCTGATAAGGACCAATCCAACCCATGCAAGCATGGAAAAGCAGACATAAAAACAATGATGATGATGATGATGATGATGATGATGATGATGAATATATACATATACATATATACACACACACACTCACATATATATCTATGATAAATTTCCTGTTTTGTTCCTGGATCCCTATTTAATATTTCATAATACATCTTAATATGAACCCCATGATATTTTTTTTCTATATCCTATATGAAGTAAGGATCACATAGAAAGTGATTTTTATCCACAGTTTCCTGCAGGGTCATGGGTCATTTGGTACTCACATTCATATTACAATTGCTGGGTCACCCATAAAGAAGGATAAAGTGCAAATTGCCAAATTTAGAAAATCCTTGTCATTTTAACATCTGCTTACCCTGTTAGAAAGGGTTGGACAGGTTTATATAGACCAAGTTAGTACTGAAGAAGAGTAACTGATCTCCCAAGCAAGCCAGGAACCAGTCTCTTGCTTATGTAATCTCACATTCTGTCAAGTGCTCAAGAGAGGTTGTCAAAACTTTAACACAACTGAGGGTCCTCCCAACCCTTTGTTTGGCAAGATTTCTATGGCTGGAAATCCTTCATATCACCAACCATTTTACAGTAAATAACCAACACTGGGGAGGTTGGTAAATAACCAACACTGGAGAGGCTGTCATGCCCTTGACACAACTGGAGAGGTCTCCTGACACTTAGTCTGGCAGGTTTTCTATGGCTGGATGCCCTTCCTGCCACCAACCACTTTACAGTGTGTACTGGGTGCGTTTATTGTGTAAATCACCAACATTCTGTAATAAAAAGGATGAACATCTACAACACCAAATGTAGCAACAGGATGAAACACTAGCGCCCATCATAGCTTGGAAACTTTCATTGAAAGGGAGAAATCAAACAGAATAATTTGTAAAATTTAGGTTGGCTGTTACAGTGAAATGATAAAAATGTTAAGTGTAAAAGAAGTTAATAAAAAAAAAAGACTTCTGTTTTTCATCTCTTTAAAAAAAAAGAAACTATTTTAGTTGCTATAATAAATCCTACACAGAAAGAAATGTTCTAATGTAACAGTTGAGTCATTCCAGTTCCTAAAGGGCTCTTAACAAAGAAAAAAATGGAATGATCCACTGGATCGTTGCATGGGTTTTGAAGATATACCACTACAATCCTCCAGTGGGTTGTATAATTGCCGACATCTTAAAATCATGTGGTAAGTTTTATTCTGCTCTCAAACCGATCATAATCATACTAATTACTGAAAAATGAAATCAATCTTCTGTAGCAAAAATGTACTCAGTCTTCTGTAGTAAATATGTACTCCATCTTCTGTAGTAAAAATGTACTCAGTCTTCTGTAGTAAATATGTACTCCATCTTCTGTAGTAAAAAGGTACTCAATCTTCTGTAGTAAAAAGGTACTCAATCTTCTGTAGTAAAACATACTCAATCTTCTATAGTAAAAATTTCAATAATAGATTCTACATATCACAGACATATAATAATAATAATGAAAATATTGTGTACAGTGCTCAGGTGCACTACAACTCGTCAAAGTTGCATGTATAGTACATAGAATAATATAGAAATGTCAGGGAAGTGAATAATGTATGAGTCATGATATACATGTATGCATGTGTATGGAGGGGGAATATTAGGTGTAGTGTTGGTGAATCTCTGAAAGCATGGAGGTTTTAAAGGATGCAGTGTCTCGACAGCTAATAACTGATGCAGGTAGTTTGTTCCATGCTTCAGCATCTCTGAATGTGAAAAAATGTTTCCGAAAGTCATGGGAGCTGTGCTGTTTTCTGACTTTGTGGGCATGCCCACGTGTGTTAAACACAGGGAAATTAAAAAGGTACTCAGGGTTGTTGTTGGCAAGAGGGTTAATCATTTTGTTGGTGTTTACCAAGTCAGTTACCAGAGGACGGAGCTTTAATGTATCCATGCCCAGGGAAGCAAGGCATTCAGAGTATGGTAGATGCCTGATGGAGGGTATTCGCTTAGTTGTATGTCTCTGAACAGTTTCCATGTGGTCAATGTTCTGAGCAAGATAGGGGTTCCAGACTGGTGATGCAAATTCTAAGTGTGGCCGCACCATAGCTATATACAGCGTTAAATAGATAGCTGGAGAGCAGCTGACAAAGGTCTTGCTGAGTGATGCTAAGGCACCCTCGGCCTTCTTGACAATTTTAGAGACATGCTTCGTCCAGCAAAAATCGCTGCTGACAGTAATGCCCAGGTCACGTTCACAAGAAGACTTCTTGATATTAGTGTTATGGAGCGAGTATGTAGACGTTGGGTTTTTATTCCCAAAATGCATGGTGGTGCACTTGTCCACAGCTAGCTTGAGTTGCCAGTCTGTGATCCATTGTTGCATTGGATCCAAATCAGATTGCAGGAAAGATCTATAGTGTTTAGGATCTGTCCTTTCTATCTCAAGGTACAGCTTGATGTTATCTGCATATTTCAGTACTGTGGCATTCTTTAAGTTGGCATCTATGTCATTAATATATGCCACAAACAAAAGGAGGCCAAGAACAGATCCCTGTGGTACACCAGATGACATCTCATATGGTGAGGAATGCTGTCCTAGAACCATGACTACCTCTCTTCGACTGAGAATGAAGGACTTCCACCAGTTAAAAGTTGCAGAGAGTTTTGCCATAAGTCTTTTGTGTGGCACAGAATTGAAAGCTTTAGCAAAGTCAAGGTAAACAACATCCACCCATGAGCCGCCATCAGTGATCCGGGTGATGTCTTCAAGAAACTCGATAAGTTGATCACAGCAGCTGGAGTTAGGGATAAATCAAAATTGCGAGGGCCGGATAAGACTGTGAGAGTTCTAGAAGTTCCAAAGCGTTTCTCTGACACAGGATTCCATCAGTTTGGCAATGCAGCTAGTAAAACTGACTGGACGATAGTTCACAGGTGATGTGTGGTAACCCTTTTTGAACAGAGGAATGACACTGGCAGTTTTTGACTGTTCTGGAGTAGCACCGTTGTTCAGACAGAATTGGAAGAAGCATGATAGCTGGTTCAGAAGGATGTACCCACCACATTTGAGAAGCAGGTATGTAACACCATCAAAACCAGGAGAGGCATGGTTGTATTTGTTTTTAAGCTGACGTCACAGCATTGCAGGTGTAAATTCCATAGTTGTAATAGAATCTGATGTCATAGGTGGTGGAGACGGTACACTCTGGTCTTCAATAGTGAAAATGCCTGCATAGCATTCAGCAATGAGCTCTGCGCATTCCTTGGGGTCATAAGTAACCTGGCTTATGTGGGGATTGCAAAGAGGACCAACTGGAGAGTGAGGCCTCTGTTTGAGTGAACATACTTCCAGAACATCTTACTATCAGGACTGGTTGCTATGCGCTGGTGAAATTGAAGCATTGCCTTTTTTATCACCTGTTTGAGATGATTGGATGATTTATTTTGCTTCTTCCTATTGATATCTGATACGTGGTTGCCTGACTACATACTTTAAATGTATATTTAAATTAAGGGTAATAACATCTTATCTGCAAAGTCAATTGATACATGGAGATCAAAACAGTGGAGGTGTGTGACTGAGTGGTAAGGGTGTTGGATTTATGATCATAATGCCATGGGTTCCATTCCTTGACTGGGTTGTGTGTTGTGTTCTTGAGCAAAACACTTCATTTCATGTTACTCCAGTATACTCAGCTGAAAATGAGTACCATCAATAGTTGAGAGTTTAACCCTGTGATGGACTGACATCCTGTAGTGAAATCTGTCACCACCTTGACCCCTAGGTGACATTTAACGGTCATTTTCTGGGTTATCTCCTTTCAGGCATCAAAAGGTCTGAAACTGGGTGACCTTGAAAGGCCAGCCCTTTTTTCTCAAGTCTTGAGACAGAGGAAGCGACATAAATAAACAGCCTGCCATAGATCAGGCCAGTGGTAGTTCGGAGCGGTTCTTGATAGAGTCAACATGTAAACTATTGCTTTCTACAAACCCCTTGGGGTCTTATAGACTCTCTCTCTTTCATTCAATCTCTATCTCTTGGTCTCTGTCTTAACCAAGCCAGTGAAGTTCATGAAGTTTTCTAGGTAAATACAATTAATTCTACTTTTACAAACAAACAAATAACATCCATAATTCTTGTATATGTT
This sequence comes from Eledone cirrhosa, assembly GCA_964016885.1. Taxonomy (NCBI): domain Eukaryota; kingdom Metazoa; phylum Mollusca; class Cephalopoda; order Octopoda; family Eledonidae; genus Eledone; species Eledone cirrhosa. Next base: position 296,679,277 of record OZ024740.1, read on the forward strand.
TCCTATAGCTCTGGTGAAAGCTATTTTCAATAAATTAATAATATAGCAGTTTGGTGTCATTGTAGTTCATTTATATATATTTATTATCTGCGTGATCAAGGAACTATCATATCAACATCATCTTATTGAACACTTACTCACTTACCTACACACATGCAACCTCTGGTCACACTGTATCACACAACAGTGACCACACCACACAGAAGCTACAAGTGAGCACACACACAACAAACAAATCAACACCACAACACAATCAACTACCAACATGAACCATCAAATCCTTGCTATAGTTCTGTCAAGGGGGGATGTCTTGTACACTCAGTCACTTCACGCCACAAAACCAGGATAAGTACCGGCCTGACAAGCTTCTTGGCTTGAGACAGACTTTACACATTAGATCAAAACATAGTGTAGATCAAAATATTGAAAACAAAGTTCATTTTGAAAGTGTTTCTCCCTTGCCCTCCTCTAGGGCAGTGGATTCTCCATCCTGTCAGCTGGGACCCAGAGGCGGAGGGTAAGTTAGTTGAAGGTTGAGGATATTCGTTCAGATTTCACATAATTACATATACTTCATGTGAAAATTGATAGCCTTTTCATGATTTCATATGAAAATTTATAATTGTTTCTACTTTTGGCACAAGGCCAGCAATTATCCAGTGTATTACTGGTACTTTATTTTATCGACCCTGTAAGGATGAAAGGCAAAGTTAACCATATGAAAATTTATAATATTATTAACTACATTTCTCAGATGTATAGATATTTAATAAATGTTGATATATTGAATAAACTCACCTCAAACATAAATGTGTCCACCTCTTCTCTTAGCCATGTCTTGTCTATTTCACCTTCATGCAATTTATCAAGGAGACCATCCAAGAAAGCCATTTTTTTCTTACCAACTGTCTCATCTTTTTTGTCATTTGATTTTTTCTTTAAGTTTTCTAGATATACAGCTGTGCGTTCTTCAATCACCTATAACAGTTAAAAGAAGTTGGATCAGTGATAAATCCCTAAGAGATAAAGAAAATAACGATAAGGGTATAGCCATGGGTTTAACAAAGTTCACTTTTCAAATACAAGTTCTGGGGTTAGATCCCATTGTATGTACTGTAGGCAAGTGTTGTTTTTTTTGTGAGCTCAGGTTCACAAATACCTATGATGGAAACTGAATGAAATCCCTATGTATGTATGTTAGAAATAATCGGGATGGATACCTGATCATGCGGTTAAACTACTGGGAGTGAAGGACCCATAACCTTTGTCAGGGCATTCTTCTAGGGGAAGTCAACTCAGGAAACTGGGATAACTTCGACATAAAACCTACGGCTCAGTAGTTATCGATGATGTTGATCTTTTCTTCTTTTCGGATTATAGCTACTGACGCTCAGAGAGTGGGATTGGCCTCAGTGCACAGTACTTTCTCACTTTAAAAAATATCTTCATGCATGGGTTTTGCACAATAGCATTAATTGATAATTATTAATAATGTTATATCTTGCAATGGCCATACTCGATAAGAAGGGGACAGCCATCATGTATGTCATCATCATCATCATCATCACCGTTTTACGTCCGTTCTTCCACGCTAGCATGGGTTAGACGGATTGTCCTGTTGTGGGCAGTGTCTAGTCGGCTGACCATGCCTTGCTCATACAGGAACTGATTTGGCTTGATTTCTACAGCTGGATGCCCTTCCTAACACCAACCTCATTTACAGTGAGTGCTGGGTGCTTTTTCGTGGCGCCTACACGTCCACTTTACAGTGTGGGCTGGGTGCTTTTTTGCCATGGCACCTTCACGACCACCTTGCGGTGGGGGGTGTGGGGGCATATTGTCTATATGCTTCAGCTTGCACCCATGGGAGGTCGGGTACTCTGTATTACTGCGTGACGCCAGAAGTCACGGTCGTGTGTCGTATGTATGTATAATAATTGTTTCTACTTTTGGCACAAGGCCAGCAATTGCCCAGTGTATTACTGGTACTTTATTTTATCGACCCTGTAAGGATGAAAGCAAAGTTAACCTCGGCGGGATTTGAACTCAGAATGGCAAGGGCCGTAACTCTATGTGTCAAAGCATGGCATCCGACCTTCTACCGATGCTGCCAATTCACGTATAATAATGATAATAATAATGAAATTATTGTGTACAGTGCTCAGGTGCACTATAACTCATCAAAGGTGCATGTATAGTACATAGAATAATGTACAAATGTCAGGAAAGTAAGCAGTGTATATGTCATGATATGCATGTGTGTGTGTATGGAGGTGGGATATCAAGTGTAGTGTTGGCAAATTTCATGAAGCATGGAGGTTTTAAAGGATGCAGTGTCTCGGCAGCTAACAACTGATGCAGGTAGTTTGTTCCATGCTTCAGCAACTGTGAGAGTGAAAAAATGTTTCCGAAAGTCATGGGAACTGTGCTGTTTTCTGACTTTGTAGGCATGCCCACGTGTGTTAGACACATGGAAATCAAAAAGGTGCTCAGGGTTGTTGTTGGCAAGATGGTTAATAATTTTGTGGGTGTTTACCAAGTCAGTTGCCAGACGTCAGAGCTTCAATGTATCCTCTTGATATCTACATTGACTTCATGGTTGACAGCTGTACTAGTGTAGCACTGTATGTGATGCCTTATGCTACTTTTATGGTCCCACCCTGGACCATAAACATGGCATGGGATGTGGTGACATTTATGCATGTGCTACTGTAATTTTCCCTGAGCACTATGTGTGTGTGTACTTGTATATGTATGCATGTTTACATGGATAAGATTGATTGAGTTTACATGTGTGTGTGTGTGTGTGCGTCTGCATATATGCACATGCACAATCATAAGCCTACACACATACCTAATATATCAGCTTCTGTTACTCTTTACATGTCTCTGGATGGATTTTATAGGCAAAAACCTACCGGCAGGAGAACCAGGAGTAAACACCAAGCAAGTTGGTAGGATAACATCCATGAGCTTGGCTGCTCCCACTTGGGGATCCAGCTGGATTAGTTGGAGATGGTTGCTTCTGACAGGATCTGCTGGAAGGAGTGTTTGAGGGCTCTGCCCCCATGACCCTCTAAGGAATAAATATGGGTGAAGAAGAAGAGGAGCAGCAGCAGCAGCAGCAGCAGCAGCAACAGCAACAACATACATGCATGCATGCATGCATGATGGCTGCCCCTCTTTATCGAGTATGGCCATTGCACAAAAAAAACAACATAATAACGACAATAATAATTGTTTCTACTTTTGGCACAAGGCAGGCAATTACCCAGTACATTACTGGTACTTTATTTTATCGACCCCATAAGGATGAAAGGCAAAGTTAACCTCGGCGGGATTTGAACTCCGATCGTAAAGGGACGTAACTCTTTGCGTCAAGCATGGCGTCCGACCCTCTACTGATACTGCCAATCCACCGCCCTAATAACGACAATAATAATAATAACAATAATAATAATACACACACACACACTCACACAAACATACATATCTATACACACACGATAACAATTAACAGTGCTGCGATCGAATGTGGTTTTTTAGCCTAACCAATGATCTAAAATGTCTTACACAGAGTTGGCAACCAAAACATTCACTGGGAATAGCCGGCTATGGTTGGAGTTCATGTACGTTTGCATGTCGTTTGAGCCCTCCTGCTGATTTACATTCTCTACCACATGCTTGGCAAGCATGATGAGTAGCATCTCCAACAGCAGCCTGGTAGTCAACCACTGGTCTCATTTTATGACTGCAAAGACGACTTTCGAGTCCAGCTTTGCTGAGGCAGAGTCTCGCACAGACGCTGCATGTCAGCGCCATAGGAGGACCTTCACTGTCTGGAAATGCAACAGTAATGCCCTTCCTCACATCCCGCTTTACTTTCTCGTATGCGATTCGAGATGCCTCAAAGGTAACTTTCCCCTCATATACAGTCTTTCTCCATTTATTACGATCAGTAACAACATTTTCCCATGTATCAGCAGAGATGTGAACATCTTTCAAAGAGGCTTTCTGCGAATCCTTATACCTCTTTTTTGGTTTATGTGGAGGTCGTTTTCCTTTAACTAACTCTCCATAAAAGAGTTGTTCTGGTATTCTAGAATCCTTCATCCTGGGAAGGTGACCACTCCAACGGAGTCTTTGCTTAAGCACAAGAGCTTCTATACTGTCACACAGACAGCTTTCCAAAATCTCAACATTACTTATGTGGTCCCTCCAGTGAACGCCATGGATCCGTCTGAGACACATCTGATGGAAACGCTCCAATTGTTTAAGATGGTGTCGATATGTTACCCAGGTCTCGCAGGCATAAAGAAGACAAGAGAGCACATATGCCTTGTACACCTTTACCTTTGTCTTCTTGCACATGTCTCGCCGACCACAGAGTCGCCTTTCTAGCTTTCCAAAAGCATCAATTGCTTTCCTAACCCTGAGTGGAATTTCATTATCAAGGTTGCTGTATCGATTGGCAGTGCTTCCCAGGTAGACAAACTGATCAACCACTCCATGTCGTTTACCATACACAGATATTTGGCTCACTGTACTGCTTACCCGGGGCAGGTTGCTACATGACGACGGTTTTCTTGAGACTGACAGTCAATCCTAGGGTAGTGCAAGCATCAGAAAATGTGCTGCATAGCACTCTCTGTGTGCGCTACAAGATCACAATCATCTGCATGCAAGAGGTCTTTTATGATTGATGTAAATACTTTTGTTTTTGCAGCAAAGCGCCTGATGTAAAATATGCTGCCTCAGGTTCAATATTGGATGTAAACAACATGCTCGCAATTCCCGGAGGCAATATAGAAAACCATTGCAAAGTATATGGCAAACAGGGTCGGTGCTGGAATATCCCCCTGTTTCAATCCATTCTTTACTGAGATAGTCTCCGACATGTTACCTCTGACGTTAACCAAAGTCTTCATCTCTTCATGGAAAGACCTAACCAAAGCAAGGAATTTATCAGGGCAACCAAGTTTCTGAGGAACATTCCATAATGCATTTCTGTTAACAGTATCGAAAGCTTTTGTCAGATCGACAAAAACCCGATACAGATCCAAACCTTCTTCCATGCACTTCTCCTGGAGCTGTCTAGCTGAGAAGATCATATTAGTAGTGCCGTGTCCAGCACGAAAACCAGATTGACTTTCAGGAAGAACACAATCTGCAATGTGTGTCAGCAGACGGTTCAGAAGCACCCTACATACATTTTGTTCTATGACAGAAAGCAATGATATAGTTCTGTAGTTTCCACAATCATTCTTGTTACCATTTCCCATGTACAAGACCACCATTACTGCATCCCTCCAGTCCTCAGGTACGGATTCACTAGCCCATATCTTGCCAAACAAAGAGTGAAGATGTTGCAGGAGTCTCTCACCACCATATTGTAGGAGCTCAGCATGTATGCTATCCATACCTGGAGACCTTCCACTGTTCAGCTTCGATATAGCTACTGCAATCTCCACAATCGTCGGTAGTTCTGCGAGAGCTACTTTCACAGGTTTTTCTGGAATGAGATTGAGGAAATCTTCGTTGACGACAGACGGCTGATTCAAGAGTTCATCAAAGTGCTCTCGCCACCTTCATAGAATTCCTTGTGAGTCACGAAGAAGTTCCTTGTGATCCTTGCTGCAAAGCAGTGTCACCAGAGAAGAAGACGGTCCATAAACTTCACGCAAGAGACTGTACAACAGCTTTGTGTTATTGGAATCTGATGCAGCTTGTATCTCATCTGAGAAAGACTCCGCACAACACGTGATTTCACATCTTTGAGTTCCTTATGCAACATATTCTTCTCCTGTGGTTTTGCTGTCAAGTAATGTGACACAGCATGCCTCTTATCAGCCAACAAGTCGTCTATGTGTTCATCATTCTCATTAAACCAGTCTTGGTGTTTTCTCTGTGCCAATCCCAGAACACGCCTGCCTACATCATAAACCGACTTTTTAAGGGTCGGCCTATCCTCACCAAGATCTGCAACATGCATCTCTTCTCGCAATGTCCTCTTCACATTTTTATCTCTAAGACGAGCAGCATTCAATCTTCTGGGCATGGTTACACTAGGAGCCCGAATTTTACGTTTAGTGATTAGTTTCACTTTTGCATGTACCAGGCGGTGGTCCATCTAGCACGAACACACTGCACATACCATCCGTCATGCATCCTGACAAGGAGGTAGTCCAAAAGATGCCATTCCTTAGATACAGGATGCATCCATGTGGTCTTAAATTTGTTCTTTTGCTGGAACATGGTGTTGGTAACACACAGATCCAGCTCCTCACACATATGTAGCAGGAGCATACCATTGTTGTTACACTTTCCCACCCCATGCCTTCCGATTACATTCTATGTGTTAAAATCCCTACCCACTCTAGCATTAAAGTCACCAAGCATGATGACCTTGTCTGCCTGAGTGATATTTCTTAAAACACCTTTCATGGCATGGTAAAAAGACACTTTTTCTTCATCGACAGAATTCATAGTTGGAGCATACACACTCACCAGGGTCGCATATCTTCCTTTGTCCAGGGGAATTCTAATGGACATAAGACACTCACTAATCCCCACTGGGAATTCTTCTAATTTATCCACAAGAACAGTCTTAACAGTAAATGCTACCCTAGCCTCTCTTCTGGTTCCTTCATCTCATTCTTTCCATTTTCTAGGGTGGGTAAAATTCCCGAGATCCATGGACGAGTTCTCTCCAGCGTTCTCTGTCCATAAGAATGTATATTCTCCACAAAATTCTGTAAGATGATCATCTCCAGCTAACCTCGTCTCAGATAAAGCCACGATATAAAGATCGTAAAGTCAGGACGTTCCAAGGAATCCCTGTCAAGCAGCGTCCGTACGTTTCAGCAGCCAATATTAAATGATTGTTTGGCTCTATTACAGTGGCACGATGACGAACGGGCCCAGGCTGTGATACCCTGGGGCCCCTGCCTTTATTGCCAATTATCTCTTTTGTTCCAGAACCTTATTGCCAATTATCTCTTTTATGTTTTGGAACATCATTGAATTGGAGTAAAAAAAAAAGGTATAATAATAATAATAATATTAATGATAATAATAAATGTGGAAGCTGTTGACAAGCATTATGTCTGAGGAAATCTACCATCATCTCCACACAAACAACTTGTTACCGGACGAACAGAAAGGATGTCGAAAGAAGTCACGTGGTACAAAGGACCAGTTACTTATTGATAAGATGGTAATGAGGAATTGCAAGAGGAGACACACTGGTCTTGCCATGGGATGGATAGACTACAAAAAGGCATTTGACATGGTGCCTCATTCTTGGATCACCAAAAGCCTGGAGATCTTCAAGGTGGCAGATTAGATCAGACAGTTGTTGAGCAAAAGTATGAAGTCCTGGGAAACAGAGTTAACATCAACTGGAGAATCCTTGGGAAGCGTGAAAATCAAGACAGGTATCTTCCAGGGAGATAGTCTGTCCCCTCTGTTGTTTGTCCTTGCCCTGATGCTCCTTCCCAGTGTACTGCGAAAAGTGAGAGCAGGATACAGGTTGGGAAAGGGAGGGCTTACCATCAATCACCTCCTCTTCATGGACGATCTTAAGCTCTTCGGGAAGAGTGAGAAGGAGTTGGATGTGCTTGTTGACACTGTCCCTATTTTCAGCAATGATATATGTATGCAATTTGGTATTAGTAAGTGTGGAGTCCTTGTGATGAAGAGGGGTAAATTGAGCAGAAGTAACGGAATCCAGGTACCAACAGGTGATATGATAAAGGAAATTGACCTTGAAGAAGGATACAAGTATTTGGGTGTTCTGGAGGCTGATGACATCAAGAACAAAAAAAAATGAAGGAATTGATAAGAACTGAATACATTCGGAGAGTAAGGAGCGTATTAAAGTCACATCTGAACAGTAGGAATGCCATAAGTGCAGTACATTCCCGAGCTGTGTCTATTATTAGGTACAGTGCGGGAATTCTGAGATGGAATGTTGCTGAACAAAAAGAAATGGATAGGAAGACTAGGAAGCTATTGACTATCTACAACATGTTCCACAAGAGGAGTGATGTCGATAGACTCTACTTAAGGAGATCTGAAGGTGGAAGAGGTCTTATCAGCATAGAGGACTATGTTCAGATGGAGAAAAACAACCTACATAAATACGTGACTGATAGTAAGGAGCCAATGCTCAGAACTGTACTGAAGGAGGGGACAATAGAACAGGGGATGTCCAAGGAGGAAATAACATCAAGGAGAAAGAGCAGCCTTCAGGAAAAATCCCTTCCTAGTACCTTCTTTGAGAAAACGGAATTCAGAGATCCACAGACATGGAACTGGTTGAAAAGAGGAGACCTTAAAAAGGCTACAGAAGGAATGTTAATGGCTGCGCAGGAGCAGGCCCTCAAAACAAAGTGGTTGAAACACCATATTTACAAGGAGGAGGCTAGCCCACTGTGCAGGATCTGTGGAGAGAGAGAGAGGTGACTGTGGCTCACATTGTATCAGAATGTAAACACCTAGCCCAGACTCACTATAAGGGCTAGAGACATGATGTGATGGGCAGGGTGATCCACTGGCACCTATGCAAAGTAAACAATTTACCACATTCTGAGAAGTGGTATGAGCATAAGCCAGAGTCGGTGATAGAAAACGATCAGGTGAAGGCGCTGTGGGATTTTAGGATACAGACGGACAAGAAACTGGAACACAATAGACCTGACCTGGTGGTTGTGGACAAAGAAAAAAGATCTTGCCTGATTGTGGATGTGGCCTGCCCATTCGACACGAGAGTGCAGGAGAAGGAGAGGGAGAAAATTAACCGATACCAGGACTTAAAGTGGGAGGTAAAAAGGATTTGGAACTGCCATGAAGTCAAAGTGGTCCCGATTGTCATAGGTGAACTAGGTACTATCTCAAAAAGTTTCCAGGGATGGTTAAAGAAAATTGGCCCCTTCACGCTTTTTGGAACGCTTCAAAAGGCATGCTTGCTGGGAACAGCAAGAACCCTCCGATACGTCCTGAATATCTGAGGCTGCAGGTAGTGGCTTGATATTCATTTCAACAAACTTTCCAGTTAACTAACATCAATGACTGAGACTCAAAGAATAATAATAATAATCATCATCACCACCACCACCAAAAAAATCTAGCCAAGCCAACGAACCCTCCCGTAAGTTTTTGATTTTTACATATTTAAAACAACTGTGATAGAATAATTCTTATTACAAATGAAACATAAGATTACAGTTTTGACTCTCAGCAAGCCACAACGCATCACATTATGGCATAGGGCCCCAATATTAATATTTAATTTTGAATCAGAAATGTTATAGTCAAAAAAGAGAAAAATCGCTACGTGGACAGACAGGCAAATAATTTCACCACCAACACCACCACCGCCACCATCACCACTACCACACAAAAAAATCTAGCCAAGCCAACTGCTACTTCAACTTCTATTTCTACTTCAACTTCAACACCATCACTACAGTACTACGATCATATCACCACCACCACCACTGCCTCATTATCGCTACCGCCGCTATTCTCTCCCACTACCTCCTGCTAAGTACTACTATCACATCACCACCACCACCACTGCCTCATTATCGCTACCGCCGCTATTCTCTCCCACTATCTCCTGCTAAGACAGAGGGATCGTAGTATTCCCACTAAGTGAGGAAGCTGTGTCTATTATTAGGTACAGTGCGGGAATTCTGAGATGGAATGTTGCTGAACAAAAAGAAATGGATAGGAAGACTAGGAAGCTATTGGTTATCTACAACATGTTCCACAAGAGGAGTGATGTCGATAGACTCTACTTAAGGAGATCTGAAGGTGGAAGCATAGAGGACTGTGTTCAGATGGAGAAAAACAACCTACACAAATACGTGACTGATAGTAGGGAGCCAATGCTCAGAATTGTACTGAAGGAGAGGACAATAGACCAGGGGATGTCCAAGGAGGCAATAACAAGAAGGATGAAGAGCAACCTTCATGGAAAATCCCTTCATAGTACCTTCTTTGATAAAACTGAATTTAGAGATCCACAGATATGGAACTGGTTGAAAAGAGGAGACCTTAAAAAGGCTAAAGAAAGAATGCTAATGGCTGCGCAAGAGCAGGCCCTCAAAACGAAGTGGCTGAAACACCATATTTACAAGGAGGAGGCTAGCTCACTGTGTAGGATCTGTGGAGAGAGAAAGGAGACCGTGGCTCACATTGTATCCGAGTGTAAACACTTATCCCAGACTCACTATAAAGGCTGGAGACATGATGTGATGGGCAGGGTGATCCACTGGCACCTATGCAAAGTAAACAGTTTACCAGTATAAGCCAGAGTCGGTGATGGAAAACGATCAGGTGAAGGTGCTGTGGGATTTTAAGACTCAGACGGACAAGAAACTGGAACACAATAGACCTGACTTGATGGTTTTGGACAAGGGAAAAAGATCGCGCCTGATTGTGGATGTAGCCTGCCCATTCCATACGAGAGTGCAAGAGGAGAGGGAGAAAATTAACCGATACCAGGACTTAAAGTGGGAGGTAAAAAGGATTTGGAACTACCATGATGTCAAAGTGGTCCCGATTGTCATAGGCGCACTAGGTACTATCTCAAAGAGTTTCCAAGGTTGGTTAAAGAAAATTGGTCCCGCCCCGCTTTTTGGAACACTTCAAAAGGCATGCTTGCTGGGAACAACAAGAACCCTCCGATACGTCCTGAATATCTGAGGCTGCAGGTAGTGACTTGATATTCATTTCAACAAACTTTCCAGTTAAATAACATCAATGACTGAGACTCAAAGAACAATAATAATAACACTATTAATAATTATTAATTAATTGTTTCTACTTTTGGCACAAGGCCAGCAATTATAACATCGCATTACTGGTAATGCAATTGTGCAATGCCTGGGCGTGAAGAATAATTTTAAAGTGAGGAAAGACTGCGCACTGAGCCAATCCCACTCTCTGAGCGACAGTAGCTATAACCCGAAAAGAAGAAAAGATCAACATCATCGGTAACTACTGAGCCGCAGGTTTTATGTCAGAGTTAACCCAGTTTCCTGAGATGTCTTCTCCTAGAAGCCCGATTAGTTCTATGTCCCTGCGCATAAAAAAAGCCACTTATTGACACTCATATGTACGACACACACACACACACACACACACACACACACACACACACACACACACACACACACACACACACACACACACACACACACACACACTCATGCATACAAACAAACACACACACACACCACTCACATACACATACACATATATATATTACCATCATTACTGATACAAGATCATGTCAACTGTTGACTTTCGAAAGAGTTTGTATAATTGAAGCCGTGTGTTACTGTTCAGTAGTGGATTGGCAGTATCGGTAGAAGGTCGGACGCCATGCTTTGACGCATAGAGTTACGGCCCTTGTCATTCTGAGTTCAAATCCCGCCGAGGTTAACTTTGCCTTTCATCCTTACATGGTCGATAAAATAAAGTACCAGTAATGCACTGGGTAATTGCTGGCCTTGTGCCAAAAGTAGAAACAATTATTATTGTCACAATTATTATTATTATTATTGCTTTACAACATAGAGCTATGGCCCTCTACGTTCCAAGTTCAAATCCCGCCGAGGTCAGCCTTGCCCTTCATCCCCACGGAGTCGACAAAACAAAGCACCACCAATGCGCTGGGACAATCGCTGGCCCCGTGCCAAAAGCAGAAAAATTATTATTATTATAGTTGTTGTTTTCTTAAGGCCTGATCGCTGGTGATGGTAATGGTGGTGGTGGTGATGGATGGATGGTGGTGGTGATGGTGGTGGCAGCTGATGATGATGTTGTTGTTTGTTTGTTTGTTTGTTTGGTTTTTTTTTTAAATTTAATTTTATTGTTTGATGCCGCAGTTGTAAATGTTGGTGCAGTTCCTCTTGATGTTGGTGTTCATTTCATTCTGATGCTGTTGTTGCTGTAGACATTGGTGTTGGTGTTGGTGTTGTTCTTGTAGATGTTGGGGTTGAAATTTGGTCGTCTTAACTGAGTGATATATATATATATATATAGACATACTATGTTAATTTTAAATCTAACCACCCCACTAACATTAAAAATGCTATAGTCAGTAATATTGAAAAAAGAATCTCAAATCTATCCTCTAATAAAGATATCTTCGACGCCAATGCCATTACTATAATAATGCGCTTTCTAAAGCCGGTTATCCTGATAAAATAAATACAGTAAGGAAACCAATCATCGAAGGTCTTATAGTAAAATAATTAATTATGAACATTCCAATAACTTAAATAAAAGACCTAGACACAAAAATATAATTTGGTATAATGCTCCTTTTTCTCTATCTATTAATAATAATTGTTTCTACTTTAGGCACAAGGCCAGCAATTACCCAGTGCATTACTGGTACTTTATTTTATCGACCCCGTAAGGATGAAAGGCAAAGTCAACCTCGGCGGGATTTGAACTCAGATCGTAAAGGGACGTAACTATGCTGGAAAGCATGGCGTCCGACCCTCTACTGATACTGCCAATCCACTATCTATTAATAATAATATTCCTAAACTATTATTTAGGGCCTTAGATAAATGCTTCCCCTCTCACATATCTATAGTAAAATCTTTAACAAACATACAATTAAATTTTCTTATTCCACCACTTCCAACATCTCTAACATTATCTCTAAACACAACAATAAAATATTAAATAATAAATTATATCCTTCCAACACAACACTAAGCGTCATAATAATAGCAGTAGTATACCCGACGTCATTGTTAACTCTAGGCTAGATTCTGTAAATTTAAATACGACGTCAAACGCAACTTCGTTGAATGTTCATAATACCAATCTAAATCAGGAAACTATTGTTCCTATCGTAAATAACTTCTCCAATCCAATTCCTTCTATAAATAATACTAGGTCACTTGTTAATAACTCTGTTAATCTCTCTAATCATAATTGTAATTGCCCTATTAGAACTAAATGTCCTCTTAATAACCATTGTCTTGATAAAAACTTAGTCTATGAATGTAAGGTTATAACTGATACTAATTCCTTTACCTATTTCGGTTCCACTTCCACTTCCTTCAAAGCTAGATTTTATAATCACAAATCGTCTTTTAAATACCAACTTAAAAGAACTAACACAGCACTCTCGGAACTCATATGGTCCTTAAAAGACAAAAATATTAACTATAACATCTCTTGGAGAAGGTTTGCTCCGCCTTTCCTTACTTGAATTCTTCCCTATCCAGAACATGTAATCTCTGCCTAGCCGAGAAATTTACCATTATATCTATAGACATACGTAGATATAATATATATATACATATACACACACAGTAGAGAGATTGCCAACAGCTCAGTGAATTTAGTCTAGATAGAGTAATGACTTGTGTAAATGTAAATGTGGTGGTGGGGAGATAGTGTAGATGTTATTGTGGTGGCGGGGGGCAGTAAGATGTATCTAGTTCATTTGTCCGTTTTCCTCTCTTTTCAAAATTTGAATTTTTAGTTATGTTACTGTAGTGACTCCTTGGGTCGAGAAGGAAAGTTAATGAGAGTTACGTGTCCCATGGAGACTATAAATTGAGAAACTGAAAGTACCCGCTCTCTTACAAAGCTAGCCGTCCAGGAGTTAAGATGTAATTTTGCCTTCTCCCACTTTTCATTTCACCCACACCATGTGGAATGAACATATTAAGAGCAACTCTCTCTCAGGCGACTTCAACTTCGGAACAGAAAACCAATAACACCGTGTAGAGATTAACTATTTCTCACACCTCGTCGCCAATTCTACAACTAATAATACCAATTATACATATTATATTATTTCAAAAGGTATGTCTTATTTCCAAGTTGTAACACGCACTCATAACAATTATGATGAGACAATTATAGACACTCGTGTGAGATATTTCAGAATGTTCATTTAATTACTTTATTCCTAAATTGATGACCAAATAACGTAAACACTAAATAAAATCGACGAACTTTCTTGCCCGTTAAATTACATTGGGATGCAAGTAAGTGTAAAATGTAAATAAAGATTGCTCTGGGAAAATATATGAAAATATTTGTGTAACTTCCACAACTTCTATCGGGATATTTCCCGCGTCTAGTGAGCAAAATTTTGTTGCATTTTGATGTTTCAGAATACAAAAATTAATCAAAACTTACCACACGAAAAGACAGCGTGTGTTGTCCGATCTATACATACATACCTACATACATGCAAGTTAAATAAGAAAACATAAGTAGACTACCTTCTTGGTAAAATCGTGAAGAATTTTCAAACATTTGGCTGCTTCTCTCCCCATAGGATGTAAATTGAAGAGTATATCAGGCCACAGCCATGGAGATTTGGACCGGTAAGCAGCGATATCACTCATTCTAAAATATTACACAAAATTAATTATTAATTAATTTACTACTAATAAAATTAATTAACAACATATCGGTGGTATTTAACAAAAGATTATGGATCTTGCATTAGTTTCAATGATGAGTGGTACAGTTATATGTGATCAACAGAACTACCTACTCATTTAATTAAGAGTATTCTACAAACATGTGTACATATAATGTAATCATTGGTCAGATTCAACAGGGCACAATGTGTAACAGAGCCAGATCTTAGAATTACAGATCTTTTTGTTTTTAAATAGTTGAGGATTGAAGAATCTATAGTCATGCATGCATATGAATAAATTGAAAATATATTTGTATATATACATACATATGCATACATATATACATATATATATACACATGTATATACATATATTCATACACACACACACACACACACACACACACACACACACACACACACATACACACACACACACACATATATATATATATATATGTATTGGAAAGTCTAAAGAAATAAGGTATGTTTATAAATAAACATTTTGAAATCTGTAGCTATGCAAAAACACCGGCGGCTATCGCCACCTGGTGGTGTCCAGCAGAAGCAAGGGGGACAATCGTCGATGCATTTCAAACTGAACTAGTTCTCATCAGGATGGTCTCTCCTGCTCTTGCAACTGCTCTGGACTTGAAAGCAGGCAAGAATATCTACTTTTCTCGTCTGTAAAAATGAAGAGATTAATCTCATTTGCATATGAAGCTGTATAAGTTGGCAATATAAGATATCCTCATTCCATCTTAAGATGCATTACTGACTTGCATGTTACGCAACTTGGCGTGTAGCTTACGAATTCCCTGAAACCTATTGAAGATATTTATCTAATATCTATCGATCAGGTACAAGTTAGTCTTTAACCTGTTTGTATGTTCGTTGTTGTAGTATTAAAGTGGCAACACGTCTCTGGTCGCATTTTTCATTGTGTCACATTACCTAACTTATGTTATTACTCTGAGCATTAATTCAATGATTTTGTCTCATTGAGTGCTTTGTAGCAGCCTCCAAAAAATTTGATTCCGAACTTGCTACTCACAGTTGCAACTTCGGTTATACTCACTATTATTATTGGTGGACCATGTCGGGCGCATGCTACTCGATCCCGGGCAAATGTGTGAAGCTTTTCAGCGACACTTCGCTCAGCTGTTCGGGGGCAGCGGCGGGCCGGATCGAGGTATGAACTTTAGTGCCTACCTCGACTGACTGCCGTGGCTCTCGGCCACTGAGGTGGAGTGTTGCGAAAAGCCGATAACAGCAGCTGAAGTACGGGAGGCAATGACTGGCTGCACAAGGGGTAAATCGCCTGGTTTGGATGGTCTGCCCTATGAACTTTACGTACAGATGCCAGACTTGTTCGGAGGCATCTTGGCAGACGTCTACTGCAACTGGCAACAGAACGGGAGAATTCTCAGCTCTGTGAGCCGAGGAGCGGTGGCGCTGCTGAGAAAGGATCCAAACAAGGGGATAACATACATAATTTCAGGCCCATAACTCTGCTAAACACAGATTTCAAGATTTTGGCCAAGGTGCAAGCAAAGAGGTTGGCGTTTGTCGTTGGTGGTTTAGTGGGAGAGGTGCAGACATGTGCCATTCCAGACAGATCTATCCATGACAACCTCCACTTCATGCGATACATCATGGAGAGGGTAGCTAGGGAACTTGGCACGGGTGGGTCCTTGATCAATTTAGATCAGTCGAAAGCTTTCGATAGGGTCGACCATCGTTATCTGGCGGCAGTCCTAAGGGTGGCTGGTTTTGGGCCCATCTTCAGAGGCTGGATCGCTGCCATGCACAGCGACATCTGCTCTGTGGTGAGAGTGAACGGTCACCTTTTGGAAACGTCCCTCTTGTACGTATTGATTCTCGAGCCATTACTGCACAAACTGTAGACGTTGAAGGGATCCCGCGCGAACTAGGATGCGGAAGATCCGTGTCAGCATATGCAGACGATGTCAACGTAGTGGTATCGAATGCCAAACATATCGAGGCGATCGGCAGTACACTAAGAGAATACGAAGCGGTGACAGGAGCAATAATCAACCAGGAAAAGTCGGTGGGATTGCAGCTCGGCACCTGGAGAGGCAGGTCCATGCCGTCCAATAGCGTCGTCGGACGAACTTGCTAGGGGTCTGGTTCAGTCCGGACCTCCAGACGGACAAAAACTGGGACGAGGTGACGAGCAGGGTGGCTTATCTCACCCAGAAATGAGAAGAGAAGAAGCTATCCCTGAAAGGCCGAGTGGAGGTGGCGAATACGTACATCGCGTCCGTCATCTACTACACCTTGACCGTTGTACCTTGTCCTAAGCCTCGCCTGACTGCGCTGGAGCATTTGCTCTTTCGCTTTTTGTGGAAGGGACGCGCTCCGATGGTCAGGCGGTCCATCTGCTGTTAACACCCGCTATGTGGAGGGCTGGGCATGCCGTGGCTGATGATGCGCAAACACACGCTCAGGCTACGACATCTCCACCTCTTTCTCGACGGTGATCAGGTGTGGTCGCCGTTTGCTAGACACGTCTTTCCCCAGCTTGTCTCCTTGACAGAGCTCCAGTCCTGGGTCAAGCGAAGACCGAGAGGGAGCAATTGGAGACTGGAATGTCTTCAGGCGCTCACAGCCCTCAACCAGTCGGGCAATGTGATCGGTGGAAACTCCACCTTGGCGTTCTATAGAGGATTAGTGGAGGGGAAGAGCGACGACGTACTTGGAGAAACTCTAGGCGTCGATGAAAATCAACTAGCCAATCTCTTCGGAAGAACTTTCGGGGCCTATGGACAATTTCCAGAAATCCCTGGCCTGGCAGTGCTACTGAGCAGCTTTGCCAGTTTGGAATAAACTCTACAGGCATGGATGTGCCGTCAGCCGGGCATGTCCGAGATGGGTGCAGGGCGACGAAACCGTCCTGCACACATTCGTCCAGTGTCCGAGCATTGCTGACTTGTGGGTTTATGTCGAACACCTGCTGTCGCGTGTAGAACGGATCCGGCTATCAGCTGAGTCCATCGTGAGGACTGCCCCGCCCTCCTCCTTTAGCCGGGAAGAGCACGCAGTTTTTATCTGTCTGGTGGCCATGGCGAAAGAGATAGTATGGTGGACGCGTCTGAAAGGGCTGAAGACGAGCACTTACCTCTTCGGTGATGCCCTGATTAACTTTTTCAAATTTCATTTGAAAAGGAAAAGCAGGGTAGAGAGGGAAGTGCTCTCTTCCCAGCATTTTGTTGAAAGATGGGTGAGAGAGAGGCAAGAATGGCCCGAGTGAATGGGCCTACGTGCTTTTGTTCTGTGTATGAACATAAATAAATAATGTAATATTTCTGCTCTCCTCCCGATTGAGCACTGTTTTCCCTTTTCCTTTATCATACTTACAGATATTGTTACACACACACGCATATATATCATCATCATCATCATGATCATCATCATCATTTTACGTCCGCTTTTCCCTGCTTGCAAAAGTGTGACGGGTCCTATTCAGCACAGCATCTCTCAACTTGTCACGGTCCTTTGTCATCTCCACCGTGAGCTTCAGCGATCTTAGGTCTGCTCTCACCACCTATGTATGTATTTATGTGTATATATATATATATATGTATATATATATATATATATATATATATATATATATATATATATATATATATATATATATATATATATGTGTGTGTGTGTGTGTGTGTGTGTGTGTATAATAATAATTGTTTCTACTTTTTGGCACAAGGCCACCAATTACGCAGTGCATTACTGGTACTTTATTTTATCGACCCCGTAAGGATGAAAGGCAAAGTTAACCTCGGCGGGATTTGAACTCAGAATGGCAAGGACCGTAACTCTATGCGTCAAAGATTGGCGTCCGACCTTCTACCGATACTGCCAATCCAAATGGTTTCTTATATAGGCACAAGGCCAGCAATTTTGGGGGAGAAGAATGTCGATCAAATCGACTCCAGTGCGTGACCAGAACTTTATTTTATCGACCCCGTAAGGATGAAAGAGAAAGTTAACCTCAGCTGGATTTAATGGTGTTAGTAAGTGTGGAGTCCTAGTGATGAAGAGGGGTAAATTGAACAGAAGAAACGGAATCCAGGTACCAACAGGTGAGATGATAAAGGAAATTGACACTGAAGAAGGATACAAATATTTGGGTGTTCTGGAGGCAGATGACATCAAGAACAAAAAAATGAAGGAATTGCTAAGATCTGACTACATAAGGAGATTAAGGAACATACTAAAATCACATCTAAATAGTAGGAATATCATAAGTGTAGTAAATTCCCAAGCTGTGTCTATTATTATGATGCAGTATGGGAATTCTGAAATGTATAGGAAATGGATAGGAAGATTAGGATGCTGATGACTACCTACATCATGTTCCACAATAGGAGTGATGTTGATAGACTCTACTTAAAGAGATCTGAAGGTGGAAGAGGTCTTATCAGCATAGAGGACTGTGTTCAGATGGAGAAAAGCAGTCTGCACAAATATGTGTCTGACAGTAGGGAGCCAATGCTCAAAGTTGTACTAAAGGAGAAGACAATAGACCAGGGGACGTCCAAGGAGGAGATAACAACAAGGAGGAAGATCAACCTTCATGAAAAATCCCTTCATAGCACCTTCTTTAAGAAAACGGAATTTAGAGCTCCACAGACATGGAACTGGTTAAAAAGAGGAGACCTTTAAAAAGCTACAGAAGGAATGGTAATGGCTGCACAAGAGCAAGGCATCAGAATGAAGTGGGTGAAACACCATATTGACAAGGAGGAGGCTAGCTCACTGTGTAGGATCTGTGGAGAGAGAGGAGACTATGGCTCACATTGTATCCGAATGTAAACACCTAGCCCAGACTCACTATAAAAGCTGGAGACATGATATGATCGTAAAGGTGATTCACTGGCATTTATGCAAACTAAACAATTTACCACATTCTGAGAAGGGGTAAGCCAGAGTCGGTGATAGAAAACGATCAAGTGAAGGGGCTATAGGATTTCAGGATACAGACGGACAAGAAATTAGAACACAATAGGCCTGACCTGGTGGTTTTTGACAAGGAAAAAAGATCGTGCCATAGATGTAGCCTGCCCATCTTACACGAGAGTACAAGAAGGGGAAAATTTACCAATACCAGGTTTTAAAGTGGGAGTTAAAAAGGATTTGGGACTGTCATGAGATCAAGGTCATCCCAATTGTCATAGGAGCACTAGGTACTATCTCAAAGAGTTTTCAATGATGGTTAAAGAACATTAGTCCAGCCCTGTTTTATGGAACACTTCAAAAGGCATGCTTGATGGGAACAGAAAGAACCCTCCACTATGTTCTGAATATTTGAGCCTCAGATATTCATGTCTCCAGAACACCCAAATATTTGTATCATTCTTCAGTGTCAATTTCCTTTATCATCTCACCTGTTGGTACCTGGATTCCATTGCTTCTGTTCAATTTACACCTCTTCATCACTAGGACTCCACACTTACTAACACCATTAAATCCTGCTGAGGTTAACTTTGTCTTTCATCCTTACGGGGTCGATAAAATAAAGTTCCAATCACGCACTGGAGTCGATTTGATCGACTTTCTTCTCCCCAAAAATTGCTGGCCTTTATTATTATTATTAGGGTGGTGGATTGGCAGTATCGGTAGAGAATCAGACGCCATGCTTTGACGCATTGAGTTACGGTCCTTGCCATTCTGAGTTCAAATCCCACCGAGGTTAACTTTGCCTTTCATCCTTACGGGGTCGATAAAATAAAGTACCAGTAATGTACTGCGTAATTGCTGGCCTTGTTCCAAAAAGTAGAAACAATTATTATTACACACACACACACACACACACACACACACACACACACACACACACACACACACACACATATATATATATATATATATATATATATATACACATAAATACATACATAGGTGGTGAGACCAGACCTAAGATCGCTGAAGCTCACGGTGGAGATGACGAAGTGACAAGTGGAGAGATGCTGTGCTGAATAGGACCCGTCACACTCTTGCAAGCAGGGAAAAGCGGACGTAAAATGATGATGATGATGATGATGATGATGATATATATGCGTGTGTGTGTAGCAATATCTGTAAGTGTGATAAAAAAAAAGGAAAACAGTGCTCAATCGGGAGGAGAGCAGAAATATTACATTATTTATTTATGTTCATTCACAGAACAAAAGCACGACCTAAGGTTTCAAGACCCAATATTGGACACACACACACACACACACACACACACACACACACACACACACACACATATATATATATATATATATATACTGTTTGTCTACTGAATACAGAGCTCGATAAGATCAGTGTACTGGAAGTTTAGTTCTGGCATGAAATCTTATGTGACTTTAGACTAGATGTATTTTTAAAAAGCTGTCTACATAAGCCACATATTAGTTTTGGTTCAGCTTGAACTGCCTGTGTTGAACTGTGAAAAGTCTCTTTAGAGCTCCTCTATCAAAAGCCTTTTTCAAACACACAAATGCCAGGAGCAATGGCTTATTCTGAGTACTTCTGTAGTTGTCTTATGAGAAAGAGGGCTATTGGTATTACAATTACCTGACATAAAGCCAAACTGCATCTGATCTAACTTAATTTTGTCTCTAGATACTTGTGATAATCTGATCCATCAACTTGATTCCTCTGTAGTTTTCTTTCTCCAATGCATCATCTTTTCTATTGCAGTAGTTTACAATGACACTGCAGTACCAGTCATTGGGTGTGACACCATCCCAAAATACTCAATTAATTTTGTATTTGACTAGATTGTAACCTACCTTATCATATATTTATAGCATCTTGGCAAGTATACAGGATGGTCTAGCAGCCGTCCCTACCTTCATATCCTTAATTGCTTTGTCTTCCCAGCTACTAACAACTTTTATGGCTGGCCCTATAATTGGCTGTGCGACTTTAGCAGGGTGGGTGGCTTTAAAATACTGTGAAGTGATACAATATATTTAAAATTATCTGTAAGAATGTATCAGAATAAAATAGTCACATAATATCAAAACACCTACCTTTTAACACTTTCAATGTAGTCTGAGCTTTCATCAATTTGTGCATTCACACATTTACCCATGGCAGTTTCTGAAGTAATAAGTAGCCATATATATATATATATATATATATATATATATATATATATATATATATATATATATATATATATATATATATATATATATATATATATATATATAGAGAGAGAGAAAGAGTGAAGAATAACATGCTCAACAGTACAAAAAAAGGGTTTTATTTATAGTCTTAACAATTGTTTCACTGATTAAGTTGTCTAAAAATTGCTGAACACTTGAAGCTGTGCCACTCAATTTTAAATACGTTGTTAGCTAACCAGATCATCAGAGGACTGTTAAAAATATGCTCAGTGTCTACGAATTCAAATTACAACATCATTAATAAAGAAAGAGAGAAAAAAAAGATATAGAGAAAAAAGACTGAGAAAAAAAAAGAGAAAGAAGAGAAAAGGATGAAGTAAAAAGATAAAAGATAAAGAAAAAGAAAGATAAAGAGAAAAAACAATGACAACAACAATAAATGAATAAATGCGAATAAACAAGTTACATCGAGGATGATAAAAAAACAATACAAAATATGATAAAAAATATATAAAAAATCTTTATGTGTACGAAGAAAAGTAAACATAGTATGATTATTGAGAGTAGTTGTGGTGTTGGTGGTTAAAATATAGAGATACGAAGGTATAAACATGAACATTTTAAATATATTCATGTATGTACTAGTTACATTAATAAATTAATTAAATAATTAATTAATTATTTAATTAATTGTAAGTTATATTAGAAGTGAAAATAATACGATAAGATATAATCTAAGAGATGAAATAAATTTAGGGAAAGAAATAGAAAGATAGAAAATATAAAATATAAAAGGTTATGATGTTGGTTCATTGACAGTTGATGACAATAATAATAATAATAATTTTTCTACTTTCAGCACAAAGCCAGCAATTATTCAGTACATTACTGGTACTTTATTTTATTGACCCCGTAAGGATGAAAGGCAAAGTTAACCTCGGCGGGATTTGAACTCAGATCATAATAATAATAATTGTTTCTACTTTTTGCACAAGGCCAGCAATTATCCCAGTGTATTACTGGTACTTTATTTTATCGACCCTGTAAGGATGAAAGGCAAAGTTAACCTCGGCGGAATTTGAACTCAGACCATAAAGGGCCGTAACTCTTTGCTGCAAAGCATGGCGTCCGACCCTCTACTGATACTGCTAATCAACCGCCCTTATCATAATAATAATAATTGTTTCTACTTTTAGGCACAAGGTCAGCAATTACCCAGTGTACCACCAGAATCTATAATAACCTATTATCATTATCATAATAATAATAATTGTTTCTACTTTAGGCACAAGGCCAGCAATTACCAGTGCATTACTGGTACTTTATTTTATCGACCCCGTAAGGATGAAAGGCAAAGTCAACCTCGGCGGGATTTGAACTCAGATCGTAAAGGGACGTAACTATGCTGGAAAGCATGGCGTCCGACCCTCTACCGATACTGCCAATCCACCAATGATGATAATAGGTTATTATAGATTTTGATGGTACAATTTGAATTATGTAATAGATGGGATGAATTAAGTTGGTCTGAAATTATCGAATTTGCTCGCCGTTTTATGCCTACAGAAAATTGTTCGTTCAATTTTGCTGTTAAGTAGCATTTTGTTATATTTTAAAATATGGAATAATTCCATATTGCAAAGTCTACAATGGGACATGCCAATTCTATAGGTCATTGCCGTTGACAACTTCACCCAGTTAATTCTGTATTCCTGGTTTGTATCTTTGAGCTGCCAGATTTTATTGTTCATAAGCTTCCGGTTATGTATAGAGTGTCTGTGGACATACCACCTTTTCTTGAACTCCCCCGCCGTCGAACCTATGTAGTGCCATGCGAAGTGCCTGAATTTACATAGGTACACTATATTTAATTCCAGGCATCTATTTTGTAATGGGCATTTATCAGGCAAATCACAGTTGCATTTTGTGCCTATGTGCCGGTTCCGCGATATGTTTTTGTATGTTGTTATGTATGGGCTGAGAATTGGGTTTGTTGATGTATTGTCATGATGTGTTCTGGTGTGTGTTTAGTTGTGATGATGTTATGTGTTTGTGTTTTATATTTGGTGTTATGGTGCTTGTTTTCAGGCTATTTGTATTAGAGATTATTTTATAGTTAATTTTATGTATATGCGATTCTATGTTGGTGGCAGTAGAGTAAGATAGTTTGATAGTATTCTATTAACGATTTTATCGTATTTTGAAGTTTAGGGAAGTGCTTGTCAATTAATTTCGTGGGAAAGGTGTGTGGGTATTAGGGAGGTATATGTATATATATATATATATATATATATATATATATATATATATATATATATATATATATATCATCATCATCATTATCATCCTCTTCCTCACCATAATATATATACGGACACTCTATCTCAAAATTATTTTTGAAAAGCATTTAGAAATGCGCAACCGGTAAAAACTTAAAAACTTAAAACTACAACTGAATACTAACCCATACAATCACTAATACTCTTTTATTCCTAATTAAACCATTTTTCAACTGTGAACAATTTGTCAGCATTTTCTATTCCGTTTACCAATATATATATATATATATATATATATAAGGGATAACAAAATATTGTTATAGGTGATCCAGTTAGAGGTTGTGAATACTTCGTATTGTGGATAGTTTTAGCGTACGGCGTTGTTTGACTCAACAAGAGCTTTCCGTAGGTGGCGAGTTTATGAGTTCTTTTGCATTCCTATGTAAGTTTATCTTGGAGTAATAATATTGAAAGAGTGAAGAATAACATGGTCAACAGTACAAAAAAGGATTTTATTTATAGTCTTAACTGATTAAGAACACTTGAATTTGATAACCTGCAGGGAGGAATTTATAGAGACGATATATTACTTTTAGCTAAAAACCTAAATAATCAAACCTTGGAAAGATTACGTAAAACGATTAGAACATTCTTCAATAAATTAGGCCTGAACATCACTTTTTAACTCAACTCTAAAAAAGCTAACTTCTTAGATGTATCACTTAACCTAAACACAGGATTAATAGAACCCTTCCATAAAAAGAACGAAAATCTAGCTTACATTAATTATAACTATAATCACCCTCGCTCCATAATTAACTCCATGGCACATAGTATATCCCTTAGAATTTCACGCTTATCTTCTAATCTAGAGATTTTTAACGAACACGCTAACTACTACAACATAGCTTTACTTAAGGCAGGCCATAAAAAGAGGCTCCAATAAATGCCAGATACAAAAAATAACACACTTAACAGAAATAACACTATCCGCACCTATAGAAACAACAAATCTAGGACTAAACATAGAAATTGGCAACCAGCACCAGAAACAATTGAACCGAATACTAATATAAAAACCACTAGAAACTATAGAAGATGCAGAGATAGAAAATACTTATAGTTCAATCCAATATTTAACTCCTCTATAAAAACCAAAGTACCTTATACTTTCTTTAAATTAATAGTCCTGTTATGACAAAAATCACCCAGTACTCACTGTAAATGTGGTTGTCGTTAGGAAGGGCATCCAGCCATAGAACTCAAGTCAAAATCGTTTCTATATGAAAGAGACATGGTCCTCTGACCTTGACTTGCCTCAAATAGGACAACCCATCTAACCCATGCTAGTGTGGAAAATGGACGTTAAACGGTGATGATGATGATAATGATGATGATAAATATATATATGTATATATAAATATATGATAATGATGGTGGCTGCAACTCGATTTCGAGTAATGCCATCGCTTAATACTTAAGCAGGAGCATCACGGATGTGGCTTTCTAATCCTGCTAAGGACTACCATGCATTGCAAAACATGTCACATATCAAGCAATGCCTGCACTTGAAGCTTTTTTAAGTGATGAAAGGCTTTCTACTGGGCCAATGCCACTTTCAGAAAATCCAATGCATTTTCCCAAAAAGAAGAACTGGTCTATATTATTGGATGAAAATGAAATCGCAGGTTTTATATTAGAGTGACCTTCGAGAAAGATGTCTTAATGACGACTAGGAGTCTCTCACTCCACAAAAAAAAAGTTTATATATATATACTAATATATATATAAGTATATATGTTGCAACTGTTCACTTTTAAGCTCTATGAAGAATTAATAAATTAAAATCAAAAAATCAGAGCATTATATCATAAATCATGTCTTTAGAATCATCAGATATTAAAATATATACTATTTCTTCTTCTAATTAGCATAATTAACCATATACAAAGTCCATCCTAGCAATAATCTCCCAATTGATTGAGATTAAATTTGGCGATATATGGCTGCTCTTTCTAGCAGCAAGCCTACCCGCCGTAAGCAACCAATCACACTCTTTCTCTCTGGCTGGTACACAGCTACATAGCGATTTTTAGCCATTTTTTAATCTCAATTTGGCGGGATCGGATAGAAAAACTAGATGTCTGATTTTGAGTTTATCTCCTGATGAAACCTAACTCTGGACATCCATATTATTTGGAAGTCCTAAATAAGGAAGAAACCATGGTAGAGATATAATTACGGTATGTACGCATTTCTTATAAGTTTAATTTTACTACTAATTGTGTGTGGTTGATGGTATATTTGGTCAGATTCTAATTGCTGTCGAAATGTTGGATAAATAATGAGACGGGGCCGACGCGAAGAGGCTACGATCGATTATTTGTCGGAGATTTCCCCATAAGAGAATTTATTCTTATAGCTTTTTAGGATGGACTTTGTATATGGTTAATTATGCTAATTAGAAGAAGAAATAGTATATATTTTAATATCTGATGATTCTAAAGACATGATTTATGATATAATGCTCTGATTTTTTTATTTTAATTTATTAATTCTTCATAGAGCTTAAAAGTGAACAGTTGCAACATATATATATCTTTAACTTTATGTATATGATAACCTTTATGTTTAATAATCTCCCAATTGGTTGAAATTAAATTTGGCGATATATGGCTGCGCTTTCTAGCAGCAAGCCTACCCGCCGTAAGCAGCCAATCACACTCTTTCTCTCTGGCTGGTACACAGCTACATAGCGATTTTTAGCCATTTTTGAATCTAAATTTGGCGGGATCGGATAGAAAAACTAGATGTCTGATTTTGAGTTTATCTCCTGATGAAACCTAACTCTGGACATCCATATTATTTGGAAGTCCTAAATAAGGAAGAAACCATGGTAGAGATATAATTACGGTATGTACGCATTTCTTATAAGTTTAATTTTACTACTAATTGTGTGTGGTTGATGGTATATTTGGTCAGATTCTAATTGCTGTCGAAATGTTGGATAAATAATGAGACGGGGCCGACGCGAAGAGGCTACGATCGATTATTTGTCGGAGATTTCCCCATAAGAGAATTTATTCTTATAGCTTGCTAGGATGGACTTTGTATATGGTTAATTATGCTAATTAGAAGAAGAAATAGTATATATTTTAATATCTGATGATTCTAAAGACAATGATTTAGGATATAAGTATATATATATATATATATATATATATATATATATAGTAATAGTAATATACGTGATAGTAATATACGTAATAATATACGTGAACGGCAAAGCATAAATGAACTAAGGGAGAAATTAGGAATAAGAGGATCAGATGTTGTTTACTCGAGAGAAGACTACGTTGGTATGGTCACGTGATGCACATGAAAGACGACAGCTGTATAAAAAAATGCAGGGCGATAAAAATAGACGATAGCCACGGAGTAGGCAGACCCAGCAAAACCTGGAACGACTTGATAAATTCCGACCTCATACACTTACACCTCTCCAAGACATATCACTGGACCGAGATCTTTGGCGCTACACAGTAATACAGAAGACCCGCCTTGCCTAAGTACAAAGCGAAACCTACAGTCAATAGGTACCTCTTAACAAAAATACACCCCCGTCCCACTACCCCCACCCCATCCACACCACCCCTTTCGATGTAAAGTTATGTTGGTACCACAACATCGAGTCCGAAATAAATGAGGTCGTGTAGGTGTCACGACAAATAAAACACACAGTCCACGCTGTAATGTGGCCGTGTAGGTAACACGGTAAAAACCTCCCAGTCCACACTGTAAACGTGGTTGGTGTTAGGAAGGTCATCCAGCCGTAGAAAACCCGCCAGACAGTCCTATACGAACAAGACAACCAATCTTGCCTCATGTGGGAAAATTCCCGTCCAAACCCATGCAAGCATGGAAGATGGACGTTAAACGATGATGATGATGATGATGATGATGATATATATATTATATATATATATATATATATATATATATATATATATATATATATATATATATATATATATACATATATATATATATATATATATATATATATATATATAAATATATATATATAAATATTTATAAATAAATATATATATATATATATATATATATATATATATATATATATATATATATATATATAAATATATATATATATATATATATAAATATATATATATATATATATACATATATATATATATATATATAGTGTTGTGCATAATTTAGAGACCAGCTACATTTTAGCTGTTACATTATTATTAACCTTAGTATACACACACACAAGCGTGCAGATATCATCACACTTAATTTTTTTTTTCAGTCAGTACATCAGTACATACTCGTAAATCAACCATCACATTATTTGTTGTATTTTATATATAATCGCTGCCATTTCAAGCAAAAAACGTGCAAATATCATTCCTCTTCATGAGGAATGCTATTCTTTAGCACCAAATAACTCTACTACTGGGTGTTCAAAAAACACTTGCCCATAATGCAACAACAGGCACTCTTAACCCAAACAAATGACATGGAAGAACACACAAGATAAGTGTTCAAACAGATCTCACGATACACTGACGTGCACTGCCAAATCCAACTGCTTCCAGCTCATATATCCAAGCTCAATTTCTTCAGGACACAAACATATCATCTTCTACCATCTGACGATGGTGTGTCAAGGACTTTAATCTTCGGGATTTTAAGGCAGCTGCCAAGACTAAACTTTTAAATAAAAGCATCAAGGACCGTCTGTTGTTCTGCAACACTTATCGTCACTGGAATGCTGCTCAATGGGGTGAGGTAATGTTTAATGATGAAACATTAATTAGACAATTTGCCCCTAATAATCATATATAAGAAGACCATCTGGACAGCATTATAATTCTTGTTATGTGTATATAAAATAAAGTACCAGTAATACACTGGGTAATTCTTGTTATGTGTATATAAAATAAAGTACCAGTAATACACTGTGAAATTCTTGTTATGTGTATATAAAATAAAGTACCAGTAATACACTGGGTAATTGCTGGCCTTGTGCCTAACGTAGAAACAATTATAATTCTTGTTATGTGTATATATATATATATAAAGTTAAGTTATGTCGGAACCACAACATCCAGTCCAAACTAATGAGATCGTATAAGTGTCACAACAAAAAAACACACAGTCCACACTGTAATGTGGTCGTGTAGGTAACACGGTAAAAAGTTCCCAGTCCACACTGTAAATGTGGTTGGTGTTAGGAGGGCAGCCAGCCGTAGAAAACCTGCCAGATAGTCCTATACGAGCGAGACATAGTAACCCAACCAATCTTGCCTCAAGTGGGACAACTCCCGTCTAACCCATGCTAGCATGGAAGATAGACGTTCAACGATAATACTGATGATGATATATAAAAATGTTTGTATATATATATGTATATATATTATAAAGTGAAATGACAGGAGGCCAAATATTTGGCAGTTAAGAATGTTTGCTATATATAGTTGGGTTGTAGCTTGATGTTGTACCAATTTAGCAGAAAAGGAGAATTTTGTAATAATAGCAGGAAAAGAGGAGTTATTTGATGTGGTTGGGTATAGCCACGAAATCAGATGAATCTTTAATATAGTTGTTGTTGGCAAGTGAGTAAGTGAAGATTATCTCAGTGAGTCGAGAGAAGCTATGTCCTATTTAAGGGAACGAAAACTGTACTCACTTGTTGAGGTGAAATGATATTACTTTGGGAAAAAAATAATTGTTTCTACTTTAGGCCCAAGGCCAGCAATTACCCAGTGCTTACTGGTACTTTATTTTATCGACCCCGTAAGGATGAAAGGCAAAGTCAACCTCGGCGGGATTTGAACTCAGATCGTAAAGGGACGTAACTATACTGGAAAGCATGGCGTCCGACTCTCTACCGATACTGCCAATCCACCGCCCGGAAAAAATAATGTTCCCATATCACGTCAGAAGAAATAGTTTTAGCATGTGTGCAGATTCAATGGGGGCAGATATATCAGAAGGCTGTTGAACGTTTTACAAAGGGTTTATTTTCAACCAAAAAAGATTACAATAAAATTCTGCCGGCATGCCACATGAGTAAGTGAAACAAAAATGAAGTGTTGGAAGAAAGAGGTTGATCCCTTGCCAATAGGGCCAAAGTTTCTTTTTTAACGTTACCTCTTGCTAGTATCGACACGGGAATGTAAATAGGTCTTGTCTTCTCGAAGTGGATGCAGCAATTGTGTGAAGTCAAAAAAAGAAGCACAAATTTCTTAGTCGGGCGGAAGTAACAGTATATTCATGCGCAACTTACACGATTGGTCAACCAGTAACCAAATCATGCATAAAAGATTGTTGTTGCGAGATATGAAATAATGCTGCTACAAATATGTTGTATTTCCTTAATTATTAATCCTGCAAACACTATGCACATTTCAGTGACCAGGTTGTATAAGCATCCGGTGACATCTTCAGGTGTATATTGCGTAATAGATGTATACCAACAGAATGATGGTAAAGTTTAAGGAAACAAGCAAAAAAAAAACAGGGAAGAAAATAAATGTGCTTGTTTTTGACCCAGAGACGAAAGAAGCAGCATGTTGTGATAATGTCCTGCTGCCTCTGAGTGAATTATCTGTAACAGAACCTTCCTGTTAGTTTGCTAACAGGGGGAATCACTACTACCTCTCAATTCTAATAACCTTCGGACAGCAAGCCAGAAAAGGGGAAGGGGTGAATAATATCGTGTTACAGAGAATTGTAAGCCTCCTGGGTCAAACTAAGGTCTATACACTCATGGAAAGTATACAACAGATGGAGGGAATTTAGGAACATATCAAGTAAAGAAGAATTCAGGTTATAATTGTTTAGAATTTAAAGTTTTAGGAATTGATCATTTAAATCACAGGTTCTCAACCCATTTAGGCCAAACGCCCCCTTTTGTCCCTCGAAATCACGAAATGCCCCCCCCCCCCCGCCACCCTATGTTTTTCATTTTTCAATATACTGCTGATTTTTATATCAGTAGATTACTAAAAAATTGATTAACAACATTCCCAACATGTGTTTATTATCTGATTATGTGTTGTATGTGGTCCTAGATGTGTGTTCTACTCGCTTCTGTTTTTTTCTTTTCTTTTTTTTATTTGTAATATTATTTATACAATAGGGAATAAAATAGATCTACATAGTGTTAACTCGTTACCGTTGAGTCAATAATTTCAGACATGAAATACATTGTTATCGGTGAAGGAAAGATAAGATTCTAACTGTCTGCGCTCAAAGTGTCTTTGACCCAGTTGACTGTGGGTTTTTCCATTTTTAGGATCTCAATTACCGGTTAACGTCTCAATTACCGCAGACAGCATAACTATAGTCTGACCGCAGCTGTGAGCAGGTGTGCAGGCATGTCCGGTAATTGAGACGTTAACCGGTAATTGAGATCCTAAAAATGGAAAAATCCAACGCCCCCTAACCCCCTCCCCCAGTCCCCCCCCCCAACGCGACCTTGCTCCCAAACGCCCCCCCCCTGGAGTTCCTAAACTCCCCCCAGGGGTGCATATGCCCCCTGTTGAGAACCTTTCATTTAAATCAAAGGTTTTAAAATGTTTAAAATTTAATAAAATAGGTAGAGTCTACACAGTTGTCCAGTAAAGCACCGTATGCTAGGCAATCACCAATTAGAAAGACCAGTTACATAAATGATTCTAATTTTAGAGTTGTGTAAATCAGGTACCTAATAAACAAATAACATAATGTTAGTTAAGATAAGCTAAGTCACTATCCACTTTGGGTTCCTCTTTTAATTCAATGTTATATTATACTATATTAGTAGTATGGTATGGTATGGAGGTTAACAACAACTGAAAATGGTGACCCCCCCCCCAATACACACAAGGCCCAAAGGCCCACCAACTATTCCAAGTATTACGGTATACCGTAGAAAAGGGAAATTTAATTTATTTCCAAGCACTCAAGGAGGTGGACAGACCCAGGGATCCCAAAGAGTAGGGGGGATAATTAATCGAATAAATATACATATAGTTAATGGTAAATATGCGAAAGAGTATTTAATGGAAAGTATAATGTATCAGGGACATGGGGAACTAACTGTTGAGGAACTACTTCTACCAAACTCGTCCCATGGATTGAGTGCTCTACTACTATGGCTATAACCCACCAGTGTACTACTATTATATATATATCTATATACATAAATGCCAATTTCTGTCTGTTCGTGTGTTTGTTTGTGAACCTAAAATTCAAAACTACCAAACCTATCTTGATGAAACTTGACACCTGTGTGGGACTCATGCCCATTTGATTTATTACGTATATTTCATTCTAATCAAAGGGTTCCCCGGTTGCTCAAACCTCCGCTGAAAACCCTTGCTGAAAATGTTTTCCCTTCGATTTATATGAAATTTAGACCATCGGTAAATGACAGAATATGATGTCTATTCACAAAATTTCAGCAAATTTAAATAATATTAAGACACCCTAATGGGGGTTAAATCCCGTCTCCAGACCACTCGAGCAAAGCGTAAGCTGGTTTTTGATTAACTGATGAGCGAAATTTGGCATATTTTGATTTCATTTTTGATCTGAGAGGCATTGGGCATTTTAATGGGAACTGGGAATACCCCAGCCCTCAGGTATTAACGGGTACCTCAGTTAATCCTTATCGAACCCTCTTTGGATTTTAGTCTTCAAATTTATTATTATTACTATTTGGCTCCCTCGGTTGAGCACTCTATTGACTTATATTCATCATGCAGAAACAACATCTGAATATTTATACAAAGAACATACCCGTACCAAGCAGGAAGACATACCTAAAACTCCTGATACAGAAAACAGACTCGTTCATTAAAATGTTGTGTTGGCGTGCCTTTTATTTCGATAATCAGGAAGAAGCGGACAATAAACAGGATAAATTTGGGTTTTAAACTTATAATAACCCTCCGAGTAACCCAGCATTGCTACCCTTCAAAAATGATGTCTTGGAACTCATACGGAGTATCAAATTTAGAAATAGGAGCAATTCCTTCCAGCAGGACCTGAAGAATAGAATTCGTTCTATCAAAGATTCTAATGCCGTGCATGTCCATTCCGACAAAACTGGCAATCTATAGTGGAGCGCAGTACTTACCATCAACTGCTATATAATGCTGTAACTAAGGATTAATGACATCAACGATGCTGGGTTTAAAATTACCTCTGAACTCAGCCAAGGGAATAGGTTGGACGCATTCGATTCCAGATGTCTACGAAAGATCCTGGGGATTAAATGGAGTGACCATGTAACAAACCAGGAAGTCAGGAAGCGCACCAACCAGCAGCTAGTCTCTTCTACCATCTCCAAGCGACGCCTGGGCTGGTTTGGACACGCTTTGAGACTCCCGAAGAGAGACCGGCGAACCAATTACTTAAATGGGGGCCGCAGGGAAGCAGACGGAGATGGCGACCCAAAATGAACTGGCGCCAGACAGTTGAGAGGGACCTGCGAGCGACAAACAGACAATGGTGGGACGCTGTGCAACTGGCTGCTGACCGAACGCAATGGAACATTATGATTGCCTCATGCGTCGCAAGACGCGGGAGCTTCTGAGTCTGAACTCAATATCCAAGACCGAACTGAACCTCTGGACCCTATTTCTCCCCACTTTACCCTGAAGGATCACAAACCCAATTTCCCCAACAACCCCTCTATTCGGCTTATTAACCCTACGAAGTCCGATTTAGGTAGACTTAGTAAAAGGATTTTAGATAGAATTATACCTGAAATTAGAAGCTTAGCCCTTCTTGCACTGTGGAACAATTCTTTCGCAGTGATTGATTGGTTCAACGGCATATGCAACAAGGAACATCGCCATTTTATCCAATTCGACATCAATAATTACTATCCTTCCATCACTTTACCTCTTCATCTTAGAGCTATCAATTTCTCTAAAACACTCACGGTGGTTAAGGATTTCGCAGTTGATGTCATCCTCAATGCATACCCCATTCGACGTGAGTATGGCCGCCAGTGATTCCGCGGAGGTTACTGATCTTATCAGCCTTTTCCTTCATTTCTCTATCGAGGAAGAATTCCCCAATGTGGGCGGTGGTTTGTACCGTGATGACGGTATTTTGACCATGACAAAGTGCGGCCCACGCGCTTGCGAAAGGTTCAGAAAAGAACTCACAGCCTTCTTTAAAGGCTTCAACCTCTCCATACAGGTTGAGGCCAAACTCTCGGTCGTTAATTACCTCAACGTTACCCTCAATTTGTCGAATGAGTTGCACTACCCGTATAGAAAGCCGAATGATAAGCGTATTACATAAGTAAGCATTCTAACCATCCTGCCAGTATAACCAAGAACCTGGTAAGAAACGTTTCTTTGAGGCTTTCCCGTCTATCTACAAACGAGCATATTTGCATCGACGATTCCACATATTACAATGAAGCTCTTGCTCGGAGTGGATTTGTCGTAAGGTAGCATATATTGAGTATGAACATAGACCAAGAAAATATAGATCCCAACGCATTATATGGTATAACCCACCATATAATATGGAGGTGGCAACACCATTAGCTAAGATCTTTCTCTCCCTTATTAAGAATCATTTCCCCCCCAGCACATAAATATAATAACATTTTTAATAGAAATACCATTAAAATTTCTTACTCTACGACTCCTAACCTTGCACATAACACCACTGTTTCAAATTTAGCTAAATTACCTAGCTGTAGGAACACGTGCCACCATGTAGCTAGTAATAATTGTAATTGTAGGAATCGGGTTGACTGCCCCTATCCGGGAAATGCCTCTCCAGTAACATTGTCTACAAATGTAAGGTTGAAACACCCAGGTCCCGTATGGCCTACATAGGGTTAACCGCCAATAGATTCAAGAAGCGTCTTTACACGCACACCCATTCTTTTCTTAACCCTTTAAGAAAGAATATGACGTCTCTTTCAGCTTATATCTGGACTCTAAAAGACAACTACACCCAATATAGGTTACACTGGGAGATCCTAGCTAGAGCTAGATCGTATAACGGAAATAAAAAACCATGCGACCTCTGCACCGCTGAAGCCCTGGAAATACTCTACGCCAATGACCACATCTTAAACAAAAAATCTGAGGCAATTTCGTCTTGTAAACATAAATTGCATAAAACTTTCCTGTATTACAGTCCCATTATCTAACGGATAGTAAAAACAATACGCGGATAATTTACGTCTTGATGTGTTAGCTAAGTATATTTTATGTTTATACCATTACTTATTTGTATAGGTAAGTATATATTACCTGCATGTTTTGTAAAGGTACGTATACTTTCTCGTACGTATATTTGCTTGTATTTGTTATAGGTGTATATATTATATTATATATATATTGGTACATGTGTATATGGTTATCTGTATACGTGTATTTTGAGTTTGTGTGTGTATGCGGGTTTGCACGTATGTAGGTTGTGTATATGTGTACATTGTGTTTTGTTTGTCGTACGTTTAGCGAACATACGTGTATTTACCTGTAGCTACGTGTGTGCGTGCGTTATATACGTAGTTATGTGTATATTTATATATGTTTTTAGTGAATTGGTTTATTGGTTTAATCTTCTCCGGAAGATACCGCTGGTAACCAACCACTAATTCAATAAGAAAGAAGATATAGAGAGCTCCTCGACACAGACGCACCTACACCTGACAATAACTATATCGGCCTTAACAACTCCCTGGCAGCATCCAATAGTGTTGGCAACGGCATCCGCAGACGCAACCTGCATAACCGCGAAATGACTGAGGAACATGCAAGACATGACGTGCGGAATAACAATCACAGCACCCCGCGTGCTGTGGGTTGTAATGGTGCTAACGACAGCTGCGGTAGCGTAGGTAACAACGTAGGCAGCAACAATGATAGCCTTACCGTGGGAAATAGACGGAACCGCGACAGAAATTGCAACTGCCGCGACAGAGGACGCTGCCCCCTTAGAGGATACTACTTGATGGATAGGGTTATATATAGATGCACTACTACCAGCCACAATAGCGTTAAACATTATATAGGGGCTACCTCCGGCCCGTTCAAAATTAGGTTTCCAACACATCTCCACTCTTTCACAAATAGAAAACTAAGGCACTCCACTTCGCTCGCGGACTACATCACATCACTAAAGGACTTAAACATCAGCTTCTCCACGCACTGGGAGATTGTCGGCAGGGCTGCACCGTACAACTTCAAGAGGAAATGCGATCTTTGCCTCATGGAGCTCTACCACATCATAACTGCACCCCACGAGCTCATCAACAGCAGAGCTGAAACAGCGATAAGTAGTACACATCGCTTAAAAATATCCTTCTTCAGATGGGTTAAGGATGAGGAGTGAAACCGTACACTGGATCTGCCTGCAATAAGTCTTAACACCCCGGCGGGCAGGCACTGCAAAATAACACCCAGGAAACAATCCTTGCGAACCAGACCCAGCCTCAGACAAACAGATGCGGCAAAAAAAAAAAAAAAATGTCCGGGAAAGACTGCCCTAACACCGGCCAGAGTTACCTCCCTTGACCTGCTGCAAATTCAAAACAAGATATTTTTGCGAGCAATGAACTTTGATGTGGATTTAACCCCAAACACTCTTTCCGGGCAATATAAGGAACACTTGTGATTATTTATGCCCTTGAGAATCCCAACTGGGCGAAACGTACGTAGGTGCTGTTTTAAATAAACATGTTTTAACGGTCTATTCTCCGATTTTTTACTTTCCCACGTGCTTACGCTCTGCTAACTCTCTAGCCCACTAAATATTAACACTTCGAATATTTAATACTGCCGGCACTAGTATCGAGCACCTTTGGCATACGCTACTTGGCAAATAACTATATGTATCACCTATACTCCCCTTTTTTTCTCTTTCTGGATACGTAAATACTGTATATATATATATATAGATATATATATATAAGATATATATATAGATATATACATATATATATATACACATATACACACATACACATATGTATACATATATATATATACACATACATGCACGAAGACGCCTTTAATATCTGCACGTATGTGTATATGCGCATATGCCCGCTCGTAGATGTTCAATAAACACAGGCACATACACATACATGTGCGCACTCCTACTTGCAAAGAGTAATAAATACACCTATATATGAACACATATATGTATATATACACACACATACATATATACACATATACACATATATATATATATATATATATATATATATATATATATATATATATATATATATATATATATATATATATATATATATATATATATATATATACAAAAGATACAGAAGCAAAAACCAACCCCAAACCAAACAGTGAATGTGTTCTGTTATTATTTCTGGCAATATTATAACAATACGACCCTCCTCAAATATAACAATATATATATATATATATTTATATACACAGACTTACACGCATATATACATACATATACATATATACACACATACACAAACATAAGGATAAGGTATACCTACATATACAAATAAATAATGGTATAAAAATAAAATGTACTTAGCTAAATAGCATGAAGCCCTCTTCAGATTTTAGTCTTCACATTTATTATTACTGTATATATATATATATATATATATATATATATATATATATATATATATATATGTATATATATAAATACAGAATGTGTAACCAAAACCCCAACAATGTGTATACGAATATATACATTTTTAATATGTAGATATGTAAACTTGCTAAAACATCCCTATTTCACAGTTAGATGGTATCATAACAAAAACACCCAGTCTACATTGTAATAAGGTTATGTAGGTATCACGAAAACAAGCACCTAGCACACACTATAAATATGGTTGGCATTAGGAAGGGAATCCAGCCATAGAAACAAACCACAAATAGTTCTGTATATGGCAAATTTATTATTTCAATTCAGTCTTTAGATTTCACTACTGGCTTCTAATATCGGGATGTTCATATGTATATAAATATATGTATATACATATATATATAACCCACCATATAATATGGAGGTGGCCACACCATTAGCTAAGATCTTTCTTTCCCTTATTACGAAGCATTTTCCCCCTACACATAAATATAGTAAAATTTTTAATAGAAATACTATTAAAATTTCTTACTCTACGACTCCTAACCTTGCACATAACATCACAGCTTCAAATTTAGCTAAACTACCTAGCCGTAGGAACACGTGCAACCCTGTAGGTAGTACTAACTGTAATTGTAGGAATCGGGCTGATTGCCCCATATCCGGGAAATGCCTCTCTAGTAACATTGTCTACAAATGTAAGGTTGTAACACCCACGTCCCGTAGGGCCTACATAGGGTTAACCGCCAATAGTTTCAAGCAGCGTCTTTACATGCATACCCATTCTTTTCGTTACCCTCTAAGAAGGAATATGACGTCACTTTTAGCTTATATCTGGAGTCTAAAAGACAACCACACCCAATATAAGTTAAACTGGGAGATCCTAGCTAGGGCTAGATCGTATAACGGAAATAAAAGACCATGTGACCTCTGCGCCGCTGAGGCCCTGGAAATACTCTACGCTACAGACCACATCTTAAACAAAAAATCTGAGGCAATTTCGGCTTGTAAACATAAATTGCACAAAACTTTCCTGTATTACAGCCCCACGTTATACCTTAACGGATAGCACGATCTATACGTGGATATTTTACGTCTTGATGTGGGAGCTAAGTATATGTTTTGTTTATTCCTTTACGTATTTGCATAGGTAAGTATATATTACCCGTATGTTTTGTGAAGGTATGTATACCTTCTCGTACGTATATTTGACTGTTATAGCGTATAATTTTTACATATTCTGGTATTTAGGGTTTGGTTATGTGTATACGGGAGTTTTGCGTCCGCGTGAGTGTGCAGGTTCGTACGTATGGTGGGTGTGTGTATATGTGTACTTCTTGTTTTAGTTGACTTACGTCTCCGAACATTTGTGTATTTATATGTAGGTATGCGTGTGCGCTTGTTATATACGAATTTATTTACTTATATACGTTTATATAATTATTTATTTATTTGTACACAAACATACACACACACACATATTTATATGTGCGTGGTTTTGTATACCCATGGTAAGGTTTTGCGTATGCTTGTGTATGTACGTATCTGTTTGCGTGTATGTATTTATTTGTTCCTATTACTTCTGTATTGTATTTATTTACTTTGTTCTTAACTCTGTAGCGGAGATTCATTTGGTCTCCTAGTTAGAATTTAGTCTACAACTTCTGCTATACCATTTACGTGGTTTTGTCTTTGCGTGCTATTGTTCTCCACGCTCCACATATGACTTATTATCTTCGTTTTTTCGTTCATTGCCAGAGAACGTCTCTATGCACCACTTAAGAGAACATTAGTCTACGACCTCTTTTATACCATAAACGTGGTTTTGTCTTTGCGCGTAATTGTTTTTCACCGCTCCTATTAATGACGTATTATTCGTTTTTTCCCCGTTCTTTGCCAGCGAACGTTACCACGAACCAAAGTATCGTCTTCCTGTCTTCCTTCGGTTGCAACGTTTTTTGAAATATCCAGTTCTGCGTTTACAGATTGACTTTGTTAGTTTCAGAAGATCCCGTTAAGGGTGAAAGCAGCGATTCTTTGCTTAAACTTTAATCTGTTATTTTAATAAATATATATATATATATATATATATATATATATATATATATATATATATATATATATATATATATATATATAACAGAGGTGTTTAAGAAGGTTTACACAGTATGCTTATTTATAATAAACATACAAGTTTCACTTATTTATTTTAAGTTGTGTTTGGTACAGAGATAAGAATAAGCTACAGCTCATATAACTTTTTACACATGAAACATTGGTTGGAGATGTTCATTTGTATAAAGTGAGAACTTGACTGGATATGGTGAACCATGCTATGTTAGTACTATTGTTAATTAATATGGTTGTGTTGAAGTGGCTTTCTTGGTAAAAGTGGAGGGTGGTATTTTTAATGATTTTAGTGATAGTGTTGCTGACTATGATGATATGAACATCATCACTGTTTAATGTCCATTTTCCACATGGGCATGGGTTAGATGATCTGTCCCATTGTGAGACAAACCAGGTCAGATGACTGTGTCTTGCTGATACAGAATTAATTTTGGCTTGATTTCTACGATTGGATGCCCTTCCTAATGCCAAGCCTATTTAAAGTGTGTATTGGGTGCTTTTTATTGTGACACATGCATGACTACTTTACAGTATGGACTGGGTGCTTTTTGTCATGACACCTACACAACCACATTACCATGTGGGCTAGGCACTTTTTATCGTGACACCTACACGACCATTTTACAATCTGGACTGGGCACTTTTTGTCATGAGACCTAATTGACCACTTTAAAGTGTGACTGGGCACTTTTTGACATGACACCTATACAACCACTTTACAGTATGGACTGGGGACTTGGGTGGGGGAGATGTATGGGGATAGGGGAGATAAAACATATATAACATAATATAAAATAAAATAACA
This sequence comes from Eledone cirrhosa, assembly GCA_964016885.1. NCBI lineage: Eukaryota > Metazoa > Mollusca > Cephalopoda > Octopoda > Eledonidae > Eledone > Eledone cirrhosa. The sequence continues at coordinate 296,719,705 of OZ024740.1, forward strand.
ATTTAGAGATTACTTACCTGTTATAACATCCAATGCAAAATTTGAGATATAGGGGCGAATATCAAATTCACCTTTACCAACCATTTTGTCTAGTTTGTTACACAATATATTTGAGTGTTCTTCCATTATAATTTGGAAACTATTTAAGATATTATAATGAAATGATGGTGTCAACATCTTTCTTGATTTCAACCATCTTGCTCCTGTACTGAAAATAGTAAACAATAAATAATATTATATTTATCTTATGTTTTAAATAACAACTTTTATAAACTGAATTAGCTACAATTGGAAAACTCAGCCTAAATACTTATGCTGTTTTTTTTTTAAATATCTAGTCAGCCTAGGTTGTACAGACATATGATGAGAGGTATTCCAGCCCTCACCATACCATATGTTACCTTTTTTAGTTTTTAGGATTGTGTGCTTTGGATCACATTATGAAATATTTAAGGCAATAAAGTTTGGTTTGTGAGAGATTTGGCTACAATTTTGAGCAAGGAGATGAAAGACAAGATCTGACAAACTCATTGATATGGACCCAAAATATTTATCTAAATGTTGTAAACTAGTCAATAAGGAAGCCTATACTCAGTTGTTCATCCTATAATGAATATCAGCAATATATATATATATATATATATAAATATATATATATATATATATATCTAGGGATTGTAACATCCAGTTACTGTAGGTTCACCAAAGTGAGCACTTGATGCGTAGTTTCCAGTAAGTATAGAGGTGTAGTACTGAACAGAGTGTAATAATAATTTTTTAAAATCGTTCTTTATATATATACTAGTAGAATGGCCCGGCGTTGCTCGGGATTTGCTATAGGGTTCTTATATATTTGATATATATTTATCCTTATCGAACCTCGTGAAATAAATACGTTTGTTTATATTTTGTTATTGTGTATGCAAAAATATCTGTCCATAAATATATAATTATATATATATATATATTAAAATAACAGACTAAAGTTTAAGCAAAGAATCACTGCTTTCACCCTTAACGGGATATTCTACCTAAAAGCAGTATGCAGTACACTAAGACTAATTGATGTAATCTTTGGCCTTGTTTGTTTATATTTTGTTTTTGTGTATGCAAAAATATCCGTACACGAATATCTATATTAAAATAACATATTAATCTTTAAGCAAAGAATCGCTGCTTTCAACCTTAACGGGATCTTCTTAAACTAAAAAAATCAATCTGGAAAACAGGAAGACGATACTTTGGTTCGTGAAGACGTTCCCTGGCATAAGAATATATATACACACACACACTGATCGCGTCATAATGACGTAATGCAGACAGTCAGGCATACAGACAGATATTATGAAAGCGCGACGTCATATCTATGTATCTATCTAAAAAGAGAAAGAGAAAGAGATCGCTAACTCATAAGGGAAGCAGACGACATATACACATGTATATAAATATATATAATAATAATTATAATATATATATATATATTTATTAAAATATTAAAGTTTAAGCAAAGAATCGGTGCTTTCACCCTTAACGGGATCTTCTGAAACTAACAAAGTCAATCTGCAAACGCAGAACTGGATATTTCAAAAAACGTTGCAACCGGAGGAAGACAGGAAGACGATACTTTGGTTCGTGGTAACGTTCGCTGGCAAAGAACCGTGTATACAGATACAGACATATACATATGGCAAACTCACACACGCATATGTGCACATACACACACTCACATGTTAATAGATTTTACTCTTATTGGAACGCTCACACACACACACACACACACACACACACACACACACACACACACACACACACACACACACGCACACATGTTAATAGTTATACGTCATGTATCTTTGACAGTATCAAAAGACAGCGTCTTTCACTCTCTCTCTCCCTCCCGCTATCCCCCTCTTGTAGTCTGTCTCTTTCTTTCACTCTCACTCTCTCTTTCTCTTTGTAACTTACATTCTATCGAAAAACGCTGTGACGAATGGGAGAAGGAGGAAGAGGAGAAAAAAGCCACTTCGTCACTTCGCCTCACCGTTTCTTTCTCTCCCCTCTCACTCCCTCATTATATAGAGACATTGGTCACTTCACTAATTCGATCCCTAGGACAGAATAATTTGAAATCTTTTTTGCTCAAACACTTCCGGGGTCATATTTATTACACGTGTAAAGTTTGAAAAACAACCGTTGGGTACTTTTCGAGTTTTAGGGAAACAGACACACAGACATCCTCTGTTTTATATATATATATATATATATATATATATATATATATATATATATATATATTAGTAATAATAAAATTGAAGACTAAAATCCAAAGAGGGCTCGATAAGGAAAATATATATCAAATATATAAGAACCGTAGAGCAAATATATATATATATATATATATATATATAAGATCAAAAGATGGTTAAAAGAGTTCCATGTATTTTATTATGCGCATTTCAAAAACAAATATCATCATGCAATAACATTTGTGTTTTCATCAGATAAAATAGGAAGACATGATATGAAGGTTAAAAAACACTTGTGGATAGTGCAGTTTTAAATCAACATATGAAAAGTACTTTTAGATTGATGTGTGATATTGGGGAAAAAAAATGTTTGAGGCGGGGGTGGAAAGGATGAAAAAGAGGAGGAGATGAGAGTAAAAAGTGGAGGGGGAGGAGTATAATGAGGAAGGATGAGATAGGAGGAGAGATGGGTGATAGAGAGAGAGAGATAGCTTTTATAACTGAGAAAAATATATTGTTTTACATAGAGAGGTTGAAAAACCTTTGGAAGATAATGTATAAATTAAAAGAATTTGAAAATTAACGAAGAGAAAAATAATGTAAAGTTAAGGTTTGTATATTGAAGGGTTTAATAATATGTGCGATGAAAAGAAATTGTTAATATGTATTAAGAATAATATTTAAGGGTTTAATAATATGTGCGATGGAAAGAAAATGTTAATATGTATTAAGAATAATATTTAAGGGTTTAATAATATGTGCGATGGAAAGAAAATGTTGATATGTATTATTAAAAATAGCAAAGGTAATGTAAGTAAGGATATATTGTGAAAAAAGTAGATAGGATGAAACATGAAAGTGAGAAAAAATAATGAATTGAGGATGAATAATCTAACGTCAAAAAAATGTGTTTATGTTTACGAAGGATTTTTTCAAGGTGATATAAAGTAAGAATATATTGTATTGTGTAATAATTGTTTCTATGTTAGGCACAGTGAGAAAAGGTACAGATTAGGGGTTAGAAATTAAAAGAAAAAGAAAAGAAAAGGAAAAGGAAGAAAGGGAAGTGATAAATAGGAGTGATATAGAATGAGTAACAAGTATTATATAATGTATAATAAATAACTTTGAAATGAGGTAGAAAGATGGGTATATTTTTAAAGAAGTATATATATATATATGTGCCTTTGAGAAAAGGATTCTAAATTGATAAAGTTTTGGATATTAGCTATATACTTTATGGAATGTTCTGTGGAATTTATGCAAGCAGAGAGAAAACAAGTCAGTGCGTCTATTTATTATAGAATCTAAATTAGATATAATGGTAAATTTTTCATTTAGACAGAGATTGCAAGTCTTGGATAGAGAACTGTTCAAGTAGCAGAAGAAACTTTTTTCCAAGAGATGTTATATTTAATATTTTTGTCTTTCAAGGACCATATGAGTTCTGAGAGAGCCGTGTTGGTTCTTTTAAGTTGGTATTCAAAAGACGAATGATGATTATAAAGACGAGCTTTAAAGGAGGTGGAAGTGGAGCCAAAATAGGTGAAGGAATTGGTGTCAGTTATAACTTTACATTCGTAGATTAAGTTTTTATCAAGACAATGGTTGTTGAGAGGACATTTATTTTTAGCAGGACAATTGCAATTGCGATTAGAGAGATTATTAACGAGTGACCTAGTTTTATATATAGAAGGAATTGGATTGGAGAAGTTATTTGCGATAGGAATAATAGTTTCTTGATTTAGAATGGGATTAAGAACATTTAGCGAAGTTGTGTTTGACGTTGTATTTGGGTTTGCAGAAATTAGCCTAGAGTTTACAATGACGTCGGGAGTACTATTACTATTATTATGATATTCAGTGTTGGAAGGAAGAGATTTAGTATTTAGTATTTTATTGTTGTGTTTAGAGATAATGTTGGAAATGTTGGAGGATGTCGAATAGGAAAATTTTATAGTGTGTTTGTTAAATATTTTACTATAGATATGTGAGGGAGGGAAGCATTTATTTAAGGCACTAAAGAATAATTTAGGAATATTATTATTAATAGAGATGGAGAAAGGAGCATTATACCAGATTATGTTTTTGTATCTAGGTCTTTTATTAAAGTTATTGGAATGATCATGATTAATTATTCTACTGTAAGATCTTCTAGAATTTGTTTCTTTATTATATTTGATTTTATCAGGATAGCCGGCTTTAGAAAGCGCGTTATTATAGTAATTGGCGTTAGCATCAAAGATGTTTTTATTAGAAGATAGGTTAGATATTCTTTTTCCAATATTACTAACTATAGCATTCTTAATATTAGTAGGGTGGTTAGATTTAAAATTAACATAATTTAGGTTCTCATTGTTTTTATGGTAAGGGTAATATAGGCCAGTGTCAAGATTAAGAGATACATCCAAGAAATTAGCTAGTTTGATGCTGTTATCAAATTCAATTTTTAGGTTATGTTGGTTAAAGAGATTACGTATATTGTTCTTAATAATATTAAGGTTAACTATGTTGCAATTTAAGATAGTAAAGAGTCCATCGTCACGATAAATTCCACCGCGAAGTTGAGGAATTTTCCGACTCAAAGAGTTCAAAATAAAGATACCAATTAAATCTGTCAATTGGGATGAATCGGATGCTCCCATTGTGATGTCGAAGTTATTAGAGGTATCAGCTCTGGTCCAATATTCATTATTGAACTCTAGAATGGTTTTACGTGCGGTGAGAATGATGTGAAGTTCATTCATATATATATATATATATATATATATATATATATATATATATATATATGAAAAGATTCAAGACCCTGATGACTGAGCTCCAGCCATTTTGACAGCTAGTTCTGAACTAAAGCCATATTACCCACTCTACTACCCCAAGTATCAAGTACTCTGGTGGGTTATGGTCCGCCTGATTTTTTACCACACCCTATCTGATATATATGTATATATATATATATATATATATAGAGAGAGAGAGAGAGATATTAAATGTGAAAATTAATTGCGTCCATAGGCAGTATGCCAATATGAGCACTTGATGCTCTTGAGGAGCAGAGTACCAATAATAATAATATATAAGGAAACAAAGAATCAGTGTTGTATCATATACATATTTAATTACATATTATATATTACATATATTTCACTGTCGATAAGCTCGAGGAACGATCGATTAATGATCAAACCTGACTCTAGAATCGTAAGCTCCTCAGATATGTGTTAACATGTAGACTTATGTCTAAGAGTGGTTTACTATAGCAGTAGACTTCAGACAGATGCGCCGCAACTCAAGAATGAATATGCCGACTTGACCACAGATAGGAGTAATATCTGCTAAGTTATAGGCTGCCCCCAACTGTGATTTGACTGAATACAAATAGAACAAGTAGAATGTGGTGATGACACACTCCTTTGATAGAGTCTGTGGCAGCATAAAAGAATGAATCGGGATAATATCCAACCACTCTTAGACGCGAGTCTACATGTTAACACACATTTGAGGATCTTCCGATTCCAGAGTCAGGTTTGATCATTAATCGATCATTCCTCAAGCTGATCGACAGTGAAACATATGTAATATGTAATTAAACATATATATGATGCAACACTGATTCTTTGTTCCCTTATATATTATATATATATATTCCATGCTAGCGTGGAAAATGGACGTTAAACGAAGATGATGATGATGATAATTGCCAAATATACTATACATACATTCCTGTATACATAGCTATTTCAGAGCACCAATACTAATACCTAATCTTTGCTAGACCGGCAACTGCTCTGTTTAATCAGCTCTTCAATATTACTGGAATTCTATAAAAATCCAGCTCCTATAATTCTCGGCAGAAGCGAAGGAGTGAATGGTCTTGATAAACGCTAACGAGCAAGAAACAAGACTGTCGGTCACTCTCTTTTGCTTTTGCCGAGAATAAGGAAGTAACATAGTCACTACTTTAAAACCCATACTGAATGGTCTTCAAAATGATTTTAATTAAACATACAGTATATTGCCAAATATACTATACATATATTCATATATATATATATATATATATATATATATATATATATATATATATATATATATATATATATATATATATATATAATTAAGTTAAAGTTCCAATATTCCTGTCTGGCCCTCTGGAGAATAGAGGAAATGTGTTTCCTTGAAACCTCGTATGACTCTAAAACCCGGTCCGTCTGTGTGGTTACATACAGACTAGCTGACACTCACTGTAAAGTGTCTAGTGAAAAACTGAGTACATGTACAGATGTATACATGTGTGTATTTATATGCATACTAATACTTCCGTATACATATGTAGATGTACACTTTAACTTAATTGTTTAAGCGTCAGTCATACAAAAGTGAGTTAGAAGCGAAACGAAATTTAATTTCGTTTCGTTATTTGTTTTTATATATATATATATATTTGAAAAAAGGAAAAGAATGACTTTACTTGTAGTTGATATTCTAAACAATTTAATTTTATAATTTTGCTATGTAGATCAATTCATATATATATTTTTTTAATTGATCCCAGTGCATTACTGGTACTTTATTTTATTGACACCATAAGGATGAAAGGCAAAGCTAACTTTGGTGGGAATGTAAAGGGACATAACTCTATGCTGCAAAGCATGTTATTCGATGCTCTACTGATACTGCCAATCCACCGACCTCCTAACTATAATATTGGTTTCTGATTTAGGCACAAGACCAACAATTCTGAGGAGATGAAGTCGACCAAATCGACCCCAGCGCGCCACTGGTACCTCACTCCATCAACCCCGCAAGGGTAAAAGGCAAATCCAACCTCGGCGGGATTTGAACTCACAATCTAAGGAACACAACTCCACGCTGCACATATTGTCCGACACTCTACTTATCCGACAATCCACCGCCGTAGCGATAATAATAATATTTGTTTCTTTCTTTATTTATTTATTATTATTATAACAATAACAGAGGGCAGTGGATTGGCAGAATCGGTAGAGAGTCGGACACCATGCCTTGCAGCACAGAGCTATGCTCCCCTGCGGTTTGAGCTCAAACCCCGCCGAGGCCAACCTTGCCCTTCATCCCCACGGGGTAGACAAAATAAAGCACCAGCAACGCACCGGGGTCGATTCAATCGACTCTCCCCTCCCCCAAATTACTGGCCTTATACCTATACCAGAAATCACTATAATAACAATAACACACACACAACTCTATGTTGTGTCGTAGCTAGAATTTGTGCCACCCCGGACGGCCCTTGAGTTTTCCACTCCTCTTCCAAATTAAATAAACACAATACACATCAAACATACTTAAACCAAAATGCACCACCCGAGTCAAACCTCCCATCCCTACACTACTGACTCTAAGCAATCACCACCCAATAAAATAACACATACTCTGACATAATCGATACCTGATACATAGCGTCTCTGTATATCTCACCTCAAATGTTCCTCTTCGAGGTGCAGGCCTCCTGGGCAATATTTTTGTTCTGGGAGAAAACCAGTAGTTTCCCACGCATGCATGTCCCCTATCTGTACGCCCCAATGCTGTCTAACAAAAGACCAGGGAACTGCTGCGGTTTGGCGTCAGTGTCAACGCAAACATTACCGTCAGGTAAGTAAAAAGGTCGGAAGAAATACCGCAAGGCATCACGTTCTAACAATTACACCAATACATTGCCATGATAACACCAAAAACTCCTAGAACCAGACAGGGCTGGATGTAGACGTTCTAGGGCACTTCAAGTTTGGGGGCGGGGCCACACACACACACACACACACACACACACACACACACACACACACACAATAGAATAACACCAAACCCGCAATTTTACATATGAAAGTCGGCTAGCCCAAGTAAGAATTGAAAAGTTATACATACAGGTATTAAATTTAAAAAATGTTAACTATCCTCATTTTACACCCACTTTCCACAATTGAACGTGTTTGACAGGTTGTCACAGAGACCAGACATATCTGTGTGACCTCATCTTGCTCATACATTTCATATTTGGCATGGTTTCTATGCCTGGATTCTCTTCCTAACCACTGTGCACAAACAACCACTTTACACAGCGACATCAAATATATTTTATTAGAATATTGTTCTGATAATAACCTGATGTCTCGAAAGTTGATAAAATTTGATGAATTTTGTCACATTAAGGGCACTAAATACTTTTTGTTAAAAATGTACTTTTCATTGTCAAAGGGATAAAATTAAAAAGCCCAGCAGAGGACACAAATAAATTACGACCATTGCTGGTGTCCCCCGCTGCAGGGGGCTTGAGCAATTGCTCCCTTTGCTCCCAATTAAATCCGACCCAAGAACCGGAGGTGGACTGGGTCTTAAAACCAGGTGACACCTATTAACAGACTACCAGACTACCAGACTGTTGGTCGTTGAGAGCCAAAGATATGATTTCACTTCGCATCTAAAGCATGTTCTAATTTTATTCAAGTGTTTTTTTTTACCCAGCCCACAATAGTCATTTGTGTAGAATAATATAGACATAATCCACAGATCATTTACTCCAGACAATCTCCACCCAACAGTCAAATATGTAATACCAATTACACAGCACATAGACATATACACACTACATCACAAAACAATATGACATAACGCTATGAAATACCACCAGAAACAACAAAACAAATCTACACAGCAAAGCTAATCTTATCTATATATCTAACTAATGTATTGGTACGCGATGGGGCCCACCCACAGCCCCGGCAGACAGAATGGAGAAGGCGTTTCCTCGGAGGACGGCAAGGGAGACGCGCTGGAAAAGCCACTCCAACTAGCGGGGCTCACACCTGCGGCTGGCCAGCTCAGCGCCTAAGGTGGTGAGTAAGGAGGTAGCCCTGGGGCCGAGGAGACCAGAAGTCTCCACTGCCAGGGGAAGGACCGCAAACCTGTCGGAGAGCAACCGATATTTGAAGAGTTTGGCCCCCTCAGCCCGACGTGCAGCGGAACCTGGGTCAGTCGCAGACTTCACCAGGTTGCGGCTGCAGAAAGTGTCGGTGCAAGTGGCATCTCAAACGAGGGGTTTGCCACCGCGGAACGGGAAGATGGTCATGCCATCTGGCCTTTTGCCGTCCCCTCGATCCATCCCCACCGGCTCGAGATGGGAAGGGAAGCCTGCAGCGTCCAAGCCATGCTTACTGACCTCGTTGAGGGCAGCATGGCGTGGAATGCGGCCGGCACTGTGGTGACAGGAAAGCGGATGGAGGCCGAAAGAGTCCACGGTGGAACCGCAGCGACATTGATGTGGCTGGCAGATCCGGAGGCCGTGCCTCAGGGAAACGCCGATTCGCAGGCTATGGTTGTCTAGCTGCGTGCCAGTGGAGAAGGAGGGCAGGGAATGGAGCCAAGCACCACTGTGGGGTTTGGAGGCCGCACGAAAACAAGCAAGGCGGGGCTGGTCGCGCTGGAGCGTGAGCCTGTCTGAGGCCAGGCTGCACTGGATGGCATCCCAAGTGCGTTGGGGGGACTTGACGTCAACAAGGGGAGAAGGAGGAAGGACGTCTACTGGGCTAAGTCCCAGCCAGTCCCACGTCTCACAGGCGGCCTCACGTTCTCTGAACACAGAGGGTTCTGTTGTGTTTTGAAGAGGACGCGGCACGAGGTTACCGACGAAAGATACGCCGGCAAAGCTAGTGAGATCGGGGACCGGAGGCCAAGGCCGCCATACCTGACCTAAAGTGGCCTGTTGCCACCCTATGTCGTCAAACTTGACGTTGCATATCCCCTCGGCTGCTGCTCGGATACAAGTATCGAGGTCAGCGAGGAGAGATGTCTGGATGTAGCATGGTGCGCTGCGGAGTGTATAGAGGAGCTTTGGCATGGCGAAGCAGTTCCTCGGCAGAAAGAGAGCTGGGTGGCCGTCAATCAAGCCCAGTCGGTCGTGAGAGTCTGGAGCTGTTGAAACCTGGACCTGATGGCGGCGCTGATGGTCGGCGGGTGGATCGGTGACTCGAGGATGAGGATATCCTCTTTGGGGGCTCACCTGAACCTGGCGGAGAATGGACCGCACGTCCAAGACGGAGGCTACAAAGCTCGCAGCATTGAGGCAGAGGTTCACCACCTCCGACTTGGCCGAGTTGACCTGGAGGCCGATTCCCGCCAGGGCAGGAATCACCGATTGAAGGTCTTGGAAGACCGTCCGTACGGGCCCACCCAACACACACACACACACAATAAACGCAACCTCACCAATGCACAATTTAACACTCTCACCAACCTAAGATCCAGGAACCTTGTTTACCTTCCCTCTGACAAGGGGAAAGAATTCTGTGTCATCTCGAGAGAGACCTACAACAACTTAGCTCTCCAACATCTTAATGACGACAGCCTCTACTCGAAAGTTACAGGGACCTCCTCGACTCTAATCGAGGAAGGCATTAACACCATATGGACTAACATCTGTGTCCAACGACAACTGCCAAAGAAGGTAAAAAATAACATAATGACTAGAAACAGCAAACTACCCACCTTCTACCACCTGGTGAAAACCCATAAACAAGGACGCGATTTGAAAATCAGGCCCATTGTCTCTAGCGTGGAGGGCCCACTTTACAAAATATCGTGGCTGCTCTCCACACTACTGAAACCCATTCTACACACACTACCAGCCCACGTCTGCAGCTCAAAGGAGGTCTTGGAGCGACTACACCATTTGGCGCCCAACACCAGAAAGGACAACGGATATGCCTTCAGCCTTGATGTGGTCGCCCTTTATACCTCCGTACCAGCATCCCCAGCCGTCGACCTGTTAACCGAACGAGTCCGAGCATCTAATTTACACTACTTCGGACTCACACACACGGACATCCACCAACTCCTCTCCTTCGTTGTGGATAATGCATTCTTCAGTTTCCTCGGCCACACGTACAAACAGATCTCTGGGCTACCTATGGGCTCTAGTCTGTCCGGCATACTTGCGATCTCGTACATGGACCACCTGGAACGCAAGGCACTCAACACCTGCCAACCCAACGCCGTCGCCTTCTACTCCAGATACGTTGATGACATACTGATACTCACTTCTTCCCGGGAGATGGCGAATGAAATTCACCAAATCTTTAACGACACCGACCATCACGTCGATTTCACCATCGAACACCCTGAAGAAGACGGGTCACTCGCCCTCCTCGACTTCCGTATCAACATCTCGGAAGAAGGAGACATAAACACCACCTTCTACCGCAAGGCAGCGTGCAAGGACTTATTTGTGCATACAACTCAGCCCTCCCCAACAACGCTAAGAGAGGCTATGTCCTAAATGAACTTACACGGATCACTAATAGATGCAGCGACCCGATGGGTGGTCTCACCCATACCACGCAATTCCGTAATCTACTCAAGTCTAATGGATATCCCAAGCGACTGATTAACGGAATTAGAGACCCCAGACCCAATAGACAGACACCCACTAGAAACTTAGATAAAAACAAGTGCTTCTTTAAAATCCCTCACCTGAGTGAATATACCACGAACGCCATCCGCAGGGCCATACGGAGGGAGGGACTTGACATACATTTGGCCCACACAGGACCTTCGCTCCGAAGATGCCTCTCCACCAAACCCGACGAGTCAGATGGGACGTGCTCCCTCAGCAACTGCCCGATATGGGGGGAAGATTGCCGACGCACCTATGTCGTATATAAGATTCAATGCGATAAATGTAACAAGTTTTACATAGGTAGCACCATCCGACCCCTACATGTTCGTATCAAGGAACATGTCAACACCAACGCATCTTCCTTCCGTAAACACATCCTTAAATGCGGAAACCCACAGGGCAGACCCTTGGTCACAGTCCTAGCGACTGAACGCAGCATCGGATCCTTAAGGATAAAGGAAGCACTTGTTATTAAGAACCTCAGACCGCCACTTAACAACCGGGCTGAGAGAAATGAGCTGACATGGCTAATCTAACCATAGTGACCAGTAACAGCCCCTACGGCCTACTATCTTTCACACACACGCACTTATATGTATACCCATACACATACACACACACACACATCTATATTTATACACGCACACATGTTTATACAACCTACCACCTTTCACACCCTTTGAATTCCAGCTTCTACGGCCCTCTATCTTTCACACACACACACTCACATACATACACACATACACACATACACACACAGTTACACACACATATATATTTACACACACATACTTTACGGCTTTCACCCGCTAGTGAACCCTATTAATTTAACCCAATTGGTCAGTAGCTTTTGCCACAGCCTATCACGCGCACGCGCATTCTTTCCCTTGTTTAAATTTGTTCCCCATAACGGCATTCCTATGTTTTAACGACAATACAACTTTCTCCCGGCTTAGCCTGTTCCCCCCCTTTTGGAACTTTCCCCCCGTTGATGGGCGTGAGCCCGAAATATTGGGATTAAATCTCCACTACGGTAACCCTTCTACCTTTGTTTTGTTTTCGTTTTTTCGTTTCTCTCATTTTTCACTTTTCTCCTATTTCTCACTCACTTCCTTCCTCGAGATTTCCCATCTGCATTGTTGTGGCTTTCTAAACTACATATTTTACATATTTCACAATGCTTCAAGCAAACTTTAACACCCTCATATATATATATATATATATATATATATATATATATATATATATATATATATAAATTAAATGTTAGAGAAAACAATACCAAATTCTTGAACAAATATATTTAATGGCTTACAGTTGTTTCGAAAATCATATCAACATTCTGCACATACAGATGAAAGGCATCGATTATATAATCGATAAGAACAAATTATAATAAAAAGAAAAGATTGATATGGTCTCCTTTTCAAAGCCGAAAATAAAATAAATATAAAATACAAACATACATGTCACTGAAAATAGAGACTTCAATAAATGTAAAACACGAAGCATACCATTCCACATATGAATAAGAGAAGCAGGATTAGGATACATCTTAAATTCAAAGAAGTTAACCATTAAAAAAAATGATGTAGGTATGAAACCGGAAGTAGACAGGCATATATAGTAAGGGGTATAATTTTGATGAAAGGGAGATAATTACTAGAATTACAAATGAGATATTTAAATAAATAATTATAAAAGGGAGTATAGATAGGTGTAATAATTTGTGTTATGGCCAAAAGAGGTAGGGCAATAAGGATACTAATTATAACAGTAGAAAAATAAAGAGAAATAAAACTATAGATAGAAATTAAAGTTTAAATAATTAAATAAATAAAAAGACGGGGTTTATAAGGAACATAGTGAAAGAGTATTAAGTTAGTCACAAAATGGGGAGAAGGGCCTAGATAAAGAGGGTTAAATCTAAATAGAAAAAAGATAGAGGAATACAATAGGAAATCTTTATATATATAAAAGCGAGGATGTGAGTGTGTGTCTGTGTAGAATTTTGGATACCTAAGGCTTTTACAATTACCACCCGAATTTGACCAAATTTTCTGTGCACGTTGCACAGGTCACTAAGATGGTCACATCACAAACATTTTTCCAATCGACCCAAGTTGAGCAATAAAAAATCGATATCAAAATTATCGGTAGCAAATTTGATGTAAGGGAGATAACCAACTTTATTGACAATCCTTATTAAAAAAGGGAGATAACCAACTTTATTGACAATCCTTATAAAGAGACTGCTTATTTTGACAGGTTGGGGACAAATAATGTTCTTCTTTTACTTCCTAGCTGTATATTCTTAGCATAATTTCAAACCTGGAGCAACGCCGGGTAAATCTGCTAGTAAATAATTATACATAAGAGTAGGTTAAATTAAAAGTGAAAAGATAGGATAGGTAAAGACGGAAATAAAGGAATCACCTATTAACTAACAAAGAGGGTATATAGGATTAAGAATAGGGGTTATAAATTAAAATAATATAATAGGTGGGCATAAAGAAAAAAATAATATTAACATAACATGGGTATAAATAAAAGATAAAAATACAATGTAAATCAACTAGGAAGAAAATTTAAACTAGTTGAAGTGTGAAGGTAAGATAAGTGGAGTTGGGGGTTAAAAAGGAATATTTAAAAGATATAGGCAATTTAACTAATGGGATTTAAGTGGGATCAAATATGCTGTTAGCGAACGAATATGTCAAACGATGATGGCAGTTAATTACAATCTCATTGCAATCACTTATTGGGCTAAGCTTAGACATAGTTATGAAATAAGCTTCGGATAAACAGAGATCAGAATGACCTTTAGAACCATTGTAAGGAGAGAATTTAGCTAAGATATCCCAGACGAAAGAGTATTCAATATTAGAGAGTTTGAGTTTATTTATATATCTGAATAAAGAAGTAGAAATTTTAAGTTACTATTCTTGAAGGAATGTCTATGGGAATTAAAACGAGTTTGAAAAGAGTTAGCAGTAGCTCTAATGTACGTTTTAGTGTCACTATGGGTTTTAGCAGTGAATATATATACTACATTATTAGTAAGACATTGACCATCCAGAGGGCAGTTAATACAGTTACGGTTAGAGGCAGTAGAGGTTGTAGTTAAAAGGATAGAATTAGTAGGTGTATTAATTGAAGGTGAGGTGATAGGAGAGTTAAAAATGTAACTATTAATGTTAGAATTATTTGTATATAAAGAGTTAAGTGGTAGAGGTAAATTAACAGAAAGGGAGGCGCTGTTTGTTTAGTTTCTTATGGTTACTGAAAACAATATAATCAGCCAGGTTAAGGGTAATAGAGGAAGAAATCTTAACGATATTTTTGTTAAATAATTTATAGTGCTAGGAGGGAAATTGTTGCATAAGATGGAGAAAAACCTTTTATGGAGGTTAGAAGCGATACTATGGGATAATGGAGGACTAAACCATAATAGATTACGAAATCCTTTTCGGTGCAGAGTACTAGCAGTATTATGAGGGTTTATAGATATATTTAGAGTATTTTTTAAGTTAATATGCATACTAGTAGAGGAATTCTTAGTATTACAGGAAGGCATTTGATTAAGGTGTCTATTAAAACCAATCCTGAACTCATTGCTAGGAGTAGGTGGCAAACCATTATTAGGAGACCAGTTTTTCCATTGGTGTTTGTAAATCCATTATTACTAGAAAGACAACTCTGTGCAATTACATTATTATTATGTAAACTATATGTGGTTAGAACAGCAGGTAGGTAATAAATCTTATCCTTATAGCCTGATTTAGGAAGAGTCTCATTATAGTACCAAGTTATTTCGTTAAAGAAGAAGAAATTAGTTATATACTGTTGTGATAGTAAGTACAGATGTTTTGGGCAACTATATTTTTCAAGAAAGAGAAAAGTAGGTGTGTCCTTTCTGACAAAAAAGGAAGAGATAGGGTTGATGGCAGAGTTTGCTGATTTGCACATGTATGGGGGTGGGATGCAAGATGTGGAAAAGGGTTTGAAGAAAGAGAGTAAAAGAATTGCTAAGTGAAGTGGAGAGAGAATAAATTCAATAAGGATAGGGTAGGCTAAAACATAAAAATAGTAATAGCACCTCTGATGAGGTTTTAGGTTCTATCCTTCTTCCAAATTTCATTGAGAATATTTTAATCTGCCTGGGTGTATGGTAGAAGATAATTTCTTAAGGCGGCTGCCAGTGAGATTGAACCTAAAACTACATATTATAAAGCAAATGTTTTAACTACACAACCATGCCTGTGCTCAATAACATAATGATGCCTCACACATACAATTTTGCAACAAAGGAGCCTTTATACGGTCCCTTAATAAAAAATATGTTCTCAACATTTTTAGTATTCTGTTTAAAATATATATATAACACTTATAGAAACACATTTTATGTCATTATCAATAATCAGAAATAATTAAAACTTGCCTAATACATACCTAGTAAGCAGACCTGATCCTAACCAGGGTTTTATAAATGTATAGAACATATTTTTTTCAATGTGTACTGAGTTACCGATTAAATCCTGAAATGACAAGTAGTTAAATTAAGTAAAACATGTAAAAAAAAAGAAAATGTATGATATAATCAACTGTTCAGTTGTACACAATTTTTTTACTTTTTTCCTATTTAGAAATAATATAAATGCAATTTTATGCTAAAGAGAAATAAAGCATGCAGACTGAGAATTAAGGAGAACTGAAAGAATAAGAGATAGAGTGGGAGAGATAGAAAGTGAGATATAAAGGAAAGACAAAGAGTATAAGATAGAAGGGATGGATGAGTAGAAGGAAGTGGTGCTAATATTAAGAGAGAGAGGGAGAGAGAGAGAAGCAGTAATAGGCAAAGTAGTAAAATACATTGATTCAGCAATGTGATATGAGGAGAGAAATAGGAATAGTCACATACAGAAGAAAGAAGACAATGGAAACATGTAAAAGAAAGAAGAGGAGGAGATCTTTTACTACACCCCGACATTCTATAAATTCTTGATACATTTGGAAAAAACATTTAACCAAAGATTTAATACAATATACATATATATTTGTATTGGTGCTCCGACAATGATATACATATTGTATATTGAATAATGTACGGAATGTTTGTGAAAAATATTTGAATGCCTTTAGCTATAAATTTCTAAGGTTGTAATCATCAACAACCAACCTCAGCAAAAACAGGGGGAAGTAATCGATACGTTTCTCGCTTATTAGTGGTTATCGAAACTATATATCTCCCCATGTTTGCTAAGCTTTCAAGCTTACATTAGCCTCAGCAAAGACAGGGAGATATGTAGTTTCAATAATGACTAATAAGCGAGAAACACGTTGATTACTTCCTCCTGTTTTTGCTGAGGCTGAGTGTGTAATGGGGATCACAACCTTAGAAATTCATAGCGAAAGGCCTTCAAATATTTTTCATAAATATCCCATATATTATTCAATATACAGTATGTACATTTATTTATATATTTGATTTAATGTTTTGAGTAAAGGTTAAAGTATGCTTCACATAATAAAGATAAATTCAATATGACCGAGATTTAAATTCGTAAGAAAAATAATAGAAACAAAAATATTTGGTAATGATACTATCAAGTTAAAGTACACGCAGTTTCATCAAACTATCTGTTGCGTATGAACAATTTCATCTACATAATCAAACTACAGTTGTTGGATTTTTATATAATTACAATCTATATACTACTAAAGCTCTGTGATTGCTTGCTTGCTTGCCTGTCTGTAATGTAATACACCCAAAAGGGCACATAACGGGAAAATACTTTGGAAGGAAGTTGACCCTGAAATGCGAATACAAATGGAATGAAACAAGTTTCGCGTAAATCGGTGCAGAAATAGGACAATGGAAACTCTACTTAATCATAAATTTGTAAATCTATTTTTGTTATTTGTGTAGGATGACATAAACAACCAACTGTACCCATTAGCAACAATAATAGCTATTCATGATATTTACTTGTATATATTCATCTTTAAAGACAAAAAGAAATGGCTGTTGTTGCTTGCGCAGTTGTGGCAAGTATTCTTTCTTGTAACTTAATACATTAATCACATGTTGATGGTCACATCTGACAGCAAGAAAAATCAACTTTACCCAATAGCAACAATATTAGTTATACAAGATACTTACTTGTATATATTTATCTTTAAAGACAAACACAATTGGTTGGATACCAAACCAGATGGACAGTAAACCATATTCTCGAAATTCATCTGCAAAGCTCATTAGATTTTCATAAAAGTCTGCAATAGAATTGTTTAAAAGTGAGAAAACTGTTTGCCAAGGAAGATATTCAGTTGATGAATGTAAATTCAATACTTTCTTAAAATACTTATATTTAAAAGAAATATTCTGTTTAAGTTTTCAGAGGGTTAACTTTTGTGGGGAGGGAGATTATCTACAGTGGGAAAGACATTTTGAGTAAAGAGAGCCTGGAGTATAGAGTAAGCCTTGATTGGCAGTGATTCAGAGAAACAGGGGTCATTGTAATAGTTATAAAGTTGTTCGATAAAGGAGTCAGCATATCTGTAAGCTATAAATTGTTGTGTTTTGGTGTGTAAGTAATAGAATATATTTCTTTGGGATGTTTGTTTATATAACAGTAACACTGTTCCAAATATGTGAACAGTATTCTGTTATAAGAGTTATTCAAGCTTTGTGGACAATAAGCAACTCACCAAATCACAAATAATATGAATTTACTTGTTCCATAAAGTATACAATTTTTACTGAAAGCTATAAGAGTAAGTGGAAATACATAAAAAAGACTAAATAATATTGAAGAGGGAACAGAAAAAAGAACAAGATATAGAAAAGATAAATTGATAGTTATTTGAGAGAAAGCTTTATCAATATTTATATAAATAACAATATTTATATATATTTATATATTTATATATTTATATAGCTCCTAAGAAAACTTCCACAACCCAGTGACATAGCTGCAATGAGGGGAGTAAAGACTGCCTCTAATAAGAAGCCCTCCTACATACCTGCTATCAAGAATGTATTTGGGGTTCTCCTCTCTTCAGAAAGATGTATCCTCACGAGGTAGAGAGCATACTTTGCAAATCTTCCAAACCCAATCACAACAGCATCTTCTGATGTAAATAAGGTGCATCTTGGAGCGGCGACTAATTTCTTGGAAGTTGAGGTCACAAGAGCAGTTAAAGAGCTCAAATGTGGCAAGACTGCTGGGTAAGACAAAATCCACCCCAAGATGTTAAAAGCCTTAAATAAAGAAGGTATTCTCTGGCTGACTCATGTGTTCCCAGTGGCATGGATCTCTGGAAAGGCACATAAGCAATGGCAATTCGGAGTGATAATCCCAAATTTCAAAAAAGGAATCAAGAGAAATTGTTCCTATTACAGAGGGATATCCTTGTTAAGCCTCCCTCGTAAAGTCTATGCTATGTATCTGGCAAAGAGATGCAGGGAGATTGTTGAGTCCAAGCTAGCTGATGAATAGTGTGGTTTTTCACCCCGGACGCAGCACAGCTGACCAAATATTCACACTGCGGCAGGTTTTTGAGAAATTGTGGGAGTATATTCTTGTTTTGTCAACCTTGGAAAGGCATATGATCGAATTCCTCTAGACATACTGTGGAAGGTTCTGCAGGAGTATGGGATTGATGGTCAGCTTCTTAGTACCCTGCTGTTTCTATATGAATGCCTGAGTGTTTGTGTTTAAATAAATGGTGCTAAATCGAAACCATTCAATGTGGGTGTCAGACTCCACCAAGGGTGCATACTATCACCTCTCCTGTTCATTATTTTCATGAACATGATTGACATGTGCAGCTTGGTTAGAAGTGATATCATGACTGGTGGGTTTAAAATCAGTCGGCTGGAATTTGCAGACACCATGATGTTACTTAATTTGACAGAAGATGATTTTTGACTTGCACTCAATAGGTTTGATGCCGAATGCTGCATAGCTGGATGAAAATCAGTGCTGTGAAAACTGAGACAGTCCTCCTCTCAAGGAAGCCTGCACAGTGCATGCTACATATGACTGGAGTTCCACTGAAGCAGATAGAGAATTTCAAGTACCTTGGGGTTGTGTTCAGGAGTGATAGAAAGCAGGAGGCTGAATTAAGTGCAAGAATTGCAAACACTGGTGCAGTAATGCTCCAGCTTTAGTATTCAGTAAACAGAAGGGAGGTAGGCGTAAAAGCCAAACTTGCTGTCTTCAATTCGGTTTTCATGCCAACCCTTACCTATGGTCATCAATCTTAGGTAATGACAAAAGAATATGATAATAAATTCAAGTGGCCGAAATAGGATTCCTCTGAAGTGTCTTTGGAGTAATGTTACTTGATAAAGTGCATAGCTCAGGGATCAGAGTGTCACTCCCGGTAGAACTGCTACTTCTCTGAATTGAAATTTCACAGCTGCGATACTATGGGCCCATGGTTAGAATGTCTGAGGCAAGAATTGTTGGACAGATTTTACAGGCAAAACCAACTGGCAAGAGACCCAGGTGTAGAACCTAAGCAAGATGGTTGGATAACATCCCTCAGCTTGGCTGGTCTCACTTGGGGATCCAGCCAGATCAGTTTCAGACAGTAGCTTCTTATCAGGGCCTATGAGAGGTGTGGAGGGGGGGGGGTCCATCCGGTATTTTGTTCTGGGACCTGAGAGCTATGAAGGCCCCATAGCAATCATATAACTTCTAAGGGGTCTTGTACCACCTTGTTAAATTTCTCTTGGAGGCCCTGCTTCTTACAGGTGTTTGAGGACTCTGCCCTCACAACCCTCTCAGGAAGAGTGGAAAAAGAAGAAGAAGAAAACATTGACTGGTAGCTCTTATACCCATCAAACAAACAATTCTTTACTGACTTGATTAATCTATATGGTGCTGACAAGATGTTGCTTAATGGTTTAATCCATTGGTATACAATGTGAGCTCTAGATTCTGAACCCTTCAGCTTCTCAACATCAGCAGACAACAATTGACCTGCTTGCTGAGTCCTTCCCTTCCATTGCGGTCCCTCCCCTGTTGGCATGGAGCCCCATCAGAAATTACCTATCCATTCTGAAGCTACTATACATGCCCAGGACTAACCCATCTCACAGATTTGTGTCATGTCTCCAATGTCAGACTCTCTCCAGAGTCCCGTGGTAAGGCTGCATTGCCCAAGCGATTTGGAGGCCTTGGAGTACGTAAATGTTCGTCCCTCCCTCTCCCATGCTTCCTTTCCTCCACCTATGCTTGCTCCACCATGGTGAGCAATGTCCGCTCCTTTTCAACATGGACTAGTTCTAACAGGGAGTTGGATGAAGCTCTTCTATGATGGAGAAAGTTGGTTTGTCTGTTTCTGATAAGGTGGAGGACAAAAGGAGACAGAGAGTTTGGGACAACATACATTCGGAGATCACCTTTGACTGCAGAGGCCTTCACTGTCTATCATGACACCAGAATGGGTGTCACACTGAGCTAACCCTTATCATCAAGAGAGCTTTGGCCTGGGCAAACTTGCCCTTAATTTTGGAGCCGTCTGAGTTGTCCACAATTAATGGGAAATGGCCCAACGGTCTTACCTTGTGGTCCTAGTCAAGAGGCAGTTGCCTTATCTGGGAAGTCACAGTTAGTGACTCTTTTGCATCGTCCCTTATCCTGGATGCAGTGGTGAGGGTGTGAACTACTGCGTTTGCAGCCAAACGGAATAAAATCCTAAAATACTGTGATCTGTCAGCTAACTACATTTTCCAGGCAATGGCGTTCGAGAGATTTGGGGGAGTTGGGCCGCTATCTGCAAGGTTCTTGCCCTCACTTGTGGTGTACCTAACCGAGGTAACTGGTAATGCTCGTGAAGGCACTTGGATGTTCCAGTGTATCAGCCTTGCCATCACCCAAGGTAACGCAGTGAGCATTCTGGCTTGCCTAAAAAATTATTAGAGAGATTTTCCAGTGCTCTTCGCAATATCGTTATCATTTGTTCTGGCACCAGTTTGTTTGTCACCTACCTTTTGTTGGATGTGATCCTAGATGTGTGTATTACCAGCTTGTGTGTTTTTTTCTTTTTTCCTTTCCCTTTTCTTTTTTTCTCTTTATTTATAACTAGCAGTGTATCCCCGCGTTGCACGGGTAATAGCACCTCCAATGAGAAACCTTTATTTGTGAATGCCTGTTAAAAACTCACGAAAATATACCGACAGGAAACTTGTTTTATTTGGAGAAAATTAAGAAGTTGAAAGTACAGTTTAGCTGTCTACGTGCATTGTTCATAGAAATGTTGCTGAGCCCCTTCTTTTCATACTTCTCTTTTTGGCCTTTTGGAGTAAATGTGAAAGAGAAATTCACAGGTTAAGTTGGCAGAAGGTTCCAGTGTCATAGCAGTAAGGTGTAGGCTACTTACCTCAAAAGTTCATTCGCACTCTTTCCACTTAGTTACTCTTTCTCTCTATCCCTCTCGGTGCAGTCCCTTGCAAATTTATCGCGTAGGCCTGGTGTAGATTTGCACCCAATCCATCTATCCGATGCACATGTCCGCTTTGTACGGCTTTTGGAGGAAGGAGTGACCAGCGGTACGTTGTTTGGTATTATTACGAAAAGGTGTAGCAGAGAATCCCACGTGAACTAACAGCTCGGGAGGAAACTGCTTACTTCGAATATTCATTCGCCATCGTTCTTATCAACGCTACGTTTAGTTGGTATTTGTTGGTCTACAGTTAGATGAATGGCGCACAAAGGGTTACTGTTTATTGGCAAGAAGCTTTTTGAATAATAAAAGACGAGTTAAAGTGAACTACAATGTATCTGTGTATATATATATATATATATATATATATATATTATACCATTTACGTGGTTTTGTCTTTGTTCTCCACGCTCCACACATGACGTATTATCTTCGTTTTTCCATTCATTGCCAGAGAACGTCTCTATGCACCACCTAAGAGAACATTAGTCTACGACCTCTTTTATACCATAAACGTGGTTCTGTCTTTGCGTGTAATTGTTTTTCACCGCTCCTATTAATGACGTATTATATTCGTTTTTTCCCGTTCTTTGCCAGCGAACGTTACCACGAACCAAAGTATCGTCTTCCTGTCTTCCTCCGGTTGCAACGTTTTTTTAAATATCCAGTTCTGCGTTTACAGATTGACTTTGTTAGTTTCAGAAGATCCCGTTAAGGGTGAAAGCAGCGATTCTTTGCTTAAACTTTAATCTGTTATTTTAATAAATATTTGCTCTACGGTTCTTATATATTTGATATATATTTATCCTTATCGAGCCCTCTTTGGATTTTAGTCTTTTAATTTATTATTATTACTATATATACATATATATATATACACAGATACATATATATGTGTGTGTATGTATGCATATATCTATATGTGTGTGTGGTGTGTATGTATGTATATATATATATATATATATGTGTGTGTGTGTGTGTGTGTGTGTGTGTGTATATACATATATTTGTATGTGTATATTTATATATATGTATATGTGTGTATATATATATATATGTGTTTTTATATTATATATATATAGATATCTATATATATGAATATATGTGTATATATGTGTGTGTATATGTATATATGTGTATATATATATATGTATATATAAGTATATATATATATGTGTGTGTGGGTGTGTGTGTATGTGAGTGAATGTAGCGAAGATAATACGTCAACAATGACATGTTCGTCAGAATGTCGTTATGCAGACAGATATTATAAGGGCTTGACGGAGATCGATAACTGGCGCCTAACACCCCTTTAACAACAGAAAATTGAAAAATAAAAGCTGCAGTTGTATCTTTAGACCACAAGGAATATATAAATGCAAGTTTGAAGTCAATCCGAGTAGAAATGTGGATTTGTATAGACTTTGCAAAAATGAGGACACACACAGACAACAACAGTTTTATATATATAGATATTATGATGACGATTATGTTGAGATTAGAAATTGTTTATAATTCATGTTCAAAATGTTGCCAACAGATTGTAAAATTACAGCCAATTACAACATTTTATCATGCTTATATAAACTTTTATGCAGCCTAGAAAATGTTGTGCAATGATTACATGAAATTACATACCCCCCTTCACAATTCAGTATAATATTTAAGAAAGAAATCGTGTAATTGCACAAATTACATACAACAAAAAGTGTTTTAAAGATCATTTCATATGCTAAAAATGAACTAGCCTTGCTAGCCTCGTGGCAATCTTCTATATTTTGCTCTATTGCTCTACATTTCCCTTCATCAAATTCTTGGCTTTTATTTCCTATTCTAAGATCTCCAGCCATATTTTTTTTGATCTTCCACTTTCTCTGCACTCTTCTAAATTCCTTTTAATCATTTTTCTCATCCAGCCATTTCCATCTTTACTCCAAACGTGATCCAACCATCTCAATCCATTTTTCTTAAAAACATTCACCACAGGCTCTACTCCCATCATTCTCTGCTATTCATTGCTTATCTTCCTCACTTTCAGTGATACTTTACGTCCACCAAACTATTCTTATTTCCATTCCTTCCACTCTCCTTTGCTGCTCCACATTCATCACCCAAGTCTTGCTCCCATAAGTCATAGAACTTCTTTCTCATGCAGCATACACTTTTCCCTTCAGTTTCAGTGACACTCCTCTCTTCAATATCATGCTACTCAATTCCTAAAACTTCTTCCATATACATCTCAATCGCGATGTTGTTGCCAAGTCTGATCCTCCTTTTCCATTCAACATGTTTCCAAGGTAACAAACTGTTTTCATATTTTCTACCTTCACACCATTCCTAATAACAAGCAGGATATCTGTAGCCCCCTCCATACACAGTTTACACTTAAATGTAGCTGTTATATTATTTAATAATAGCTTCACCACATTTGTTTTATGTATTCACCCAATGCCTATAATACATTTAATTAAGTTCATTCTAATTCCTTTCCTGCACACCACATACTGTCACATTCTTGTATTTTCTATCTCACTAAATGTTTTAGCACTTACCATCACCTTTGTTTGCAATTGTCACCTTCAAACCATTTGCCTCCAAACATTCCTTCCACCTATTCTTCTCTCTCAGTCCATCCGTACTCTCTGCCAGATCGTCTGCATACAGTAACTCTAATGGTAAGCCCTCCTTTACAATTTTGGTTTATACCTCTATTACAACTACAAATAACAGTGGATGTAATACTGACCCTGCAACCTTCACTTCAAAGGTGTCACAGTTCCCTTCCTTCTTCCTTATGACTGTATATGATATCTTATATATTGTCATCACTACTCTAAGCAATCATTCTTCCATTCATTCCTAACAATCTCAATGCCCATCTCACTACTTCACATGAACCCCATTGAAAGCTTTGTCCAGATCAACAAGCCACCAAAACAAATTATTCCCCTTGTTTCTGTAATTGCCTCAGAATAAAAGTTGCATCAGTTTTTCTTTTCCCCTGGCACAAATCTAATCTGCATTTCATCAGTCTTCACTTCTTTCTTTAACCTCTTCTCCACCACTTTTTCTACTTCCTTCCAGCTTCAAACAACTTAATTGCTCTATATGAGCCAGAGTTGTGTGGATTGCCTTTCCTCTTGAACAAAGGGATGAAAATACTCAACTCCCAATCTATTGCAATACAGCCTTCTTTCACCACCAACGTACATTCGCCCTATTTGCCACAACTACATGCTGTTTTTAGCATATCTCCTACAATAGTTGGACCTGCTGTGTCCCTACAAATCTTTCTGGATGCTTCTAAAACTTCTTTCACGTTTATCAACTCTGTTGGTTTGAGAACTGAATTTCTTTCTATGTTACCATTCCATCCATTCCCCACATTCTACAACCTCTCCATATATCTCTTCTACCTTATTTCCATTTGGTTCTATAACAATTTGTCCTACTTCATCCTTCAAGCAGCTCAACCCGGTCACATCATATCTCCCTCTTCTAAATTGCTTTGCAATCCCAAGCATTTCTCTATAAACTTACTCTGAATAATTTCATTCTCTAAACATTTGTCTGCTTCCACTTCTTTCTTTGCAGACGTTTTGGCTGCCTTGTAATTCTGATGAACTTAACTACCTCTTCTGATGCCATATTTTCTGCTCTCTGCTATTCTCTGAATCTTACTCTTTTTCCATAAGTCCTCTTTCTAACTTAATCATCCTTCCTCCATGTTTCCAAATATCTTTGTAGTTCTCTTGTCCAACCAAACATATCACCAACAGCTCCTAAAAAATCATATTTTAGAGACTTCTAAACGTTTTCAAGTTCATTCGTGTCATTTGCTGACAAAACACATTTTCTCCACTCGAGCCTCTCTTACTCTCTTTTCCCACTTTTCACCTGAAATATTATAGATAACTAGATGGTGCTGTGTAGCAACCTCCTTTCCTGGAATGACCTATGTAACATGGAGTTACCTTCTATCTTGCTCATATGCTACCAGATAGTTGACAGTTGATAACACTTTATGTCTATGTAGCAAGTTTATCGTCTTTTTTCTGGAATTGGGTGTTAGATTGACATATCAAATCTATCAGCAAATTCTAAAATCCTTTCTTTGTTGCACACCAAAATTTGTCTTTCTGTTCAACATCCTGACAGTCTTGAGGGGCATATCCTGATATGATATTCACTAAGAACTTTCCAATCACCAGTTTCACCATCATCAACTGTTCACTCAATCTCATCATACACCATACTGTCTAGAAAACTACAGAAATTAAGGCACCAACACCATGTACACCTTCTGGATACTCTTGCCATACAAATTTCTACTTTTGTCTTGGTTTTTTCCTCAACATTCTCAAACTACTCCACTTCCATTATGTCTTCTTCACACAACATATATCCATTCTTCTTCTATTCTGTGCCTCCACCATTTCCCCCAATCTTCCTGCCATCACATCCCTATTTTCTATGTTACAAAATTCATATATTGGTCTCCACAATTGACACCAAACATCTGACCATCATAAATGACTTGAACTCAGTGTCTATCTAGTTTAGAATAGATACATCTATCTCTGGTATTGTAAGAGGCAACTGGAAGAGTATCTGGTCATAAAACACTGTCTCAAAAAGGATCTCATGATGAGTATGATAATTACATAAATTACATTTTTCCAGCCCAGAGGGGTTCAGTAGTTTGAGATTAAACATCACACCTTTGCCCAGGTCTTCCTTGCTCTTATTCTATTGTAGATCATTTGCTACTTCTTCATACAATGGTCATCATCCATGTACATCATGTGTCTATACTTGTGTAATCTTCTCTCATTGTTCACTTCATCTGATTCAACTGATGCACAGTTGTTCTGTCAGCTGATCCATGTGTTCCTGTTCCTGCACATTAACATTAATCATCCATTGGAGCATGTGGAACTAATTTCTGTCCAGCCTTCACATATCATCTGCATTCACTGTATGTCTCACTTCTATAAAATATCATACTTTACATACAGACATCATAGACTGTATATCTCACTACTACATTACCATACAACATCACACTTCACATACAGACACCATAGACTGTATATCTCACCACTACACTACCATACAACATCACACTTCACATACAGACATCATAGACTGTATATCTCACTACTACACTACCATACAACATCACACTTCACATACAGACATCATAGACTGTATATCTCACTACTACACTACCATACAACATCACACTTCACATACAGACATCATAGACTGTATATCTCACTACCATACAACATAACACTTCACATACAGACATCATAGACTGTATATCTCACTACCATACAACATAACACTTCACATACAGACATCATAGCCTGTATATCTCACTACCATACAACATCACACTTCACATACAGACATCATAGACTGTATATCTCACTACCATACAACATAACACTTCACATACAGACATCATAGACTGTATATCTCACTACTACACTACCATACAACATAACACTTCACATACAGACATCATAGACTGTATATCTCACTACCATAAAACATCACACTTCACATACAGGTCTCATTGACGGCCATTTTCCAAGAGAAATCATTTGTTGTATGATAACAGTTGACAAAGAAATACATAGTAACTTATTGATCATGAAATGTGTAACATGTAGGAAAACTAAAGTAAAAGCTCTGTGGGAAAATATTATAATGTAGTTCCATATTCTATGCAAACACATGTGGGTAACATCAAATAACATGGTTTGCCTTTTTCAATAGCATCTGATGTAGGAAGCAAATGTGTAACAATGTGTTTTGAGGCTGTGACAAATTTGCTGAGATACATTCATCAGTGATACATTCATGAGAGGCTGTGACAAATTTCCTGAGATACATTCATCAGTGA
Organism: Eledone cirrhosa; assembly: GCA_964016885.1. Classification (NCBI taxonomy): domain Eukaryota; kingdom Metazoa; phylum Mollusca; class Cephalopoda; order Octopoda; family Eledonidae; genus Eledone; species Eledone cirrhosa. Next base: position 296,747,753 of record OZ024740.1, read on the forward strand.
TACATTCATCAGAGGCTGTGACAAATTTTCTGAGATACATTCATCAGTGATACATTCATTATATCATCAGCATCATCACCATTTTACATCCATTCTTCTATGCTAGCATTGGTTAGACGAGTTGTCCTGTTGTGGGCAGTGCCTGGTCGGCTGATCTTGTCTTCCTCATACGGGAACTGATTTTGGTTTGATTTCTACATCTGGATGCCCTTCCTAACACCAAACTCATTTGCAGTGAGTGCTGGGTGCTCTTTATCCGTGGTGCCTACACGACCACTTTACAGTGTTGGCTGGGTGCTTTTTTGCTGTGGCACCTCCACCACCACTTTGCAGTGGGAGGGGTGGGGCATATTGACTATATGCTTCAGCTTCGGCTTGTACCCGTGGGCACAATTAATAATTATAGAAAAGACTACATTATCCAGAATGATATCATTCATTAACACAATGATAATGGGAGGTATGACTGAAAACATTTTCCAGTTTATGTTTAGACTACAAATTGAAAGTATTCAGTAAAGGAAAATATTAATAAATGGAACTATATATGGTAATGAAAGAATTTTAAAAATTCACTAATCATAATCTACACTTTGAAAATTGTATGTAGAAATTGAATTATGGAGAAAATTATAGAGAAACAAAGTTAGGTGTGGGCAGACTAAACTAAAAGATGGTATGATAATGTCTGGAATGATTTTGAACATAGGTCTGTTCAATTAGTGCTGACTTAGAGCTTAACTGGAGGATAGAGTGAAGTTTACATATTTACCTCCATGGACATATTCAGTAAATTAATGTGAAACATTTACCTTTATTTGCTCCAAGTATTTTAGGTATATCTCCAATTAAAGGCAACCAACTTTTCATGTATGGTAAGTGCCTAAAATCTGTCAATGATTTCGAATATTTGAGTAGTATATAAAAAGAACAACAGAAAATTGTAAGTAATATTAAAATATCAGTGAGCAACATGTTTTCAAACTTCACGCTGCAAAATAATGAGATAACTGGTAAGAGTAAACTCAAAATCTGTGATATGTTGTCATGCAGCTATTTAGATAGTAGGCTAATATTGAAATAATTGAGGTCAAAGTTAATCTAGCTGGGTCACTAGTTGTCTCTATAGCTATGGGAAAATATATTTGCTGTTTCTTAGAAATATATTTAAAAATTGTTTTATCCAGTTTTTAGTGTGTAGGTGTGTAGATTACATACTTTGCTTATATAATAATAATAATGAAATTATTGTGTAAAGTGCTTAGGTGCACTACAACTCGTCAAAGGTGCATGTATAGTACATAGAATAATATACAAATGCCAGGGAAGTAAATAGTGTATGGGCATGCCCACGTGTGTTATACACAGGGAAATTAAAAAGGTACTCAGGGTTGTTGTTGGCAAGATGGTTAATAATTGTGTGGGTGTTTACCAAGTCAGTTGCCAGATGTCGGAGCTTCAATGTATCCATGCCCAAGGAAGCAAGGCGTTCAGAGTATGGTAGATGCCTGATGGAGGGTATTCGTTTGGTTGTATGTCTCTAAACAGTTTCCAGGCAGTCAATGTTCTGAGCAAGATAGGGGTTCCAGACTGGTGATGCAAATTCTAAGTGTGGCCGCACCATAGCTATATACAGCTTTAAATAGATAACTGGAGAGCAGCTGACAAAAGTCTTGCTGAGTGATGCTAAGATACCCTCAGCCTTCTTGACTATTTTAGAGACGTGCTTCATCCAACGCAAATCGCTGCTGACCGAAGAAAGTGGCAATTGTATTATTTCAAAGCTTTCCAATTTTCCCTTTAATGAAACGGACAGAATAAATGTTGATATCTAACTTGATGTCCTCTCCGCTTTGTGAGCTTAGAGACCACGCAAGAGGGTTTTCATGACCACGTAAGAGGGTATATTCATTAGTAAACGGTAAAATATATACAACAAATGAGTAAGTGAATTGTGGTAGATGGTTTCCAGTCCAGTCAGACTGCAACTACAAATAAAAAATCGACTTACTTTGACCTCGTATCAATGGGACCCTTGACGTCAGGCTGGATTTTCGTGAGCTGTAACCGGAGATCTCCACATGCAATCACATTGTAGCAGTTGCGAGCCTTACTATGCAGTCTGGAAACAACGCCAAACCCCCTATCGACTAAGTATGAGCTAGGAAAAGGCAAAGCAAATCTCTTAGCCTCTGCATGTAGGTGTAGAAATCGACGCTGAATTTCCTCTTGCATCCCAAAAAGGGGTTCACCTATTTTGGAAAATTTAATTTTGATAATGTCATCTGTCTGAAATTCAATTAATTCTTCCTGAAATTTAACGTCGAAATCGTCAACGTTAGCTATGAAGGGATCTGCTATCCACATTGGGATGTCCATCTGCAAAAGGTCGACAAACCGTTCTCTCATGTTGTCTTGTAGTGCACGGAGGTGCGTGGTATAAATTTGGAGTTGGTCATCGCTCACAATCTTTTGAACATTGGCGACACTAGGAAAATTATAGAATTCCCGTCGACAAAGATTCCTTTCGATGACTTTCAATTTGGCCAGGAATATTTTCACAGCATTCCTTGCTTTAAACAAGGTGATCTTCTTCTGCAAAGCCATAATGAGGCTATTGTATTTGTCGAAGATGTCGGCGAGGTAGGCGCAGTCTTGCCTCACATCGAGGTTTTTTTTATACAGTTCTGTGTTGCGTCCTCGAAGAAACTCAATGATTGAGGCGAACAGTTCAAAGAAGCAACATGCTACCTAGATTGAAGGTGGTACTTTGAAAATATTTCTTCAATCCTTCAAGGAATTGAAATAATGGAACTACAACGTGCAATCCAAGAACTCATTGGCCCGGAGAGTGACACGTAAGAATAACATTAGCCTTGGATGCAATGTTAGTGCCAAACTCATTTGTTGCCTCTTGCAAAGAAATAGGGACATCTGAATAATTGTCAAGAAGGGCTTTGACTGCAGAAAGTCGTGTTAGCCATCGAGTAGGGCACACAGGTGTTAAGGAGCGTGGTGACGATACTTCATTTTCTTCATCATGTTGTGATAAATACGCTTGCTTAAATTTCCCTGATGTACTATATAGTTTCCCCAATTCATTCACGTAATCTAGAACAGTTTTGATAAGTGAAGCTTGTTGTACGGACTTAGTTATAATAAGGTGAGAAATATGAATGCCGCAGTGCACGTAATGGGCCAAATCAAGTTATGTTAGAATCTTTAAAAAGATCTTTAAAAAATACCCGTACGAATTAAATACAAAAAAGTTTCAGTCCAAAACAAAACACGTGAATGTTCTTAAAGACTTGATTTCAGTCGAAAAAGTTTTTTTTAAATTCTATATTTCACTGTCAGCTGTTGTAATATTTTGATTGGATAAACAATTCTACAATTCAAACTGTAAAGTCAAAATACAAAAGATGTAAAATGAAGAATTTCTTATCTTTCTCTGAAATCACAAACTCAGGGGAAAAATAGTACCTTGCAAAATAAAATACCTCATAGCAAAATAAAATACTTAGCAACGAATGAATTGAGAAGCTTGGAGACAGTGAGAAAGTAGTATTTGTATCCCTTATATATATATACATAGATATATTTCTTTATTAGCCACAGGGGCACAAAAGAAGGGGACAAATACAAAGGGGGCAGTTTACATACAATAAAAACGTGTAAAATGTTATCACAGATGGAATTTAAAAGTTAGTCGATTTTCCCCAATAGAGGGAGACAGTTTATATGGGTAACACATACCCCCGAAAAAAAATGTGCAACCCTCATCTCCAGGAGTACGAAGAGCTTGTACTCCTTTCCTCTCCTCCTCCTTTTCCTCAACCTACAGGCTGATATAGAGAGAAGGCCCATTCACTCGGGCCATTCTCGCCACTTTCACCCACCTTTCATAAAACTTGCTGGGGTACAGCACCTCTCTCTCCATCCTGATTCTTCTTCCAAAGTGGTATTTGAAAAAAAGATACACAGACACACACAAACACACATAGACTTGGTTTGGGTACAGAAAGAATTTTGTCTACAGTTTTTTATTGCCAGGTCAAAGGCCACTGCTCTTTTCAACAACGCCTAATAACAACGCTCCACACACACACACACACACACACACACACATATATATATATATATATATATATATAAATGAAGAGAGAAAGAGGGAGGGACAGAGAGAGTAAGAAATGTGTGTGTGTTTGGTACACGCTCTACCAGTTCGAGACAAGCTCTACAGACATGGGCGCCCGGGCAGGGACCCTGCAAAAAAGATCTGTCCGAGGTGCGTGCGAGACGAAGAAACCGTCGCGCACGCATTCATACACTGCCCGGGCGTCACTGACCTGTGGGGATATGTAGAACGACTATTGTCGCGGGTGGGACCAATCCAGTTGACCACCGAGTCCATTGTCATGATCAAACCGCCACCCTCCTTCAAAAACGAAGGAGAGGCGGTTTTCCTTTGTGTGATAGCTATGGCGAAAGAGGTTGTATGGTGGACAAGGTTGAAAGGGCTGAGGTCAGACACCTTTCTCTCCGGCCAACAACTGATTCTTTTTTTCAAATACCACTTTGGAAGAAGAATCAGGATGGAGAGAGAGGTGCTGTACCCCAGCAAGTTTTATGAAAGGTGGGTGAAAGTGGCGAGAATGGCCCGAGTGAATGGGCCTTCTCTCTATATCAGCCTGTAGATTGAGGAAAAGGAGGAGGAGAGGAAAGGAGTACAAGCTCTTCGTACTCCTGGAGATGAGGGTTGCACATTTTTTTTCGGGGGTATGTGTTACCCATATAAACTGTCTCCCTCTATTGGGGAAAATCGACTAACTTTTAAATTCCATCTGTGATAACATTTTACACGTTTTTATTGTATGTAAACTTCCCCCTTTGTATTTGTCCCCTTCTTTTGTGCCCCTGTGGCTAATAAAGAAATATATCTATCTATCTATCTATCTATCTATCTATCTATCTATCTATCTATCTATCTATCTATCTATCTATTTATCTCCAACAGGGGGCTCACACATGCAGCCCGCGAACTACTTATCTGTGGCCCGTGGTAGAACCAATATTTAATATCGCATTATAACTGGTGAAAATAAGGTGGTGAGCTAGTGGAATCGTTAGCACATCTGGCGAAATGCTTAACGGTACTTCTTCCGTTTTTACGTTCTGAGTTCAAATTCCGCCGATCTCAACTTTGCCTTACATCCTTTTGGGGTCGATGAATTAAGTACCAGTTGTGTACTAGGATCGATGCAATCGACTGAACCCTAAACCCCAAATTTCATGCCTTGTTCCTATAGTAGAAATGATTATAACTGGTGAACATAAGAATAGAGATCAGATGTACCTAACAAAAACAAGAACAACAACTACAGATTGGCTTGCCTCAGAACGAATTTCTATAGACTTTTGACTGAGGAATGTTCTAACAACTGACCAATGAGAGGAGAAGAGGCCCTTTGACGCTGAAATTCGTTTGTTTAAATTCATATGATTCCAGTTCCTCAGTGAAATAACAACCCAACCAGGAACTGGGCATATCAGAGTATTGACAAAGTTAAACACCTTAAAAACATGTGTACTCGTCTCTACCACACTAATTCGGACTGCCTGAAGAGGTCACGGCCAAAGATGGTTGTCACTGAAATATATATAGCAGTAATAAACGAAGCCAAATTTTAAACATTTGACTTATTTATTTTATTTTATTTTATTTTACATTACTCCGGAGTAACCAAACCAACCTGCGCACTTCGTCGAGTGCTCCAATCTGCATACTGAGGTGTTGGTATACAACCAACATATACTCAATATATATATATATATATAACGAAGGAAATGTGGTAAGAAACCAGGTGGACCATAACGCACCAAAGTACTCAATACTTAGGGTAGTAGAGTGAGTAATAGGAACGAGTAGGACCCCGACAGCTGAGCTCAAGCCGTTTCGACGGCTAATTCTGGAGTCCAGAATTAGCCGTCGAAACGGCTTGAGCTCAGCCGTCGAGGTCCTACTCGTTCCTATATATATATATATATATATATATATATATATATATATATATATATATATATATATATATATATATATATATATATATATGTAGATTTATATATATATATATATAAATCTACATACATTTATATACATTTATATATAAATCTATATAGATTTATATATATATATATATATAAATCTACATACATACCTATTACCTATATACATACATTTAGGTATGTATATAGCTATGCATTTATACATGTGTATATATACATGCATTTATATTTAAGTGTGTAAGGATGTTGATATGATCTATGTCTTACTTTTTGGTAAGGAGAACATTTTTGTCGCCAGATTTTATTACCTAGGGAGTTTAAATACACACCTCTGGCTGAAAGCTGACCAGGTTCTCAACTTCATCAAACACTAACGCCGGCCTGTGTGTGTATATATGTGTGTGTATGTATGTGTATATATGTGTGTGTGTATGTATGTATATATGTGTATGTTCACCACCATTGCTTCTTCTTGTCAATTCTGTTGAAGTAGTCCTTACTTTCATTCTTTGATTTCTTTTGATTTTCTTTTATCTCTCTAGGGAATTCGTTGACAAGCTTCTTTAATTTATTTTCTTTGTTTTCTTCATTCAAATCACTGATTGTCTAAGAGACGTACAAATATGACTTATAAAACTTACCAAACTAAAGGGGCTTTTAGCGCCCTCAAAGTTTCAAACGCCCCATTACTGCATAACGACCCCTAACGCCACTTTACTGCATAACACCCCCCCCCCCTGGAGCTAAGAAACGGATGTACCCTCGTTGAGAACCTTTAGTATAGAGGATGACAATGAAACTATGGGGCTGAGAATGAATCTGTAGAGGCTGGGAATAAAATTATAGTGGACTTGAAATTCATGTGTAGGAGATAGGAAGGAAAATATGGGTGGTTGATATATACATATAAGGGCGTAGGATGAAATTATAGGGGATATATATAAAACAGCAGTGGCTAGGAATGAAACTATAGGGAATGATAATGAAACAATAGTGACCATGTAGTGTTACCCTGGTTAGGTCTTAATACATGTCTCATGATCCAGGGACTCTATATGTGTTGAGAGACAATGGATCTGCATCAAGAAAGATTATTTCCAAGTTGCAAATCTATGTAAGATTTTTGTAAAATCCTATGCATGTAAATCTCTCTTGTCCATATCAACATTTTCTGCCTATCCACTCATTTAAAATCATATATATGAAAAAAAAAAAGAATTAAAATGCCAAGTTAAAAAACAAAGTGATCTAATTAGTCTAGAGTGGATAATATTCACATTAGATTACTTGTTTATCTTAAGTTAAATCATTTCAACCCTCAGATAAAGTGATTTAATTAGTACAAAGAGTATATATCCATATTAGATTACTTGGGTATATGTTTATTGGGTTAGATTTTAGTTCATATCCTCTCGTGGTCAGTGAAACAAGTTTCAGAAATTTCATGCAGTGTATTGGTGGAAGGTTAATATACTTGATATTACTCTTTGCTTTAGCCCATTGTATAGACAAGATGCAATACACTGACTGCCATAGACCATACAGCTGTAAAATGATTGCAATTCTGCAGTCAAGTGGTTAATAGAATCTAGGTATAAAAATGTTTGATTCCAATTTGATAAAAAAAATATGTGTATGTGGAACGCAACCCATCTAGGACAGCAATGACTCTGATAAAAAATGACTGCATGGAGCAGACATGGAATCTGTAAGCTGTTGTCAAGGCAACCCATCTAGGAGGGCAGTGACTCCGATTAATAACGATGGCACAGGACAGAGGTTGGACAACATAAGCCATAGTGAAGGTAACCTGTCTAGGAGAGTAGACACTCCAAATAAAAACTGATACAGGGTAGAGAGGACTCTGGAAACCAGTAATACAGCCTCTCTAGTGTTGGTGGCATGAATAATGCACCCAATCCATGCTATAATGTAGTTGGTGATAGGAAAGCCATCCAGACAGAAAAACCCTACCAAGGAAATGTGATCGGCACAAGGATGTTTTTCAATAATTGTGTATACAAGGCTGACACTAGTCATGTTGGTGCTGCACGTGGTTGTGGGGTGGCTAGAGTAGCCATGTGCAAGAATATCTTGATCATTATCAACCAACTGCACAACCACTTTCCCTTTCAGAAAGGAACAACTGTCAAGGTACAAACCTCAGGACTGCCACCCTCTATGTTGGCACCCTGAAAGGTAAATTAAGTCAATTTGTGAAACTGTTAGAGAGAAGAGGTGTAGATGTATGCTGTGTACAAACAGTGTGATGGAGGGGTGCCTCAGCAAGACTAATCACGGGCAAACAGCTTAGATATAAACTCTACTAGGTAGGAAATGACAATGGGGTAGGTGATATAGGAATCTTACTAGCTGAGAAATGGATATTAAGTTAATAGAGAGTTAGAGTAAGTGAGAGTATCGTGAAACTTAGAAAAGCTGTTATATTTGAAAGCACACTGCTTGAGTGCTTGTGGTAATAATTATATTTTTTCAATGTGAATATGTTTTGCTAACATGATTCCCTGTTTCATCAGACCTGGCTTACCTCCTCTTTGATGTGTGGTCACGCATCACTAAGGAGCTTACTGCTACCCTCACTAAAAGGAAAAACGACACCTAAAATGAAAAACGGACCTCCCCCCCCATAAAAAACGGGGCACCCAAATACAAAACGAACCCCCCCCCCAATATAAAACGGACACCCATATCAAAAAAACGGGACACCCAAATAAAAAAACGAGGCACCCAAATAAAAAACGGGGCATCCAAATAAAGAACCGGGCACCCAAATAAAATAACGGGGTACCCAAGTAAAAAACGATACACCCAAATAAAAAACCGACCCCCCCCCCCATAAAAAACGGGGAACCCAAATAAAAAAAACCGACCCCCATAAAAAACGGGGCACCCAAATAAAAAACGGGGCACCCATATAAAAAACGGATCCCTAATAAAAAAAACGGTCACCCAAATAGAAAAACGGGGCACCCAAATAAAAAAACGGTGCACCCCCAAACAAACAGGGCAAACCCCCCAAAACGGGGCACCCAAATAAAAAACTAGGCACCCAAATAAAAAACGGGGCACCCAAATAAAAAAATGGGGCACCCAAATAAAAAACGGGGCACCCGAATAAAAAACGGATCCTCCCAATAAAAAAACGGGCACCCAAATAGAAAAACGGGGACCCCAAATAAAAAAAGGGACACGCAAATAAAAAACGGGGCACCCAAATAAATCACGAACTCCCCATAAAAAACGGGCCACCCAAATAAAAGAACGGGACACCCAAATAAAAAATAGGGCACCAAAATAAAAAACGGACCCCCCCATAAAATAACGGGGCACCCAAATAAAAACGGGGCACACATAATAAAACGGGGCACCCAAATAAAAAATGGGTCACCCATAAAAAACGGGGCACCCAAATAAAAAAACGGGGGACCCAAATATAAAACGGGGCACCCAAATAAAAAAGGACCCCCCATAAAGAACCGGGAGACCCAAATAAAAAGCGGGGGAGCCCAAAAAAAAACGGAGCCCCCATAAAAAACGGGGCACCCAAATAAAAAAACGGGACACCCAAATGAAAAATGGGGCACCCAAATAAAAAACTGACCCCCCATAAAAAAAACTGGGCACCCAAATAAAAAACGCGGAACCCAAATTAAAAACGGGGCACCCAAATAAAAAACGGATCCCCCCCCCATAAAAAATGGGACACCCAAATAAAAAACGGCCACCCCCCAATAAAAAACGGGGCACCCAAATAAAACAACGGGGCACCCAAATAAAAAAACGGGGCACCCAAATAAAAAATGGGGCACCCAAATAAAAAACGGGGCAGCCAAATAAAAAAACAGGGCACCCAAATAAAAAACGGGGTACCCAAATAAAGAACGGGCCACCCAAATAAAAACCGGGGCACCCAAATAAGAAAAACGGGGCACCTAAATAAAAAACGGGGGACCCAAATAAAAAAAACGGGGGACCCAAATAAAAAACGGGGCAAGCAAATAAAGAACGGAGCCACGCATAAAAAACGGGGCACCCAAATAAAAATGACCCCTCTCTATTAAAAAAACGGCGCACCCAAATAAAAAAATGGGGAACCCAAATAAAAAACGGAACCCCATTAAAAAACGGACCCCCCCATAAAAAAAACGGGGTACCCAAATAAAAAACGGGGCACTCAAATAAAAATCGGGGCACCAAAATAAAAAAACGGGGCACCCAAATAAAAAACGGGGCACCCAAATAAAAAACGGGGCACCCATATAAAAAACGGGTCACCAAAATAAAAAAAAAGGGGAAACCCAAATGAAGAGCGGAGCACACAAATAAAAAAAAACGAGGCACCCAAATAAAAAACGGGGCACCCAAATGAAAAACGGATCTCCCCCTATAAAAGACGGGACACCCAAATAAAAAAAACGGGGCACCCAAATAAAAAACACGGCACCCAAATAAAAAACGGGGCACCCAAATAAAAAACGGAGCCCGCCCATAAAAGAACGGGGCACCCAAATAAAAAAACGCAGCACCCAAATAAAAAACGGGGCACCCAAATAAAAAAACGGACCCCCTCATAGAAAATGGGGCACCCAAATGAAAAGCGGACTCCCCGTAAAAAAAAAGGGCGCACCCAAATAAAAAACGGATCCCCCCATAAAAGAACGGGGCACCCAAATAAAAAAACGCGGCACCCAAATAAAAAACGGGGCACCCAAATAAAAAACGGGACACCCAAATAAATAACGGGACACCCAAATTAAAAAAACTGGGCACCCAAATAAAGAATGGGGCACCCAAATAAAAAAACGGGGCACCCAAATAAAAAAACGGGGCACCCAAATAAAATAACGGGGCACCCAAATAAAAAACGGGGCACCCAAATAAAAAAAAAGAGGCACCCAAATAAAAAAACGGGGCACCCCCCATAAAAAAACAGGACACGCAAATAAAAAACGTACACCCCCATAAAAAGAGGGAGCATCCAAATAAAAAACGGACCCCCCGCCATAAAAAAATGGGGCACCCAAATAAAAAATGGAGCCCCAATAAAAAAACGGGGCACCCAAATAAAAAAACGGGACACCAAAATAAAAAAACCGGGCACCCAAATAAAAAAACGGAGCACCCAAATGTAAAAAGGACCCCCCCCCCATAAAAAAACGGGGCACCCAAATAAAAAACGGACCACCCCATAAAAAAACGGGGCACCCAAATAAGAAACGGGGCACCCAAATAAAAAAGAAGGGCACCCAAATAAAAAAACGGGGCACCCAAATAAAAAACGGATCCCCCCATAAAAAAACGGGGCACCCAAATAAAAAAACGGGGCACCCAAATAAAATAACGGGGCACCCAAATAAAAAACGGGGCTCCTAATAAAAAAAGGGGCACCCAAATAAAGAACGGGGCTACCAAATAAAAAACGGGGCACCCGAATAAAAAATCGGGATACCCAAATAAAAAAACGTGGTACCCAAATAAAAAACGGGGCACACAAATATAAACGGGGCAGCCAAATATAAACGGGGCACCCAAATAAAAAACGGACCCCTCATAAAAAAATGGGGCACCCAAATGAAAAGCGGACTCCCCATAAAAAAACGGGGCACCAAATAGAAAACGGACTCCTCCCCATAAAAAACGGGGCACCCAAATAAAAAATGGGGCACCCAAATAAAAAAACTGGGCACCCAAATAAAAAACGGACACCCTCATAGAAAATGGGGCACCCAAATGAAAAGCGGACTCCCCGTAAAAAAACGGGGCACCCAAATAAAAAACGGATCCCACCATAAAAAAACGGGGCACCCAAATAAAAAAACGCGGCACCCAAATAAAAAACGGGGCACCCAAATAAAAAACGGGGCACCCAAATAAATAACGGGGCACCCAAATTAAAAAACTGGGCACCCAAATAAAGAATGGGGCACCCAAATAAAAAAACGGTGCACCCAAATAAAAAACGAACCCACCATAAAAAAAGGGGCATCCAAATAAAAACGGGGCACCCAAATACAAAACTGACCCCCACCATAAAAGAAAGGGGCACCCAAATAAAAAACGGACCCTCCCCCCATGAAAAAACGGGGCGCCCAAATAAAATAACGGGGCACCCAAATAAAGAACGGGGATCCCAAATAAAAAACGAGGCTCCCGAAGAAAAAATCGGGATACCCAAACAAAAACGGGGTACCCAAATAAAAAACGGGGCACCCCCCATAAAAAAACGGGGCATCCAAATAAAAAACGGACCCCCCCATAAAAAAATGGATACCCCAATAAAAAAAACGGGGCACCCAAATAAAAAACGACCACCCCATAAAAAAACGGGGCCCCAAATAAAAAAACGGGACACCAAAATAAAAAACCGGGGCACCCAAATAAAAAATGGGGCAGCCAAATAAAAAAACAGTGCACCCAAATAAAAAATGAACGCCCCCATAAAAAAAACGGGGCACCCAAATAAAAACGGGGCACCCAAATAAAAAATGGGGCACCCAAATAAAAAAACGGGGCACCCAAATAAAAAACGGGGCACCCAAATAAAAAGAAGGGGCATCCAAATAAAAAACGGGGCACCGAAATAAAAAACGGACCCCCCCCCCATAAAAAACGGGGCACAAAATAAAAAACGGACCCCCCCCATAAAAAAACGTGGCACCCAAATAATAAACGGAGCACCCAAATAAAAAACGGAGCCCCCCATAAAAAAACGGGGCACCCAAATAAAAATGAACTCACCCCCCATAAAAAATCGGGGGAACCAAATAAAAACCGGGGCACCCAAATAAAAAACGGGGCATCCAAATAAAAAAACGGGGCACCCAAATAAAAAACGGGGCACCCAAATAAAAAAAACGGGGCGCCCAAATAAAAAACGGGGCACCCAAATAAAAAAAGGGGCACCCAAATAAAAAACAGGGCACCCAAATAAAAAACGGGGCACCCAAATAAAAAACGGACCCCCTCCCCATACAAAAAGGGGCACCCAAATAAAAAACGCACCCCCTCATAAAAAAATGGGGCACCCAAATGAAGAGCGGACTCCCCATAAAAAAACGGGGCACCCAAATAAAAAACGGACCCCCGCATAAAAAAGCGGGGCACCCAAATAAAAAAACGCGGCACCCAAATAAAAAACGGGGCACCCAAATAAAAACGGGGCACCCAAATAAATAACGGGGCACCGAAATTAAAAAACTGGGCACCCAAATAAAAACTTTTGACAACCAAAAATTTTGAAAAAACTAATGAATAACCTTCGACCTTCAGAACGCATGATAGGTAGATTTTTGAGACTTATTTTAGGAAAAAAGTAGTGTTTTCGACGATGGAAAATACGGTACATACATACACATATACATACATACACACATACATACATACATACATGATGATGGCTGCCCCCTCGTTATTGAGTATGACCATTGCATGATACACCATTATCTGCCATGGGTAAATCTTAACTATATTGTACCACTTAAAGTGTTTTAAAGTCTCCCTGCTAAAGTCACACAAGATTTTCCATTTCTTCCTATCATAAGCATCCTCCTTCATAATAACCTGGCTTTCATTTCATCCTCTTTCATTTTTAGCCATGTCTTTCTTGGTCTTCCCTTTCCTCTTCTTCCTTACAACATTCATCCTTCCTCAATACATGACCTGACCATTTCATTTCATTTCTCTTTACAACATTTATTACAGGTTCAATTTTTATAATTCTTTGCAATTCTATCTCTCACTCTCTCCCACTCTCTCCATCCACCAATCAATTACATATGGTAATAAAACTCAGTAATGCCAATCTCCAGCTCACAATCTACAACCAGCAAATTGCTCAAGTTATGGAGTTTGTATATCTCGGACACAAACTATCATCAAACAACAATGGATTGGTTGTTGCACAATATCGAATCACTCTAGGTTGGGCAGCTTTCAACAAGAACAAGGAAGTACTAACATCAAAACGAGTTTGAAGGCTAAAACCTTTGATACTTACATCCTACCAGTTGTGTTAAATGGTCTTAACTGTGTTAATTGGACGACAAGGTCACTTCAGAAGCTCTCTACATTCCAGAACTACATCATGACTTATGAGTGGCAAGCGGCTCAGCAACAGTATCTGTATCAGTGAGCTGCTTAACATTACCAAACTTAGACCAATTACATCAATTGTCAAGTCAAGTGTACTCAAACTACATAGCCATATAAAAAGATCAACTCGTGGTGAACAGTGAACAGTACTGATGAAGCGTGATAGCCAGAAACATTAGTCTCTGCAGTTCTGTTTACATGCCAACACAAGAGCAAGGCTGTTTGCATAATTGCCAACGAATCGAATATTATTATTAATATTCGAAAAACTCAGATTACATATATATATATATATATATATCTATATAAATGAACTAGATATCATCATCATCATCATTTTACGTCCACTTTTCCCTACTTGCAAAGGTGGGACGGGAACTGATTCTGGCTTGATTTCTACAGCTGGATGCCCTTCCTAACACCAACCTCATTTACAGCCGTACTAAGAGTGAGAAATGAAATTTCATTTTTTCCATTTATCGTTTTCGGTACGCCCGGCCAACTAACTCACTCGATATGCAAATTCGGTTGCTCAGCCGTTAATATGCATAAGGAAAGTATATACTTTCAAACGTTCAATTGACTGACAGGAAGGTATATAGTGCTGATGACAGTTAATAAGCTAGAAACTAGTTCATCATTCCTTTGTCAGTGTTGAACAAGAAGGCAATGATGGTTGCCGAACACTGTACGGCTTAATTCGGGCTGTTTGTTTGTTTACAAACAAACTGAACATAATAATAAATGTTCGGTAAACCCATACGTACATATATATATATGTGTGCATGTATGTATATATATATACATACTACTAAACGTCTGAATACATATATGTATGTACGTATACATACTTATATTTAAGTATCAGCCGTACTAAGAGTGAGAAATGAAATTTCATTTTTTCCATTTATATATATGTAGATATATATATGTACGAAATCTGTCCGTGCCTTGAACCCTGGGTGACACCTAAAAGTCAAATTCTAAGTCACCATCCTTTTTGATGTGGACAGTTTCATGCGTAGGCGATCCCTTTGAGGTGGGAGACAGAAAGTGGCAGATATATAAAGCCTGTATGATCCCACGTCTTACACACAGAACGATCGGAGCAGTACGCTATTACAAGCTTTGTAAAGATCACCGCTATCTACAGGCCACAGTGGTCTACATCAACTACAGACCATTACTCTCTCTCTCTCCTGGTCTCAGACTACACCAGCCTCACAACAACAACAACAAAATAACATTGTCAACCTTCGCAACTCATGGTAACTTGTTTATTGTTCTTTTTAACTGAAGTGAAGTAAACTTTTATATATAAAGTAAATCAGCTATTCATGTTATTTTATCTAACAACCATGTTAATCCATCTAGCAATTTCTTACTAACACCACTTCGTTAAATATATAGATAAATGAACTATATATATATATATATATATTTAAATGAACTAGATACATGTCACTGTCCCCCCTCCCCTCCCCCGCCACCACAATAACGTCTACTCTCTCTCCCTACCACCACATTTACATTGGCAGTATCGGTAGAGGGTCGGACGCCATGCTTTCCAGCATAGTTACGTCCCTTTACGATCTGAGTTCAAATCCCGCCGAGGTTGACTTTGCCTTTCATCCTTACGGGGTCGATAAAATAAAGCACCAGTAATGCACTGGATAATTGCTGGCCTTGTGCCTAAAGTAGAAACAATTACTATCTAGACTGAAGTCAGTGACCTGTTGCCAAACTCTCTACTCTATATTGAATGTGTGTGTGTGTATATATATATATATGTGGGTTCGACTCCCATGTACGTCAATATTCATCTTTTTCCATTTCTCCCACTATCAGGCTAGATAGTTTCTTTGATTTCTTTAGTCCAAGTGCGGCGATGGCTTACATTTCTAATAATATATATATATATATGTGTGTGTATATGTATGTATATATATATATATATGTGTGTGTATGTATATATGTGTGTGTATGTAATTGTGTGTGTGTGCATGTGTGTTTATTTTTCCTTTCCTTCTTCCTTTTCCAGCCTCACTTTCATATAGATTATATTTTTGTTTTTAAAATCCAATGTCAATAAATGCACCAGGATTTTTTCATTCTGATGATTGAAAGCAAAATTTGTTTGCTTTCAAGAAACCACTGGTAAATGAAATAATTGCCTCATGTTGTTTATTACATAACTATATATATAATTGGAAAATAGTAAAATCGAATCTCTGGCGGTTTGCAAGTAAATTCGGCCTACTTATATGAAATGATGAGTTAGCAAAGCACTCGATAAGTTGGGGCCTTAGAGATATATGTAGAAGTTATATTTAATTTATTGGGATACAACAAGCAAATATTTTTATAACTGATATAAAGCACTCAACAAATTTTTGGAGTAAAAATACAATATATTAATAAATGGAAACTATATTTATAAAACCATATTTATTTCATTTTACATAATTCAAGGACACCAAAGCAAATTATGGTACGCTTTCATCAGATAAAATATAATATAGATCAGTTTTATAAACAAATATTGACATACCCTTAAAAGAATGCGACCATGTCTGTTGGAAGCTCCCGGATAGTATATATATATATATATATTGATTTCTTTATTAGCCACAAGGGCGCAACAAGAAAGGGGACAATACAAAGACATGCCGGGGATTTTACATACAGTCGTGTAAAAAATATAAAAACAAACAATTTCAACAATCGAAATCCCCAATAGGGGGGAGGCGCCACAAATGGGTTGTTTAATACCCCGTCGATAGAACAACCCTCAACTCAAGGAGCGTGTTGTGCAAGTGCTCCTTTCTTCCTTTTGCTCTCTTCCTCAACCTACAGGCTTATAAACAGAGAAGGCCCAATCACTCGGGCCATTTTCGCTTCATTCACCCACCTTTCAGTAAATTTACTGGGGTGCAGTGCCTCTCTCTCCACCCTGATTCTCCTTCTAAAGTGATACTTAAAGAATGGAATCAATTGTTGTCCGGAGAGAAAGGCATCTGTCCTCAGTCCTCTCAACCTCGTCCACCATATAACTTCTTTCACCATAGCCACCGTACAGAGGAAAACCGCCTCTCTTTCGTTTTTGAAAGAGTCTGGCGGTTTGATCCTTACTATGGATTCGGCAGTCAACTGTATTTGTCCCATACGCGACAGCAGTTGTTCTGCATAGTTCCACAGGTCGCTTACGCCCGGGCAGTGTACAATTGCGTGCAGAACTGTTTCAATGTCCTGCGCACATCTTGGACACGTCCTCTTGGAAGGATCCCTGCCAGGGCGTCCGTGCCTGTAGATCTTGTCACGAACCGGTAGAGCTCCTCGGTAGCACTGCCAGGCCAGGGACCTCTGGAAGTTGTCCATAGGTCCCGGGCGGAAAGTCCTACCAAACATACTGGTGAGCTCATCGTCTTCGACGCCCAGAGTCTCTCCGAGCACGTCGTCGCCCTTGTAACGTACAATCCCTCTATAGAATGTCGAAGTGGAGTATCCACTGATTGCTGCGCCCGCTTGCCAGAGGACTGTGAGCGCCTGAGCGCATTCAATGTGCCAGGCGCCCATCGTTTTCGGTCTTTTCTTCACCCAGGACTGCAGCTCCGTTAGCGAGACGAGCTGTGGGAAAGCCTGTCTCACAAACGGTGCCCACACCGGTTGGGGGTCGGTGAGGAATACCTGGAGATGCCGCAGCCTCAGCGCATGTTTGCGCATCATCAGCCACAGCATTCCCAGCCCTCCGTTGGAAGGGTGCTGACAGCAGACGGATCTCCTCACCAGCGGAGCCTGCTTCTTCCACAGAAACTGGAAGAGCATGCGTTCCATCTTGGCGAGGTGTTCACGGGGACAAGGCACGACAGTCAAGCGGTAGTAGATGACGGACGCTATGAAAGTGTTCGCCACCTCCGCTCGACCTTTCAAGGACAGTTTGCACTCTGCCCACTTCTGAGTGAGTGCAAACACCTTGGCCGTGACCTCGTTCCAGTTTTTCTCCACCTGGAGGTCTGGACCGAACCAGACCCCGAGCAATTTCACCGGTCCGTCCGTCCAGCGTCCAACGACGCTGTCGGATGTCATCGGTTTGCCTCTCCACGTACCGAGTTGCAAACCGACAGACTTGTCTGGGTTTAGTTTTGCTCCCGTCAGCGTTTCGTATTCTTTCAGTATGTTGCCGATCACCCCGATTTCCGAGGTGCTCGACACCATTATATATTATGGCATTTTTTGCCAGCTTATTATAGGTCTGTGGGTCTACCTCATAAACGTTTTTGGTTTTATCGGAGGAGACATGAAGATTAGGGGATTTTTTTATATTCCGCAATTCAGTATTTAAGTAGGCCTGGAATGGTGTGGTGGCTCTACGGAATTTGATATCTTTGATCATCTTGAAGAGGTTTTCTTCAAATGGTTCAAGTAGGCTGTTGGTGGGTGGTGCCTTATTCGTTTTGAAGCCGAACTTCTCATCATTGGTAGATGCTACATCAGGGTTGTCGAGGAAGAAGGCTCTCCATCTAACCTTGATGTCTCCATGAAGAACATCCCCATCCCCCCAAGGAAACTTTACTTAAAAACACTCATCAGACGTACCGACGAGTTCATCAAGCGAATTAGATGGAGAGCCTTCTTCCACGACAACCCTGATGTAGCATCTACCAATGATGAGAAGTTCGGCTTCAAAACGAATAAGGCACCACCCACCAACAGCCTACTTGAACCATTTGAAGAAAACCTCTTCAAGATGATCAAAGATATCAAATTCCGTAGAGCCACCACACCATTCCAGGCCTACTTAAATACTGAATTGCGGAATATAAAAGAATCCCCTAATCTTCATGTCTCCTCCGATAAAACCAAAAACGTTTATGAGGTAGACCCACAGACCTACAATAAGCTGGCAAAAAATGCCACCACGACCACCTACAAAAAGGTAATAGAGATGGCATTGACTGAGACAAACGCGGCCGGAAAAGAAATCGCCAAGTCCCTTAAATTACATGACCGAACCGAAACTTTAAGGGTAAAGACCCCGCACTTTACCCTGAAGGACCATAAGGAAAACTTCCTGTATATATATATATATATGTAGATAAATCTACCAAGAGTTTACGGTAGTGTCCAATCCGTATGAAGAACTCAATGTAATCCGGATATCATGGAAAGAAGAGATGCAATGAAAAATCACTTTCGGTGAAAGATAAACGGAATACAGAGTCAAGATAAAATATTAAAAAAATAATGAATAAAACAATGAAACAGTTCCTTATATTAAACAAAAAAAGTTCATTATTTAACGATCGTTTCTAGGATATATATGTGTTAGAATTGGCATGCATATTCAACAGATCTATGTACAAAATTATACAAAATTATACAAACTATCAAAATTAAATATACATACCAACACATATATATGCCGTCTGAAGACGGCATATATATGTGTTGGTATGTATATTTAATTTTGATAGTTTGTATAATTTTGTATAATTTTGTACATAGATCTGTTGAATATGCATGCCAATTCTAACACATATATATCCTAGAAACGATCGTTAAATAATGAACTTTTTTTGTTTAATATAAGGAACTGTTTCATTGTTTTATTCATTATTTTTTTAATATTTTATATATATATATATATATATATATATATATATATATATATATATATGTATGTGTATATATATATATATATATATATATATATATATATATATATATATATATATATATATATATATAAAAGAATAGAGGTGTAACACACAAGTTATTATATATTGGTAAACGGAATAGAAAATGCTGACAAATTGTTCACAGTTGAAAAATGGTTTAATTAGGAATAAAAGAGTATTAGTGATTGTATGGGTTAGTATTCAGTTGTGGTTTAAAGTTTTTAAGTTTTTACCGGTTGCGCATTTCTAAATGCTTTTCAAAAATAATTTTGAGATAGAGTGTCCGTGCTGTTTGCTCTGATCAGAGCAAACAGCACGGACACTCTATCTCAAAATTATTTTTGAAAAGCATTTAGAAATGCGCAACCGGTAAAAACTTAAAAACTTTAAACCACAACTGAATACTAACCCAAGGAGCAACTTGACGAATTCTTCGTCATTATCTTGGCACAGTTGCCGGAAAATTCGTTCATTGAGGGAATGCCGTTTGATAAAATTGATGACATCAAGGGCCACCTGCAAGGACTTGCTCAGTGGCTTGCTGAGTTTCTTCACAGCCAAGTGTTGTCGATGAATGACACAATGAACAAAACAAATACAGATAGATTTTCTCTCTTCAGAAGAGTGACGAAACCCTTATGTTGGTCGACCATTGCTCTAGCGTCGTCCGTAGCACATGATACAATGTGTTGTATTTGGTCCTAGATGTATGTATTACCTGCCTGTGTGTTGTAGGTAGTCCTAGATGTATGTATTACCTGCCTGTGTGTTGTAGCTAGTCCTAGATGTATGTATTACCTGCTTATGTATTGCATCTGGTCCTAGATGTATGTATTACCTGATTATGTGTTGTATGTGGTCCTAGATGTTTGTATTACCTGCTTATGTGTTGTATGTGGTTCTAGATGTGTGTGCTACCTCCTTATGTGTTGCATGTGGTCCTAGATGTGTGTATTACCTGCTTATATGTTGTATGTGGTCCTAGATGTGTGTATTACCTGCTTATGTGTTGTATGTGGTCCTAGATGTGTGTATTATCTGATTATCTGTTTATGTGGTCCTAGATGTGTGTGCTACCCGCTTCTGTGTTTTTTTTTTTCTTTTTTTTATACGCTTGAGTCAATAATTTCAGACATGAAATACATTGTTATCGAAATACATTGTTAAGGAAAGACAAGATTCTAACTGGCTGCGCTTGAAGTGTCCTTGACCCAGTTGACTGTGCGTTTTTCCATTGTTAGGATCTCAATTACCGGTTAATGTCTAAACACGCCTGCATACCTGCTCACAGCTGCGGTCAGACCATAGTTATGCTGTCTGCGTGCTCATTCAAGAAAATAACTATAATAATAATCATTTTTTTTCTGCTTTTGGCACGGGACCAGCGATTGTCCCAGCGCATTGTTGGTGCTTTGTTTTGTCGACTCCGTGGGGGTGAGGGGCATGGTTGGCCTCGACGGGATTTGAACTTGGAGCGTAGAGGGCCATAGCTCTATGCTGTAAAGCAATTATTAAAATAATTGTTCCTACTTTTGGCACAAGGCCAGCAATTACACAGTACATTACTGGTACTTTATTTTATCGACCCCGTAAGGATGAAAGGCAAAGTTAACCTCGGCGGGATTTGAACTTAGACCATAAAGGGCCGTAACTCTTTGCTGGAAAGTTTGGCGTCCGAACCTCTACCGATACTACCAGTCCAATAATACGGAATTGTAACACTTTCAATTATACGAACTCTTTCGAAAGTCAATAGTTGACATGATCTTGTATCAGTAATGATGGTAATATATATATGTGTGTGTGTGTAAGTGAATGGCTTGTGTGTGTTTGTATGCATGAGTGTTGGTGTGTGAGTGAGTGAGTGTGTGTGCGTGTGTGTGTGTGAGTGTGTGTGTGTATCGTACGTATGAGTGTCAATAAGTGAGTGGTTTTTTGGGGGGGGGTTAATGCGCGGGGACATAGAAATGATCGGGCTGGATACCCGATAGCGCAGTCAAACCACTGAGAGTGAAGGACCCCTAGCCCTTGTCAGGGCATTCTTCTAGGTGAATGCATCTCAGGAAACTGGGTTAACTCCGACATAAAACCTGCAGCTCAGTAGTTACCGATGATGTTGATCTTTTCTTCTTTTCGGGTTATAGCTACTGTCGCTCAGAGAATGGGATTGGCTCAGTGCTCAGTCTTTCCTCACTTTAAAAATATTTTCACGCACAGGCATTGCACGATAGAATTAATTAATAATTATTAATACTGTTATTATTATTGTTATTATTGTTATGACCATGCTGTAAAATAGAGAGGGCCCATGAGTCCAGTAAGACATCCTTTCTAGTGCTGGTTGTACGAATAAAAGCATCCACTCCATCCTGTAAAGTGGTGCTGGTGTTAGGAAGGGCATGCAACCAGTATATATACTACTGCCAAAAACTATGAGCACAACAAATGAGAATTGCAACAACTGCGCCAACAGCAATAACACTAACCATGTTGGGGCTGCACACGGTGGTGGGGTGGCTGGTGCGGCCATGTGCGAGAACCTCCCGACCGTCATCAAGCAATCGCACAACAACAACAACTGTGCAAACAGCAATAACACTAACCATGTTAGGGCTGCGCATAGTAGTGGGGTGGCTGGTGAGGCCATGTGCGAGAACCCCCCCGACCGTCATCAATCACACTACAGGAAAAGGAACAAGAATATGAAGACATCGCATCTCAGAGTGGCAACACTTAATGTTTGTACTCTCACAGGTAGATCTGGTAAAATAGTGGAGATGCTGGAGAGAAGGCATGTGGATGTGTGCTGCGTGCAAGAGGTGAGATGGAGAGGTTCCTCTGTGAGACTAATCGCAGGCAAACATCTTAGTTATAAGCTTTTCTGGGTGGGTAATGATGGTGGGTTAGGGGGAGTAGGCATTTTCCTGGCTGAGAGATGGATCGATAAGACAATAGAGGTAGTTCGAGTTAGTAATAGAATAAATAAGCTTAGATTAGTTGTAGGCAAGAGTTTACTGACAATCATCTCTGCCTATGCTCCCCAGACAGGCCTAGGTAAAGAAGAGAAAGACTGCTTTTACGAGCAACTTTTACAAACAGCCGCAATGACTGAGGACGGAGACATCGTTATGCTAGCAGGAGACTTCAATGGTCATGTTGGACAACTCCAGGATGATTACACTGGAGTACATGGTGGGCACGGTTACGGCTCAAGAAATGAAGGAGTGAGACTTCTTGAATTTTGTGATGCAACTACACTAACCATTTGCAACACCTGCCAACCACCTAATAACCTACAAATTAGCCGAGCACATAAGCCACATTGACTTCTTGCTAGTTAGGCAGTGGGACAGGCAGATGGTGTCAAATATCAAGACATACCCCGGGGAAGAATGTACCCCACAGCATAGGTTAGTCGTTAGTTATATCTCAGTAAGCAAAAGACGGAATGAGACATACAGGAAGGTGTGGAGAAGAAAGGTTTGGAAACTAAAAGATCTTTCACTAAAATACAAATTTAGGAAAGCCCTTCAAGATGTGTATGATGAAAAAGAAGACGATTTAGAGTTGTATGACATAGATGATAACTGGAATTTCTTATGTGACAACTTACTGCAGTCTACTGAAGAAACTTGTGGCTGGAGCAGAGCTCCAACCAGTCAGAAAGTGACCTGGTGGTGGAACAGCACGGTAGATAGGGCCATTAGAGACAAAAGACTAGCATGAATGCTTGGAAAAATGGTGAGAGTAGAGAAAGATATACAGCCGCTAAGAGCGAAGCTAGACGTCAGGTGTACTTAGCACGCAGGGAGGCTGAGAGTAGGAGGTTTTCCAATGTTCTGCGACGGGAAGATCAGAGATGTGTGGTGTTCTGCATTTCAAGGCAGTGTGTCAGTGCAAATCAGGATGTTGTTGGAGATAAATGTGTCCGGAATGATGCCGGTGTACTTAGTGTCACAAATGATCAGAAAAAGGAGGCCTGGAAATGTCATTATGAGAGACTGATGAATGTAGAGAACGAATGGGAGAGAGAGAAATTACCCTCAGTAGATCCAACAGAGGGACCAGATATTGAGATTGACGAATATAGGGTCCAAGAGGCGATTAAGGAAATGAAGAATGGTAAGGCCACTGGATCGTCGGGGATAGTTGCTGAGATGCTGAAGGCATCAGTGGACGTAGGCACTAAACTGGTTGCACGCATCATCAATCAGGCTATTTATGGTGGTGTCATACCCAATGACTGGTACAGCAGTATTCTCATAAATTGCTACAAAGGTAAAGGGGATGCTCTGGAGAGGACAAATTATAGGGGCATAAAACTGATGGATCAGGTTATGAAAGTGGGAGAAAGGATATTAGCGCAACTACTTAGAGAAAGAGTCAAACTAGATGATATGCAGTTTGCTTTTGTGCCTGGGAAAAGTACAACAGATGCCCTCTTCTTAGTGAGACAATTACAAGAGTTCTTAGAGAAGAATAAGCCACTATACTTAGCTTTTGTTGACCTAGAGAAGGCCTTTCATAGGGTACCCTGATCTGTCATCTGCTGGTCCCTAAAGAAACTAGGTGTTGAGGAAGGCTTGTGAGGAGAATGCAAGCTTTGTACAAAGGTGCTGCAGTAAAGTGAGGGTAGGAATAGAGTTTAGTAACGAATTCCAGAAAGAAGTAGGAGTACATCAAGGTTCGGTCCTCAGCCCGCTCTTGTTCATTATAGTCCTCCAAGCCATAACAGAGGAGTTTAAGACTGGCTGTCCATGGAAACTTCTCTATGCTGACGATCTGGTACTTATAACAGAATCATTAGAGAAGCTAGAGAATAAATTCTGGCTATGGAAACAGCAGTTGGAATCAAGAGGCCTGAGAGTGAACATAGCTAAAACAAAAGTGCTGATAAGTAGAAAAGAGTACAAAACTCTGATTCCGTCAGGGAAATGGCTATGTTCGATATGCAGAAAAGGAACTGGTATAATGTAGTGGGATAGTGAAAGAAGACATAGTAGAGGAAGACCACAAAAAACATGGGTGGAGGTGGTGATCGTAGACCTAAGATCACTGAAGCTCACGGTGGAGATGACGAAGGACGGTGACAAGTGGAGGGATGCTGTGCTGAATAGAACCTGTCCCACCCTTGCAAGCAGGGAAAAGCGGACGTAAAATGATGATGATGATGATGATATATATATATATGTGTGTGTGTATGTCATCATCATTATCATCATCATCACCGTTTTACATCCGTTCTTCCACGCTAGCATGGGTTAGATGGGTTGTCCTGTTGTGGGCAGTGTCCGGTTGGCTGACCTTGTCTTGCTCATACGGGAACTGACTCTGGCTTGATTTCTACAGCTGGATGCCCTTCCTAACACCAACCTCATTTACAGTGAGTGGTGGGACTTTTTTTCCGTGGCACCTACACGTCCACTTTACAGTGTGGGCTGGGTGCTTTTTTGCCGTGGCACCTCCACAACCACTTTGCCATGGGAGGGTGTGGCAGCATATAGTCTATATGCTTCAGCTTCGGCTTGTACCCGTGGGGGGGGGCGGGTCTTCTGTATTACTGCGTGACGCCAAAGGTCACGGTCGTGCGTCATCGCCTTTGAGAGGTGTAATTGGGTAAGGTCGGCTTTTATCACCTCATCCCAGGTCTTCTTGGGCCTCTCCACTCCACGGTTTCCATCGACTTCTAGTGCTCTGCACCTTTTTATGCAGATTTCATCCTTCATACGCATCACATGTCCATACCAACACAACCGCCTCTCCTGCACACAGCATTTTATTCCTCTTATGCTCAGTCTCTCTCTCAATTCATTGATGCTTTGCCGTTCGCGTATATTACTATTACACATCCATCGGAGCATGCAGGCTTCGTTTCTTTCTAATCTACGCAAGTCTTCCACCGTCAGCGCCCAGGTCTCACTACCATGTAGCATTGCTGTTCGTATACACGCATCATACAGACTGCCTTTCATTTTGAGGGAAAAGCCTTTTGCAGCTAGCAGTGGCAATAGCTCCCTGAGCTTCTTCCATCCCGTTCTTACCCTAGTTATTGTACTTTCCGAACACCCACTCCGCTGCTAATTCGGTCACCTAGGTAGTAGAAGCTGTCTACTGTTTCTACAGAGCCATCCCAGAGATTGGTGGTACTTGTTTCCTGTGGCTGTTTGCTGCTTGCTGTCTCGGCACAGCTGCTACATGTGAAGCATACATTCTTAGTTAAGCTTCCTGAGATCCCGCTACATCTCTTGTGTACCCATTGTTTGCATTTGGGGCAGAGAATGGAGTTCCTACCTACACCTTTCCTACATACTGAGCAAGGCCATTTCCCTGAGGGGATCTGGGTTCTGTTTTCTCGTCTACTTACAAGGACCTTAGTCTTTGTCAGGTTGACTTTGATACCCTTTCTAGTCCCTGCTTCCAAGTTTGGAATTTCTTCTCTAGT
Source organism: Eledone cirrhosa (assembly GCA_964016885.1). Classification (NCBI taxonomy): domain Eukaryota; kingdom Metazoa; phylum Mollusca; class Cephalopoda; order Octopoda; family Eledonidae; genus Eledone; species Eledone cirrhosa. The sequence goes on from OZ024740.1 coordinate 296,774,051, forward strand.
TCTACCATAGATTCAGCTATAAGTGCGAGGTCATCAGCATACAGGAGTTCCCATGGGCATCCGGTCTTAAACTCCTCCGTTTTTGCCTGCAGGACTATGATGAACAGGAGAGGACTAAGAACAGAGCCCTGGTGGACACCAACTTGTACGCTAAATTCCTCGCTATACTCATTGCTAATCCTAACTTTGCTGACTGCTCCCCTATACATGGCTTATATATCTATATCTATATATATATACATATATGTATATATATATGTATGTGTGTATATATATATATGTATTTATATATATATGATAATGGTATGGTTCTGAACATCAGAGCAAGAATTATCAGTTTAACATCTCTCCAAGAATTGTTAGTTCTTGTCAGTTTTTATATCTATTTTTTTATGTTAGCGTGAGTGGGATATTTTTACGTATGTTTAGGAAGGGGACTTGTATGCTGTTGAAATAATTGTTTTTAAAGTTTGATGTCCTTACTTTTACTCAGTTCCACAGAGCTGATATTCAACTACGTGGAATGGTAATCTTTTTTGACCAGTAGCACAAGAAAATCACTGTAATTAAATGTGAACATATGACCATTGTCTCAGTAAGACTACAACCTTAATGTCACAACAGTTAATATACCGTGGTTGATTTTATTGATTTTTGACTGGTACTGGCTTGGTCTGTGATGACCCATCCAACCCTTGTTAGCAGGGATAAACAGGCCTTAAATGATGATGATGATGGTGGTGGTGATGGTGTTGACGGTGGCGGTGGTCGTGGTGGTAGAGGTGGTGGTGATTTTTGCCTAATTAAATGAAAAAGAAGTGTAAAGCTGAAGCTAACCAAGGTAAAAATTCAATTAATAGCCAACATTTTTCATAGCTGAGTCAGAGTGGAGAATTGTCCTGACCTTTGTAGAGCCTCTGGTAGTGGTGAGAGTAATATATGTAAATCAATGTAGGGTGGGGTAAATCCCAGGGGAGTTAACATTCTGGAGTGGAAGGGCTGTGTCTAGGGGTGAGCATTAAATCCTGACATCTGAGGAAAGATTGTGTCTAGAGGTTAGCTGAGGCACAGTAGGGATGATAAAAGGAGGAGAGAGAAGTGTTTCAAGTGTAATTGAGTGTTTTGTTGAAAGTAAAATATAACTATCTAGTTGAGAGGTGCAGATGCCATTGTAGTAGTGGTAGAATATGTAAAGAGAGAAGACAATATATCTGTTGGTCAAATGTTGTAGTGTGCTGGTGAGGAAGTCTTCGCTAATCAAACTTCCTTTTAAATATCTGAGGTGTTTTTATTCCTAATAACAGTCGTACCATCCCAGATATGTACTACTTCATATTTGTGGTACCAGATCATTAGCCAAGTCAAGGTCTGTGAGCCTTTCCTGTCCCAAAAGGGGCCATATATTAGGATCCCCCATGGACTTCCTCGATGAAATCCATCACCAACAGGAAGACAAAAAGGGGGACAATACATATTCCTGACATGTTCCTGTGACAACATTTAAACTCTCCATATTTCCGTATTTGGTTCCAATGTATCAGTGTGAACTCCTGTAAAGTGATGTATTGGTGTAATTATACTATCTCTTATGACAGTAAATATATCTATCCAATCTAAATATTAAATTAAATTGCAACTGCAAAACCACATTTTTAATATAAGGGATTTATTCCACACTGTCATCCTAGAATTGAGACTATGGAATAGCCAAGAATTGATAGACAAAACTGTTTTAATTGAAAGTCAATAATGATTCAAATCTCATCAGAAGTTCTATATTTTCATCTTAAGCTGCTACAATTTTATTCCAACCCCCTAATGATTTATTTATACACTCATATTTTCCCATCAAGTATAGCCCCTATAGTTTCCTTCTTACTCGATTTAGTTTTATTGTTACCCCCTATAGTTTCATTATTATACACTATAATTTAATTTGCAAGCCCTATAATTTCATATTCAAAAAGTATAATTTTAGTTCCAGTCCCTACACTTCCATTCTCAGACCTTATAATTTAAATATAAACCCCCGTACATTCCTTCTTACACCCTATAGTTTTACTTCTAATTCCTATATTTTTATTTTCAGCCTCTATAATTTCATTCTGAACCCCTATGTGTGTCATCCACTATAATATGATTTTCAACACTAATATATTAAACCCCTTTAGTTTCATTCCCATCTCCTATAGTTTCATTTTCAACCTAATATACAGTTTCATCCCTCGCCATATATTTTCATTTTTATCGTATACAGATTCATTTATAGAGCTTATATTTAAAAAATAATAATAATGAAATTATTGTGTAAAGTGCTCAGGTGCACTACAATTCGTCAAAGGTGCATAGTACATAGAATAATATACAAATGTCAGGGAAGTTAATAGTGTATGAGTCATGATATACATGTGTGTATGTGTAAGGAGGGGGAATATTAGGTGTAGTGTTGGCGAATTTCAGGAAGCATGGACGTTTTAAAGGATGCAGTGTTTCAACAGCTAACAACTGATGCAGGTAGTTTGTTCCATGCTTCAGCAACTCTGAGCATGAAAAAATGTTTCCGAAAGTCATGGGAGCTGTGCTGTTTTCTGACTTTGTGGGATGCCCACGTGTGTTAGACACATGGAAATCAAAAAGGTACTCAGGGTTGTTGTTAGCAAGATGGTTAATAATTTTGTGGGTGTTTACCAAGTTCCGTTGCCAGACGTCGGAGCTTCAATGTATCCATGCCCAGGGAAGCAAGGCGTTCAGAGTATGGTAGATGCCTGATGGAGGGTATTCACTTGGTTGCACATCTCTGAACAGTTTCCAGGCGGTCAATGTTCTGAGCAAGATAGGGGTTCCAGACTGGTGATGCAGATTCTAAGTGTGGCTGCACCATAGCTATGTACAGCTTTAAATAGATAGCTGGAGAGCGGCTGACAAAGGTCGTGCTGAGTGATGCTAAGACACCCTGGGCCTTCTTGACAATTTTAGAGATGTGCTTCGTCCAACGCAAATCGTGCTGACACTAATGCCCAGGTCACGTTCACAAGAAGACTTCTTGATATTAGTGTTGTGGAGGGAGTATGTGGACGCTGGGTTTTTACTCCCAAAATGCATGGTGGTGCACTTGTCCACAGCTAGCTGGAGTTGCCAGTCTGTGATCTGTTGTTGCATTGTATCCAGGTCAGATTTTACAGGCAAGATCTATAGTGTTCAGGATCTGTCCTTTTTATCTCAAGGTACAGCTTGATGTCATCTGCATATTTCAGTACTGTGGCATTCTTTAAGTTGGCATCTATGTCATTGATATATGCCACAAACAAAAGGGGGCCAAGAACAGATCCTTGTGGTACACCAGATGACATCTCATATGGTAAGGAATGCTGTCCTAGAACCGTGACTACCTCTCTTCGACTGAGAATGAAGGACTTCAACCAGTTAAAAAGATCATCCTTCACACCCATTGCAGAGAGTTTTGCCATAAGTCTTTTGTGTGGCACAGAATTGAAAGCTTTAGCAAAGTCAAGGTAAACAACATCCACCCATGAGTCGCCATCAGTGATCCGGGTGATGTCTTCAAGAAACTCGATGAGTTGATCACAGCAGCTGCAGTTAGGGATAAATCCAAATTGCGGGGCTCGGATAAGACTGTGAGAGCTCCAGAAGTTCCAAAGTGTTTCTCTGACACAGGACTCCATCAGTTTGGCAATGCAGCTAGTAAGACTGACTGGACGATAGTTCACAGGTGATGTGCGGTCACCCTTTTTGAACAGAGGAATGACACTGTTCTGGAGTAGCACCATTGTTCAGACAGAATTGGAAGAAGCGTGATAGCTGGTGCAGAAGGAAGTACCCACAACGTTTGAGAAGCAAGTACGTAACACCATCAAGATCAGGAGAGGCATGGCTGCGTTTATTTTTAAGGTGACGTCGCAGCATTGCAGGTGTAAATTCCATAGTTGTAATAGAATCCGGTGTCATAGGTGGTGGAGAGGAGACGGTAGACTCTGGTCTTCAATAGGGAAAATGCCTGCTTAGCATTCAGCAATGAGCTCTGCGCATTCCTTGGGGTCGTCAGTAACCTGGCTTGTGTGGGGATTGCGAAGAGGACCAACTGGAGAGTGAGGCCTCTGCTTTGAGTGAACATGCTTCCAGAACACCTTACTGTCAGTAAGCTATGCGTTGCTCAAATTGAAGCACTGTCTTTTTTGTCACCTGTTTGAGATGGTTGGATGATTTATTTTGCCTCTTCCTATTGATATCTGATTTAAGCAGTTTGTACTCACGTTCAGCATTACGACGTTCTTTTCTGGCAAGACGGACTGATGCAGTCTCCCAAATTGCACTTTGGGGATGTTTTTTCTGCTTACGTGGCACTGATGCTGCACATGCTGTCCATATTGACCTCAGGATGTTCTGGAGTACAGTGTTGACATCTCCAGAGTCATAGAACTCAAGCTAGTTTGGACGTTGCAATTCAGTGCAGTAACAGTTACAGTCTGCTTTATTCCAGTCAAAGTGAGCAGTTTGGAGATGGTTGTGGTTTTTGTTACTGCCTATGAGGGATAGATTGGCAATGATCATAGCATGATCAGAGTCAGCTAAAGGTTCCTCAGTAGTAACACTAATAACCGTTTCAGGAGTAGTGGTGAAGAGTAGGTTCAAAGTGTTGTCACCTCTTGTTGGGGAGGTGACTACTTGGGACCAATTCGAGTCCAGCACTAGCTCAAGGAAGTCATTTTCATAACAAACCCCCAATAATTTCAACCTCAGGCTATATTGTTTCATATTTTCACATATAGTTTCATTGTAAGCCCCTAGTATTTTATTCCAACTGCCTACAGATTCTTTCTTTACCATATAATTTCATTCTCTTCCTGTATAGTTTCATCCTTGCCTCTAACATTTCATCTCAGCCCCTATAGTTTCATTCCTAGCCAGTGCAGTTTTATATATATCCCCTATAATTTCATCCTACGCCTAAAACATATATATGTATATATTAATCACCCATATTTTCCTTCCTATCTCCTACACATTAATTTCAAGTCCACTATCAGTAGAGAGTTGGACACAATGCTTTTCAGCATAGTTACGGCCTTATATGATATGAGTTCAAATCCCGTCGAGGTTAACTTTGCCTTTCATCCTTAAGGGGTTGATAAAATAAAGTACCAGTAATGGACTGGGCAATTGCTGGCCTTGTGCCAAAAGTAGAAACAATTAATATGAAGTCCACTATAATTTCATTCACAGCCACTACAGATTCATTTTCACCACCTATAATTTCATTCTCAGCCCCATATTTTCATTGTCATCCTCTATACTATCGTTCCATTCCCAGTCCCTATAATTTCATGTCCACCCTTGTGCCAAAAGTAGAAACAATGAATATTATGATTATAAATAGTACTAGGAGTGTATGCCGACGTTGCACGGGTAAGAACATTGGTAATAGCACCTCCAATGAGAAACCTTTATTTGTGAGTGCCTGTTAAAAACTCATGAAAATATACCGACACGAAAGTTGTTTTATTTGGAGAAAATTAAGAAGTTGAAAGTACAAGTTAGCTGTCTACGTGCATTGTTCATAGCAATATTCTTGAGCCCCTTCTTTTCATACTCCTCTGTTTTGGCCTTTTGGAGTAAATGTGAAAGAGAAAGTCACAGGTTAAGTTGGCAGAAGGTTCCAGTGCAATAGCAGTAAGGCGTAGGCTACTTACCTCAACAGTTCATTCGCACTCTTTCCACTAAGTTACTCTTTCTCTCTATCCCTCTCGATGCAGTCCCTTGCGAATATATATATATATATATATATATATATATATATATATATATATATATATATATATATATATATATAAATTAACGAGATTCGTATTTCGGATTAGGAATTAACGAAAAACAACTTCTGAGATGTGTAGCAAGCGCTCAATGATTCAGATGAACCAGAGCTACAACATACGTTAAAGGCCAAACACACTGAGACGATGGTTAAACAATCATCCTCACTGCCGTAAAAACGACCAAGTAATTCGGGTCAAACCAATAAAAATATATGTGATTGAAAATTTACCCAGACCCCTGGATGATTGGTAAAATCCAGCATTTGGGTTTCTGCGACTTCTAAATCAAGTACTGTCCGCTTACAGAAATAATGTTAGGCTTCTGGTAAGATGTTTGAACAAGGAAGCCACTTTTTCAACATGTATTAGTTCGAGTGCTAATTTAAGGAATGACCGTTACCGACGCCTCGTGGGGCTCGGCAAGGGAGGCAATCCTTATTTTAGGCGGATGAATTCAGTATGTGTATAAAATTGCAAGAATGCAAAACATCACATATATGTGTGTGTGTGTAAGTGAGTAGCGTGTGTGTGTTTGTTTGTATGTATGTATGAGTGTTGGTGTCTGCGCGCGTATGTATGTGTGTGTGTGCGCGTGTGTATATATCGTAGGTATAAGTGTCAATAAGTGAGTTTTTTTGTTTTTTTATGCGCGGGGACAGAAATAATCGGACTGGATGCCCGATCGCGCAGTTAAACCACTGGGAGTGAGGAACCCCTAGCCCTTGTCAGGGCATTCTTCTAGGAGAAGGCATCTCAGGAAACTGGGTTAATTCCGACATAAAACCTGCGGCTCAATAGTTACCGATGATGTTGATCTTTTCTTCTTTTCGGGTTATAGCTACTGTCGCTCAGGGAGTGGGTTTGGCTCAGTGCACAGTCTTTCCTCACTTTAAAAATATTCGTCACGCACAGGCATTGCACGATTGCATTAATTAATAATTGTTAATAGTGTATTACTGGTCTCCTTGACGGAGCTGCAGTCCTGGGTCAGAAAAAGACCGAGGGATAGCGCTTGGAAACTGGAATATCTTCAGGCGCTCACTGCCCTTTGCCAGCTGGGCACCAGTATCGGTGGAACATCCACCTCGGCGTTCTATAGAGGACTAGTGGAGGGGAAGAGCGACGACGTTCTCGGAGAGATCCTGGGCGTCGAAGAAGATCAGCTGTTTGCTCTCTTCCGGAAACATTTCAGCCCAGGGCCTATGGATAACTTCCAAAAATCCCTGGCCTGTCAATGCTACCGGGGAGCGCTGCCAGTTCTTTTTTTCTCTTTATTTATAACTAGCAGTGTATCCCGGTATTGCATGGATAACAGCACCTCCAATGAGAAACCTTTATTTGTGAGTGCCTGTTAAAAACTAACGAAAATATACTGATAGGAAAGTTGTTTTATTTGGAGACAATTAAGAAGTTGAAAGTACAAGTTAGCTGTCTACGTGCATTGTTCATAGCAATATTCTTGAGCCCCTTCTTTTCATACTCCTCTGTTTTGGCCTTTTGGAGTAAATGTGAAAGAGAAATTCACAGGTTAAGTTGGCAGAAGATTCCAGTGTCATAGCAGTAAGGCGTAGGCTACTTACCTCAAAAGTTCATTCGCACTCTTTCCACTAAGTTACTCTTTCTCTCTATCCCTCTCGATGCAGTCCCTTGCGAATTTCTCACGTAGGTCTGGTGTAGATTTGCACCCAATCCATCTACCCGATGCACATGTCCGCTTTGTATGGCTTTTGGAGGAAGGAGTGACCAGCAGTACGTTGTTCGGTATTATTACGAAAAGGTGTAGCAGAGAATCACGTGTGAACTAACAGCACGGGGGGAAACTGCTTACCTCGAAGATTCATCCGCCATCGTTCTTGTCAATTCTCCGTTTAGTTGGTATTTGTTGGTCTACAGTTAAATGAATGGCGCACAAAGGGTCAATGTTTATTGGCAAGAAGTTTTTTTAATAATTGTTTCTACTTTAGGCACAAGGCGAGCAATTAACCAGTACATTACTGGTACTTTATTTCATCGACGCCGTAAGGATGAAAGGCAAAGTTAACCTCGGCGGGATTTGAACTCAGACTGTAAAGGGACGTAACTATGCTAGAAAGCATTGCGTCCAACCCTCTACCGATACTGTAATAAAAGACGGGTTAAAGCGATCAATAACGTATCTGTGTATATATATATACAGAGATACATATATATATATATATGTGTGTGTATGTATGCATATATATATGTTTGTGTGTCTGTATGTATGTATGTGTATGTGTATGTATGTATGTATGTGGATAAGGGAGCTTATAGATAGGACAACACACGCTGTCTTTTCGTGGGTTAAGTTTTTAACTAATTTTTGTATTTTGAAACATCAAAATACAACAATTTTTTGGTCACTGGACTCGGGAATGTCATGACAGAAGTTTGTGGAAGTTACACAAATATTTTCGTATATTTTACCAGGGCAATCCTTATTTATATTTTACATTTTACATTTACTTACATCTCAATATAACATGGCTAAAAAAATTCAAATTTTGCAAAGAGAAGAAAACTGAACTACATGCATCTCACTGCCCCCCCCCCCCATCGCCACCACTATTACGTGTACACTCTCTCCCTACCACCACATTTACATTTACACACCCTATCTAGACTAAAGTTACCGACCTGTTGTCCAACACTCTACTCTGTGTTGAATGTGTGTGTGTATATATATATATATATAAAATATTAAAAAAATATAAAAAAAATAATGAATAAAGCAATGAAACAGTTCCTTATATTAAACAAAAAAAGTTCATTATTTAACGATCGTTTCTAGGATATATATGTGTGTTAGAATTGGCATGCATATTCAACAGATCTATGTACAAAATTATACAAAATTATACAAACTATCAAAATTAAATATACATACCAAACACATATATATGCCGTCTTCAGAAATAATGAAATATATTTATTGATAATAACAACAATTCAAAATTACAGGTCTGTTTGGGAACAGAGTTCAAATTGACCAATGAAAATACAAAAAGTTTATACAGTTAGGTGTGTGTATATATGCATATAAGTATCTTCGTTCACAGATATGCATAAAGATATATGTTCACTTGCATACGCTTGCCAAAAAGATGTATGTAAATACAAAAATTCAAGGCTAATGTCTCTGTATGTTTATAATCTACAGATAAAATACGTACACACATATATAAATATAAAATAAATATATACACACATTCATATACTCACACATATACGTACATTCACACACACACGCGCGTATACGCATACACATACACACAACCATAAAGGTGGTTTATATCGTGATGACTGTCTTCTTCTTTCCAACAACCTTAGCCTTTCAGAAATAGAAAAAAACAAAAAGCATATTAGAACTTTCTTTAAAGACTATTATAGTCTTTATATTACTTTTGAAAAACAAGTAAAGTAGTAAATTTCCTAGATATAACTTTAGAGTTAGCTACGGGTATCTACCAACCTTACCATAAACCCAACCAAAACTTACACTACATACACTCACAATCTAATCACCCTAAATCTATCCTTAAAAACCTTGCATATAATATATCACTTAGAATTTCTAACCTTTCTTCTAACCAAGATGTATTTGATAAAAATGCGACCTTCTATAACGAAGCTCTAGATAGAAGTGGCCACAAAAATAGATTAGAATATATACCTTCTACTAAAAATACTATAAACATACAACCTAATATTACCAACAAACACCAAATGAAAAGTACACACCTAAATGCCACCCACACTATACCCCAAAATACCAACTCTTCTAATATAAAGTATAGTAACTCTCAAAAAACTACTCATCATACAACTCTAATAAATGTTAATAATAAAACTCCTAATAAACAAGATAAAACACCTAAATCTACAAATCTAACTAAAAATGTGCGTGGTGAGATCATTAACATTAATCCTCCTAGTAAACATCACGATACAACCTATAAAAATAATAAACAACATAGAAACCGTAATAGACGGGTTACTTGGTATAATGCTCCATTTAATTTACAAATTAAGGATAATATTGCTAAAAAATTTTTTTATATCCTAGAGAAAAACTTCCCGCCAAACCACAAATACCATCAAATCTTAAATAGGTCTACAGTTAAATTCTCATACTCAACAACAAATAACATAAAACAAAATATAAGTGCCTATAATGCATATAAATGTAAGAATACCATAAGTATACCACCAATACATCAAACTAACCATAATATCTCCTCAAATACAGAATTAACGAAAGGTTGTAACTGTAGAAACAAAGCAAACTGCCCATTAAAAGGAAA